>OX411816.1:18366975-18976975 GCA_948253155.1 Leucoma salicis | reverse complement strand
TATTTATTTCCTTTTAAAAGCTATTCTTTTATTCCCATCATTGCTACAAAATAATTTTGATGTTTCACATCTGCCAGACGTCCCGCGACGGCTGATTTTTTTTATTTGATAGCTCCTGATTAGACTTAAAAACTGGTATACAATTTATCCCGCTACTATATCGGGAACCTGAGACCTACAAACTGGCTTTTGGCTGCGGCGGAGCCGCGAGCAAAGTCTAGTAGTATAGTTGTTAATCTAGTTTTCTTATATTTTCTTATATATTTGAAAGTATAAAATAAAGGCTATTATTTTTTATAAGCTTTTGTTTAGTTTCGTCTGTCCTGGTGTCTGTCTGTCTGTAATGGGATCATACAAGTTAAATTTGTCACACTTCCTGATTTCCAATTGAGCTAAAATTTTGCATGCATACCTATGTAAATAGGGGAACAATATAATATTATTGACATGGAGCTGAACTGAAGATGGATGGCTAGAAATGGAAGGAGTCCATGGGAACTCTGTAATAAAACTACTTACAAGACAGCCAGATGTGGCTCGTTTGCTAGAACCGAACAGATCGAAAACCGGCCACAAGAAAATTTGGGATGAGGCTAGGAAGATAATGATGATGAGTACCTAGTATTCTAGGTCATATCGAGTGTCTAATGATGTAGCCAAAAGGTGACACCCTGGAAGGTGTCTATGCCAGCTTTGCAATAAAATTACCCAACTTTATCGTGATTAGGGTCGATATTGGAGCTCTTCTGATGCATTTTGAGCAAGCAATCAGGTCCTAGATGATATTCAAGGACTGATGATGAAGCTACAAGGTGACTTTGAGAACTCTCTAATAAAACAACGCAACCCAAATTAATTTGGGCACGTTTGATTCGTCTTGACATGTAATCTGGTTCTTGGTTCTGTGGCTAAAGGTAGTCAACTATTATAGATAAAACTAGCTGATACCCGCGACTTAGTCTGCGTTCCTTCCATCCATCCATCCATCAGCCTTTTAACGTCCACTGCTGGACATAGGCCTCCCCAAGAATGGGAGATAGTGCCGTAATCGCCACGCTTGGCAGGCGGGTTGGCGATCGCAGTGGATGTTGTGAATACTCGAGGGAGTGCTGCTGCCCACTCCCTCGGTATTCCCTCAGTCGGCTCTTACGACTACCGTGGGTAGAGAGGGGCGGGACAATTCAAAAGCCGGCCCCACACGGCCAGCGGCTACGCAGCAGTGAAAAGCTAGTTTTTAGGTTATATTTCGGGTTCCCGATATAGTAGCGGGATAAAATGTATACCAGTTTTTAAGTCTAATCAAGAGCTATCAAATAAAAAAGTTGCATCAAATCCGTTCAGTAGTTTTTGCGTGATAGCTATACTAGTATAGATAAAGATTTCGCACAATTTTTTGAGATAGAGGCGTGTGTATAAAACTTTAAAAAAATAATTGAAATATACCGTTGTATTTTCGTGATGCGCGCCCATCGGTCTCTATCATTTTTATAGATGAATACATATTTGTGATTATTATATATAAGTATTTAGGTTCATTAAATACCTATGTTACGTAGGGGCTCTACTGGTGGTCCCAGGAACTGGCGGACCTCCGAGCGGCGTGCATTCGTGCCCGGAGGTCCTACACCCGCAGTCGGCGGCGCAACCGCGATGGGGAGCGGGAGGGCCAGCTGTACGAGGCGTACCGCACTTCATGGGCCGCGTTCAGTTAGGCCATCTGCCGCGCCAAAACCGAGAAAAGGCAGGAGATGCTGGACGGTCTTAACCGTGACCCCTGGGGTCGCCCGTACCGTGCGGCGCTGAACAAGTTCCGCACTCAACCCGCGTATTACATTTTAACAGCAAGAGAGAGAAAAACGAGATTGTAACACACTTTTTTCTTTCTTCTTTCTATTTATTTGTAACTTTTTAGTTTTTTTTTTAAACAACTAATAAAAGCTTCTTTAAGAAACGTGTTTTTTTATGATAGGTACCCATTATAACACATTTAACGGGTACCGCACTTTAAACTTATCAAAATATAGTATTTTGATAAGTTTAATGCGCGGATAGACCCGTTAAATGTATTAAGTATAATGAATATAAAACGCGAAAGTTTAAAAAATAGGTACCCATACCTATGGAAAGGAAAGGCATAATTGACAATAATAAATTTATGAATAAACGGTATCTATTACACTGGCCAATAAGTCAATATCCGTCTTATCTTGTTTTTTTGTGTTATTAGGTATCAATAAAAACGTCTAGGTTAACTTAGCGCTCACCTTGTCGAGTATTCGAGCAATGAACGTGACAATTTTGCTGATAACAAATATTGTAATTATGGTACTGACTGCAAGTCATAAGCACATAACATTTTTACTCTACTAGGTCATAAGTGACTGAGCTATTGCTCGTCTCACAATACTGTGCACATAGTCGCTTTATGAACCAACTAAACTTTGTCCACGGCTCTGCCTTAAAATCTTCTATACTTATATATACAGGGTCTGACGTAAATAGCATGCCGTGTGGGGCCGGCTTTAGAACTGTCCCAACCCTCTACCCACGGGAGTCGTAAGAGCCGACTGAGGGAATACCGGGGGAGTGGGCAGCAGTACTCTGTCGAGTATTAACAACATCCACTGCGATCGCCAACCCACCTGCCAAGCATGGCGATTACACTATCCCCCATTTCGTGGGGAGGCCTATGTCCAGCAGTGGACGTTGAAAGGCTGATGGATGGATGGACGTAAATAATGGATAACCCGTTAATCGGAGATAGCCCTGATGTCAAGCTACAAGAAAATCGACTTTTTATTTTAGGATTGACATTGGTGTGAAAACGGTAGACAATTTTATATATTTTTTTAATTTTCCTTCTTTGCTCATTCATTCGGTCACCATTTTAAAAAAGTAACTTATTTTAATGTACTTTTTTTATGTATCTGACTCCTGGATGCTTGTACTATTATATTAGATTACTATATTAGACATTATTAATGTAAAATACTGTCAAATTTTACATTTTAAGCACTTTGTAAGTAATTTTTTTTCTTTATGTCCAAATTTTAACATTGACTGAAAATAAATGTACTATGCTATAGCTGCCCATTAGAGCCGTAGAGAGAGATGTATTTATATTGTGGAGGTAGAATCTAGTTTATAATATCACTAGCCTTTGCCCCAGGTTCCACTCCTACAAAAAGCTGAATTTTGTTTTTGTATCCTGTGTAAGTGCCATCAAAATGCGTTCAGTCGTTTTAGTTTGATGTGGCAAAACAAATAATCAAAATTTTGATCTGTATTGCACTTGACATGCTCAGCTACGTTAAAGAACAAATTGTTTGTGAATATGGAAAAAGAGAAGTTTAGTTCGAGCGAGATTCGAACCTGCGTCCCTTCTAAATCTCTAATCTTTATGTAAAAATAACTAGCTATCCCACAGGAACCTAACCTTTCCAAGACGAAACGCCTGTGTATTTTTCTGAGCTCCGAACTATATTCATGCAAAATTTTATGATGATTAGTGCAGTGGTTATTTCGTGAAAGGGTAACAAACAAACACACTTACTTTCACGATTAGAATATTAATAAGGACGTGAGAGTGAGTTTGTATGTCACGCTGTGACTGCTTAACCGATCATCATGAAATTTCCATATAGTACAGCGTATATAATAGGACAGACTACGTGCTATACATACGCTACTTTTTATCCCGGATAAACAAACGGTTCCTGAGGGCTAACTATGTTTGTATAGATATTTTAATGTACTGCAAAGTGACGTATTCGTATTTTACCCCGGATAAAAGCTAGACCTCCAAAGACAGTGAAACAGCAGCAGGGAAATGATAAGTACTTTGGTGGTACCTACGCTACTGAAATCCTTGAGTATTAACAGTGGAACTGTATCTTTTTCTGGTTGCTCACGGAGGCAGATAAACCCAAATTACTTTTAGTGGTAAACAAAGGAATGGGGAATAGAATGGGGATGGTGACACATTATACATTTTTAACCATGACCAGATGAACAATGGTAATTAAGGTGGGAAAATTAAGCTAATGACAATAATAATATCACATAAAATTTTGCCCCAATGCTCTTTTTACGTTCATAAGCAAATAAACGCTGTCTTGAATATATCCATCCATCCATCCATCAGCCTTTCATCGTCTACTGCTGGACATAGGCCTCCCCAAGAGAACGTCACAGCGAACAGTCCTATGCCGCCTGCATCCCACGACTTGCTTGGGACTTTGATCAGGTCATCGGTCCACTTGGTGGGAGACCGTCCTACACTGCGCCGTCCGACACGTGGTCGCCACTCGAGAACCATTCTTTCCCAACGATTGTCGGTTCGTCGAGCGATGTGGCCTGCCCATTGTCACCTCAGCATGCCGACTTGTCTTGAATAAGCTTTGTGAAATAACTATGCCATTAAAACTTTCCATCCAATTATGGAGGATATTTATAAAGATGGGTCTCGTGGCGTTGTCGGTAGTGCAACCGACTTCCATGCACGAGGTCGTGGGTTCAATTCCCACTCAGGACAATTATTTGCGTGATGAACACAGATATTTGTTCTGCGTCTGGGTGGATTCTATCTATTATATGTATGCATTTACAAAAAAAAGTAATACATATATGTATTATATCCATAATTTGGCATCCATAACATATGCGTTAAGCTTAATTTGGGACCGTTGGAGGACGTTGTGTAAATGTCCGAGAATATTTATTTTCCATCCATCCATCCATCAGCCTTTCGACGTCCACTGCTGGATATAAGCCTCCCCAAGAGAACGCCACAACGAGCGGTCACCGACCGCATCCTTTTTTTTGTGTGCTCATTATGGGGGATAATGCCGTAATCGCCACGCTTGGCAGGCGGGTTGGCGATCGCAGTGGATGTTGTTAATACTCGAGGGAGTGCTGCTGCCCACTCCCCCGGTTTTCCCTAGTCGGCTCTTACAACTCTCGTGGGTAGAGAGGGGTGGGACAATTCTAAAGCCGGCCCCACGCGGCTAATATTTATTTTATTATATATTTATTCATGCTAAAATCCTGTGACTCACAGGACCATAAGAAATGTAAAGAAACACGAACGTTTACGTGTTCATTAACCTTGCTGACGTGTATTACTATCGGCAAACTTACTCAACGTTGCTGTAATATTATGAGCAGGCGTTCGTGTTGTTCTGCCATTATGGTTTTAATTAGAAGCCACGATCACGTCGGTCACTAAAGTATAGTTCACCAAAAAGTCACCCTTTAATGAAAGCAATTCGAAATTTTGTTGTGTTTTGTTTGGTACAAATACATCGAAAATCCAGAACCAGTCATTCAGTTTATTCAGTTGTATTATTTGATTTATTATGAACAAAAACTTATTAATCCAAATTTGTAAATGTAATTAACATCATCCACTGCTGGCAAGAGAGTACCATAATGAGCGGTCGCAGGCAGCCTGCGTCCAACGGCTCATTACTTACCAGATTATACAAATTGTTAACCCGAATTAAATTTTCTTTAAAAGCCCTTTCTTTAAAGCCTCTAGTTTCTGGACTACATTGTCTGTGATTATGTCATCAAATAATAAACTACCTGGATATTAATATTTCATAGAAAATGCTTTTATTACGTGAAAAGTTATGCCATACGTTTTTCTACACATAGTAGTCACCTATGTACAATAATGTTTCTGAATAATGTACTTAATTTTTAACTGTTCCAATTTTATGCATGCTAAATTTCAGCTGAGTAAAAACAAAACAATTATTATGTAGTACCTACTGTCCAGTATCTCATCATCAGACTCCTGCTGGCTCTTAGGTAGGTGTATATTTAAATATTGTGTCGCAGTTTTATTCTGCGTATTATGAAATAAAAGACAAAATTGGCCTGTTGTATATTTTATGTAAAATATTACAGTAATGAGTATTACAATGTTATGTGAATTGGAACGTTATTGGCTACACGTCAAGTGATGGCGGGTATGGTCGCGCGCGGGGCGGAGCGCCTTCGCGGCGCGCTCACGTCACGGCGCGCCTGCCCCTCACTCTCCCCGCTCACACCCGCGTTGCGCGCGCGAGCTGATTCAGTGATAAACAAACCTTACCGGTGCCTCCTTGTAAGAAATGCTGCAGGCCTGACTTCCCGCCCGGGAACCTTGAACTGCCTTCATGCATCTTTGTTTACGTACAACACAGCACAAGTGAGAGCCAGTGTTAGCAAAGTGTGTTCCGAAGTGATGTTGAGTGAGCAATCATATGACCTCGATGGCCTCTTGTTGCAGATGTCAGCCACCGCCGCACGAACTACGGCGGTTTTATCATATTTTGGAAAATGACTGAAGGTTCTTTGATACATCATGACAAGCCGGTGAGTGCTCGGATACGCATTGAAATTATATTGCGAACATTGCATGCTGCATAACTACCAGAAGTATTGTTAGCTTAAATAAGCAGTGTTACACCTACTCGCAGAACTCACAACCACAACTGTGTAACTGTACTGAGATTTTCACAGATTTAATATAGTACCATTACACATAAGAGCGTTTATTGACCGTGACTCCACGGCTTTAGAAATTACTAATTAGCCTTATATGACACCGTATAAAACTGGTATACGGCAGCTATGAATGATTCATGTGGACGTCCCATATACGTGTTAACACGGAATTTTAAAACGTTTTTCCTGATCTTAAGTGTCGTACAGATTGCGAAATGTCTACAATGTTTTTCCATATAAACTTTTGCGTATTATCCTGTTTTAAAGGGGGATAAACAGCAGCGGCACGGCAAAAACTAGTGAAAACTCCCTCATCAGTCAGCTCTGGAGAGATCAGGATCATAATTTAACAATATTAAAAATGTTTTGTGTGGTATGAGTGTTATATTTTTTATTTAGTCTTTAATTACCTCGCATTAACCAAAATGCATTAAATAAAACTTCACGTAAGCCACAAGGCCACGGACATAGCAATTAATAGATGGAGTTCCTTTGTATGAATAAATTCGGTACTTGGTGAGACCTCTTTAGTTTCCCATCCCATTAACCAGCCGATGCCAAGTAAGCCGGTCATAATATTGAGCCTTGCAGTATTTTAAAGTGTTCTGTGTACAGAGGTTACATTACATTGACTCTATAATGGTTAATTTTATCATCTTGTAGGTATATGATAAGAGCCATATTTTAATGAGTGGATAAATTATTTCTGTGCATCTTTTGCACGATGTTCATAAGCTGACATATCTTAATCGTGAATATTTTGTGATCTTTGGAACCTCATGGCCTTTTTTTTTGTTAAGGCGGGAAAAATGTACCTAACCGCAAACCCCGTCGTTCGGGGCAACCGTGGAGCCTGATGGCCTGCCTGGTGTAAAACATCGTTATATGTGACCTCCATTATGTGTGCCCCGTTATGTGTACTGCTAATCTTTTAGAAACAATTAACGTTAGAAACAGACCACACCTTCGACCAATAGCGAAGAGATTACATTATCTAATACGCGCTTTGTTATCACTGTTATCGTAAACACAATTATTTCTCATAATCTATATTTTAACGTCAAGCACCTCAGAAAGAGTCAGAAATCTACATTTCTTTATTGCTATAAACGGTAGACGTGAGTTTTACTACTAGCAGGGTCGCTTTAATATATCGCGGGCCCTGGCCACTTAATGGGGTCGGCTATGACTAATTATACAGGAGGATTTTATTAAAAGTAGGATCTTCCCTACCAGTGAAGTAATGTCACACAGTTCCAGTGGTCTGCCAATACAGACGGAGAGACGGCACACGGCGAGCTTATTTAGCGGGTGAGGGCCCCACAGTACCTTGCTCGTTACCCGGAACGAGCAAGGTATGGTTAGGTACTTAAATTATTTACAGGCTTTACCAAATAAAATAAGGCTAATCACTATATTTGCCGTGTGGGGCCGGCTTTAGAATTGTCCCACCCCGAGTGCCCTGGAGTGGGCAGCAGCATTCCTTCGAGTATTAACAACATCCACTGCGATCGCCAACTCGCCTGCCAAGCGTGGCGATTACGGCACTATCCCCCATTCTTGGGGAGGCCTATGTCCAGCAGTGGACGTTAAAAGACTGATGGATGGATGGAATCACTATATTGACTGTAAACACACACACGCATACACACAGAATCACACAGCATACCCAAAGTGCTTAGTGGTAAAATATTTCTACATAGACTCCACCATAACCCCGTTTGTCCCTGTTGTGACGGACTAAGAATACAAGTGTCACCACCCTATTCTTTCCCACGGGTGTCGTATGAGGCGACTAAGGGAAGTAAGCAATTATCATCCATTGCATAACTGGTGGTATGGCTGGGTACCAAGTGGGAGTACTCCCTTGGTGTAGGGCCCAAGCGGGTTGGTACCATCATCTCCCGTGTTACCGGCCATGAAGCACATCGTTGCGTTTTGGCTGTAGCAGGAGATAGGTAGCCTTTTTATATTTCATTTCATATCTGTGAAATGAATTGGTGACCAGCGGCTTGACAACATTCTCGGTATAGAGTCCATGGGCGACGGTTACCATTTACCATCAGATGGACTCTCGTCTGCCACTACAAGCAATAAAAAAAATCCCCATATATGGGAGGATGGATAATTGGATACTTAGCATGGTGGACTAGACCACTACGTTCAAGAGGTGTGGGGTTCTTGAACTACAAACGGGACGAGATTCTTCACAGCTGTTTGTAATTGGCTATAAATGAGAACTTGATATTATCAAACAAACATAGCATCACGCCTGTATCCCCGAAGGGGTAGACAGAGGTGCATTACACACCTACGGTTCGCCAATTTTTTTAAGTCCCACTTAATAGAGGGGTGAGCCTGTTGCCGTCTACCGGGCACATTTCCAAACCCCAGGCTGCTACTGAGATTTTTTTTTATGAGAAAGCTCATTAGCACCTCCCGACCCGGGGATCGAATTCGAGACCTCATGATCAGCAGTCACTCACACTACCGCTGCACCACCTAGGCAGTTCAAACCAAACTAAATGTAGAGGCAGAGCGAACCAAATGTTCGAGTTTTACATAAATGTCCGCAAAAATTAAATGCTTTGTTACCCTATATATTTGTAGGTATAAAAAAAATATCGCCTTACTTTGTTCGTTTAATAGGTACGAAACCTTGTAAAATCCCAACAAAGATTATTCCAATTCAAGTGAAGTTTTGAGTTTGAATATTCTGATACAATAGAAATAATTACTGTTCGCTGTTACGAAT
The DNA here is from genome assembly GCA_948253155.1 of Leucoma salicis. NCBI lineage: Eukaryota > Metazoa > Arthropoda > Insecta > Lepidoptera > Erebidae > Leucoma > Leucoma salicis. Next base: position 18,967,725 of record OX411816.1, on the reverse strand, counting down.
TAAAGTAGCAGGAAATTAATTTACATACATTGTATTTTAATGTACTTACACCTTAAAATAACTTTGCGTGATATGGTCTATATAGGTAATTGCTATGCTCTTACAAAATCCACGGTTTTTGACTAGTCGGTCATTCCGTGACCTCCGATCTTTGAAAAATGTTATCATTACTGTATAAATACCAAATAATTAAGATTCCGTGCAGTGACCAAGAATACAAGTGTCACTACCGCTTTTTTGCCCACGGGTGTCGTACATGGCGACTAAGGGGATGTAAACAGTTATCACCCATTGCATTACTGGCGTTAGAGCTGGGTACCAAGTGAGAATACTCACTTGCTAAAGATTTCCCAAAAATATACAAGTAGGAATTCGGAGACTACCTATGTGTATACGAGGGGTGATCCAAAAGTAATGATAATTGGTTACTTCAGGTCCACATAAAAATCCAAAAAAAATTTTTTTCGCTAGCCTATACACTCACTACGTCAGCCTAAAAAAATCATATAAATAGGTCAGGATTTCCGGGAGATACATTCATTTGAATACGAACTGTCGAAGAGATAACATCAACATGGAGAAAAACGAAATTAGAGCTGTGCTCAAGTACCTCTGTTTGAAAAAAATGTCTACAAAAGACATACACTGTGACTTGGTGGAAACATTGGGAGACTCTGCTCCTCCATATTCTACAGTTGCACGCTGAGCCAAGGAGTTTAAGCTGGGCAGAACATCCACTGAAGATGAACATCGCGAAGGACGCCCATCCACGTCCCTCACAGAAGACAACGTGAAAAAAGTCGAAGATGTTGTGTTGGCAGATCGAAGAGTGACCATCAGGCATGTAGCTGAGGTCACAGGGATCTCATATGGAAGCGTTCAAAGAATCATTTCGAACGAGTTGCATATGAAAAAGGTCTCTGCGCGTTGGGTTCCCAGAATGTTAACCGACGAGCAAAAGAAAAAACGAGTTGACATTTCGAGGGTCAATCTCGAAAAGTTCCAAGCAGATAAAGAAAATTTTTTGTTGCGTTTTGTGACTATGGACGAGACCTGAATCCACCATTTTGATCCTGAAACAAAAAAACAATCGATGACTTGGAAGCGAGCCTCCTCACCGACGCCAAAGAAATTCAAAGTCTCAAGTGCGGCGGGAAAGGTTATGGCGTCTGTTTTTTGGGACGCTAAAGGAATAATTTTGGTGGAATATTTGGAAAAGGGAGCCACTATTACGGGCTCTTACTACGCAGACCAAATAAGAAGATTACGGGAGGCCATTAAGGAAAAAAGACGCGGCAAACTGCGAGCTGGAGTGCTGTTTCACCAAGACAACGCACCGGCTCACAAAGCCGCAGTTGCGATGGCTGCCATTCAAGAAACGGGATTCGAACTGGTCGAACACCCTCCCTATTCGCCAGATCTGGCTCCTAGTAACTTTTACCTCTTTCCTCGGCTCAAGGAACACCTCCGAGGCAAGAAATTTGAAGACAATAGCGAAGTTATGGCCGCTGTTGAGGCGTTTTGGGAGGGTCAAGAAAAGGAATTTTTTTCAAAGGGAATCCTGGGTTTAGAAAAAAGATGGACTAAATGTATTGATTTGTTAGGAGACTATGTAGAAAAATAAATTATTATTTTAACTTTAATTAACGTGTTTTATTTTCATTATCATTACTTTTGGATCACCCCTCGTATAAAGCAATTAAGTACCTATTTAAATAATAAATTCATTTATAATTACTGAAAGATTACAACAATATTTTGTAGGTATTATATTACCTATGTGTGATAATGATAAGTGATAACAGCCTCTCTCGGTGCAGCGGTACTGCGGTAGTCTAAGCGACTTCTGATCATGAGGTCTCCGGTTCGATCCCCGGGTCGGCCAGTGTTATTAAGATTTTTAGTAAAAAAAAAATAAGGAAATTCTCAGTAGCAGCCCGGAGTTTGGAAATGTGCCCGGTAGACGTCAATAGGCTGGCCCCCTATTACGTGGGACTTAAAAATAGCTGGCGAGTCGTGGGTGTGTAATACACCTCCGCCTACCCCTTCGGGGAATATAGGCGTGATAACAGAGCGATGTTTTAAAACTTGTTGATATTTCTTCACGACACTAGGTACCTATCAATTCTAGTAATTGATTGAGAAATTATCCAAACATATCACCTTTGCCATTTAATGTACATATTATTAAATAAATCACTGGTTTTAAATGCAATGTTTAATGCCTGAATAAATATGTAATTTAGTGGCATTATTTAATTAATTATAATATACTTAGATTCATTTTAATATAACTAGCTGACCCGGCGAAAATCGTACCGCCATATTTTTTTTTTTTCGTGAATTTCATCTATACTATTATAAAGCTGTAACAGAGCTATATCTGTACATTTAAGATATTTGCGAAAAAATTAATGTAATCTAATATTATAAAATTCTCGTGTCGCGGTGTTTGCGGTTGAACTCCTCCGAAACGGCTTAACCGATTCTCATGAAATTTTGTGTGCATATTGGGTAGGTCTGAGAATCAGACAACATCTATTTTTCATCCCTTAAATGTTAAGGGTAGTCCACACCTAACTATATTTTTTTAATTTTTAGATTAATTTTTATTTTTTTATGATACAGCATTAAAAAATACATACAACCCTAAATTTTCAACCCTCTACGATTAACCCCTATTTTTTATTCGTTAATTATAAACTTTAATTTTTTGGCAAGATATTTATTTTTATTTTGTCATGACTTAGAATAAAAAATATTATAATAAATTTTGTATTACTCTAAATTTTTCACCCCTCTACGATCAACCCCTATTTTTTATTTGTTAGTTATAAACTTTAATTTTTTGGCAAGATTTTTATACTTATTTTGTCATGACTTAAAATATATTTTTTTTATATTACTCTCGATTTTCCACCCCTCTACGATCAACCCATATTTTCCCATCGCGATTTTTCATTTTTATTTTTAATAATTTCCTTTAATTATGATTTTTTTTCTCGATTCAATTTGATCTTCCGCCTTCATCTGTCGATAACTGATCAACTATCAATCGATCAGTTATCTCCGCTAGATGTCTACCGTTGTCACCTCTCATCCAGCAAACATCACGGAGTAAGGATGAGAACGAAGCGTATTATTTTAATTTTTCTGTGCAACTCGCATCGTAAATTTATTAATAATTTCCAGTGCAATAATGATTTATTCGCAATTTATTAATAACTGATAAAGACAGTTTTAACTATTAGTTAATTAAGTGATCTCATGTAAATAAACACGTGTTGTGAGCTCCCGCCAACAACGGCCATTACCGTACCTGTATATATTGTACTTAACATTTTTTGGAAATAGTTTTAAATCAAAACGAAAACGTGTACGTGTTTAATAAATATACCTGTTTTATTATTGTGAAAAGTAAGTCAAATAATAAGCAAACGAATACAATATTAATTCACTGTTTTTCACCAATACACTGATAGAAGGATTTATTAATTATTAATAATTTAATTTATTTGAATACAATATTAATAAATATTTTTTTACATTAAATAAAAATTTATTTGGGGATAAAGTACATCCTATATAAAGCATACTTTAATTGTCTACAACGCTTTCGATTATAAGTAAATCCCCGCATACTTATTGTAGATAGTTATTTTTATTGAACTAAAAAAATGTTTCCTAGAAATAATATACATGGCAAAACAACGTTTGCCGGGTCAGCTAGTAGGCTATATAAGCGTGTCTAAACATAAAATGAATTTTTTTTAGATTTTTTGTCTGTCTGTTTATGTTTGCCTGTTTGTTTGTTCGTGCATCGCGCAAAAACTACTGAACAGATTTTGATGCAACTTTTTTTGTTTGATAGCTTTTGATTAGACTTAACAACTGGTATACATTTTATCCCACTACTATAACGGGAACCTGAGATATGACCTGAAAACTAACTTTTGGCTGCGGTGGAGCCGCTGGCAAAGGCTAGTATATTCTAAAATCCTGAAACACGTGTTTCACTATTTATGCCCGTCTTAGCTTTACAGGGTGGCGTACAGAAATGTAACACTTCCGGTAAATTCAAATCAGTCAGATTGTCAACAATTACAGACACGTTTGATGTATCGAAAGTAACCCTGTCTCAGTCACACGCTCACTTTTCAAATAATGAGATTTTTAAAAACCCTGTTAAATTTTTTTTAAATTTTCTTACATATAAACTGAACGAACCGAACACAAAAAAAAAAGAATTATCCAATTTAGTGCAGTCGTTCGGAAGTTATGCGTATATAGATAGATTACAAGACTCTGGCCGCGACTTCGGTCACGTGGACTTGAGAATATAAATACCTTACTATAAGGCACGCTAATAATTGAGAGACCTTGTATTTTTCTGGGATAAAATGCCTATGTCCTTAATTGGGTTCCTGGCTATATGGATATGTATACAAAATTTCTTAATTATCCGTTTAATAGTTACGGTGTGAAAATGTAACAAACAAACGCACTTTCGCATTTATAATACTAGATACTGCCCGCGACTCTGGACTCTCTCGTGGACTTCAAAGTATAGGTGCATACAGCACTCTACAGCTCACTATTTATCTCTATGTAAAAAAATCTGGAAAACAGTTGACCCTGAAGGCCATCTCTGCAACTTCCCGCTAAGAAAAACGGGGTAAAACCAATAACTTCCCAACTTTTGAAAGTTTTAAATTTTCTTAGCGGGAAGTTAAAAATTATCTTGCGGAAATAATTCATATTACTGGGATCGTAGCCCATTTCCTGTTTTGGGCTCCAGACTATATGTATGCTAAATTTCATGATGATTTGTTTAGTAGTTACAGCGTGAAAACATAACAAATAAACTAACTCACTTTCGCATTTATTATATTAGTTAGTATTACCCTGTGCCCGTGGCCCCGTCGCGCCGCTAAGCTTTTAGGTTATATTTCAAGTTCCCGATATAGTAGCTAGATAAAACGTATACCAACCCGAAGTCTGTCAACCCGCACTGGGCCAGCATGGTGGACTATGGCCTAATCCCTCTCACCATGAGGAGACCCGTGCCAAATAGCGGGCCATAAAAAGGGTTGTAAAAAAAATATTATACCAGGTTTGAAGGCTAATCAAGAGCTAGATTTTTTTTTTGTGTTCTGACACGCCTCTTTAGTAATTTTTTTCTCTAATATCTTAAATGTACAGACACAGCTCTGTTACAGTTTTATAATACTTAGGACTATTAAGAATAACATATATATTATGTAATTTATTAGAAAAAATAAATATTTATCGTAATACGCGAGGAAGTAGGAAGGAACGCAAAACTAACATTAAATGGTCTTACAAGTGTGAAATGACTTTGTTGCTTCTTATTACCTATCAAATATTATATTAAGTTACATTATTTTCTTATAGGACTAACATTTACCTCAAATAACTCATTTATAATCTATTAATAGTGTAAAATATAGTCACAGTCCGCGGCTGTTTCTCCGAGTTCTTTAGTACAAACTGCTCTACAGATTTTAAAACGGTTTTTACTGTTGTTTATATATTTTTATACCGTTTATATGATATATCCTCAATCATCATCAATTCTCTCTTCACTAGGTACTTAAAGTTCAATGTTTTATAAACAAGTTCTAAAGATTTTTCACATTTTACGAATATCCATGGCACGCAAATTCACACCGTTGTTATTCATACGTTTTTATAAGTTTTCGGGGTAATATTAGCGAATTTACTAATGCAGTTAATTTCGTTTCTACACCAATTTTTTTTTTAATTTTTCGTTCCTACACAGATGGCGGAGTGGTTGGTTTAGGTACTGGACTCCTACCCGAGTCTTGTGGGTTCGATTTCCACACAGGACAACTCTCTGTGTGATCCACAAATGGTTGTTCTGAGTCTGGGTGTACTTTGTATTCTTGAAATTGTATGTTTGTAACGTCCCCCGCGATACAAGGATATTAGTGCAGGTGTTGTCTTTTTAAGAAGAAGTAAGAAGATTGTAGCAATGCTTTTGTTTTAAAAAATTAATAAAATGATTATTATTTTCGTCATTAGTAAATTACATGAAGCAAGGGCAAACATATAATCCCATGCTCGATGGTATATAACAAATAAACTCCTTGATAAAACACTTGGGCAGAGATTGATTAACCTTAAGTGTAAAGACACACTCGTGCAATGTGTAGTGCAGTGTCGCTAGATAGTTCCGCGACGCAATTTTTAGATCAACCATTAGCCTATTGCAGTCCGCTGCTGGATATAATACTCATCCAATTTGCGTCACAACATCCGGTCCTTAGATGCCAGTATCTATCCAATTTACTCCAGCGTTTTTTACCTAGCTCTTCAGCATACTAATTAGTACCTGCGTTTCATTAATTTGCCTGATGGCAAATTATTTGTGAAATTGAAAAAAGTGAACTTTACTGCAAGCAGGATTCGAACCTGCGTCTCATCTCCTTGTTGCTCGCTTTTATAGACTATATTTCACGTTTGCCAGATAATGTTAAAAATATTATCGTCTCTCTCTTTCGTTTTTTTTGTCAGAGTAGCTTAATTATTTTTTGGTATATTCGGGCGGCAGCTTCCCTAACCCCCTAGAAGAATGTGTCGCTAACCAGATGGCTCTAGGTAGTATTTGCCTAAACCAGGTGTGCTGACGTCTAAGGAATCCAAGAAATGTTTGTATTGTTAGTGTTACCCACGGAGTACAGAAAAAGAGCGGAGATGCCGCAAGGCACTAGGTCATGTCGCCTTCAACTAGGTCATTGGGGTCACAGTGGGTGGGGCCTAAAACCTTAGTATTGAATGAACCGTCACTGCAAACGGTTCGCTCTTTTCTCACGTTTATATAGGTATTAAATTCTTTTAACAATAAAGTGCGCTGTTGATGGGTGTAAAAATTACTCAGGAGCAAAATTAAAACAAGGTGGCATATGGGTGGTATATACGGGCCTCGTGGCGTAGTCGGTAGTGTAACCGACTTCCGTTCACGAGGTCGTGGGTTCGATTCCCACTCAGGACAATTATTTGTGTGATGAACACAGATATTTGTACTGCGTCTGGGTGTTTTCTATGTATTATATGTATGTATTTACAAAAAAAAAGTAGTATATGTATTATATCCGTAATCTGGTACCCATAGCACAAGCGTTAAGCTTAGTTTGGGACCAGAGGACGTTGGGTGAAAAATGTCCGCAAATATTTATTATTTATTTATTTATATCATTTCATGTGTAAGTCGTTTAAATTTATAGATATTTATATTTTAAAACACATTTTCTTTGTTTCATTACAAAGAGACATCTGTTGTCGAGAAGTGCATTATACCCACAACTCCACAACACCGTCACTTTAATATTATAAAAGCATAATAACTGCTTCGGTGGTGTAGCGGTAGTGTATGCGACATCGTGGGTGTGTAATACACCTCTGCCTACCCCTTCGGGGAATACAGGCGTGATGCTATGCTATGTTTAAAAGCATAATTATAAGAATTTTCGGCACAAATAAGTAAATTATCATTTATTACACAGAAGCAGTGGGACGAGCCACTATGTGAGCTGGTACGGAATAATCTTTTGCAAACGTGTAGTGGCCTCACAGAGCGTGCTCGTCTCCTAGCTGTTTCTCGTTGGGAGTTTGCTCTTTGGTTAAAAGCTCTACTATCAAATGCATTAGGCACGCTGTCATACAACAGCACATTCCATATAGCCATTTCACTACGTATCGGTGCTCCATGCATCGTTCCACACCGATGCATATGCGGCGATAGTGTAGATACCTTAGGTCACCACGGGCTATCATGTCATCAGAAGCGCTGGCCGTTTAGCTCGTCATGACACTTTAAAAGATGTCATCCGCCGAGCTTTTGGAACCGCGAATATCCCGGCAACCTTGGAGCCATCCGGCCTTTTACGGGACGATGGTAAAAGGCCTGACGGGATGACACTTATTCCCTGGAAGATGGGGCGGCCATTAGTGCGGGATACCACCTGTGTGGATACTTTGGCATCGTCTCATCTTCCAAAGACTTCTCGGAGTGCTGGTGGTGGTGCTATGACGGCTGAATCACACAAACGGCGCAAATATTCTAACCTTGACAGAGGTTGCTTATTTGTGCCATTCGGAGTAGAGACCATGGGCCCCTGGGGACCCGGTGCTTTCGAAATCTATAAAGATTTAGAGGGGAAGCTTGTAGAGGCTACACGTGACCAAAATGCTGGTTTTTAAGTGCCAAAAGATTAGCCTTGCTATCCAGCGAGGTAATGCTGTTAGTATTTTGGGCACGTTACCGATTGTAGAATGTCACTTGAATGAGCTTTAGTCCTCTTGGTCTAAGGTTCATTCAAGTGATTTTTTATTTACATTTATTTTTATTATATTAGGATAAGTTTAATAAGTAAATTTAGTTTATTTTGCTTTATAAAATATTAATTATTTCAAAGATTTATTACTTAGTTACATGAAATGTGAGAAAAAAATATTAAAGAATTAACTTGTTATCTGTCGGTGAGTATTCGGAAATAATTGATAACAACAAGTTTGCGTCATACCAACAAACCCATTATCGAATATAAGTATTAACGTCATGTTATTTATTAAATTGTTTTTTTTTCTTCATGTAATTGATTTATTTGTTATCGTTTTAAATTCCCTGATTATACAGAAATTATAACCGTATGAATACCTTAGGACTGCGTGACGGAAATTGTGCTAATAGGGTTTGATTCATTTATCCCAAGCACCAAGTCACCCGTCAGCGGTCGTAGCCGTCCCTGGTTTAACAGTACATGCAGGGAAGCTGCACGTCAGAAGCAGTTCGCCTATTTGGCCTGGAATAAGGCCAGGAGATGTCAGGACCTGAACGCAAAAGAGGAGAAGCGAATGTATAACGCAGCTTCTAGATCTAATAGGAAAGTTATCGCCTATATTACAGGTGCATACGACTCCACCTGATCCTGATATACATTGACATACGGCATTTTGTTTCGCAATCTCTATTACTCTCGCAGCGGTTTATACTTAATTAGGATCTTTCACTCCAACGCTTCGTTGGTCTTTTGAGCATAGCGAAAAAAATCCTACGATATTGTATCATTGCGTCTATGCCCAATACTGATTATCTATATACATATAAACAATGTGAGATAGAGTAGAGTATAATAGAGTAAACGGAGCATTGGGACAACTTCTCAGTAGTCATCACCTCAGCCAGAAGGCACATGTCGCAATACACAACGCAGTGCTTGTCCCAACGTTATGATATGGAAGCGAGAGTTGGGTATGCAAAAAGGAGCATGAAAGTAAAATCAATGCTGTCGAAATGCGATCTCTGTGGAGAATCTGTGGAGTGAAGCTGACTAACCGCATTCGTAAAGACGACATAAGAAATCGAGTAGGTATGAAAGAGAGTATTAGTGTAAAGTTACGAAAGGGAATGCTCCGATGGTTCGGAAATAATGCTCGACGAGCTACTGTTATGGAGATATCCAATGTGAAAAAGGAAGGATGTAGGTACAGGGGGAGACCGAGACTCACCTAACTAGACCAAATCGGTCATGTATTGAAAAAAGATGGAGTCAGAAGTCTCCGAAACCATCGAGCGTGTATGAAGAGAATTATGAATGTTGAGGAAGCGAGAGATGTATGCAAGAATAGAGCCTTTTGGCACTCTGTTCTCTCTGCTTACCCCGCAAGGGAGATGGCGTGATGATAAGTAAGTTAGTATAAACAATGTGGTCCAGCCATACTAACGCATATGGAATGTTCTGGAACAAACTGTTGTGCTTGCAACGCCGTAGTGGTGAAAAGACAAACTAAATTAATGAAAAATTATTTCACCGCTAGATGGATTTAGACTTAGGGGTGGAGCTATCGTTGTACCTCGTCCCCCGAACACCCGACGCTTACGACGACGTTCGTTCTAAAGAACATTATTATTTATAAAGAACATTATTTTTGATTATTATTTAGCGACGCTTCGTTCTAAAGAACTCTTGCCTTGAAACACCACCGCTCTTTTTCTGTACTCCGTGGTGTTACCGCACGGTATATCTGCTAGAAAATATTAATTAATTTAAACAGATGTTTGTTGTTGGTGCATATGTATAAGCACACTTAGTTTATGAGTAATTAGTATCACAAATATTTTACTTAAAATAGATTATAGGTATTCCGTAATTAATATTATGCAGATTGTTTTTTTCGTAAGAACCTGCTAATATTTATAAATACGAGATGCAAACTTATTTTTATTCTTTATGATAATTACATATTAATTTATGTGCCTCGCTGTTCTAGCGATCATCAAGTCACGGGTTCGATTTCCGGGTCAAGCCAACAAAAAGTTATTCGCAAAGCACGTAAAGCCATTGATCCTGCTCCTGATCTCTCTTTCGTCGTGCCGGAATGCCGTCCTATCAGACTATTTGAGTGTGGGAACAAATAGTGCACTCGCAATATCAATATCTCCACTCACAATATCTCCGGCGTACATTCGCTGAGACCGAAATTACATTTTGGAGCTCATTATTTTATATGATTAAGATTATGGATCTCTGAAGCAACGTCACACAGTTCCAGTGGTCTGCCAATACAGGTGGTGAGACGGCATATGGCGGGTTTATTTAGTGGGTGAGGGCCCCACACTACCCTGTTCGTTGCCCCCGATGGGGTGTGTGGTTAGGTAGTTTTTCCACCTTAATAAAAAAAAGGTACTTATTTACGATAAAATACTATGTAAATGAATTCTTCTGTTATGTATATACTAATTATTGTAAGAAACTTAACCAATTAAACGAAGGACACTAATTGTTCATTAATAAAATACCGGTAAAATTTTAGAATACTTTCAGATACTAGCACACAAAGTACGACAATGTGAAACCAAAAATGATACCCACAAGCAGGATTTGAACCTGTGTCTCTATTTCGCACTTTGTGTTCTGGTAAATAGACTAGAAGAAGAAGAAGTGATATATAAAAATAACAAAATATTTTCCGATATTTACGCGAATATCACACATTATGAAATAAAACAACTTTTATGGAATGTACTAGCTGCTGCTCACGACTTTGTCTCCATGGACCTCAGTATTGGGTCCCTATAATGTAAGTACTTCATTCTATGCTACAATAATCTCTATTCAAAAATAGCTAGGAACCTAACATTTTTTCGGCATAAAAGTAGATATTCTATGTGTTCCTATGGGTCCTAGTCCCAGGAGTTTGAGCTACGGCCGCAATCTCTCCTACTCTGATAGCAGACCACTGTCCAATAGTGGTAGTATAATGGTTTCAAAAACAAAACCCTGACTAGTCTGTAAAGGCAATAATTTTACAACCGGCGATAATTTTACGATAGTTATAGTGATAACGTCATTATATGTTTTCTGAGAGTTTCGCATACAATGCATGGGTCGCCATACATTTTTCGGAAAGTGGCACTTTTTCGTGCCTGCTGCCGGCGTTCATCCATTTATAAAACGTTATCATTTCAAAAAATGTTAAGTATACTTAAAAAAAATGTCTATAAACAGACCCCTTCTCTTAATGAAATGTGTTACAAATTGCTAATCTTTAAGGGTTATTAAGTAAAAACATATCGGGCAGTTGAGTATTAACACAATAATAATTTTTGGACTGTATCACTAGGGTTGCCAACTTTTTTGGAAAAAATAAAAACATATTTTTTAAGCAGAAAAAATACAGTATTTGGTAGAACAAAAAATTATTTAAAAAAATATTAATTATTATTTATTCATAGTTTTGTTTACAGTTTTTATTGTCCTTGATTTTTTGTAAATTCACCCGACCATTTAAATTTAAATGAGCAGTGATGTGTTCATTTAAATTTTTTATAAAATTTATAGATGATGAAATAAGGGTATCAGATGCATTTTTAATTTTATGTCTATCGGCAATGCATTAAATGCATTGCCGATAGATGGCGTTGGTCATTAAGACAAATGTGATGAGGAAATTCGGTATTTCTAGAAATAGTACGGTAGCTCAGTGGATTAGAGCACTTCCCCGGAAAGTAAGGGACGCAGGTTCGTTTCAAATTACATCGTTAATATTCAATCTGTCTTGTAAATATTTTAAATCGTGTATTTTTTTTTTCAGCTTAAAAGTATTGATAATAGTTCAGTTATTTAAATAATTGTTTCATTTTAAGCATTACAGTAAAGATTGGAAATAGAGTATTTTTACATATGTACTTTATTTTTATTCAAAATTATAAACTATATTTACCAAAAATAAAGTAGGATACGTTATTACAAAGTATAGTTGGCAACCCTATGTATCACTGTCTTGTAATAGCTGTAATTATCACAAAATTCCATAAGTCGAAGATTATCAATAAAAATATATATCTATTAGACCTTGAAAATTGTTCTTCGTTAAAGCTAATATACAACATTTTTGACGAAAGCGTTGAAGCGTGAAACCATAGCAGACAATCTTAGTTTGGCCTTGTCAAGTTACCTACAAAACATTATTTTACAAATATGGTTATTTTAATACTGAGTAGAGTGAGTGTTATATGTATCATCATTAACATTCTCCTTATAGACACGCATAAGTCTAATAGATTCTAATTAGAGCAATATTGTGGTTTACTCGAATTAATTTGAGGGATCACAAAACAAAATATTATGTATGTGACATGACATCACACGACACATGTGCCTAACATATGTTTTAAACCACTGGCCAAGTCGGGGTTAGGTTGTTCAAGATATTATCATAATGCACGAGAATAAATAAAATAACCTTGTGATTTAGTAAATGATAGCTCACCCTTCCCTTATCAGCTATGTTAATTTGATTTTAAACAAAAATTCAACTACTAGACCGAGAATTGGCGTAAGTAGGTACCTAATTTACACATTAACTAAAAATTTCATGGCCATGCGGGCTTATTCTTACCATAGTTTAACGTAAAAGTATTAAATTGTGTACGTAGATACATAATTTTACGGGTCTGTAGCCATACGGCGAAAAATACACAAACAAACGTCCAAACACCTTTACAAACTTCGTCTGCCTTAACCTTAGAACTCTACATTAATTACCTATTTGCAAAAATCCAACAGGAACCATTTTTTCGGGATAAAACGTATTCTAGTTAGAGATGTGCCGAACAAATGTTCAACTGAATAGGTACGCATATTCAGCCATCTATTCGATTTAAATTCAGCCGAATTATTCAATTTATTCTTGCGCCCTAAACTGGTTTATACTTTCATACATGTCGGCGAGTAGCGCTGAGCGGCGGCGAAAATTAAGGTTTCTTTTAAAAACAAATTATTGATGAAGTGTAAAAAAGGAACTTTACTACAAGCAAGATCCTGCTTGTAGTAGAGTTCCCTTTTTCCACTTTCACAAATAATATGTTCTTTAAAGCATGTGCCAGATCAAAAAGGTTTCTTTTGTTTGTTTCCTCTAGGACTCTAGGATAACGTAAAACAAGGTCGCATACACTATTTTTAAAAGTTTTTAACTAATATGTGCACGTGTGACGAGTTAATTAAGTCGCGTGCAGACGCTAGTTAACTAGGTACATAAAATCAATTTGTACCAATCCATAATAAAGCGTACCCAACTTATATTTCCAACATTGTCTATCCACAATATATAAATAAGTAATAGGATCATAGCATTACTATATTGAACAAAAATATTTGTACGGCGTTTTATTTATATTATGGTGACACAACCATCGACAATTACTTAGCTACAATTTCATCATTATATTTTAGGCGAGCATAATCGATCGCTGAATGTAAGTACTATTTTATAGAGATATTTTTCAATCAAATAAAAAATACAAAGCTTTTATTTATGTTATGCCAAGTTGTTAATTACTTGTCAATCAGTTAATAACCAATGCAACTGGGCGATTTTCTTTGCTGAGTATTTAAGAAGATGTAAGTAGGTATCTACATCAGTATAGCTAAAAAAGCGGCAAAAATAATCTAAATAAACATTTCTCACAAAGCACCAAGTATCGTAGTTTCTACCCAATTTTGTATTAAAATGCGGAATTTATAGGTGTGGTGCTAGGAATTTAGATTTTGTAATTATACTATAGGTAGTCGTGAATTTTACTCGCGGGCTTATTAATCCGGTCTATACTTTTAACGATGGCCTTTTTCGTTGCGTTTCATTTCTTTGGCTATTTAGATTTATTATAGTCATAGCGTTGGTAAAGTATCAAATATTTGATGAAAGTACATTACAAGTTAAGAATTTTATCAAATGAGGAGGAATACTCAATATTTGATGGCTCATGGAGCTTTAAGAATAGGCTATGTGTTACGTTTCCTTGTTGCGATCAACTGGGTCCCAACAATAAGGTGGCTAACCGTCCCTATCATGGGTATGTAAACTTGATTTTGTATTTACGTTAAAAAACGTTCATTAATCACGTTGCATACGCTAATCTTTTACGTTCTAATCCATTTTAAGCAAAATATAGGCATAACTGAAATTTCTTTTGTCCTGTCATTCTTGTATCTGGCTAAAACAGGTAGTAGTACATTTTTAGTTTACAAAGTTATAATCATAGTTATCTTTTAAAATTATTCCGGTTATCATATGTCAAACTATTGCTATCTCGATACTGCATACGCTGTAAGCGTCTCTATAATATCCTCTGTCTACGGTCTCACTCTACTTTGTCTTGAAGGACGCCAAAATTACGAACGGGTACAAAATATATTGTCAATATTTCTAATAGTCTGTTCTGTATCAACAAAAGTGTTATTAATGAACGCCAAGCGTCTGTCTGGCACCCTCCGTGTTAAACCTTAATTGGCACAATTACGAAGCATTATTAATTTGAATTGATAGTTAATTTCTATACAATATGTGATATTTTCTTTCTATATCTGATATGACATAAGTATGGAATAATGGGCATCAAGTTACCTTAATACGGCACTGCTCCCCACCTGCTAACACTTTCCTTGCAGTTGGCAACGTGCAAGTGATGTCTCTGGTTGTGCTAGCGTCTATAGGCAACAGTAACCCTTGAACAGTGGGGGCCGTAACCCTGTTTGCCACCATTTTATTGAAAAAAATATCTCTGAAAATATTAATAAAAATCTTTAAAATAAGTTGACTTGTGTTCTATAAATGAACTCATTTGTTGCTGAGCGATCTTGACGATGCTCAGGTAGAGGCGAAACACGTGTCGAATTTGTCATTATCGTGCATGCTATTCTGCTATTATCACATTCTCCCCTATCTGTGTGCGGAGCGGTGTGAGAGTGGCAATCTTAAGTTATTTTGTGTGGGTCCAAAGACAACCGGGTTTGACAATACGTGGGCGAGTGGTGGGCTCTCCTCCTAATATTTTAGATTCTATAATAATAACAATGGACTTCCACCAAGTGTCGCCTCATACAATTAACTACTGTGTTCTATAGTTGGCAAATTATAGGTATTCCCAGTACGGAGAAGGCTCTCGCGCAAAAGTGGACATACATTTAGCCATTTTGGAAAAAAAAAAACTAACTTTCCTAATAGCTAGCTATATATACCTCCACTCTGAATAAGTTATGTCCATCCATCCATCAGCCTTTTAAAGTCCACTGCTGGACATAAGCCTCCCCAAGAACGGGGGATAGTGCCGCAATCGCCACGCTTGGCGGGCGGGTTAGCGATCGCAGTGGATGTTGTTAATACGCGAAGGAGTGCTGCTGCCCACTCCCTCGGTATTCCCTCAGTCGGCTTTTACGACTCCCATGGGTACCCCTATTAGGTATAACACGGTCTTAGTTTAAGTTACCGCTCTTGTTATTAAGGCTGTTGATAAAAATCTTTTATACTGAACAATTGCGTGTAGCTACCTACCTATACATAGTAAAGGACTCTATAATAGGAGAACGTTTATATTTAAGCTTGAAATAGCGTTGCCATGCCTACTCATTGAATATTGAATCGTGCAGTTAACTAAGGTAATGGATAGCTTATGTACTGCACAAGAAGTGTTTCGAAAAAAAAACTGTTTGTTTCCGCATTTCAACTATTTTACCTTTATTCCCAAAAACACTGCAGTCGGCTTTTTATTCTAATTTCTGTAGAATACCAATTATTCTACTAATAAATTGTTAACAGATGATGATATTGTAAGATTGTACAACATTCCAGAATATTTGAGGGCAGTGACATCCCATAGCAATCGCCTAATGTTCATAACAGAGCGGCCTTAACTGCGATGCTGCAGAATTTTTTTTTTACATTCATCTTTTTCAACTTGATAAGATGGTACTCTATGTGAAGATTACCTGCTGGGTGAAAGGCTAACACCGTTCGATAACCTCTTTTTAATCAAAAATATAGTCTAAGAGGCAACGCCGTTCTCAAATCTTTAAAAAATAAAAGATATAGGTAGGGCATACTTACTCGTACATTTTTAGTTCTTATTGTTGCAATAATTTATATATTAATTGCCAACTCTTTTATTTGCCACCGAACAATCTCCTTCATTAGATGGTTTATACGAATTATGCACGGGACATTGAAAAAATTGTATCCATAAACCTGAGATCGCTATTAATCAGCAATTGAATTGAATTGACAGTAAAATAATGACCAATGCCACGTCTGCCAAGCAAGTTCAATAGCCTCTTGACTCATTTATTTGCGGAATGTTCACGGCGAAACCTAAAATTGGTGTGTTCAATTATTTAAAGTGCACTGCATAACTGTTCTCGAAGTAAATTTTTACATAGTCCATTTTCCTGGGTTTGAATCCTGTGTCGGGCTAAAAAGTGTTATTGAATTTGCAATATAAAAAGTATAAAAATTGTCAGTTGTAGCTCGAAGTCTGGAACTGCATGGAATACGGTGATAGGCTCGCCCCTATAACTGTAGGAATTAACGAAATGTAAATGTAGAGTAACTCTCACCTCTCCGGTGTAGAGCGTGACTACCATTTTGTTTTTTACTTGTCGATAAAGGTAGGACTACAATTTCCTTGTTCCTTCCTGTGAAAACTTATAAATAGCCCTTTATATTAAATTACATACATATACATTTACTAGGTGCTGGTTTTCCAAATAAAATAAAATATTAATATAATTTGTCATGTCTTTAGTAACCTGTCTTAATTAATCAGAACAGTACATCGCACCATTAACCTAAAATATAGGCATGTTATGCAAAGAATAAAAAATGAATTTATCCTTGGAATATCATTAATAAAGGACTACACACTTTCATATTAATATAATCTGGAGTCAATCGTTTATATTAAAAACATATTTGTATGTAACCAAAGTTTATCATAGTAACTTCAGATCGGCGCCATATTTCTTGTTCCGCACACTCCTGTTGTCATCCAAAGAGATACTGGCGAGATATTTAAATAATCATATTAACAAAAAAAATAAACTACATTAATTACTATAGTCGCATCTCATTACATGTCCACAAGAAGCTTACACATTAACATTAACATCTTAATGACGCCTGTGGACCTGCTATGAGCTTAGAGGACCTAAAATTTCTGTATGCTCGCCGCTATAAGTATTTAAAACGTCGGAATAGTAAAATAACACTTTTATATGCAATGAAATTAACAATAAAAAAACAACTTACATAACATTAGATACGTGCTTGGATTATTCTTGGAGTCCAGACTGGCATTGAATTTTAATGTAGTCAAATTGAAATGCCCCATAATATACTCTCAGTAAATCATATAGGTACCTAAGCTGAAGCCACGGATATTGTAAAAATAGATAGTGATAAAAACTAGCTAAAACTAAAAGGACTCGTGCGTAATTTGTAATACCAAAATGTATTAATGTTCATAATATTATTTTTATAATTAACTACCATTCTCTACACACCCAGATGAAGGTCATTGCACATTACAGCAACGCTAATTGAAATAGAAAACATTGAAATCTAAGCAGGTAAGTACCTGCTATTTAGTTAGGTAGGTACATTTGGATATTTTTATATATTTTTAAGCATTTGACATGCCATATAAATTAATATTAATAGTGACAATTGCTGAATTGGCAAATCATCTGGGATGTGGAATACTTACTGTCGAAATGCAGGTGCAAAACCTTATCGTGACTGTTATTTTTGTTTTCATATTTTCGCACTTTGTGTTAATTTATAGGAACATTTTATAAACATCAAAACATGAAAGCATTAAAATTAAATTAAAGATATTCTTAACATTGTCAAGCAGGGGTTCATAAAGTCAGAAGTCGGTGTCAATTACATATGACACACTAAAAATAAAAAAATAATACATAAGAAAATCCCAGCAAATACTTTTAACGCAAAATTTTAATTTGTATGAAAATACATTTTTCGCTGATTTCGTATTGATGCTTCATATAATTGCCTACACATCGCATTGCAGGACGTGCAGGAACTTACCACTGCAAAGTTTGCACGGAAAAATATACAACCTACATGGCGCAATACTGGTCATAAAAAGTACAAAATAGGCATTATGATAGCTACCATACGTAATGCTCACATAAATCGAATTATACGAGTATATTATAATTCGATGTTGTGGCCATAAACAGCGTTTTATTTTTATAACAAAGCGTAACGCAAGAAGTTCAACCTAGATTGAATTGTTTAAAAAGTATATTGACAGTATTCATAAATGTGTACAATATATTGGGCATAGTCTTATGTGTTTTTTAGTGACATACGACTACAATAAGCGATAATCAAGGTAACAATAATTAATTTATGATATTAATAATATCTGAAAACTATTTAAACAATAACAAAAAGATATATCCTATTTTTCGTTTTGGTATAAAATGAGTTTTCTGTGCTTAAGGCACGTGCGATAAAATTCCTAATACCTATTGGTGCTAATATGTTACACGTGTTTGGATATAACTAGCTTACATAGCGTACGATGCGCATACGTCACATTAATATTGTGGACACGTATATATGTGTACCTACATTTATTTGTTCAGTTTTCACGGTAAAATGTTCTAATTTAAATAAAGTCGATTCGCGATCAGCATCAACGAGTACTTGGCTATACACTGTTATTATTAAACACAAAGTGGAAAATGTGAAATCGAAAATAACAGTCACGAGCAGGATTTGAACCTGCATCTCCTGGATACCGTCCAGATGCTTTGCCAATTCAGCCATCGTGACAATTGCTCCTGACTGCTAATTTCGATAACACATTCATACTTAACGTCTTTGGGTGACGTGTCGCGTGGTCGGTAGTGTAACCGACTTCCGTGCACGAGGTCGTGGGTGGGATTCCCACTCAGGACAATAATTATTTGTGTGATGAACACAGATTTGTACTGCGTCTGGGTGTTTTATATCTATTATTATGTATTTACAAAAAAGTAATATATGTATTATATCCGTAGTCTGGCACCCATAGCACAAGCATTAAGATTAGTTTGGAAAAAAAAACGATAACGAATAACACCTTTGTATCATTCTGTCCCTCTTTCTCTTTTATAGTTCTGTGCTAAACTACTTTGTGAAATTGCAAATTCAGCAAACTAAATACATGTACTTGTATTCTTATACGAATCTCCAAAGGTTCAAATAATGGAGTCCCTATTCGTGATTTCATTAGCACTCTGTAATACTTATATACAAGTATGAGTATATGGTAGAATTAGTACGGCCAAAACCTCGAGTAGCTTGATAGATAGTTCCCTGACAGAGACGTTGTCCTGTCCGAACATTGGCGTTGTTTCGATGGAGTATTTTATATCAGCTATTAAGGATATTATTTCATTTAAAAAAATGGGGTTGCTGGTTTGTCAAATATTGTTGTTAGGTACCTATATTATGTTTTTACATTAGAATAAATTTCATTAAAAATCCTGAAACTCTATGACGGCGTTATCTAACAAGACCAATTGTGAATCTAAACCATCAGCGAAATCTGTTCAATCGTTTAGGAGAAATTCAATTACATAGACACGCACAGATGATTTATATATAATAACTATTTGTAAATCTTTTTATCGTTAATGAAAACTCGTTACTATCCACGGCTAGAATAAACGTTTCGGATCTAGAAACTGGAATGAAACGAAACAATACGGTACAGTCCGCGCGCATTGATTTGTAACTCAATTGGAAGTGACAGTAAAAGTATCGGTAAATAAATCGCTAGTCTTAAAGCACATTGTTGTGTCATTACTTCACCAGTCTCTATTCATGGTCAAGGTCAAATCCAATTATATTAGACGTAAGATTTGTAATTTTCACACTGTACGCAACGACTTATTTAGATATCCCATGTGTTTATACGGACGAATGAAACAAATAAGTACTTATACAAACGTAAGTTCACAATTTATGTTTCGGAACATCTACAACTGGACAGCAGCCAAGTCGCGCGACTGTTGTAACCCGCTCGTCTGCCCCAAATATATTTTTGTATGAATGAACTCGCTGAAGCGCGAATTTGCCAACGCAGTTCGGGCGGTCCCGTTCCATGTAAACGCGATCCACGAAAATAAGAAAAGATCAACATTATTTTATTATGAGTTTCGCCCCTATTACGTACTTAAAAATATTTTTGGCGAACCGTGGATGTGTAATACACCTCTGCCTAACCCTTCGGGGATACAGGCGTATAATGTGTGTTATCCTATTTTGATGTTTTTATATAGTTTATACCGTGGAGATTTTTTTTTTTTTGGCCGGCACCTAGAATAGCTCCACCCCGTCTCTTCCTATGGGAGTCGTAAAAGCCGACTAAGGGATTACCGGGGGACCGGGCAGCAGCGTCCCCTGTTTACTAAAAACACCCACTGCGATCGTCAACCCGGCTGCCAAGCGTGGCGATTATGGTAATAAACAAGAGTGCACTCACATCTCGGCAGCTGCGCTATTCCGTGGTCTAACGGTAGCGGGCCCGGTAACGGCAGAGCAAGGGGTGCTACGAATCTCCGGTCGCGATCCTGCTACCATAAACGACTTGTGGCCCTGGTAACGCACAACATCAGGACACTGAGGACTGACGAGAGGATCACCGCGCTGGAAGAGGAACTGAGCAAGATTCGATAGGACGTAGTAGGATTATCAGAAGTGCGAAGACAGGGTGAGGGCACGGTAAAACTCCAGTTCGGAAACTAGCTCTTCCACCGGGAGGGCGACCACGAGTCCCAGGGTGGTGTCGGGTTTATCGTTCGCAAGTCTCTCATAGGTAACGTGGAGAAGATTGAGAGTGTGTCGAGTAGGGTAGCGTACCTTATACTCAGAATAACCAAAAGGTATTCGCTGAAGGTCATACAGGTTTACGCACTGACCTCAACACATTCCGACGACGAATTGAAGGCCCTTTACGAGGACATCTCGAAAGCTATTCAAGCATCTAAAAGTCACTTCACAGTGGTTATGGGAGGCTTCAACGCAAAACTACTAACTTCTTCAGGAAACAGCCCCAGCAAAAATGGACCTGTATTAGCCCTGATGGTTCAGTGAAAAATGAGATTGACTTCACAAACGACACATATTCAATGATGTCTCAGTGATCAGCAGGATTAAAATTGGGAGTGATCACCGCTTAGTTAGAGGCATATTAAATCTAAATATGAAAGTCGAGAGGTCGCGCTTGATGTAGTCTACGCTCCGACCAACACCTGTTCAATACCAGAACCCCGAAAACTTTTAGCTCGAACTACAAAATCGCTTTCAATGCTTAGACGAGTGTGAATCAGCGAGCGATATGAACAACAGGTTCGTGGAAACTGTCCACGCGGTCGGGTCGACCTTTTTTAAGACTAGTCGCGTCAATAGGACTCAAAAGCTTTCGGACCAAACTCTTAAGCTCATGGCGAGACGGACAGAAACGACGGTGCAGTCTTCTGCTGATTGGTCCAATCAGAGGCGACTAAATAGGCAGATCTCCAAGTCTATGCGACGAGACATTCGCCGATTTAATACCTTGCGTATTAAAGAGGCGATAAAGCGGAGCCAAGGTTCCAAAGTGTTCGTAAGAGATCTGTCTGTTGGGAAAAGCCAGCTGACCAAGCAGAAGACCAATGATGGCACTGTTGTTTCGATATTAAGAGAGGTCCACAAGTTCTATGGACAGTTATACAGATCCCAGAACCCTGTTGTCAGCTTAGTCCATGAGCCCAGATCCAAGCTAAGTCGGCACTATACCGAAGATATCCCGGAGGTCAGCCTGTACGAGATCAGAATGGCTCTCAAACAGCTAAAGGATGGAAAGGCACCGGCAGACGACGGAATTACTATAGAGCTTCTGAGGGCAGGCGGAAAGCCGGTCCTCAAAGCCCTCCAACAAGCCGGTTTCCGAAAAGGCTATAGTATCGTAGACCACATACATACGCTGCGCCAGATTATACAGAAGACCAAGGAGTATAATCGGCCTCTGTTTCTAGCGTTTGGACTACGAGAAAGCCTTCGATTCGATCGAAACTTGGGCGGTGCTGCAGTCCCTTAAGCGGTGCCAAATTGACTATCGATACATCGAAGTTTTGAAGTGTTTGTATAGAAACGCCACTATGTCCGTCCGAGTTCAGGACAAGAGCACAAAACCGATCCAACTGCAGAAAGGTGTTAGACAGGAAGACTTCATGTCCCCGAAACTCTTCACCACTGCATTGGAAGATGTTTTCAAGCTCTTGGACTGGACCGGATTCGGCATCAACATAAATGGCGAATACATCACTCACCTTCGATTTGCAGATGATATCGTGGTCATGGCAGAATCGCTGGAGGACCTTAGTACCATGCTCAACGACCTCAGCAGTGTCTCCCGACTAGTGAGTCTAAAAATGAACATGGACAAGACGAAAGTCATGTCTAATGTCCATGTGATTTCAGCACCGGCCCTAGTCGGGAGTGCGCTTCTCGAAGTTGGCGACCACTATGTATACCGGGGACAAACTATCCAGTTAGGTAGACACAACTTCGAGAAAGAGGTCGATCGACAAATCCAGCTCGGCTGGGCAGCGTTCGGGAAGCTGAGGGAGATCTTCTTGTCCAATATTCCACCGTGTCTGAAGACGTCTACGACCAGTGTGTGTTACCAGTGACGACTTACGGCATAGAGGCGTTTTCTCTGAATGTTGGCCTTATATCAAGGTTCAAAGTCGCTCAGCGTGCTATGGAGAGGGCTATGCTTGCGATCTCTCTACGTAATAAGATCCGTAATACAGAAATCCGTAGGAGAACGATATTGACCGACATAGCCCGCCGGGTCAGCATGCTGAAGTGGCAATGGGCAGGCCACATCGCTCGACGAACCGACAACCGTTGGGGAAGAAAGGTATATACTCAAGAAGTGGCGACCGGGATGGATGGATATATTTTTAAGCGTTAGACGTGCTTCGCCATATAAATGAACACAAAGTGCGAAAATGTGTAATCAAAAGTAACAGTCACGAGCAGGATTTGACATCTCGTGGCATCTGGTACGGTATTCCTCCGTCGTATCGTATAATTATTTTTTAAAAGGACTTCAATAAAACAAAACGTAAATTCACTTAAGACAAATTAAATATTTTATACTAAAGTGGATGCATAATATATGTACGTAGATATTATACATGTCATATCCTTGGCAACAACTTTTTCGAAGTCGCGTTTTCCATTAAAAATATTTTTATTTCATTTTTTTTATTGCCAACGGTGGCCGACGAGCAAGCGGCTCACCTGGTGGTAAGTGGTAACCGCCGTTCATGGACTTTAGCAACACCAGGGGCACAGCCAAGCCGCCGCCTACCGCAAACAATAATTTTCAGTGGATGGACATCTTAATGACTTAATCCGCAGTGTGAGACCGGCTTTAGAATTGTCCCACCCCTCTCTACCCACGGGAGTCGTAAGAGCCGACTGAGGGAATACCGGGGGAGTGGGCAGCAGCACTCCCTCGAGTATTAACAAAATCCACTGCGATCGCCAACCCGCCTGCCAAGCATGGCGATTACACGCTCGTTGTGGCGTTCTCTTGGGGAGGCCTATGTCCAGCAGTGGACGTTGAAAGGTTGATGGATGGATGGATGGACATCTTAATAACCAAAATTACCTATTTCCACATCCGCGTTGTGATTGTTATTTAAGAGTTTTGTTGTGCCTTACTGTAGTGCGAGTCTAATATTCATGAATGCCATCATGGACCACTTCCACGATCCACCTAAGGGGACTACTGGAGACTTCAGAACAAGATTGAGTCAGAATTTTAATCAGGACTCTTGACAACCTGTAACGACACAACGACACGTCGGTATTTAATTTACCAGCCAGGGACCCACTGCTTAATGTTTCTTTAAAGCGCGGTGGAGGATGTTGAAAATATTATTTCACTTAATATTTCACTTTTTGGTAACTATTCTTTCACTTTTTGGTCACTATTCTGATAGTAGAAAGTGCACAACTATAATTAAGATCCTCTTTTCGTAATATCAAATATTGATGGGACAGTGAGACGAACGAAGACTAATGCAATTCCGTTCTATTTTTAGTTATACGTTTATTTCGTAGATAAACCCATGGCAAACAAAATAAAAAAGAACTTATAAAATAATTATTAAATTTGCAGAATAAATCGATAAACAAAAATATTTATTTTTTATATTTCCCGCTAAAACGCTCAATTACGTCACGAACCATTGTTATTATTATTATTTTATGACGGAGTTCCTATGGCCACCTTCTGACTCCATCATCAGATCCTGGATACCATCTAAAGACAAAGTACTCGTCAAGACGAATCAAACGATTCCAACCTCGATAGGGTTGCGTCGTTTCATTACAGAGTTACTGTAGCCACCTTCCAACTCCATCACTAGACTCTGGATATCATCTAGAACTGGAGTACTAGTCAAGATAATTAAAATGAGTCCTAACACGATGGAGTTGCGCTATTTAATTAGGTACAGAGCTCTCATGGCCACCTTCCAGATCCACCATCAGACCTTGGATACCATCAAAAGACAAAGTACTCATTAAGACGAATCAAACGAGTCCAAACTTAATGGGGTTGCGTCGTTTCATTATGGAGTTACTATGGCCACCTTCCAGCTTCATCATCAGACCCTGAATACAATCTAGAGACAAAGTACTCGTCAAGACGAATCATACGAGCCCAAACTCGATGGGTTATGTCGTTTTATATTGGAGTTCCTATGGCCACCTTATAGCTCCATCATCAGATCCTGGATACAATCTAAAGACAAGGTACTCGTCAAGGCTAATCAAACGAGTCCAAACTCGATAGTGTTGCGCCCTTTCATTATGAAATACCACCACACACCACAGCACACAACACAGTTATATCCACCTTCCAGCTCCATCATCAGATCAGCTCCATGTCATCATAATATTGCATTATTACGCAATATAGATAATTATGCTTGTAAAATTTCAGCATAATAGGAAATCGGGAAGTGTGTCAAATTTAACTTGCAAGATTTGAATGTAACAAGTAAAAGAAAAGCGTCGCCACGCTAACAGCCGATTTTACCCTCCCTCCTGTTTCACATCAAAAATCCATTTACCAGTAGTACCTATATCATTGATTAAAGGATTATGCAGACAATATAGTAACATCATTTTATGAAGTAAATGGCCTTCTGCATGCCAAGTTCTAGGAAAACATATGATAATTTCAGACAATTACCTTGTTTTTATTTAAATTTATTCAAGTACATACAATTAGGTTATTTACTCAATTAAATTTAGGTATTAATAAGGAATATACTAGTATACCTAGTGCTGAATAACAATTGGATTTTTATTGCTTATTTTACTGTTTCGTTGTTGGTACGGGAGGAGTCACCAGACCAGACTAAGAAAAATTTAGGTCGTAGTCCGCCATAAGGCCTTGGCAAATAAGTCTTATTATAAATTAACACCTGATAGTAAGCGGTTACCGTAGCCTATATAGTCGTTAGCAATACCAGAGGCATCACATGCGCGTCAAAGGACAGTGATATGAGATGGAGAGGAAGAATAATGAGGTTAGGATAGGAAGGATACTAAGGATAGTAAGGAGATGATAGGAGAGGGATTTGGTGCTCCGGCGCTCTCACTCATCATACAACACATAACAATAGGAGTGTTTCACGCTGATCTCCTGTGAGAGGGTAGGTATTTTCCCGATCAAGCCGCTACATTGATTCTGGGAGAACGGCTACAAGAAAGGCTCTACCTCTAGGTAACTTTTAGATAAATAAATATTAAATATATAGTTTTGATCAAACAAATTCAGCTAAATTGTCCTCAAATTATGATTAAAGAAGAACATTAATTATTGGGTGTGCTATTGTTTTTGGAAATACTACAGTTAAAATCTATATTTCGGTGTAATATGTTGTACAAGATATGTTTATTAGTTACCTACTGCCCCACATTATGTTTGATACCATGAATTTAAATGAACTTAAAAATATAACACTATTCGTCACAATTGTCAAAATAAGTTTTCCATGTTAATATTTTAATTACTACGAGTCACAAGCAACTACGTCCACAGCTCTGCGTGGCCCTAATCTGACTACAAATATAATAAAATTGAAGTGTTTTTATGTAGGTCTAAATAACAGTTTTTTACAACATGCATGTAAAAGTATATAGGTACGTTACCATACCAATAACAAAATATATTTTTTTAAGTTTGTCTGTCTGGTTGTCTGTTTCTTGTAATCTCGAAATGGCTGGACCAATTTGGACGGAATTTTCACTGGCAGATAGCTGATGTCATATACGTAGAGTACGAAGAACGAGAAGAAGCGAAGGATTTCAAACTTTTTCCAACAATTTTGTTAGTTTAAATTGTAATTTTTTCCTGGTAAATAAAAACAATGAAGATCTAAGAATAAAACTAAAACATTGGAAAACGTTACGAATATTGTAATTTCATTCATTCACAGTAAAATTTGTTGTCATGCAAGCAGTTCCTTTATACGCCCATGCTGTCATGTAAAGAATTCATTAAATATCAATATTTTTATCACTTAAGTCAATACAAAATACTGACTAAGAGTGCCTTTCAAGTAAATTGAGGTGATTCAATTACAGCTGTAAGGCTGGACCTCCGTGAAGTAAAAGCTAGGCTGTGCTGTTGTTTACTAAGTCCACAAGGGGCAGTTACAATACAAGATTAAATGGGACGTGTTTCTTTTATTCCAGTTAAAATTAAAAAAGAAATTAAAAAAACTAACCAAAAAACGAAACAACAAAAACGCCGCAAGTATGAATTCATATATTTTTTAAGCACAAACCATTGTATCAAATGGCAGAACCAATTACCAACAAAGTTGTTTAATTTAATGACATACACCATCGTAGAATAATATACATAAGTACTACATCCACGGACAATAAATCGATAAATTTAAATGTGAGAGTCTAGGACGTGGTTTTCAGCCCCAGAATATATTTTATTTGTAGTAGGTATCTACCCGTTCACACAAATTGTTAATTATTTACAAAAACACGTTTACAATAACGTTCGTTGATCCAATTGTAAATGACAAACAGATAAGAATTACCTCGACAGACATGTCTGTCTATCAATATAAATACAAGGACAAAATAATAACTGCTAACCATTGTCCATTTCATTAAATAATTAGGGCGCGGCTAAGAACATATTGCCTCAGTAACCAATCCTACTCTATCTATGCAAGTGAAATTAAGCAAATGGTAAGTTACATACAAAGCGCACGCTTTTACTATATCTATGAATGCCCGCACCTAAACCGGTCGCGCAATTAGTTGATCTCCGAATGCGCGGACGAGTCTGTGTTTACTATAATTTATGGTTGCGCACGCGAGTAACAGGTTATAGTACCTAAATATTTCCTTTATCATTTATAATTTTATATAATATAATTATATATGGAGGGGCGCCATGTATTATTTTAGTAGAACTACGTACTATATATTGATCTTATAAAATCCATCACTACCTGTACTGTCACCGAAGGGAGCATAGGTTGTGACCTCGTGCACGTCTGTTAACACAAATCGGAATATTTTTCTACTGCGGGGTCTCACTCCTTTTCGCAATCAAGGCTCTGGATGGCAGATGGTTTAATCACACGGCACAGCCTTCGTCCTCCCGTCATTAGGTACCCTTTGAGGGCCATCCAATAGCCTTGTGGCCCATGCAATGGCCTTTTGGCCCACTCAATAGCAGGCAGAAAAACTGTGCAGTGCCCAAGTTATAATAACACGTCCCACAGCACCGGTCTATTCTTCGCCCTAACGGTCTAATGGTGTGTTTCCACTGACGCGGAGCTGGGCGGAGTAGAGAGGACAGGACCATGAATTAGCCAATCACAGTGCTCGAAATCTCCACTCCGCTTCAGTGGAAATAGTGTAAGCGGAACAGAGTGGAAATGAGCGGACTTGCAAATGAAATATAAGAACACGCGGCCCTGAGCCGGACAGAACGGAGTTGAGCAGGCTGTGGAGCCGAAAGGAAGATAGCGGGGTGGTACGCCGCGGCGGGTAGATTATACTTGTCAGGATAGGACTCGTGCGCTGCATTTTACTTCGATTAATTAGTCATAAACTTCACACTTTATCGACATTTTATGTGAATCAAAATGGATTATAACACACATTAGCAAAGAAACCAAAGATCTCCACTCCACCCCGCTCCGCTTCAATAGAAACACTTGCCACCTTTAACTGCTCTACTCCGCCCAACTCCGCGTCAGTGGAAACACACCATTATGGACAAAAGACTATTCGCTCCGAGTCGCAGTACATAACACTCACCTATGAAACCTATACGAGAACGTAGAACGTGGAGAAATCTGTTCTGACCGGCCAATTCTTAGATTAACAAATCTCTATAATAAATACACTAATGATGTGCGTGACTTTTTCTATCAAAGTTCCTGTCTATTGTTCGCCGTTTGAACACGTGACCTAATAAAATTTCTTGGACGCGTCTGCTTCATCGGTATAAAAACTTGCTTAGAAACATTAAACAGCAATTTTGATAAAAGAATTGGCTCCAAAAGTAATTATTTAACTAGTGCTCATTCAGTATAACGAAGTATGCCGCGAATAAAAAACCCGTTTTGTTAAAATTCTTGTACAGTTTCGATTCAAACTAATATTTAATTGTGGTAACAAAAATATTACTTAGTAAGTTTATAATAAAGTGATAATAATAATGAACTCGAAAATGAAGTGTAAGATGTTTATAAATTTTAAATCGCTGAATAGTTCATTTTGTAGTACTTAATTGTCGTGGCCTACGCAGCTGTGTATTCCTGTATAAACCTAACCTATAGTGGGTAAAGTAGGTGATGTTTTCAGCAAGCGGCGTCTGATCTAGATCCAATGTGGGTATACCTATTGGCGGGCTATATATCAGTCTAAAATATATTTTTGTCGACACACTTTAATAGGTACCTACTGTGAGTCTTAACACGTAAAAACAATCTTCATTTTATCCGAAAATTGAAAAATAGCTTTAATCATATAGGTACATATAATATGTTGTATTTGTGTAATATCTACGAATATATATTACAAATATATAGGTAAGCATTATATCGCTATTTTATATTATTTCATCACTACGATAAGACGATTATACGGAACTATTATAGGTTCATATAAGATATCAAAGTCCGGGGTCATCGGTTCAACTGCGACTTCAAGCAATCGAATTTAATATTTCGTATTGATATTGTCAGGAGAAAACTATTACTTGTTCAGAAGATTTCGAATAAATTATTTTAAGCGATAAAATCTATAAAAACTGATTAATTTCACCGTCCATGCTCCTAAGGCGCTAAACACAGAGCAGGGGCTCCCAATCTTTTTCAGTCCGCGGCGCACATTCATATTTACTATTTTGTCTCGGCGCCCTAAACTATCTAGCAGGTCGAAGTATATAGGTACAATGTACAATGATACTAATTAGTTAGATATGTACAAAAATTAAAACATCCACAATCTACATTTATAAAAATACTAGCCTTTGCCCGCGGCTTTGCCGTAGTCAAAAGCTAGTTTTTCAGTTATATCTCAGGTACCCGATATAGTAGCGAGATAAAGTGTATACCAGTTTTTAAGTCTAATTAAGAGCCCTCAAATAAAAAAGGTTTCATCAAAATCCGTTCAATAGTTTTTGCGTGATGCGCGAACAAACAAACAGATAAAAATTTTAAGAAAAATTATTTTGTGTTTAGACATGCCTATACATATAGCCTATTACAAACATTTTTTCTCAAATATATTAAATGTACAGACGCAGCTCTGTTACAGCTTTCTAATAGTATAGATAAAACCAACACAGAAAACATTCTAAAGAGACTTAAGTTGAGGTTTCGGAAAATGGTAAACACAATCGTTTCACGGCGCCCTTCTTCGCTTTCTACGGCGCACCAGGGCGCCGCGGTGCACAGTTTGGGAACCCCTGACACAGAGGATTTACACTGCTTACATTACTGCCGATTTTATTGATTGGTTTGAGTTTAACGGCATTATAACACGGCTTAGGTACAAACTAACAGTGCCGAGTGATGTGAGTTTGATTCTTTCTCGTCCGTACAACAAATGTTATTGCACAAAATTAATGTTGTTGTTGGTAGTTTAAATATATGTAATGTTTCGAGGTACTTGCCTAAAAGAAAAAAAAACAATAAAAAAGCTTATTTTGCTTAGAGACAATTAGAGTGCCATGGAATAACATATTTATATACTAAAGTCCACGCGATAGAGTCCCGGGCAGGACGCAGTGTCATTATTATAAGCATTAGGTAACCACTGTATGTGTGAGTTCATGTACCTAATGCTATGAATAAATTAGGTACTTTAGCTATATACTTATACTACAGTATAAGTTAACACAAAGTGCAAAAATTTAAAATTGGAAATAACAATTACGAGCAGGATTTCAATCTGCATCTCATGAAATACCGTCCCAGATGCTATGCCAAATCAGCCATAGCTTCTTAATATCTTAGGAGACGCACGACGGTTCTTAGTTGGCTATTCAGATTTACTTGTTCGTATCAATCAATACAGCCGCTCGTAGAAGTGACGTTTGAGGTTGATAAACTCTGTTAAACTTAAAACATTGAATTTCAAATATATTCTTAAAATTGTGTTTAAATATATTTGTGACAGCTTGTGAAACACTTTGGGTGTGGATTATAAATAATGTCAACTGATATATCCCATCAAATCCTATTTCTACCCTTACCCCTACTAATATAACTTTCTGACGATGTTTGGAATTATCCATGAATCATGCCTAAACGACTGAAATATGAAATGATTTATGGTAGGTAGGTATACTTTTTATCCATTATATTTGGCATATACTTAAACCTAAAGACTAAAAGGATTTTAACAAAATCTGGCATACAGATAGATTATATTTTTAGTAATTAGATACATGGAGTATTGTAGCCTAATAAGAAGTTCCTAGGATACGCGTAGGTAACCACTGAAGGAATGTAATATGGTTCCAGTGGCCCGCCAATAAAGGCAGAGAGACGGCACACGGCGGGGTTCTTTAGTGGGTGACGCATGCGCCATCTGTCGGAAGTATTTTCATACATTATACCGACCAGGTAAACTTAATTTTACAATTTTTTGAAAATAACCTCTGATATTTATAATATAATACTAGTACCTAAACGACAGAGCAGATTGAGATGAAATTTGATAGATTGATAGATAAGGTACTGGATGTATATATAGAGGATTGTATCCTGAAAAAATGAATAGTTCCCGTATGTATTTGTGACTTAACAACTGAACGGATTTGTCCAAAATTTGGTATAAAGACAGATTATGGCTTGTATAAACACATAGAATTTTTACTGCGATGAGAAGTTCCTGTGGAGTATACCAGAACTATATAAATATAGAACAAAACATTTTGAATTCCACACACACGAAATCGCGGGCAGAAGTTAGTCATTGTATATTTATGTAAACGGCGACCGACGTGTTTTAACTCCATATCACATTAGTAGAGAAAAAAAACATCTTGTGGCATTACATTACAATAATTTACAAAATTTATTGAGAAATAAACACCAGTGTAGACGAAGCATAATGTTGTTAAAATAAAAAAGCTTTTTTTATTAGCCTTGGATACACTTGAGGACAAAAGGAGCGAACATTTTGAGTCTAACCAACTACGCGAAATGTCTCAGAGACAATGTTGCGGAACTTTTTACAGACCACACCACTCGGTGTTATAGAAATACCACCGCTGGTAGAGGTTGTGACGGATAGTGCTGCGAAAAGAAGAATTAATAGCAATCTAGTGGTAGAGCCTACCTTATACCAGCATGAATGGGCCGGCTCGACCCGGGAAGTACCACCCTCTCACAAAAGATCAGCGTGAAACAACGGTAGATACTGCTACCGTTGTGTTTCGTATGGCGAGAGAGAGCGCCGGAGGCCCAAACCCTCTCCCTATCCTTTATTATCCTTCCTATCATCTCCTTCATATTCTTCCTATCCACTCCTATCGCTTTCTTTGTAGATGGCGACGTGTGAGTGATGTCTCTGGTGTTGCTAGCGTCCATAGGCTACGGTTACCGCTTAGCATCTGGTGGGTCGTAATTATGCTTGTTTGCCACCAACGTAGTATAAAAATAAAAAATAATATTCTAAGTGAACTCCAAATGTTAGATCACTCGAATGTCAACATCTGGGGGGTTAGAATGTACTCGTATCTCACTCGATCATATCGACATGACATCGTGTCATTGTGATTAGTTGGGAGATCACCGTGGGGGTTAGGCAGAATGTCATATTTCACGTGTCGACCGTATCGAGATCACTGTGATTGGTTGAGAAACCAACGCGTGATGTCACAATAATCCGTTGGCCAATCACGGTGATCTCTCAACCAATCACAGTGATCTCGATACGGTCGACACGTGAAATATGACATTCTGCCTAACCCCCCGTGATTGGCCTAGGGATTATTGCGATTGAGGGATTCACGCGTCGGTTTCTCTACCAATCACAAGCGAGACGATACGATGTTTATACGACTTAGTGAGTTACATTCTACGGGCCTTGATTTCGAAACTTTATCGAAAATGATGAGACCTTCTATAGCCAAACATGCTGATGTTCCTCGTGATAATGTAGCGCCTTGCCAATATATAGTTCAGTTTGAAGTATCCCACAACGAATCATGACTGGTAAAAAGCTCAAGAAATCAATGCACGGTATCGTTTCCCCATACTACAGACGTATTTAGAGACACGTTGCGAACACGACTACCCTCGGTGACAAATGGCACGACAATGATGCGGGGCAGCTCGTTCTCGTAGCGAGAGCAAGCAACATTGCCGGTGCTGCATCACGTAGATTGTGTGTTGCGCGTCGTGTTGCAGGACTAAATGTCACATAGTGTATACGGGACTTTATTCTAACAGACATAATAAAATAAAGCTCATTTTAATTTGTCAAAATAATACAGATATATTAGTCTTTGCCCGCGGCTCAGCCGCAGAAAGCAAAGCTAGTTTTTGGGTTATATCTCCGTTTGGCCCGACCATGAAGCACCTCGGTGCGTTTTGGTTGTAGAGGAGAGTACTTATAGCTGAGCTGAGTCCAAAGAGGCCAAACTGACCATCAGGACGTCTGTGGCTCATCTGCCAGAAAAAAAGCTTCTAAAGCAGGCATCTTGTAATTATGTAATACTAGTTTCTATACGCAACTTCCTCTGCGTGGTTTTTGTCCTATCTAAACCACTTCTTTCAAATCCATTTAGTCTTTAGGTCTTTATTCCAAAAATATCTATACTACGTTAAACATTCCTTTTTGACGTGATAACGTCGTATAAATCACTCACGAAAAAGTCATGAAAAAGTGTCACGTTCCGTCTAGGGTTGCTAAGAAATAAAAATAGGTGGCGGTATTTAAAGTAATATGATTACGTGGCTCATCTGCGGTTCATAAGAATCCGGTTAGTCGTTTTGGCGTAATTCACGAACAAACATCCTCATTAACCTTCACGTTTAAAATTTAAAATATTATTAGGAAATTAGATTAATTAGGATTCTAAGAGCCTCCGCACATTAGGGCCCCCAGTCGCCGCTACTAAACGCGACCACCAGTGGTTCAGTCAGACCACTCACGCCGCCACCAGTGGCAGCCACTGGTGGCTGGATGCGGCCTTCAGTGACTGCCACTTGCGGCAGTAAGGACAAGGGAGAAGCCGGCGACTGTGGCTGTGTGTGCGCGCGAGTCGAACGACAAAACGCGGCCACAAGTAGCGAGCGCGGTCGACTCCCGCAGCTTGTGGCTCGGACGCGGCCACTCAAACGCTCGGTGTGCGCCGATGCTAAACAAAATGTATGGAGAAACGCGTCCGAACTTGTGGCGGCCACTAGTCGTTCTAGTGTGGTCGGCTCTAGTGGCTCAATGTGCGCTCGCTCTAAGGGTTCAACACCTTTAAATAAGCAATTAAATAATTGTTGTTGTTGTAGATGTGCGTGCGCATATGGCTAGAGGTGGGGCACGTGTGCGAACCTCGTCGATCGGCTGGTGGGCGTGCCCTAGCTCTCGACTGGAGCGTGTGGGTCCGAGGAGTCAGCGGCTGCGACATCAGTGCCTTCGTACACAAAGTCGTCTTTCATCTACACCCAGCCTCCGCTTTCGTCTACCCTAAGAGAGGTAACTCACATTAAGCATTATAATTATGTGGAGAGAGGCTGAATGGCCTTGAATTGTTTATGCTTCAATAATGTCATCTAACATTAAAAAAATCTAGAAAATCCTATTGGCAGACTAACAAGCGGCGCAATTGATAGTAAGTGGTGACCGGGTCGTGGACTTTGGCAATACCATGGGTACACAGGGAGTACAATGTAAAAATACGTCTCAAGCCTCGTTTAAATAAGCACATGTCTTAGCGCTGGGGAAACACCACAGCAAGTAGGTCAGAGCCTACGTACATAGCAGAAAAAAGCGCTCAACACGAACCGTCTTGGACGAGATGGTTTCCAGGTGGTAAAA
Organism: Leucoma salicis; assembly: GCA_948253155.1. Taxonomy (NCBI): domain Eukaryota; kingdom Metazoa; phylum Arthropoda; class Insecta; order Lepidoptera; family Erebidae; genus Leucoma; species Leucoma salicis. Next base: position 18,932,724 of record OX411816.1, on the reverse strand, counting down.
AGGCGATGTTGCGGTACCTAGAGGGAGGGCCCCAAAATGCCTCGTACACCAGAGCTTTGCGTCTCTTAACCATATCCAGTTTGTAAATAACGTCGCCCTAGCTGAGGCTGCGGTTGGATGGACCGGGGAACGTCCGCCACCCGCAAGGCCTCCCGCGAAGGTGCGACGCTCCGTGTGCGGATGCGTACCTCAGTAGAGGGTACCCGAAAGGGTAAGCCACCGACGGACCACTGAAGTAATCCAACACGGTACCAGTGGTCCGTCAACACAGGCGGAGAGACGGCACACGGCGGGTTTCTTTAGTGAGTGAAGGCCCCACCATGTTCGTTGCCCCGAACGACGGGGTGTGCGGTTAGGTACATTTTATCCTAATCAAAAAAAAAAATACGGCTGTAAATAACGTACCAAAAATTTATACCATGGGTTCAGTACTCAATTCTGACCTGGGGGGTGTTGGAAATTTTATCGGTCTTTTTATAAAAATTGAAATTTCTTTTTTATTTTTTTAAATGGAATATGAGTATTATATTATCTAAATTTGATTTTAGGTAATGAACCCATTAATCACCGATATACTCGTACCTACAATGGATTGAAACCTTCGTCATGTTTTTAGTCGCATTACAGTTAATAATTCGATGGCGGCTAAAAAAATGCCAGTTATTGTTGCTATTTATAACCCGTCGTTGTCGAGGAAAATGGTAAGGGGCATATTATTGCAGTTTTTTGGTGACATCTTTGCCCGGAGTTATCGGTATGATGTCATTTACACCTGGTATATTCTCGTATTTACTTGTTTTGTGGCTAAATTCACAGAAATTAACCTTAGAGCGTCTTGAATCCAATGTTGTACCGCGTGCTTAGTAGCACACCGAGGCGCGTATGACGCCCGAGGATCGAACTAGACTGATAAGTGTATGCTTAAATAAATAATGTTGGTACCACCTCGAACAGGACCTCGCAGCACCCCCCATTATAAAGTCTATATTATATAGCTCCCAAAAAAATGCAGCGATAGCCTAGTGGTAAAACCAGACAGTTTGAATTCGATGCCTAGTCCAAGCGTCTCCGTGGGGGTCCGTGTGGTGACGGACTTAGAATACAAGTGTCACCACCCCATTCTTGACGTATGAGGTGACTAAGGGAAGTAAGCAATTATCATTCATTGCATGACTGGTGGTAGGGCTGGGTACCAAGTGGGAGTACTCACTTAGTATCGGGTCCCAGCGGGTTGGTACCACCATCTCCTGTGTGACCGGCCATGAAGCACATAGTTGCGTTTTGGCTGTAGCAGGAGATAGCCGTTTATTCTTTCATTTCATATCGGTGAAATGAAATGGTGAGCAGCGGCTTGACAATACTCTCGGTATTGTCGAGTCCATGGGCGACGGTTACTATTTACCATCAAATGGGCCGTGACTGGGTGGGCAGGCACACACATGTAATGGGTTATTAAAAAAATATATGAGACCCGAAGTATCGCTCTATTGCTGCAACGACTCCAGACTATCCGTGAGATTGGGATCATCGACAATTCGCATAGCAAACCTTTGTAGAGATTCAAGTGGGTTGAGTTGGTACTTGGACGCACCTGTTTAGAGATGTGAATAGCCCACATGAGAGTGAACTTGTGCTTTCTATTACACAAGTAGACATCCACCTGGCTGTGTCCTCCAAATGTCTCTGAAACTGGACTTTGCTAGAAGAGGTGACGCTGAGAAACCCAATATTATTATTGGGTTTCTCAGCTTATTTCTCTTCATTAACCTTAATTTACAAAAAATATAATTACCCCTTGGAACTGAGGTACCAAGAGGTCAGCACAAACAGGGCCTACTTTCCAATGAACGCGCAAACCTGAATCTTAAATTAAACCAAGTTCTTGTCACCCCAATTCGAGTCCCACCCTAAAGAGCACTCTGCGCTCGCCGTTTCTCCTCCAGCATGCTTCGAGGAACTTTCTGACCGGTATACTAGGCATAACCCGTACTGTCATCCGCATAGCAATGCATATTCACTATCTATAGCATGTGATTGATATGGACAGTATTAAGGAGAGTACGGAGGCTATATAGCTGATCAGCTCTTACAATAAAGTATCCCTCGCTGTTTATAGTCTTGCAATGTTAATTTAAGCCCGCTGTGACAAACACAAGTATTTAATTAAATCACTAACGTACAATAAACCGACTATTTATAATTCAAGCTGATTATTTTGTTTTCAAGTTACGCTTTATCTTGACGACTTTGCCCTCTGCTGTGTATCGTTTTTATGAAGCGATGTATACTAACTGCTACATATGATTGCAGTGCTCCAGGAGCCGCCTTACGAAATCCAAGAGTCTGGCTGCGCCTCTATAGAGATACCAATACACGTGTACCTAAAATATAGCAACAGGCCAAAGAAAATTCGTCTGAGATATAGTCTACAGATCGAGAACAACAACAAAAGCAGTTCTGAATCGCGCTGCATATATTACGACTTTGAGAACCCGTCGGAGCAGTTGTGTAAGGCGCTCATGAGCGGTGGTGGGGAGGTCGTGGCTCGCAGTGGCGTGCCCGACCGCCGCAAGAAGCTACTCGTCGTGCTCTCCGACAGCGGCGATGACAAACCGCACAAACTCAATAACCCCAAAAAGTACAAGTTTGTTGAACCCATACAGTGCAAACACGGATCAAAACGGCGAACCAAATCGTTCACATTCGAGGAGATCTGCCCAAAGTGTGGGAACTCAATTTACGCAGATTTCAGAAAACAACTGAGATCAGTAGCTATGCATGAAGACGATATAAATTGTGTGTCGCAGTTGTATTTCTCGTGCAAAAATTATGAGATGTCAGGTGGCGCTTTTATATTGCCGCCAATGTCAGATGAAATTTATAGGCCTGAGCTCCCGCCAGCGTTAAGAAAAGCTCTTGAGGAAGTAAAAGATGACTACACCATGTTATTATGAGACATAGTGCCTTCAGTCAGTGTAGTGATGTGATATTACTCGGTGCCATGTGAGACTTAAAAATATTAGTGGAACAGATTAGAAAAGTTTTTATCTTATTGACAATCTACGATTTTGTAAGTGATCAACATTAGTTACAAATACCTACAATATTACCTTAACCTAGTTATTTTATTTAAGTAGTCCTAAAACAAATACGACATAATGTGTGCTGTGAGTACGATCTCAATAAAATATTTTTTTTAAATATATACTAAAATATATGTATATTTAATTTAAAAGAATAGTTTTGCATATTATATTTTATATACATATTATAATTGTGGGATTGGGTTTAACCGAAACGTAAGATGCTTGATATTTAAGGAACGGAACGTATGGAGAATGAAGCGACATTAAACGTAGGAGTGAAAGGGACGGAAATAGTTAAGTGAGAGGTATGAACGTATGAAGTTTGAAGGAGACACTTGTTGATTTGAAGACGAAGATGTACATTCATTACGACGGTTTCTTTATGGAGGGTAGAAGACTTCTACCCTCCATAGGTTTCTAGTAAAATTGTAAGAGTATAGAGATAACAGAAAGATTACCTAAAATATACGAAGTTTTTATATTATAAAGATTAGATAGGTACCTAGATGATACCTTAACTTAGAGTTGTAAAGTTTATGTATGTTATGTTGAATTGTGTAGCCTGTTTTTTTTTTGTTTTTATGTACAATATACAGGGTTATGAAAAATTTTAATGCTGTTGTATTGATCGTTGAGTGACAGGGTATTAGTATAACTAGTTATTTGATAAATGTTAGCTAAATATTATATTTTAATGAAAAATTAAATTGTGATTCCTATTACGGTACCATTTTGTCGTTGTTATCGCGTTTTTATAAACCACTGTTACCTATATTATATGTTAATTTGGCATAGCGTGAATTATAGCTGTTACTTTTAATATTGTAATTGATTATGTTAGTTGTAAAATGAAATATTGTTAAATAAATAAATAAATGTTTATAAGTTTATGTAGGTAGTAGGTACCTAAATGATTATTTATTAGCTGTACCTACCCTGCGGACATTGGCTGCCCTGTTCGACCGTTGTTTTGACTACTGTTCGGCCCCAGAATTATTTTGTGACTTTTGAATATTCCGTAAAGGTGATGGTTTGAGGAGAGATTTTGATGTTTCTTATATGTGGAAAATCAAAAGGGTTAAAAAAACATAATTCTGACAAAAATAGATGATGAAAAATATTGTAGGTACACAGTCGCAGCGTGCATGTAAATCTAAAATACCGAGTACCACTACTTCATCGAAATCGTTCCTGTTGTGTCCTGCGTTATCTTTCCGGAGTCTGGTGGGGATCCTACCCTTATACTGCTATGCATTACCATACTACGTAGGAGATAATCGAAGTATTGTGTTGTTCGCAGATGATACATCTTTATTATTTAAACTAAGAAGGCAACTGCTTAATTATGACGATGTGAACAACGCACTATCTAAAGTTGTTCATTGGTTCAATACTAATAACCTAGTTTTAAGTGAAAATAAAACTAAATGTATAAAATTTACTAAACCCAATGTAAGACATGTAGAAACCAATGTACAATTGAATGGCGTTAAACTGGACCTTGTGGAGTCCACGGTTTTCCTAGGTATCACTATAGATAAGAAACTCCAATGGGGCCCCCATATTAAAAAATTGACAGGTAGGTTAAGCTCAGCGGCATATGCGGTAAAAAAAATTAGATTATTGACTGATGTTGAAACGGCTAGAATAGTTTATTTCAGTTATTTTCATAGTATTATGTCCTATGGCATACTGCTATGGGGATGTTCCGCCGATTTAAATTCCATATTTGTACTTCAGAAAAGGGCTGTTCGTGCAATCTATAATCTGGGCCCGAGAGTTTCCCTTAGACAAATTCAAAGAAATGAATATTCTAACTGTTGTGTCTCAATTTATATACGAAAATCTGTTGTATGTCAAGAAAAACATCGGATTTTTTGATAAGTATAGCGATGTTCATCACATTAATACTAGGAACAAAGGCAATCTTATTGCACACGGTACTCGTCTCCACAGAATTAGTAGATCTTTTATGGGGCAATGTATATACTTTTACAATAAGATTCCTGCAAATGTCCGAAACATGCCACTAAATAAGTTTAAGAAAGCCATAAAAATTAGACTTTGTAATCAAGGTTATTACACTGTTTCGGATTATCTTGAGGACAAAACAAAATGGGCTTGAGCTGCTCCTCATTCATTAATTTTCAAAATTGTTTTGTATGATATAATGTCATTTTAGTTATAAAGATTATATTAAATTGTAATAAATTGGCAATTTAAAAAAGTGGCCCATGAGTTTCTTGCCGGGTTCTTCTCATGAAAGGCTTTACTTCGGAATCCGGCCGATTCCGGGCGATTGCAATCGCCACTTTGTTATTGCGGATGCACTCGCCTCAGGCGCTCGTGTTAATTATTAGTGTATTCTTGACGATTTTAAGTGCTATTTAATAGGCCTATGAAATAAAGATATTTTTATACTCAAAAGCTGCTGTATAATGCACTGATCCGTAGCTATTTTGACTATGGCTCATTCCTTCTCAGTCCCTGCAGCAAGTCGAATTTAGTGAAGTTTGACAAGATCATCATCATTAATTTTGAATGAAATCACCATTCATTATTACAATCCATGTGGAATGTGGCGATACTCGTCTGAAGTTGCAGACAGTTCCTAGCAGATTCCTTTTCAAATTAATTCAAGCACCCTTTTTTTTATAAAGGCGGGAAAAAATGTTCCTAACCGCACACCCCGTCGTTCGGGGCAACGAACAGGGTAGTGTGGGGCCTTCACCCTCTAAAGAAACCCGCCGTGTTCCGTCTCCCCGCCTTTATTGGCGGGCCACTGGAACTATGTCACATTCCTTCGGTGGTCGGCAGGTCCACCCTTTTTTTTTGTTAAGGCGGGAACAAATGTTTCTAACCACACACCCCGTCGTTCGGGGCAATGAACAGGGTAGTGTGGGGCCAGCACCCACTAAAGAAACCCGCCGTGTGCCGTCTCTCCGCCTTTATTGGCGGGCCACTGGAACTGTGTTACATTCCTTCGGTGGTCCGCCGGCGGCTCGGCGGGTCCACCCTGCCCTTGCTAAATATGCGAAGCTCCACATTTATGCCAAAATTGTAATAAGCTCCCTTACCTGCTCCATAGTTATAAAACATTTCGTGAACTTTCCAACCTATTCAGTATCTAACAAACCCACCTTATGTCACCCCATATTATGCACTAGTTTTTCGTCCAAACGTCCTCCTTTATTTTGCCATAAACAAAGTGAGACCTGGCGGGTTAGGCAAGATCTCATATCTCACATGTCGATCGTATCGTGACCACTGTGATTGGTTGGGAGATCACTGTGATTGGCCAACGGATTATTGTGACATCACGCGTCGATTTCTCAACCAATCACAGCGATCACGATACGATCGACACGTGAAATATGAGATTCTGCCTAACCCCCCAGAGTCCTGATACTAGAGGCATCTTTAATATCCGCCTGAACCAGCAATTTTATGGCTGGCCTCTTCACATGGATGCATCGAAATTATCCCCAGACAGTGCAGTTGACGTGGAAGTTTAGTATCTCTCCAACAAGATTATGCCGTAGCTTCAAGTGCTCATCCCATGTTTCGGTATATTCTGGTTAAGCACCCTTCTTGAAACTATTCTCTATGTCAAAGCCATCATCTTAACAATTCCACTACTTTTTCAGACCAGAGCTGCCTCCTACTCTCCCTGTTATCATGTTAATAGTTTAATCATGACGACATAAAAAATGGTTTATACGATCTAAATAATGATATTTTTTTGGAAACTCAAGTTTCTTCAGATAGTTCTGCACGTGCGGAAACAGGTAAACTAAAACAGGTCTACTAAAATTAATTTTAACATTTACATAATACGTATCTATAGTATATACATAATATATCACAAAATATATGTATCTATGTATGAAAACTCTTAATAATCTACTAGAGAATTCAGGCCTGACTGACTGATAGCCTATATCAGTTGCGGAGAGAGAGTCAGGGCGCCCTATTCCACCTATATTAATATACATATTACATGGTTGACTTAAAGTTGTTTGCCCCCACCAGACCCTAACTGATGGCATTACTGAAGGTAACTGAAACCTTTAGTAAATGTATCAAGATGGAGTTTGGTGTGGATAAAAGTTGCAGTTTTACATGTAAAGCGAGGTGGAGTCGTGGAATCTGAAGAAATGCAACTTTCAGATTTCACACAACTCCGGTCCCTCTCTGCTACTGAGACCTACAAATATCTGGGTATGTCACAGACGTTATGCATCTCTGAGGCAGACATGAAACAGAAGTTGCAGGAGCGCATCTTTTGCCGCTTATGAAAAGTACGTACCTATTAGTCTACTTTCTGGCGGCAATAACGAGCGCGCCTGTAACAGTTGGGTCATGCCTATCTTGATGTATTCCTTTGGGATACTCAAATGGACTCAGTCTGAGCTACACGTCCTTGACAGAAAGATGCGCACACATATGACTACATACCGAATGCACCAACCGCGATCATCGGTTATGACGCTGTATATCCCGCGGAAATGTGGAAGTCGTGATCGCCTTGATATCAAAACCCTTCATAACCGTGAGATATACAACCTCCGAGAATATTTTCTCAATACCTAGGTACTGACATGGTATTTATTTGGCGCGATCAAGTATAAAATTTACTGTTGGTAATGCGACATAACGTGTTTTTTCCTGTTGTTTCTAAAACTCCATAGAAGCTTCAGTAAGGCCGCCATCGTTTTACAGGAGCGGGACTTTGACTTGACTCTGACTAATTTTATGTGACTGACTTCAACCACGACTTTTTTGATGAATTATACTTACCCGTGATCAGAAAATAACCCGTTGTCCTAGGTCAGAGGTCTCCAAACTACAGCCCGCGGGCCAAATCCGGCCCGCCAGTGCCGTTAATCCGGCCCGCGACAGCTTAAGACTAGTGTCATCAATCTGTCCCGCGACAGCCAATGTCTTTTTGTTATCTTCTTGTTTAATGGCTCTTGTTGTCTTTTTGTTGTTACTATTGCTGTGATAAGTTGAAGAAGAAAACACAGAATGATAACTATTTGGTTTTATTTACTTGCAAGCTCAGATCAAATAAAAAAGTTAAGATGGAACTCTGCATTATTTCCCTAAACTAGTGTTATTTCAAGTATTAATGTGTAAAAGTGGTGGCCTTTTGCTTATTAACTATTTGTGTATGTGCATAAGTGTTGGCAAGTGATGTAATGCGACATATAAGACATGCGTGTTTTTCCCTGATGACTCCTAAACTCCATAAAAGCTTCAGTAAGGTCGCCATCGTCTTTCTGGAGCATGATCTTGACTTTGACTTGACTGACTTTATATGACTGACTTCAACTACGACTTGTTAAGCTTAGCGTCGATTACAGCAGTAACGCGCCGAATCAAATCGAAACGCATTTTTCATATAAACTGCGTCCATCAGGCGCGCCGAGCCGAACCGAATCGAGTCGCAGAAAGTCGCTTCCTATATATTTACTATGAAACTGCGTCCATTAGCGACGCGCCGAAGCGCGCCGAATCGAATCGCGCTGTCATATTGCTCTTGAGGCGAATTTCTTCGCCGATGCGTTTCGCGGGGTGGGCATGCAGGAAGTGCCAAAAAGTATTGATATGTCGGTGGTTTTATAAAAAAAAGTTCTTTATGAAATTATATTGTTTATTTTTTTTTTGTTCATATAAAATTATATCAAACTAGGATTATGTTGTTAATCAAATGATGATGATGTAAAATCATAAATTGGGGTAGTTTTTACGACCAAGTATAGTTCGAAGAGCTGAGGAGCACTAAGTATATATTGAAAGTATTTCAAATTAAAACACTTCTATTCATCAGAGTTGTCTATAACGCAAGAACGTACCACTTTTTATTTTTCATTGCGTATGATGGTAGACGAGCCACGGCCCACCTGATGGTAAATACTTAGTAACCGTCGCCCATGGACTCAACGCGGCTGCTCACCATTTTATTTCATGGATATGTAATAAAAGAATTAACAGCTATCTCCTGCTACAACCAAAATACACCGATGTGCTTTATGGCCGGTCACATGGGAGATGCAGGTTCCAACCCACTCAAATGCGATAGCAAGTGAGTACTCACTTGCTATCGCATTTGAGTGGCCCACTTGGTAGCCAGCCCTACCACCAGTCATGCAATGGATGATAATTGCTTACTTCCCTTAGTCACCTCGTACGACACCCGTTAAAACTGGCCTCATGTTCCCGAAAGAATGCGGTGGTGACATTGGTTGTATTCTGAGTCCGTCACCATAAGGACTAAAACTTTCTCCGTTGAAAAGTTGTGATAAATGAAAAATTTATCTAGATGAGTTTTTCTATGCCATTTTAATCCTTAGAAATTGAAACGCGTGTTGTACGATAGGTCCATGGCGCATCTAAAGAGTAGAATTTGAGTAGAATAAATAAAAAAAGACGCGTGTCAGCGGTTTTGGCATAATCGAAAAATTTCGGCCATAGAGTTTCAGAAAAAGTTAGGTTATTAAATAAATGTCTTTTTTGTACATCAATACTGTTATTTTCTTTGTTGTACTTTTATTTATTAAATTGATAATAACGATATTTTATTAGTTTTATACATATTTTGTAAATTTGACATTACGCCCCATTTGGTGTGCACTGGGAACAGTAGGCACCTTGGATATTTTCTTTGAGAGTTTAGAGGATTGATTACCTACTTTATATTTTAATTGTGGATTTTACTTTCCAGGTTAGATGTTAACACGTTGGCCGGAACCCTTCCGTGGGACCTGAAGGTGGAGGTGGTCGCCAAGGTGTATCGGTGGGCGTCGCAAGAGCGGGAGGGGGGTGGTCCACCCAGGGTGGTGGACCACCCCCCTCCCGCCTCCAGCTGGCCATGGCGACACCCGCCGGGCTGCCATGGCCAGCTGGAGGGCGCGGCTGGAGGCGCCCTGGGCTGGTCTTCAGACCGTAGGAGCACTCCAGCCGGTGCTGGAAGAGTGGGCAGAGCGACGGCATGGAGTCCTTACCATCCGACTGGTGCGGGTGCTGTCGGGGCACGGTTGCTTCGGCAGATATCTGCACATAGTCGCAAGGAGGGAAGCGACTCCGGGCTGCCACCATTGCGGCTGCGCAGCACACGCTCGAGTCGTGCCCGGCTTGAGCCGAGCAGCGTTGTGAACTCGTCGCGGCAATAGGGGGGGACCTCTCGCTGCCGAGCGTCATCAGAGCGATGCTTGGCAGCAACAGGAATTGGGCTGCGGTCGCTGCCTTCTGCGAGGAGGTTATCTCGTGGAATGAAGCGGCAGAGAGGGCCAGGGAGCAGGATTCTTCCGCTGACCCAAACTGCAGCCAGCGACTGGGGTGGCGCAAGCGTGAGTACTTGCGCCTCATGCCGCCCTAGCTGAGACTGCGGGTGGATGGACCAGGGAACGTCCGCCACCCACAAGGCCTCCCGTGAAGGTGCGATGCTCCGTGTGCGGATGCGTCGCTCAGTAGAGGGTACGCGAAAGGGTAAGCCGCCAGCGGACCATCGAAGGAATGTAACATGGTTCCAGAGCCCACCAATAAAGGCGGAGAGACGGCACACGGCGGGTTTCTTTAGTGGGTGAAGGCCCCACACTACCTGTTCGTTGCCCATTCATTGCATTATATCAATTCTAGAGGAGGATAGTCCTATAATTTCAGCAGATTTATTTATTACACTACCGGAAAATTATATAATTACCGGAAGATTCAGGGACAAACTTACTGGTTGACAATTGTTGGCTGAGCTGAGGTGTGATGCCAGGTATCATCAGTACTGGGGTCGCTGGAAACCATCGAAGGAATTCCGTTTGTGAGCCAGGATAATGAAGAATACCAACCCTCAACTTCTTCGTATCAGAAACCGTAAAGATGTGACGTTCTCTTGGGGAGGCCTGCGTCCAGTAGTGGACGTTGAAGGGCTGATGGATGGATGGATGGATGGAGTAAGCCGGCGAGCGTATATGAAGAGAGCTATGAACGTTGAGGAAGCAAGAGATGTATGCAGAGTCTTTTGGCATTCTGTTATCTCCGTCTATCCTACAAGGAAGATGACGTGTGAATGATAAGTAGTAGTACCTACTAGTAGTACGAATTACACTCAAATTAGATGTCGCCAGTGCTACAGAAATACAAAGTTCAGATAGGTAGGTACAACAAATGTGGAGTTGGGTTGCATTGACATTGTTCCTAAGCTTTTTGTCCATCCATCCATCAGCCTTTTAACGTCCACTGCTGGACATAGGCCTCCCTAAGAATGGGGGATAGTGCCGTAATCGTCACGCTTGGCAGGCGGGTTGGCGATCGCAGTGGATGTTGATACTCAAAGGAGTGCTGCTGTCCACTTCTCCGGTTTTCCACAGTCGGCTCTTACGACTCCCATTACAAAGCGCGCCCTATATAAAATGTGGTCCTGAATATTTATATAAAATAAATAAATATATTTTTGTCAGTGTTAGAACCCTGTTTTTTAAGATAAGAAAAATATTTATGTATTTTGTCATCTAACCCTTTGGGATAATATATAAAATAATACACCCACTCGTATCCGCTTGGCCACAAAGAGTATTATATTTATAATCACTACGTTTATATAGGGAGGGTAGTAGTTTTACCGGGCGGACGCGGGCCTTTACGCCCTTAATTTTCTGTTTGTTTAAAAAGAAGGCATGCCTCATTGATCTATCAACCACTAGCTCATATGACTGAATGGATTGGGTTGCAATTTGACACACATAGATATAATTATAGGTACAGGTAGATAAAGATTTACACACAAATTATTTGTGAAAAGGAAAAAGAGATTTTTTGTACTAGTGGGAATCGAACCCGCGCCTTTTCCAATCCGGGGAAGTGCTCTGAACCACTGAGCTATAGTACAGATCTTTCGATCATCCCAATCTACTTATCACATTTTGTCTTTACGGCCAACGCCATCTATCGGAAGCATTTACATGCATTAAACCAATCTATCAATCTATCTGGGTTCGATTCGCGCTAGTACAAAAAATCTCTTTTTCCTTATTCACAAATAATTTGTACTTTAAAAAGTGGCGGAGCATGTCAAATGCTAAAAAATATAGATCAAAAATGTATAGATCGAAGAATTACGCAATTAAAAAAACCTTTGTTCACACAAAAATTTATAGATCGCTTGAAGGACTGAAGTATCGATATCGATATTTTTTACGAGCTTTCCTAGCAAAAATTCCGCCATTTTTGGATTTCAAAGAATTGGCTCGGTAAATTTGTAGTCATTTCTTCTCCCCCTTATTAGTAAGAGTGTTCGTTATGTTAAATAAGCAATAAAATCACTTGCTATTTATAAATAATTTATAGCCCCGTTATTTATTACACCAGGCAAGCGTTTTTTTTTTTTTTATTGAGCGATTATTTTTATTACATAAGCGCTACCGCAACCACTATGCCACGACGTCAACGACACACTACACCATCACTACACTAACAAAACATCACAGTCACATGCACACTTGAACAGTCAGTCACTTCCGTCAGTCATACCGCGAAAGAAAGGGACAGAACGGAATGACCCTGACCCGTTCATATCATTGTCACATGCGAAATTATGCTCTAACTTTAACACTTATGAACTATTTAGATATTTTTATATATATTTTTAGCATTTGACATGCTTAGCACTATACATTAAACACAAAGTGAAAAATGTGAAATCGAAAATAACAGTCACGAGCAGGATTTGAACCTGCATCTCCTGGATACCGTCCAGATACTTTGCCAATTCAGCCATCGTGACAATTGCTCTTGACTGCTAATTTCGATAACACATTCATACTTAACGTCTTTGGGTGACGCCTTATGAACTATATTTCTGCCAATTATCAAAAATAACGTGCAAAATAATCTAAGTATCTAAAACATCGTTTGGTTATTTGATTTCTATTTCGTTATATTTTTGAACGATTATATAATCAATCAGTACGGATAACTCGCTTAAGCTGGAATATGATTATCCTGAGCGATTGCCGCGCGTTATTTGCTTAGATGTACTCATAGTTTTTGATTTTAAATTATTCGTGGTGTTGGTTTGTTGTGTCTGTTCGTTTAGTGTATTATAAAACTGTAAATAACATTTTTTTGTAGTATAGTGTAAATAATTTTCGGTTAGATAATATCTTTAAAAGTCTACTATTAAATTTAATCAAAAATGTCATTGGGTCAGTAGTTAAGGACATTTTATTGTATAAAGTGTATTAGTAAGGATTGACCCAATTCTGAAAATTTGTCTTATGTGTACCGAAAAAATCTACCCCATGATCATGCATGTCAAGATAGCGAGAGATACATGGATGACGCTGAAGCGAGCATATGCTGATAGTGGATTACTGCGACGGCTTTATCTGTTGCGTAAGTTATTCAACGTTAAACTAACAGCGTTCAACACTATGGAGGATTATTTAAACGACATTCAGACCACGAGTCAGGCATTATTAAGCATAAAAGCAGGTCTTGATGATGAGTTCGTCGGGATTATAATGTTAGCTGGTTTGACTGATGCATACAATTCCTTAGTAATGACGCTAGAGCATTTAAGTACAAAGATTTCAACCGAATCTGTTACTGCAGCGCTATTGAAAGAAAGTATGAGAAGGAACACAGTAGAAGAAGACGACTCTGCAATGATGACAAAAAATGACAAAACTAAGAAAGTAGTTATATGTCATCACTGTAATAAGAAAGGTAAATGGCAGTGCAAGGAAAGGAAACCTAAGTACAACAAAGATTATACAACTCGCAAATCAAATGATACCAAAGAGACAGTTGGACTGATAACTGTTATGACAGCAGCAGCTTCTGTTGGTGACGATCATTGGGTCATAGATTCCGCAGCAACATCTCATATGACATTGGATAAACATATCCTAGAAAACAAGAGAAACATTGAGTATAAGGTGGTAACTACTGCTAACAATGATAAAATTATATCGAATTTGAAAGGTGATGTTTATTCCAAAGATGGTACTTTAAGGTTTGAAGATGTTTTGATGCTACCAGGTTTGATGACTAATTTACTATCAGTCAGTAGAATGTGTAGTAAAGGTTGCGTTGTTATTTTCGATAATAATTGTTTTAAGGTTTATAAGAAAAAGGATGTCACTATAGCTGGTGCTGTAAATAATACCTTATATTTACAGCACCACTGAAACATGGTTTATATGTTTTAGATAGGGAAGCAGCAGCTATAGCAGCAGGTATTAACGTCTCCTCGGGATACTTCAAATGCTTCTAATGCTTTCGATTTATGGCATAGAAGGTTGGGTCATTTGAGTGAGCCTTTGATGTTTAAACTAAAAGGTATGCCAGATGGTCTGTTTTTTGGAGGAGTGAATACGGAGCCTTGTGAAGGCTGCTGCCGAGAAAAAGAGTGCGTCAAGAAATTTCCAGAGAAATGGTCATAAAGGTAAGAGAGCAAAAACATTGCTTGAATTAGTATATTCGGATTTAGCGGACCCTATGGAAGTGGAATCCTATGGCGGAAATAAATACTTTTTAGTTTTTATAGATGATTATAGTAGAAAAACGTTTGTATATCTTTTAAAAACTAAAACTGAAGTATTAGCTAAATTCAAGGAATTTAAGGTTTTAGTGGAGAACCAGTTGGGTAAGAAAATTAAGTAATTGCGTAGTGATAATGGGACTGAGTATACAAACGGTGATTTTCAAACTTTTTTGAAGTCGCATGGTATTATACACCAAAAATCCGTACCGCACACTCCGCGACAAAATGGAGTTGCAAAACGTACAATTCGTACGATAACTGAAAAAGCGAGATGTATGATACATGATGCTGGTCTTGATAAAAGAATTTGGGGAGAAGCTGTTGGATGTGCAGTTTATCTAAAAAATAGATCTCCGACAGTGGCTTTAGTAGACAAAGTCCCTGAATAGGTGTTCACAGGAGAGCGACCTGTCGAACCTAAGAGTGTTCGGGTCCAGGGCTCAGGTTCTCTTAAATAATAATAAGCGTAAGAAATTTGATCCAAAGTCCATTAATCTGATAATGGTTGGGTATTCCAATTACCAAAAGGGATACAGATTTATCAATTTCGAGGGCAGTCCTACCAAAATAATAAATGCACGAGACGCAATTTTTTTTGAAAATTGTCCCGTGGTTAGCATGATTCATAATAATGGTGCACAAAATAAATCTGTTAATATATACTTACAGAATGATACTTATCAGTCTCCCTCCTAACATTCAACAAGTGGGTCAGAAATTAGATGACCCTGTTGCAGTGGGGATACCGACAAGTAGACTTAGTGTCCGTTTCGAAGAGCCTGTAGAAGAAACCGAAGCACTGAGACCAGTTGCGGATGCACGAGTAGATGTTAATGATAATGCATCAACTGGTGAGTCAGATTCTGGAGAAAATTTCTTCGATTCTGTTGACACAGAGGCTCCTATAGCAGAGGATTTGCATGATACAGGTATCATAAATATATCTGAACCTGCAAATGACAGCGTGGCTGTTCGACGTTACCCTGTTCGGGATAGACAACCAAAACGAGATAAGGACATGATTTATAATTTTAATTTAGTGGATACTCCAGACCCTGTATCTGTCCAAGATGTGATGGATCGCTCAGACAAGGAATTATGGTTAGATGCAATGAAGGATGAATATGATTCCCTGAAGGTGAATAATACCTGGGAACTGGTTGATCGACCGTTAGATTTAAATGTGGTTAAATGTAAATGGGTATTCAAGCTGAAGGTTGGAGCGGATGGTAGCGTTCAGCGCCATAAGGCCAGGCTAGTCGCTAAGGGCTATTCGCAAAAACCAGGAGAAGACTATTTTGAGACATTTGCACCAGTAGTCAAAATGACATCAATTCGTCTTTTACTAGCTCTCGCAGTTGAAAAGAATCTAGGTATATATCACATTGCTGTTACAACTGCATTTCTCAATGGGGATTTACAGGACATTTTTATGGAACAACCTGAACTTTTCATTCAAAGAGGGGAAGAGCGCAAAGTTTGCAAATTAAAGAAAGCTCTTTATGGTTTGAAACAAGCAGCTCGTTGTTGGAATGAAAAAAATCATGCTCATATAATCAAAACGGGTTTTACGCAATCAAACTATGACCAATGCGTTTATATCAAAATTAATAACAAAGTTTTTATTGCTATTTCTCTGTATCTCGATCATTTCTATATATTCACTGATAATGAAGCAGAGGCTGAACGCGTGTAAAAACAAATAGGTAGCTTACATTAAACACAAAGTGAAAAATGTGAAATCGAAAATAACAGTCACGAGCAGGATTTGAACCTGCATCTCCTAGATACCGTCCAGATGCTTTGCCAATTCAGCCATCGTGACCCTTGCTCCTGACTGCTAATTTCGATAACACATTCATACCTAACGACTTTGGGTGACGCCTGCACCATCTGTCGGAAGTATTTTCATACATTATACCGACCAGGTAAACTTAATTTTACAATTAAGATTTTACCTAATAATGACGCAAACCCTATAAATATTTAGATATTTTTATATATATTTTTAGCATTTGACATGCTTAGCAACATACATTAAACACTAAGTGAAAAATGTGAAATCGAAAATAACAGTCACGAGCAGGATTTGAACCTGCATCTCCTGGATACCGTCCAGATGCTTTGCCAATTCAGCCAATTTGCCAATTTTTTATGCAAGAGCTTCGTCTGTCACAAAAGACATACATAAGGAAAATACTTCACAAATACGGTATGCAATATTGTAAGCCTGTAAGTACTCCGATTGAGACTAACATACATTTGGTACCAGGAATGAAGTCGAATAATACGGAATATCAAGAAATTATTGGCTCACTTATGTATTTGGCATGCTGTACAAGACCCGATATATCTTTCGCAATTACGATGTTGAGTCAATTTAATACCTGTAACGATTCGACTCATATGGCAGCACTGAAATGCGTACTGAGGTATCTCAAGGGGACAGTAGAGTTATCGATATATTACAGGAAATGTAACAAACCATTGATTACTTACGCAGATGCTGATTGGAGTAATGGACCTGATGGGAAATCTTTCTCTGGTTATACTATTATTTTCAGTGGTGCTCCGATTACTTGGCAGGCTAGAAAGCAACAATGTGTTGCGTTAATTACTGCGGAAGCAGAATATATATCAATTTGTGAGGTAGCGAAGGAAGTAGTATCTCTTAACGGTTTATATGCTGAGCTAACAAAACGGCAAGAGACTATTACTATTTATAGTGATAGTCAAAGTGTCAGCAAAATGGTATATACTCCTGCATTAGGGAAACGCTCAAAACATATAAATATAAAATTCCATTATGTTAGAGATTTAGCAAAACTAGGGTTAATTAGAATTATTTATTGTGATACTACTCTTATGGTGGCAGATATTTTCACAAAGGGTGTTGCTCAACAGAAACATGAATTCTGTAGTAGACATTGTGGATTAAGTGGGGGTGTTGAACTATAATAAACAATATCTACTAACGAGGTTTTAGTTGAAGTAATGTATCTAAGCAACTATATTGTTAAGTTTATTCCTTTTAAGTTGTCAATAAGTTAATTAAAATATTATACATTATATACCTACGTATATTTTACTAGTATTCTTTTATTGTGTTCCATACCACTGAACTCTAGCTTACTTCAACATACCTATATCTTAGATTACAATTTCAATTCACTTGTAGACAGTAATCTATTGTTATGATTGTTAACTGCTCAACGCGCGTACATAGCTATATTAAATAACGTAACCTTAAATAGCGCACGATGTGCTATACGACGATAATCAAAAGATATCATTAATATATTAAAGCGTAAAAAATTATTGGCGTTTTAAAAATAGCACGTCGTTATTTAACGTTTTTAATAAATAGCCGTTGCGAACACTTCTACTTATTAGAGCTCGATGGGTCTGAGGGCTTACTTTTAGTATGATTACTTTACTCTATGGCTTAGACAATTTTTACAGTTTGGTTTAGGCGAAATACTCTGTGATGTCATTGAAAAAGTAATTTTTAGTTTTTTTTTTTTTTCTTGGCGAAATTGTTCTCACACTGCCACAACAAGAGCCATTAAACAAGAAGATAAGATTAGTTTTTTGGCGGGAACACGAAGAAGCTTGTGTTATTTCAAGTATTAATGTGTAAAAGTGGTGGCCTTTTGCTTATTAACTATTTGTGTATGTGCATAAGTGTTGGCAACACGCAAAATAGGCGCACATACGACGTCGAGTTGCGGAAAAATAGCCCGCGTTTACAAGTGTTGGCAAATGATGTAATGCCTCATAACGTGTTTTTTTTTCCTGTTTCCAAAACTCCATAGAAGCTTCAGTAAGATCGCCATCGTTTTACTGGAGCGTGACTATGACTTCACTGACTTTATATGACTGACTTCAACTACGACTTGTTTGATGAATTAAATTTACCTGTGATCAGAGAATACCTACGATGTTACTGTTAGGCTGATGGTTCTGCCAATGCCTTAAACAAATAATAATAATAAAAAAAAAGTAATTTAAAATTCGCAATTAAATTGACCCATCGATCTACAATTTAGTAAAATCTTAGTAGTGCCATCAAGTAATTATAAACTCTTTTAGTAGTGCATCCACCATCCATTCCAGTACTACTATTACGTCTTGTAAGACACTCTTGCATCGATAAACAACCACTAAAAAGCTTTAGTGACAATGGTTTGCGTACCTTGTTTTATTATTCCAGTTTTGTTGTTTCTTTGGCATAAGTTTATTCAACCTTACGTTCTGCGATTCTGGAACCCGTGGGCAGTAAAAGACGCCGATGGCAATACCAAGACGGAATTCCCATTCAAATGTGAAGGTGGTGTATGTGCATTTAGTGGAAAAAGGGCGAATCAAAATGGTGCTGCAGAGAAAACCGACCTTAATGCGACCTCGACGAAGGAAACCGGAAGACAAAAAACAGAATAGTATAGTATTTTAGATATTAATTTTAGACAAATGGGGTACTTTGTTTTGCTAGTTTGCAATGGTCATGTTGTTGCGGTGTATAAATTTATCAAAAACGTATTACAGTGAAATTTGCTATAACATGGTGCAATATTTAATAATATCATGTCACTAAGACAATTTATTAGTTTAATTTTTCACAGAGTAGACCGAAGTTGGTAGGTTAAAAATTAACTTCAAGAAAATAGCAAAACATACAGTGCAATATACAATTATTTTTAACCCTGAACTAACGTCGTTATTTTTTGTTAAGCAACCAACATCGTGAGGTAAATATCAACCCCAAACATAAAATCGGAATATAGTAAGCTTAAAGCCAGTAATGCTTAAACTTTATTTCTTTCTTTTAATAAGGTATTTCTTAAAGTGGCATAGAATATAAAAAATCCACTTTGTAAAAGTAGAAACTAATAAAAAAATCAACAAATATACAACTTTTTCAAAATTTACCTCTAGGCCTTACAAACAGTCCTCTATAAAAACCTTAAATCCAATGATAGGAACAAAAACCTTAGATTAATAAAACACAGCTAAGATTGTTTATACTACAAAAAACATACATAATAAAATAACAATTTGTACTTACAAAATCACATAACAAAAACCAACCTTTTTCTGTAACTAGAATTTCGACTTCTCTATATCTAACTTAGTTTTATGTAAAAATAATATTAATATTTATTATTTATTGTTGTCATAAACATGATAGACATACAAATCTGTCAAAAGATTGCTGCTTGTATGCATTTTCTTTTACAAATATACCAGAAAATGACGATGAATATGATGAAGATGTGCAGTCTTCCTTTCTACTACAAAGATAGCACCATCCATATTTTGCTCTCTTTGGGGCAGGTTCCTTATTTTCCGATCGTAATGATGATGATGAAGTGAGTCCAAAAATCGACATATATTTTCTCGATAAGATCCTTAGAAAAGTTGTTTATTGCAGTTTTCTTCTCTTCACTTAAGGTGTGGTGTGATAACAGTCCAAGATCCTTTATAAAATCACGACAGTTTTAATGATTTAAAGCCAGAGTAACATGCCATTGTGATAAACATACGACAACTGAACATACATAACTATCCTCATGACTTTCTAGCTCAATTTCGGTGTCAATCACGATCTTAATCTTCACATTCATTTTCAAAGTTGAATTTAATCCAGTAAATCCAATTCTTTTCAATATTTTTAAAGGTTTCCAGATAGTTAGCAACTTGCTCATCCGTATAAAATCTATCTTTGTTGCAATATTGTCGAAAAAATAACACATAGTACTTAAGGATATTAATAAAAAATACAAACGTAACTAACACTGGGGTGTAAACCTACCCCATGTACCTGTATAACATAAACGGATGGTTTTTATGCGACACGAGTCCTTGAGGGTCAAGCGCGTACGCTGCACTGAGAATATTTAATAGGTGGCTACCTACGCGGGAAAAACGAATATGCTGTTTTATTTGCGCCTGGGGTGTAAAAACACCCCACGATGTCAGTTAAGGGTTAAGAACCAATTCTGTCCACATCCATCCATCCATCCATCAGCCTTTTAACATCCACTGCTGGACATAGGCCTCCCCAAGAATGGGGGATATTGCCGTAATCGCCACGCTTGGCAGGCGAGTTGGTGATCGCAGTGGATGTTGTTAATACTCGAAGGAGTGCTGCTGCCCACTCCCCTGGTATTCCCTCAGTCGGCTCTTACGACTCCCATGGGTGGAGGGATGGGACAATTCTAGCGCCGGCCCCACACGGCAAACACACACCACACCTTGTCCTTGTCCACAAGGACTTCAGGAATACAAATAAGTCCACTCTACAACACTAAATTATCTCTATACAAAAATAGCTATCCCACAGGAACAAACTATTTTTCTGTGTCAAACATAGCAGAATCAAAATTTGAGTACCTAGGCAAAAATTTGTTGCTTTTTTGTTACATCAAAACAACAATTTGTTGCTCCAGCATTAAAAAAATTGACAACATTGCAACTTTTATAGTTAGCAATGTTACATAAATTATTGACATGGGAAGTGGGAACAATTTTAATTAAATTTGTTGTTAGATTAGGTATTTGCTAACATTTTGGATAGTTAGTGATGATAAATTAAGGAATTCTAGACTTTTTGAACATAGAAAGATGCAAATAAAAGATGAAGGTAGAAATAGTATTTGTTGGTTAATATTCAATCACTATAGACAACTTTTTTGTTGCCAAATTGTTACAACAAACCTGCATTTTGATACTCCTGGCATTTAAAAAATACAAAAGACAGTGCCAGAAGATAATTAAGTTGGGATTGTCACAATTGATGTAGAAAGGGCAGTCAAAATAATAAAATTTGTAAAAATAGCCTTTATTCAGATTCTTCACAAATAAACTTAATCTAATATTTGATATCATGTATCTGTATGCAGTTTGGCAAAGGCCTCTCCCAGCTGTTTCCATAAAATTTGTATTCCTAGCTGTCCTAGTCCCTAAGCTGCCTGCCACTGCCTTCATTTCTTGCAAATGTTAGCAAGTAATTTAGAATTAAGCTGGCATTGTCAACATAGCATAATCAAAATTACTCTTTTCTTGCTAATTTATTACAACAAACCTAATTTTGTTGCTGCAGCCATTTATAAAATAAATACGATGCCAGCTTCTAATTAAGTTGGCATTGTCACATAATTTTTGTCATGGGGATGGAAATAATAGATGTTTGAAACTATGTGTATGCAAAATTTCATAATGATCGGTTTGAAGGGTAACAAATGCATTTCAGCATATATAATACTAGTAAAGCTACCAAAATAATATTTTTTGTGATCACTGGTGGTAGTGAATAAATCTTTATATACACATGTGAACATTCTTTGTTAAAATTTGCTTTAAAAGCATGTTGGGGAAATGTGCATTTAAAATATATATATATATATATGTAGTGAGAAGTTATGTAAATATAATGTGTATAAATTTTCTTATATGTAAATGTTGTTTTTTGTTAGTTATATCTTTTATTGACAGTTTGCCAGACTAGCACTCTCCTGAAAATTCATGTATAAGTAGGATATCAAGACTCCTGAAAAAAGTAGCTTATGTTTCTTTTATTTTAATATACTTGCAGTATTTTCCTGGTTTTTATGGTACAATTATTATATATAAATTTAGAATGTTTGAACAATAAAAAGACTAATACTTGACCATGAACTTTATATTTATCATATTGGATGTTTACAATATGTTACCTGGATTTTTACAGATACAGTAAATATGACAAGTTGTATTTAATGTAACAGGTTATGGTTATTCATAAAAAAGCTTAAGAAATTACTCGAAGTTTCTGGATATTCAAAAGTAAATATGAATGAAATCAATATAGAAAATATCCTGTATACATCTAACACTAAAAGTAATTTATGGTATAGTATTGCTTAGAAATATGCCCTTATTAATAGTCGGAATCAAGATCTTAAAACTAAATACTGTTGTTACTGGATAGATTATGTTGAATTTAATTATAAGAATTACTCAACGTAAAATTGCAAATTTTATGTTGATTAAATTTAATATTCTTTTAAATACCAAACAATTGATATATAAAAAGTATTAAATATTGCTCAGTATTTTTGATTATGTTTTGCTTCAGCACCCAGTCTCAAGTAAGCTGTCCTATTAAAATCTTATGAACTAACTTAAATGATGGAGTTACTCAAGAAACCATAACATAATGCATATAGGTGAATGTTAATGCATGCTCCAGAACTTCACACAATACTAAAATCTATTCTTTTATGTTGATATATTAAAATGTTAAATTTAATTCGTTTTTCTATATTAATTTAACTGACAAATCAACCAAGAATATATATCTGAGAGTCATAGACTTGTGATCGAAGATCCAATCTCATTTGAATTTCTCACACAGAGACATTATTAACAATTTTAATGAATTTCAAATCTATAATATTTAGCTGAAATAATAATTATTAATAAAAACATTTTTATGACTATATCGTATTACTTAATATAAGACATAAAAATAATAATTAAATCTAACTTAAAAGAATTAACACTTACAGATGCATTATGTTGGTAAATTATCTGACAAACTTGCTAGACACAGCTTCCTTTTAGTATTCAAATCTTTAAAACAAAAATTATGACAAAATCTGGCACATTCCTAAATGATTGGCTTATTTAACATTTTTTAATTCTACTTCAAATACTAAAGTTGAATTTGGTGGAATCACTGGAGGCGAACCTTTGGCTCCATATCTGTGAAAAAAATAACATAAAATATACATAATGATCTATTTATAAAATATACATAATAAACTGTAAAAACATATTGAGATACACTATTTATTCACATCACATGCCAAACAGAAAAGTTCTTATCTTGTGCACTCATTTGCATCACCAACATTGTTACAACGCAATAACAGTTAAAGCCAAGACAATAACAACACAGATGAGACATTGCTAATAAATGAAAAAATGATGCAGAAAATGATATACTTACGCCATCGTAGGTGGGCAGATGATCTTCCTTTTACCTCCGACTTTCATGCCAGCAATACCAACATCCCAGCCAGTAATCACTTCCTTGGATCCCAGTTTGAACTTGAATCCAGGTCCTTTCAAGCAGTTGTCGAATAATTTATTATTTTGCTTCAAGCGTCCCTCATAGTATACCTAAAAGAATAATAAATTTGCACCAATTTAACAAAATACATGGCCATATTCAGTCATATGTCAGTGCTACAATAAATGTAGCAGTCAGTAAAGTCATAAACCAAAAAATGGTTAAAATTATAACATGTTATAGTGAAATATGTATGTTATAAGCAATCCTTAATGGTGGACCATCATTTAAGCCACACCATGTATATATTAGATTGCCCTAGATTTAAACAGTAGTAATTGTAGCTACATATTTCTTACCATAACAACTTTCCCAGGTTTGGCTACAGGTCCGTTTCCAACCTTCAGGTCCTCAATGTTGACACCTCCGCTTAGCTGTTTCTTTTCCTTTTTCACAGTTTCTCCATCTTGAGTTTCTTTCTTGGCTTCTCCCTTCTTTTTTTCAGGTTTCTGCTGTCCATCCTCCTTCTAAGTAAAATTTCATGCACAGGATTAGATTGGAATCAGTCACCAGCAGTCAAGTGAAATTGTAGTTTTCTTTAAAGCAAGTAGTAAATAAGTGTTTTTTGATGAGATTCTGATTATGTGCATTACATACATTGTGAATATATGTAGTTAAGCAGTTGCTCAAGTAAAACTTTTTTGACGTGATAATGTCTTATAAACCGATGAACGCCCGCCCGGCTGCACGCACGAAAAAGACTCACGTTCCGAAAAATGTATGGCGACCGATGCATTGTTTGATGCTCGCGCCCACAAGAGAGCCGCGGGCTGATGAGCGTCTGCGAGAGGGAGGCGGCTGGCGGGCGTCACCTACCGACATCACATTCTTCGCCCGATCGCGTCCCGGGCAACACGCGTATCTCAATTATTGTATAGCAGCACGCGCGATCGTACCTTTTTATATGTACCATTCGATTTCTATCAGTATTACATTGTTCAAAAGTATAAACTTAAATTCTTCGTTTTCAGCCCTATTATTAACATTTGTGAAGCTCTCATAATAAATGACGTTATTACGTAAAATTATCGTCCATAAACCGACTTTACAGACAACCATATAGTTTTTTAATGATTTAATAAATAAGCATAATACCTTAGCAACACCATTAACTTGGGGCTGTTTGTTTTGCTGTTGCAGTTTCTTCTTCAATCGCCTTCTCTGTGATTTTGATAGCTTTGACATGTCAACAGCACCATCCTCCTTGCTTGTGTCTAGCGTGGTATCTGCCTCTTCTGAAGATGAAGCTCCCTTCTTGATTTTCTTGGATGGCTTTTCTTCCTCTTCTTCCTCATCATCATCTTCGTCTTCTTCATCATCTTCCTCTTCTTCGTCACTGTTTAGGACGATTATGGAACATTAATGTTACGTTTTTTTTTGATAAATAAGTTTCAAAAGAAATGCAATAGAAAAAACAATATGTGAAGTGATTATAATCATCACAATCATGATAAAATTGTGGTCTAATTGCCTAGATTAAAAACTAAACAAATAATGTAATTAATTTCATTGAATCCATCTCTACTGAGACATTAAATGCTTTTAATTATACTTAGTCACGAAATATATAATAATTCCGTGTATAGAAAGGACACTTTTCCCCTTCCACCAATCGGGACTTACTTCACCTGCGACTCTGCGGAGCCGACTTAACTGCATGGGACACAGCGAGACTGGTTACGGTATATTGCTGTTTACGGCTTTTTGTCACAATGATAAAATAAGCATAGTTACTATTGGTAACCTATCTACATTATGTAATTGTTCAGATAAGTGGGTACCCACTTTAACTTTGTATTTTTTTAATAAATTAACTTTAGTATCTACATAATACTATTCAAACAACGTAATTTATCTTATTTATATATATCAAAAAAAAGTTTCGCAACTATCTCGCTCGCACGCGTATACCTGGATATCGTTCGTATCGTCAGGTAACTGCACCAAGCTGCACTGAACTGAACAACGCACAAGTCGTCCGCGGCACCTGTACATTTTATGGCGCCACCCGCGCACATAGACGGCGACACCTGGTCAAATAGACCGGGCGCCGCCATCTCGCTCGACGCTTATGATGTGTAAAATGATTTGTGTGATGTGAATGAGAATATTTAATATTAATTGCTATTGTATTTTTTTTTTATACTACATGGGTTGGTGGCGAACAAGCATACGGCCCACCTGATGGTAAGTGGTTACCGTAGCCTACAGACGCTAGTAACACCAGAGGCATTACTCGCGCATCTCCAAGGAAAGGTATTGGGGGTGGATAGGAAGAATAATAATGGAGAGGATAGGTAGGATACTAACGAGAGGATAGGAAGGATAATAAGGAGAGGATAGGGAGGGGGCTTGGGCCTCCGGCACTCTCAACTCACAGGAAACACAATGGTAGGTACCGTTGTTACACACTGATTTTATGTGAGAGGGTGGTACTTCCCTGATCAAACCGGTCATTCGTGCTGGGATAAGCAAGGCTCTGCTACTAGTTGGTTATAATTAATATGTCAAATATGAGCATGGATTGATACGTTGCTATGTGTTGGTACCTATTATTGTATAATGGAGTGAGATGTGAATAATGAATTATTAAAGTAATGTTGTGTATAGGATATACCTACATCCTACACAATTGAGTTTGGAGTGTTTGTGACTATACATAGTTTTGTTGGTATGAAATCTATAACTAATAACATTAGTGCCAGAAGCCAGAAGAAGTGTAAAGTTGCTTAAGATCAAATTATACCACCGGGTTAAAAAAATCTATACCTGTCTTCAGCCTCAGCAGATGTGTTTACTTTGAAAGAGTCATCATTATCGTCGGTATCTATCTCTTCGCCATCCAAAAACTTTTGAATCTGGTCTTCTTCTTCATCCTCAGAGTCGGATGTCTCAGTAGCAGCTGCTTTCTTGGCTTTTTTATCAGCCTAATATAAAGAAAATTTGATTTAATTTTGTGGCATAACTAATTACATCTATTAAACAAGTGCCCCTCAATAATGCATACATTATTTATGAGAAAATCAGCTTTTCTTTATAATTAATTAATCAATAAGCATTTAGATATTTTTATATATATTTTTAGCATTTGACATGCTTAGCAACATACATTAAACACAAAGTGGAAAATGTGAAATCGAAAATAACAGTCACGAGCAGGATTCGAACCTGCATCTCCTGGGTACCGTCCAGATGCTTTGCCAATTAAGCAATTACAGTATTTATTACATACGATTTCCGTGCTAGACATCTATTGTCGGTGCCAAAAATGATGTTAATGTTATTATAAGTACCTATATATACCTATTTGTTATTTTTGGACTAGGCACAGACTTCAAACACATCAGTAGGTGTCTAGCACGGAAATCGGATATAAATACCAATTATTTTTAGTTTCTAGGTGTCTTCTGAAGGCGTTTTCTTTTTTATCTAAAAATAATTTATTATATTATACTTTTTTTTATAAATTAGGTGCGTGGATTAGAGTAGGTGGTACATCTACATGATGGGGAGGCCTTCCTTGGGTGTATCTCGTATGAAAAAGCGTCGAGCACATGAGTCTGAAAATGACAAAGATGATGATGATCACGAGCGTCTAAAGCGCAGTAGAGAAAGAAATAGAGCACAGCGAGTATCTTTCGAAGACCATGAAGAAAAGTTGGCATACCCATATATAATATGGGCCAACTAAACACTGCTCCAATGAGCCAGAGGAGTATCGAAGTAAACGAAAAAATATCATCGATGTATACAATTTTGATGTGAAACATCGAATGCGGAGGGAGGGTAAAATCGGCTGTTAGCGTGGCGACGCTTTTATTGTACTTGTCCCGTTCAAATCTTGCAAGTTAAATTTGACACTTTCCGGTTTCCGATTGAGCTGAAATTTTACACGCATGTGTATATCACGTGACAATGCAATATTATGATGACATGGAGCTGATCTGATGATGGTGCTGGAAGGTTGACATAGAAACTCTATAATGAAAGGGCGCAACCCCATCGAGTTTGGGCTCATATGATTCGCCTTGACGAGTACTTTGTGTCTAGATGGTATCCAGGGGCTGATGATGAAGCTGGAAGGTGGCCACAGTAACTCTATAATGAAATGACGCAAACCCGGAGTTTGGACACGTTTGATTCGTCTTGATGAGTACTTTGTCTTTAGATGGTATCCGGGGTCAGATGATGGAGCTGGAAGGTGGCCATGGGAACTCCGTTATAAAACGACATAGCTCCATCGAGTTTGGGCACGTATGATTTGTATTGACGAGTACTTTGTCTCTAGATGGTATCCAGTGTCTGACGATGGAGCTAGAAGGTGGCCACAGTAACTCTGTAATGAAACTACGCAACCCTATCGAGTTTATACTCGTTTGATTCGTCTTGAGGAGTACTTTGTCAAGTTATGATCATTTTATTTCTACAAAGTAATTTCGATGTTTTCACATCTGCTAGACGTACCGCGACGTCTAGTTTTTTTTATTTTTATTGATTTTTTTTAACCCGTCAACTGACTGGATTATTATTTATTATTATTTCAACAATTTCTAAACGAGCGTAAGACTCCCGGGAGTCTTACACGTGCCGGCCAATAGCGCGCCAAGGCCACGCGGCGCCGCGAGAGGCCACGCGCGGCAATGGGTGACCGTATTTTCCTAAAAAAAAAATACTTAGCCATTGTTGAAAAATCCATGTTTATTGTGAAGTATAATAACTATTTTATGCACTAAAACACTTAAAAACACTATCCACAAATTTTTATAATAACACTGACTTTATAAAGCGAAAACTTTTCACAAGCTTTAATTTTATTTCACTTTCGCGTTGAAATCTCGACTTTATTACCGTCCCGTTCGAGTCCATAGACGCAACTGGCTGACGTTTACGTTTGGGATTTATTTCTCATTGATACAGTATATATAGGCTTAGGCAAAAATCATGAACAGCTTATAGAATGAACAGACTGTATCGGGCAAAAATTTTAGAGTAGATAGCATTGAAAGTTAAGGAGTAGGAAATAAATTTTTAGCGCCAAATTTTTTTGTGACTGCGCGCGCGGCTCGGCCCTTTTTTTATTGCGATGTTGACCCTTATTGCAAGCGTTGGAGATTCTTTTGGACTTTTTTTTCAATTGTCGAGGTCATTGAGCAGAGACTCCCGGGAGTCTTAATGCGTTTCAAGGAGAAAACAGCTCGTCGAATTTTGGTGAAATTGAAATGGGACCACCTCTGAAGTAGTACCTACCACACAAAAAAAGAATCATTGAAATAGATTCATAATTGGCGGAATAATCGCGTAATAAACACACAAAAAAAAACATACAGACAAATTGAGAACCTCATCCTTTTCGAAGTTAGTTCAGAAACATTAAATCTCACCTTAGGTTTCTTATTAGCAACTGCATCATTACTGTTCTCCAATTTTCTTTTATTCTTAGTTGGCACCAGAGCTGGGGCTTCCTCCTCCTCATCTGACTCTTCATCTTCATCTTCTTCATCCTCATACTCAGGATCTAGGTAGCCCGTCAGGTGTATGTTACACTTACCTGTATAAGTACCACAATGTGAAATGAGTATATAGAAAATATTATTATGTATATTACATGGAAATACTACCCTTCTAAATGACACCATCAGATGAAAATACTGACTAACCAATATTATGATAAATCTGCTGAATAAACATTATTCAATGGATTTACCTTATGTATAGAAAATTATAAATAAATGTAATGAAACATTAATATTTTATGATGCCCAGAATACAAAGGCTTCCTTTTGCATTGAGATTGCTATATTTCTTTAAATTTTAAACATGTTGGGATAACAGAAAATAAAATTTATTGTTTACCATTTGTTAGAAAAGCAATTGAGTCTCCAGATTTGAAATACAGATCCAACGGGACTTGAATATTCTTGCCTTTCTGTAGAGTACAAACTAGAAAATTCTTGCCATCAACTACAATCATGACTTGACAGGGCTCAATGTCACCAGTTGTGATGTCCATTGCAGCTTGTGATATGTGGAACGGTTTCTCCACCACTTGGGTGTACCGTTTGTTAGGTTCCATAATAAGTCCTGCAAATGTCAACACATAACATTAAAAATTAACAATAATACATAATATTTTAACTATAATTATTGTGTTTTACTTCGTCCCCCAACTATAAACAATATGGATTGTAACAGGTGCAAGAAGTTGGGGTGTTACATTCTTCTCGCGAAGAGTACAGATCTTACTTGCATATAAATTATCTATTCTACTGCACAAACTTCCATCCATCCATCCATCAGCCTTTCGTCGTCCACTGCTGGACATAGGCCTCCCCAAGAGAACGCCACAACGAGCGGTCCCGTCATGGGGGATAATGCCGTAATCGCCACGCTTGGCAGGCGGGTTGGCGATCGCAGTGGATGTTGTTAATACTCGAGGGAGTGCTGCTGCCCATTCCCCCGGACAATTCTAAAGCCGGCCCCACACAGCACAAACTTACAAATATGTTATAAAATAAAAATATGATCAGTTTGATGAATTCATAATATCCTCAAATCACAAGAAAAATAAATATGTATGAAGAAAAAGGTATATAATAAGAGAGACAGATATGGGGATTTTCTTGCTGGTCATCATTTAGGGCATGAATATGACAGTAAGAAATCATCAACATAAATTGTTATTATTGCCCTTTCTTCTCTTTTCTCTAATATTTATATGTAAGCTGGTGATTTGTGGACTGTTTGAAAATGACTAGATGGATTCAGGTATTGTGTAAAATTCACTGATGAAATAAAAATGTTGCGGAGCTAATTCTAGCTTCATAAATCAGTGTCACCACTCCATTCTTTCCCACGGGTGTCGTATGAGGCGATTAAGGGAAGTAAGCAATTATCATCCATTGCACGACTGGTGGTAGGGCTGCGTATCAAGTGAAGTACTCACTTGGTATCCGGCCCGAGCGGGTTGGTACCATCATCTTCCGTGTGACCGGCCATGAAGCACATCGTTGCGTTTTGGCTGTAGCAGGAGATAGCCGTTTATATTTCATTTCATCTGTTAAATGAATTGGTGAGCAGCGGCTTGACAATACTATCAGTATAGTCGAGTCCATGGGCGACGGTTACCATTTACCATCAGATGGACCGCTGCTCGTCTGCCACTAAATGTAATAAAAAAAAAAAACATTTTTCACACAACATCCTCTGGTCCCAAACTAAGTTTAATGGTTGTGCTATGAATACCAGATTACGGACGTAATACATACTTATATTACTATTATTTTTGTAAATACATACAGTTAATACATAGAAAAAAATCAACATAAGAACAATAGCAGCAATTTTTTTATTTTTTTTTCTATTTTTTTTGGAAGCTTGGACCTTTAGTGAGCCATGTCAGCCTCAAGGTCTCAGTTTACTGATGGGATGTATTTTACGACAGCTGTGTGTTAATACCTGACTGAAGAGCTTGTTTAATAAGCTTAAACATTTTAGCTGCTACTTTAGTCAAAGGCTGAGATAACACGACATTCACTGTGCTACCCTGCAAGTTCAACCTCTTAATGCCCTCTATTCGATCACATTCCGTCAACAAATGCATTATATCATCTATTTACTACATGATTGGTAGACGGGCTTTTCCTTTATTTATTTGTTGGAATGTGACCTGATCTTAGCCTGAACGCTATTACCAAGGTGTCTCGCGGTAGGTGACCTGCGTGAAACTAGGGTCTGATGGCTGGCACCTGATTTAGGGTTCTGTACCATAAACCCTTCATTGCGGAACTCTCGTCATAAGAGGATATCCAGGACCTTAGACATAACTCTCGTATCCTAGGAAGGAGCTCCACAGCATAAGGTACACAGTCAATAGGAAGTTCCCCATCAGTCACTGCTGCACCAGCCAACTGATCTGCAATATCACTACCCTGTATGCCCACGTGTGAAGGTATCCATTGTACCTTGATAGTTTTGTTTTCAGTATTATATATCTGTCTCAATATTTCATAAGCAACAGGCATGCCCATTTGCCCTCCCACACACTTATACAAATGTTGGAGCGCGCTCCTCGAATCACACAAAACTAGGATCTTTTCTGCGGACAAGGATGAGGCATACTTTAAAGCTTCCAATAGTGCGTGAAGCTCGGCTCTCATGATGCACATGCCAGGATGCAGTTTAAATTTGCGGCCAGTACTAGTTTGTGTATCAAAAAATGCTGTTCCTGTGCCATCAGCTCTTTTAGATCCATCTGTGAATATGATCCGAAAATCATGATGTTGAGCAACTATGTCATCAACCATAATTTTTAATTCATTGGTTTTCAAAGATTCCTTAGGTGCATTGAGTCCCTCTATAGAAGTATATATTATATTATTAATATTGATTGCCGAGGCCCATACTGGCAGCGAGAACATGACCAAAATCACACTGTTATGTACTTGCATACCTGACATGACATTATGAACATTAATCAATACATGCCTATTCGGTTCACGGATACCCGACAAAGATAGGCCCTAAATGAGGCCCATAACCACCCTGTTAGAGTATGAACAAGCTCTCAACCAGTACTTACTAGCCAACCATTGTCGTCTTACAGATAGTGGTGCAAGAGTAGTGCATAGTCGACGCGGCTTCTTGCAAGTGAAATATAAAGTTTGCGCAAATGTGTGGGATGTACCCCCCAAGTTTTACCAGCTAAGACCTTAAGGATATTCATAAACTTATAAGATTCACAAACTTCGTTAATGTGTGCTGCCCAACTTAATTTTTTATCTAGCCACATCCCCAGATATTTTACTTTGTTTACTACATTAATTAATACATGATTTATCTTAATATCGACTGCGACATTTCGACGTAGACGACTAAAAACACACACATTACATTTGCTTACAGCTAGTTCTAATCCTATATTTGCTAGTCTACCAGTAACAGTTGTTAGGCTATCATTTATAATTAGACCTATGCCCTGTATATTAGATAAATTATCTACTGTTTTATAAATTATGAAATCATCAGCATATTGTGATGCATTCACGTTGGACAGACCTTCAAAAATATCTTTGGTAACCAGATTAAATAGTAAAGGAGACAAAGGATCCCCTTGTCCCAGTCCTCTGCTCGCCTGTCTTGTGATGCATTTCCCTTGTAAGGGAAGTGTCAAATGGCATCTTCTACTTGACAACAGGTTCCATAGATACTGGCAAATCTTGCTTCCAACGCCAATACTATTTAATGCGGTAATCAAAGACGTAATATTCACGTCATTATACGCACTATTTACATCCAAGAAGCAAGCAATAGTTGGCAGACTCTTAGTGAAACCTGATTGTATAGTCATTACAAGCCTAGTAAGATTATCTAAGCTAGATAGCGAGAACAATAGCAGCAATATTTGAAATGTATTCTAGAACTTTTCATTACTTGCTATGTCTCAAATTGTTTCCCCTAGATGACCCATTTTCTTATGCTCTCTTCACCATTGAATATTATTTTGATGTATATTCTGCTCCAAATCTTAATAATAGTATAGCTTCACGCCTGTATTCCCCGAAGTGGTAGGCAGAGGTGTATTACACACCCACAGTTTGCCAGCTATATTTAAGTCCCATGTGATAGGAGTTAACTTATTGCCATCTACGGGGCACATTTCCACAATCCGGGCTGCTACTGAGAATTATTCTTTTTATGAAAAAGCTCAACACTGCCCGACCCGGGAATCGAACCCGAGACCTCATGATCACCAGTAGCTTACACTACCACTGCACCACCATAACAGATAATTATTCAATTCAAATGAATAATCCATTCTATAAATTAATCAAAATGGCTATTATTTTTGAATAAGAGTATATTGTTGAAGTTTTATTGTTTATTGCTAATGGTGAGTACAGTAGGATCATGATACTTGAAACTCGGCATATTGTTACGTGGGGGTCAGCTAGTTTACTTACAATGTCCATGAAGCTAGTGGTCACAAACATCGGCTACATCAAGCATTTTCCATATAACTAGCTGTTTCAGCAGTGTAGCCTTACGAGCGAGGCCAGTGATTGGTTTAATATTGACATATACAGTTCCTTACTCATTTTATTTCAGAAGGCGAAATTAATAATTAAGACCTGACCTTGTCCTGTTTTTCTTACCATTTTTAAATTTGGCAACCACTCTCTCTTACTACATTTACTTATAACAATTTGAACTTTGTAACCAAAACTGAAAACGCATAAGATCTTTCATATCACAAACACATTGTGAATTTTAGGTTTTTCTTCTACTTATAGCTAAATTTCCTAGATTATCTCTATTGCCTCTCAAATGGACATAAAAATAATTTTATAGCTTGCCAGTTATTATTTGCCATAGGTCTACCTGTCTTATAAAATTATAAATGCGTATGAAGCCTAAGTGCATATAATAAAAGCATTACAAAAATAAGGTATAATCCTATATCTTATATTTCCATCATTTATAACAATTTCAAAAGGCATATTGTAGAATAGTACCAACACGTGGTAGTTGGTACCGGTATTTCGTTTTACTTACCCCAAAACATCTTGAAGAATTATGTGCTGCTCTCAAAATATATGGACAAGTGACCGATATCAGTTGGAATTACAGTACTACCGCCACGTGAAAAGAACTGCTAACACTAATAAACTGCACGAGTTCTAAAAACATGCAGATCAGACAGAACAAACTCAACTTAGCTAACCAAACCACTCAAACTCAAACCACGATGGCGAAAACCGGCGGGCACCGGGCAGTGTCATATCATAGATAATATTTTTTTTTTTATTTACGGTAGTGGATACAAGTCCTTAAGCCTTTTTGTTTCATTAGGTGGGCAATAATGTCCTACCGCACACACACCGCTCCCCGGTGAGACAACGGGGTAATGTGGGGCTCTCACCCATTAAAAACCTACCGTACGCCCTCACCCGCCCCTACTACGGTGGATCACGGGTACCGTGTCGTATCGACCGCGATCCGCAGACGGCAGCCCCTTCGGGCACCCTCTCTTTTGTGTCGCACCGCGTACTTGGGCGTCACGCTTTAGTGGTAGGCTTCCGCAGACGGCAAGGTAATCCCCGACCCCACCATCCGCAGCCTCGGCTAGGGTGGGATCAGGCACAGGTAAGCGCGCCTACCGTCACGGAGTCGTCCAGACCCGCGATGCGCAACTCCGCACACTTTACGAGCCTGGTGACTCTGATGCCCTCCACCCTAGCAAAAAGACTCTGCAGTCTTTGGGCCACGCTGTCGGCCGTCTTAGAGCCCTCAGCTCCAGGGAACTCTAGTATACGAGCCCCTGTTCAAGCCTGGCGGGTTCTCGCGGCGACGCCTCCAACATCAGAGACGTTGATCTCCCTCCGGGCTCTTCTCAATACGCCCTCATACATAAGGCCCTCCTTGGCCGCCTCAGGCAGCACGGTAATAACCACTGCGGCTGACCCAGGTGGCCGGAGGCTCCTGCTTGGCTTCCTCCTCTTCTTTTATGCGCCAGACTTATCCCCAGATGCGGCGCCTTTTTCCTTCTTACCCCGAGACTTTCTGCCGCCAATCATAGTCTGCCAGCCCGTTTGAGAGGGCGCAGCAATGCAGGGAGCAGGAGGTCGGTCCTGGAACGCAGTTGCTTGGACCTGCGAGTGCCTCGCTGTGCCGGACAAGACCGGGAACTTTTCTCGGCCTGCGACCTATGGGGCTTCGCCTTCAACTTGTCTTCTTGTCTTGGCATTGGCGGGTTGCCCAGCCTTGATGCCCTTTTTTGGTTTTGATGCGGGTTCTGGCGGTGGTGTCTCTGCTACCGCAGAGTACGATGCTACGCAGCCTTCTTGGAATGGCAGATCCATTGGCACCAAGGATGGCGCGGCCTTTCTCTTGTCACCCACAAGCGGTGTATGGACGCGGGGCTCCGGGGGTAGCTGCGCGTTGAGGGCGCTGATCCGCGTGTTGAAGACCGCTGTGACATGGTCAGTCACCCCGCAGACTAGCTCCTCAGACAGGTTAGCTGAAAGTGCGGAAGTGCCCATAGTGGCAGCCGAGGCACTCGGGGCAGCCTCAGGGAACCCTAGCTCGACTCTCATTTTGGCTATCCCAAGACGCATTTCTTCCATATTGGCCTCTAGGCGCTGATTTCGCGCCCCGAGCTCAGCCACGTCGGACAGATCCGTGGTGGCATTCTTTAGGCACCTTATAAAGGTGCCCTTTAAATTCTTAGTGCCCGTGGCCACCGTTGTGATGATTGCCACGCTGTCCGAGGCTCTTTCTGCAATACGGGCCGCTGATGCCGGCCCATCTTGGTCAATTGGGAGGCGTTAGAGAAAAAATAATGGATCAAGTTCCAATACTTCAGTGGAACGTTAAAAGCCTATGCCATAAAAAACATTTGAAAAACAAATTCCAGCCATTGGTCATTGCCAAAGACTATAGTAATAAACCGGAAAAGTCATTGCCATCTCTGAGACATGGCTTGTGCCTGGTTCTCGTTTCCGGATTCCAGGTTACTCGTGTCTTAGGGATGACAGGGCAGATGGATATGCTGGATGCGCCTTACTTGTTAGGCGTTCATCTTCATTTCCATTTTCACAAATTCATCTCCCATCTGTTACTCCTGACATTAACATCATTGCTGTAAATATTTTCAACATATCTTTCATATCATTATACATCCCTCGACCTCATTCCTCTTTAGTGGCAGATATTTTACTTCAGTTCCGCCTCCTATTATCCTTCTAGGAGACTTTAACGCTCATCATACCTCGTGGGGTTCGAGTCACGATGATTCATTTGGCCTGTCTCTTATGGAAATTTTTGATGAGGCAAATTTGTGTGTTATTATCACCGGGACACGTAGGGTTCTTCCATCACAAGACCCTAGAAGTGCAGTTGACCTCTCAGTGTGTTCCCCTTCGCTGGCCCCTGTTCTGTCTTGGCGTGTCCTCATGTCCTGGATCATTCATATGGCAGTGACCACTTCCCCATTCTAATCAAAATGCAGAATAGGAGTATCCACCCAAATAAAAACCCAAGTAAATTTTAGTCCATCTTTCAAATATATATTAAATAATGAAAATTGGCATTTATATTCGGCTTCATTAGAAAACAAATTAAAAAATCTTCCTGTTTCTCAAAATTACTCTGACCTGTATTCAAAATTTGTAGAATGTATTTTGTAAAATGTACACTTTACAATAATTCTCATCTAGATGATCATCTTCCCTGTGTTCTTCATTCATATCGGCAATTTAATCAACTTCCTAACCCTTTATTTCAATCACCTTCTTTACCTTTATATTGTACAAATTATAACGTCCTAGTCTTCCAACCAAAAATAATCCTACATTTTGGTATTCATAAAGACTCTATAGAAGCCAATAATATATTTAAGGAAAATCTTCATAGGAATTATAAAAACTGGTATACTTTATTTACAGATGCTTCCAAATTATCTAATAATTCAATTGGCGCTGCGGTGTGGAATCTCACTAATGTTTAAATGTCCACCTGGCTCTTCAGTGTTTACTGGAGAGTTAATAGCCATATTAGAAGCAATCTCATTTGTAAAATCCCAAAACTTAAATAATTCAATTATTTTTTCCGACTCTAAAAGTTCCCTTCAGTCTATCTTATCTAATCCCTTTCGAGTAAACACTAAGTCTCCAATTACACTGAAAATAAGAGATGAGCTATATCAATGTGATGAAATTGGCATTAATGTTGTGTTGGCTTGGATTCCTGGTCATTCCGGCATATCTGGGAATGAATCAACTGATATTTGTGCTAAATCTGCCACACACATGGGGCTCTTGAAAACTTCCAAATTTACTCTCAAGATATTTGTGCTTCCTTAAAATCTATTTTATTTCAAGATTGGACCACCGCATGGTTGGCCTCCAAGACCGCTAAAGGAAAATTTTATGGTGATATTTAACCTGACATT
The DNA here is from genome assembly GCA_948253155.1 of Leucoma salicis. Lineage (NCBI taxonomy): Eukaryota > Metazoa > Arthropoda > Insecta > Lepidoptera > Erebidae > Leucoma > Leucoma salicis. The sequence goes on along the minus strand of OX411816.1, from coordinate 18,895,033 downwards.
CCCCCCAAACCCTGGTTTTCTAAATTCAAAAATATTGACAAGTCTGCTGCTTCTACCATCTGCCGTTTGCGATTGAACCACTCCTGTACTCCTGTATTTTTGGCTAAACTTAGAATTAGGGATAGCTCCGTTTGCGAATGCGGTCTGGCTGAGAGAAATGTGGACCATATATTTTTCTACTATTCTAAATTAAATATGTTAACTTTATATGATGTTTTACCGCCCGAAATACCTCGCCCTGTATCGTTCAAATCTTTACTCACACTAGTATTCACCCCATTTATCCATACATTGTACAAATTCATTAAAATAAATAAGATCAAGCTGTAAATATACATAATTCAGAAATTAGGTAATGTCTAAGTTATGTTTAGAGTTAAAATAATTTTAGTTATGTGTTGTACCTATACTGTATTTGTTGTATTTAGTATTATTTTGTTTAAGATAATTAATTGAATGAGGCGACACTTGGCGGAAGTCCATTGTTACTATTATAGAATGGATTTTAGGAGGAGAACCCACCACTCACCCACGGATTGTCAACCCCGGTTATCTTTGGACAGAATAACCTAAGATTGCCAATCCGCACTCTCACAGATGGAGGAGAATGTAATAATAGCAAAGTAGCATGCACGATAATGACAAAAAACTCACCAACGCGACACAACCATGCGATACGGTAGAACTCTCAGAACCACAATATTGCAATATTCCACAAAAATCCAAACATAAATTCGACACGTGTTTCACCTCTAAACGAGCCATTCTCAAGAACGCTCGGCAACAAATGAGCGAAGCTTACTCGTGCTTGACGGGGTGTGCGGTTAGGTATATTTTTTCAGGCCTTGTCAATAAAAGGTATAAGTTCAGTGAACTATATTGGGGCAACCAACACACTTATGTTATTTATTTATTTATAACTTTAGCACAAAAAATTGGTACAAGGCGGACTTAATGCCATAGGATTTCTCTACCAGTCAACCTGGGGCAGAACAGAGATTTATGTGTTATGGTAGGTGCTTGTGATGAAAGACGAGAAAACAAGATATATAAACAAATACTGTAATACACTCACTTACATGACAAATAATATAAATTAACCATATATATATATATACATGTATATATATATGCTGATGTAAACATATATAAATATTTTATACCAGATCGAATAGATGTGAGTTATTAAATTAGAGAAGACTCAGCTAAAATACGGAAATATAACTCCCGCACCTTGGATTTGAACGTTACACGACTTGTAGCCATTCTAAGTAAATGGGAGCATAAGGAGAATTTAAGAGAGAATATAACAATGACACAGCGTGTAAACTGCGCCTTTGCCGAATGAGTAACCAGTTTAGTTCTGTGCGAAATTTTGAAACATGATCAAATTTGCGAAGATTAAAAATGAATCGAATGCAATTGTTGAGAAGTCGGTCAAGTTTATTGAGTAGATCTGCATTCAGGTCGAGATAACACACATCAGCATAATCGATGATAGGGAAAATTAAGGTCCGCATTAACGTTGCTTTGGTCGCGATTGGAAGAAAGTTCTTAAAACGATAGAGTAAGCGAAGTTATCCTGTAACTTTCCGACTAATATAAGTAACTTGCGTTTTCCACTCAAGCGTACTGTCTACAAATAGGCCAAGGTCCTTAACAAAATTACTGTATGGTATGACAATACCGTCGTAGACTATTGGTGGCAGACTGGTTATATTGGTAACACTGAGTAAGCGAGAACTACCAAGTAAGATGGACTGACATTTTTCTGTGTTTATACATAGACCAAATATTGCAAACCAGTTTTTAATTGCTGCTAAATCATTGTTTATAGCAGCAATTGCTGACTGAATCAGTCACTCTGGCTTGAGTATATATTTGTAGGTCATCAACATAAAAATGATACGCACATCGAAGTTCATGAGTTATAAGATTGATGAAAAGAGAGAAGAGAAGAGGAGAAAGTACGTACGCCTTGAGGGACACCAGAATATAAGTCACACCACCTGGACGATGTGTCGTCTATGCGAACAGATTGCTGGCGTCCCTGAAGATAAGATGAGAACCATTCCAAGGCACCCGATCAGATCATTAGATGGGATAGGATAGATAGTAGGATATTATGGCTGATAACCTTAAAGGCATTTGAGAAGTCTACTAGAACCAGCACTGTTATATGGGGTGTTCTCCATACCCACCCTAATGTCACCAGTCACTTTTAAGAGTGCAGATACAGTGCTGTGCCCAGGCCTGAAACCCGACTGTAATGTGCTCAAAAGGTTATTAGTATAGACAAACTTACACAACTGTTTATGCACGCAGAGTTCGAGAACTTTGGAAAGAAAAGGAAGGATAGTGATAGGACGATAATCATTAGGAAGACTAGGATTAGAAATTTTGGGCAAAGGGCGAACATACGCCTTGCGCCAAGCAGTGGGAAATACACCGCACTCGAGGGAAAGTTTAGGATGCGTGAGATAGGATCCAACAAATGATCGAGGATAGTAATAATCATGCGGCGACTGATCCCATCACAGCCCGTCGCTTTGGATTTGATAGAGAGGGAAATATTTTTAACCTCATCGAGTGTCACTGGAGAAAAATTGAAAGAAGCAATACCAGGGCGTGGTAAATTAGCAATGTAGTTAATCGTTTGTGCTTGGGTGGCCACATCTAGAGGAAATGTTTTAGTGAAGAACTGATTTAAATAATCCAAATCGATGTTGTTCGAATTTTCTGAAAATCGTGGTTTCCCAATGCCAAGTGTCTCAAGAAACCTCCAGGTTTCAGAAGGAGAAATAGGAGAAGAAATACTATTAAGGATATATCGGCGTTTAGCATTGCGTATCATTTGGTTGCAGCAGCCTAGCTGTCTTATAACGGGCCCAATTAACATCAGAACGCTCTTTACGATGTTTACGGAACGCAGAATCCCTTTGCCGCATCACGCCCTGAATGTCCTTTGGCATCCATGGAGCAGGCGAATGCTTCACCTTTATTTTCCTTACTGGGGCAAGTCTGTCGTAAAGCTCAATGACATTTTTGTTAAAGATGTTCACTTTGTCGTCTATTGTACAAGCCTCCAGCAGTGGTTGCCGTTTGAGAGCTGAAGCTTTCGCATGCAGCTGGTCGACATTCATACGCGCAAAGCAACGCAGACTCAACACCTTAGGTTTAGGTCTGGGAGGCTTAAGGATGTAGGAGAGGAAAATAAGGTCATAATGGGAAAAACAAGGGGCGGGACACTGACCATGAGAGGAGACACGGGAAGGGGAGGATGTGAGAATAATGTCAAGCCAGGTGTCTTCCCCAGTGGTGTTGTGGTGTGTGGCTTGAAGGGGTAACATGTGGAGACTACAGGAGCGGACGATGCTTAGGAATTTAAGCGAACAAGAGGAAGAGGGATTAAGGAGAACGGTGTTAAAGTCACCCATTATGATGTGATGTGCATAGTCAGACCCTAAAGATTCTAATACCGCTTCTAAGTCAGTGAAATAGTCAGAAGAAGGAGGACAATAAACCACACCTAGGACCATTTTGACACCTTGGACACAAACCTCTAGAAAAAGAAACTCGGCAGAGGCAGAGTGGTAAGGAGGCGACGAAGCAATAATTTGAAAGGGAAAATCAATGCGAATATAGATGGCTATTCCACCCCCTCTTCTGTCCAACGGGTCATTACGGACTAAGACAAAACCAGGGATGGGGTACATAGTAGAAAGTAGAAGAGGTTTAAGCCAGCTCTTTGAAATCAGGATGGCATATAAGTTCGCAGCATTAAAGGCATCAAATAAGTCACTATAATGGCTGGGAATGCTTTGTGCATTCACATGAACTATATTTAAAAGCTGAAAAGTGGTCGGGGTGAACATGTTTCGAATAGTGTCACCGAGGGATTCCGTTGCTGAGCTATAACTATCAAGGGATGAAAAAGAACTATTAGCTGTTATCTTCTCCCCCAACTCTTTTCATAGATAACTACTAAATAATTCTAAAAAATGAAAAAAGCATTAATGTTTTGTTAGGAGGGAGATCCAAGTCCCTAGAACTAGTATAGCTAGGAACATAATCTCTTATATTAGTATATTTTAACATAACACAAAATTATTATTGGGTAGACATGATGCGGTTAGACCTGTTCCACAGGTCGGCAAATAGCAAATACGCTATGCTCCTACTGAGAATATTAAGAGTAGGGATTCCAATCTCTATTCGATTTAATCAAATATCGATATTTTAGATCCCTTTTCAATTTTTGTCAATCAAATCGATCTTAAGATCGTAGCAAAGTAAATAGATTGAAAACAGTAGGTTTATTAATCCTTTTTCTAAAAACAAATACTGTGCGTATAATGGATTGCTGTGTGTACATTTTGGCTATATCAAGTTAGCTTGATTATAGCCTTAGATAGCGACAGCAAAATATTTTTTCTGTGAAGTATTTATTCCATACATTTATTCGATATTTCATAAACGAACAATTTTTTATCATTTTCAGTAATTATTATGTGGAGAATGCTTCAATCGTTTTAGCTTTTTTGAAATATCAAGAAGATTGGAATCATATTAAATCTATGATTGGAATATATAATTCAACCTAAAACTACTTTGTGCAATTTTTTATTTAATTATAATAATAAAGAAGTACATACTTAACTGTTTTTATTTTCTACCGTTTTATAATCTTCATTGAAATAGTACGATAATATCCGAATATTTCGATATGAGAAAGTTTTTGTACGCTTTAGTTTTATTCTTATAAAAATAAACATACTAGACTATGAGAATCGATCAATTTTCAACAGACCGTTCTCATGAATTCAATATCTTACCTACATCGATCTTAGAGGCTAAGTTTCGAATCGATTCGAAAAATCGGTTTTTTGTTATAGATTAGAAACCCTAAAGCTAGAACCAAACTGTCGGACGCGTCCGTAAGTCGCGGCTGACAGCCGCGACTTGTACGTATCTGGACAATTAATGTACACTGAACTGTGCAAACTATCAGATGTAAGTCGCGGACGTAACCTTACGCCGTCCTTGAGCGTTTGGACGTCCAATAGGAATCTGGCCCGCTGGATGTTTTTGTCAGCCGAAAACGTCAGCGGACGGTGTGCACTAGGTGCGGGACGTACACGTACAAAAAATATCGATATTTTTATCAAGATAATATATCGTATTGTTCTATTGATACTTTGTGATAATATCGTACAACATATCGACATTTTCGGTATATCGTAAGTAATTTGTTTGTATTTAAAACAAAATATTGAGGAACTTAATATAAATATAAAGGCAGTTCCGTTATTTATTATTTTCACTGTTAGATAGTTATGATAGGGCTTTTAATTCACGTTATACTTACTATATGAATCGCAAACTGTATTAAACAGTACAGATAATATTTGTCACAGCTTGCTTCTTTTAAACAAACAAATAGTAGCCGTTTTTATATATCGTAATGCATACTAACTGTATTTAGATTTTGTAAACTGTATCAAATAAAACAGACAGCTAATCTTAATTTTATAGGTAATCGGTATCCACGGGCAAAGCTGAGCGCAGATCGCTATTGGCGAGAAGGCCACTGTCAAATTGTAGTTGCTTTGTTTGCCTGAGAATTGTTTGCTATTTTTTGTATTTAATCCGGTTAATCAGCGATATTGTTAAAATGTACAGTACCTGAAAGATTAGGGAAGATTAGAGAATTGAAAGATGCTACGCTGTATAGCCACAAAATCTCTGCGACTTTTCCCACTTTTTTAATGTTGGATTTATGGGAAATAAAAGTACACTGAGGTGACAATCATGTATGTACATCACACAGAGACATATTACAAGAAAATTAAAATTTAACAAATTACAGGGCATAAATTGTATGAAAATGATAGTTTTCAATGGCCATGTCGATAATACGACATCTGCAGTGAAACGATGGTAGTAAATATCCCCATTTATTTATAGAAAGGTACTCAGATCGAAGCGAACGGCCGTACATTAAACACATAATACTGATAGCAAGCGACCACAGATTATAAATGTATCGTCGTCGCTTTCACTATTCGATACGTTTCTTTGAGAGTTCTTAGTGGAATAGCACTGAGATGCAGACTTGGGTAGTACGTGTACGATGTACGAATAGGTAACGTTACTATGCACTGTACTAAAAGAAACGCTTCCGCACGCTATCTGTTATTCGAACTATTCGGACTATTAGTACACTGCACCCAAGTGCTAGTCGTCATTCATTGTCCGAGAGTAATAAAGCGCGATACACTGTGTGCGAGTAAGAGAGACAGTGGTACTCTTGTAACATGTAGATAGGTACTGTTTATGTTTCATCAACAGAAACAGCTTTAGCGCCATATGTCGAGTTCATAACATTAAATTATGAAAATATACACAAAACAATTGATGATCAGTTAAATACCTACGCATTTTAATATTATGTTCTCTTAACATTGATTGAAGGACATATTAGAGACTCAATATTCGTTATTTTTAATTTTAAGTGCGTGATTATGTTACGCCCTTAAAACGTACTGCTGTACTCATATTATACTGCTAATATTATAAATGTGAACGTTTGTATGGTTGGACTTTGGACGTTTGAATGGTTGTTACTTGATCACGCCAAAATAGCTGAACAGATTTTGGTGAATTTGGTACAAGGATAGTTTATTACCTAAATTAACACAGGATACATTTTTATACCAGAAAATTATTAACTTGTAATCTTAGCTATTTTTGTATACAGATAATGAAAAGCCTATAGTGATCCTATATTCTGAGGTCCATGCAGACGAATTCAAAACAAACAGTTGTTATTTTTGGATATCAAAATTAATTGTGACGTTTACGTGAATCATGCAATATTGTTTGTACCCGTCACGGGTTAATAAGTTATGTATTGGTATATGTAGTGTGCATTACTTGTCGACCTGTGTTATGGGTACTGGCTGCGCGTGCACCACTGAGACAGTGTTATCGTTAATACGTTACGTGACCATGTCGATGACGATTTACATGAATTTACTCCCTATCCAAACCATCCTATAGAAGTTTTCGCTTCAAAAAATAATTCATCTTAATATTCGTGTTTGTAACCAGAGCGTATGTAATATCTACGTACGAGTTACGATTAGAAGATGTTACTGAAGGAATGAGGAAGGAAACGTTTCCAGACGCTATAGTAGAATCACTATGTATTCCTACTCGTAGTTAGAAGCAGACTACAGTACTAATAAGGTGTACTAGTACATTATTCGGGCTGTACTGTTACGGTGCGAACGGTAGAGGGTACGATTTAGCACAAGCCTACTTGGATGAGTCCGCAAGCCGCGTCCCAAACGACTGTGCACACTTATCAGCCGCGGCTTACGGACGCGTCCGACAGTTTGTTTCAGCCTTAATTCAGAATTTCAGAAACTAAGTCCAGTTTATAGCTTTACTCTTTGAACTAAGTGTTTGACAGTAAGTAAATTAATATATAACCTCAGAAATTTTTTGTGTTGTTATGCATAACATTTTTTCCAGATTACGAAATAATAAAATACTCACACAGTGGTTTTAAAAAATGCCAATAGTTAATTTAATGCACGAAACATCATTGTACATCGCCTAATAAAAGGTCATCGAATGTATGGAACGTGAGCATCCTTCTTTCAGCTCCTGGGGTTCCTGGTACATCTTCCTAGTTTAACTTCCGGTTACACCTTCGAGGTTCCGGATTCCTGTTACATCTTTGTAGTTCTGGAAAAGTGGATTTGCACTTCAGGTCGGACTACGCTGGCCTGCAGAACGTGCCTCCGGGAACCCACTGCGCGAGAACCGGACCCAAAGTTGAATGCCCTCTAGGTGACGGTCCGGGGGACTATCCTGAGTTGCCAAACCCCCCGCCTGAGTTAAACATAGCATCACGCCTGTATTCCCCAAAGGGGTAGGCAGAGGTGTATTACACACCCACGACTCGCCAGCTATGTTTAAGTCTCACGTAATAGGGGGCGAGCCTATTGACGTCTACCGGGCACATTTCCAAACTCCGGGCTGCTACTGAGAATTTTTCTTTTTAGGAAAAAGCTCAATATCTTTGCCCGACCCGGGGATCGAACCCAAGACCTCATGATTAGCAGTCGCATACACTACCGCTACACCACCGAGGCAGTTAAAACGTTGTTAACCGCCTGAGTTCTTATCTCTATTTTTAATACAAATAAATCTCTATATTAAATTTATTTATTGATGTGAAACATCTAATGCGGAGGCAGGGTAAAATCAGGTGTTAGCGTGGCGACGCTTTTATTTTACTTGTCCCGTTCAAATCTTGCAAGTAAAATTTGACACACTTCCCGGTTTCCGATTGAGCTGAAATTTTACACCCATATGTACATCGCGTGACAATGCAATATTATGATGACATGGAGCTGATCTGATGATGGAGCTGGAAGGTGGACATAGGAACTCTATAATGAAACGCCGCAACCCCATCGAGTTTGGGCTCTTATGATTTGTGTTGATGAGTACTTTGCCTCTAAATGGTATCCAGGGACTGATGATGAAGCTGGAAGGTGGCCACAGTCACTCTATAATGAAACGACGCAACCCCATCGTGTTTGGACACGTTTGATTCGTCTTGATGAGTACTTTGTCTCTAGATAGTATCCAGGGTCTGACGACGGAGCTGGAATGTGATCACAGTAACTTTGTAATAAAACGACGCAACTCTACCGAGTTTATACTCGTTTGATTAGTCTTGAGGAGTACTTTGTCAAGTTACATCTGGTAGACGTCCCGCGACGTCTAGTATTTATTTTAATACTTGTAAGGTTTTTTTAATTGTGTCCAATTGTTAAATAATATTTTTATCTTTTATTTAATTGCTAGCGATTTTCACGGAACATAGCGTCTAAACTGATACTTATGCGACGCTTGAAACGCTGAGTATGTTACCAACCGCTGTGTGGTTTATCAAATAAAATATTTAGTTAGGCTTCTTATGAAATAAATTCCATATACACGGTCTGTCGTAAATTATTGATAACCCCTCAGCTAAGATAAAGGATAGTAATAGATATGACATACGCGTACACCCGTAAGGGACAGATATAAAGTACATGCAAAAACAGTGATGCCAGGTTATCATAAATTTTCCCCATTAATAATTATTAACTACTAAATACGCAGTTATATATTGACTAATGTGCCATTACGGATAAACACACATAGAGCAAATACTCGTGGTCATCACGCATATATTTATCATGGTTTAGAATCAAACCCACGATCTCGAGTTTCGCAGTCAGGGTCACAAAGCATTAGATCACCATAGGCCGGTTGAACGGCCGTGTGGGGCCGGCTTGGCCGTGTGGGTCCGGCTTTAGAATTGTCCCACCCCTCTCCACCCATGGGAGCCGTAAGAGCCGACTGAGGGAATACCGGGAAGAGTGGGCAGCAGCTCTCCCTCGAGTATTAACAACATCAACTGCGATAGCCAACCCGCCTGCCAAGCGTGGCGATTACGGCACTATCCCCCATATCAGCGAAACACATGTTATGGCATTCTCTTGGGGAGGCCTATGTCCAGTAGTGGACTTCGAAAGGCTGATGGATGGGTGGATGGAGGCCGGTTAAGGAATGAGTGAACTATATACATATAAACACATTTCATTCGCGTTACAACAACTGCGACCATAACTTGACCACTGCTTGCTGCCAAGCGTGGTCTAGTGCTATGCTTGACGGCGAAAGTGTAAGTGGAAACGCTATGCGGATATATGGCGGATATGGAGGAAGGAGGTATTTTGACCTCTTTTCTCCTCCCCCATAGGTGAGATCAGCGAACAGAGGCGGAGTTCTTCAATATTAAAACATATAATGTGGCAGGACTAGGGTTATATAGTAAGGTAAATTAGTTTATAAGTTGTTTATTAACTATCTATTTTTCATCCTAATATTTTTATCATAGCACAATTTGCTAAGGTGTTTCAAAACTTCAAGTCCATATTCACTGACCATATTTATTTACATCTTTACTAGGGATAGTGTTTGTTTGACCCCTCACGAAATTTCCAGCTACTGTTTAAACAAGTGAGCATGAATACTAAAACTTCTGTGGCCACAGGTTGCACATCATCTTCTACGTGCTTGACATCAATATTTTCTTCAATGTAGTTCTAAAATACATATAATGTACATGAATTAAAAATATAATTTTGTGATATAGTTGATAATATTATAAATGTGAAAGTCGGTTTACTTATTTGTTTGTTAAAAACTTGCCTAGTGCTAGCTGGAAGGCTTCACAAGCCACCAAGAAAGTCTCTTAGGCTTACAGGCTCCCAAATAATCACTCCACCACCTATACCGGGAGTATTGGCAAGCCGCTGCTCACCATTTCATTTCAGATATGAAATGAAAAAATGAACGGCTATCTCCTGCTACGACCAAAACACACCAATGTGCTTCATGGTCGACACTTGAGATGGTGGTAAAAACCCGCTCGGGCGCTATAGCAAGCACTCCCACTTCTTACCCAGCCCTACCACCAGTAATGCAATGGGTGACAGTTGCTTACTTCTTTTAGTCGTTTGGTACGATACCCGTGGGAAAGAGTGGGGTGGTGACACTTGTATCCTTAGTTCGTCACTACACGGAAACCAGCTAATAACGTGATAATAACCAAAATGAGGCGTTATTCCTGATCCCGTGCCAATAAAGGGATAAAAAGTATCCTACGTACTATTATACGGGTTCGCGCCGCAAGGTTTTTAAAAAAAACTATTATTACGGCTAGAATTAAAATTATATTGAATAAAATACACGATTTAATACACTTGAATTCGAAATAGAATAAGAGTACACTTTGATTTGGAAAATAGGAAAAGACTTGCGACCCGTACTGAGATTTAGAATAACTGACCATGCCTTGCATGGGAAGGGTATAACAACAATAAGACGAAATTTCGGGGTTAAAACGAAATTTAGAAAATAGAGTCTCTTAATCGCGGAGCGGGTATTGGTGATTCATTTTGTTGCAGTTCAACCTCTTGAATATTGTTAATCTCATTATTGGTCGAAGTTAACTTAAATCTAGGGATAACATTATAAATCTTAAGGATAATTATAACTATAGCGATTAATACAATTAGGATTATGATAGTATTAGATATAAAATAGTGTGTTCCGTATTTCACCACAGTGGGTTCCTTTTGGATAATGTCATTTAGATTTGAAATTATATTTTCATTTTCTTTATTAAGTTTTAAATCGTCAAGATCAATGTTTTGCAGTGAAATAGGAGACACAATGTTCTTTACATCGTTTGTCTTAGAGTCTAGCTTACAGCACGAATCGTTGACAATAGTAAAATCTAACCTAGGAACAGGAATACTTATATTTACGGCGTTGTCTGACGATATTAGTCTTGTGCTTTTAGTATACACCATACACTTTTCCGGGGTTTGTAATACACCTATTTCCGACACTATCACTTCGCGTATTTCGGACACATAACAGTCGATGTATATTTTGTTTGGGCGAGATTGAACATAGATCCACCGATTGTTTGTAATTGGTTGCCAAATGTCAAGCTCACCGGACACCGTTTTGGTTTTACACTCAACTGGGATATCATTGATTGTCTTTGTTAAGAGTTCACTTTCACACGTGGGGTTTTCACCGGTTAATAGTATCGTGGAAACTTTACAGAGAAAGAGCTCAGAGTTTACCGTTTGACACGTGTTTAAGTTATCTAAGTTACAATAACTAATTTTATCATTAGAAATAGCTGTATATAAACTAGAGGGTTGTATCATACTATAGGTTTTTGGATTGCCCACGCCGTGAGAGGTGGGTAATGCTAAGTTATGGTACAGGTTAAAGTCATCGTTTATGACGAGAGGAATTTGTAGAACAAATACAAGTTTTTCCTTAAAATAATAACAAGCTACATTAGATATACTTAAAATTAAGTGGATATTATCTAGACTTAATAAAATTGGAATTCTAGAGCCTCTAGGAAGGTGCCTATCGTTGTCAGTAAGCTCTTGGTATAATTGAGCTGGGGTAAGTATGCTAAGATGCCGTATATTTTGTTTAGTTAGTATAATAGCGTTAATTAAATCTTCCAGTTGAAAGGAGAGTGTCATTAATGAACTTTCGAGATTATTAAGTATTGAGAGAGATTTAGTTTCAGCTATTAAAGTGTTTGAGACATTTGTAACGTTATTTGTTAGAATTAGAAGGTGATTTAGTGTGTTAGTTAAAAATTGTTCATTTTCGTTCAGCTTGTGTAAGTTTTCTTTAAAAGAATTTAGTGTGGATGTAGTAATTAAGATGTTTTCTTTAACCAATTGTGCTATATTTTTCTGATCGTTTTGAACAGAGTCAATTGCTGAATCATATTTCAATGCGTCGTCTTCATCAAGTGTGCCGAAGATATGTTTGAATATATTGCCTATTCCGCCGAACCATGCAGATCGTCGATTGCGTTTAGAAAGTAAGTGAGACATGGATTCATATTCGCGCGTGATATCATTGAACCTAACCGTTAACGGGGAAAGAGTATCTTTGCATTGTTGGAACTCTAATTTTTGACAGGCGAATCTAGTAGTACCTATAACTTCATTTAGATTAACAAGATGCGGATTAATGAATGATATATCTACATGACTGATAACATTTAACTGTCCGTTGATTATTTTCAGTTTTCCTAGTCCATCAAAGTAGATGCCGGAACTGGAAGAAAGTGGCTGTACTACATCTGGCTGTGCACCGAACGAGACGCTGAAACGAGGTAAAGTAGTAAAATGAGATTGAAATATTGTGATGTTTCCAGGTTATAAGGGTTGTGTGACTGTTGCTGGTTTGAGCTGATCGAAATGGTGAGTGACATGACGTCTGTCGATCAGTAGTGTAGCTGTGTGATTATTGTGGACCCTTATAATCTTATATGGTCCCTTCCAAATCCGTATACTCTCTGATAGCCGATCAGTCCTACAGGCCCTTCAAAGGTATACTATAACCTCGGGTCTTATATACGAGTGCCATCGAGCCCTGTCACAGGTATGTATCGACAACGATATAACCCTACAGTGGATCAAAGGACACAGCAACTCACGCGGTAATGACGCTGCCGATGAATTGGCAAGGGGGGGTTCGGAGATGATAGTGGAAGGACCTGAGCCCATTCTACCCCTGCCGTTCGCTTGGCTCCGAGACACACTACGACGAAACACCAAGGTAGAACACCAAGAATACTGGTCTAACTTAGGTACATGCAGGCAAGCCAGAGAGGCCCTTCCGACAATCTACCCCGGATTGTCACTAAAGCTGCGGCGTTTGAAGAGGCCTCAGCTCCGGCTTCTAATGGGAGCCATTACTGGACATGCTTTATGGAATAAACACTTATTTACTCTAGGTGTTACTGACAGTCCTCTTTGCAGAGCTTGCATGGAGGCAGACGAAACGGCCGCCCACGTCATCCTTGAATGTCCGGGGGTGGCGGAATACCGGGCACTATACCTCGGCTCTCCGAGGTCGCTCCCAGAGGTCGTCGGCAACGTTAACAGACCCCTGCTAGGCTTTCTGGTGATGCTGGGTTGGCAGGAGTAGTGCCAGCAACCCGTCACGCAAAATAGGCGCACATACGACGTCGAGTTGCGGAAAATAGCCCGCGTTTACAATACAATACAAAATGGTCCCTTCCAGAGGGGTGATAAGGCTTTGCGGAGTCTCAAATGATTTTTGAGGTAGACATAGTCTCCGACCTTATACTTAGGGGGAGGCTTAGAACGAGTATCGTAATATGATTTAGAAGATTCTTTAGATTTAATGATATTATGTAAAGCCTTTTCTCTAGTATATCTAAGTTTATGTTGTAATCTTTTAATATAATCTGAATATGTTGTGCCAAGATTTTGATCGTATACTGATGTAGGAATGTATGGTTTATGGCCGAATACTAGTTCGTAGGGAGAGAATTTTGTAGTAGCATGAATAGTAATGTTGTAGGTTAGCATGGCAGTATAAACGTAAGTAGGCCAATTATCTTGATTTTCATTAATGAACGATTTTAGGTATTCCTTTAAAGTAGAATGGCTGCGCTCTAAGGCGCCTTGAGTCTGTGGATGGTATGACGACGACCAAAGTTGTTTAATCTTCAAGAACTGGCAAGTAGTTTTAAACAAATCTGACGTGAAATTGGTACCTTGGTCACTCAAGATTGATTTGGGAATGCCAAACAGTGATATGAAGTGGATAAGGCAATCGCTAGTTTCCTCTGCTGTCGTACTACGTATAGGGTAGGCTAATGAATATTTGGTGAGGTCATCCTGCAAGGTAAGTATGTACTTGAGTTTACCAGGTCCAGACTCTGGTAAAGGACCAACAATGTCTAAGGCTACGCGTTGAAATGGGGTGGTGGATGTAGTGGTAATTGCCATAGGAGCTCTATTTAATTTTCTTAAAGCTTTATTCTCCTGGCATACTTTGCATTTCTTAACATAATCTTCTATGTCACTCCTCATCCCCTTCCAGTAAAATTGTTCTTGTATTCTATTGTACATACGCGTTGAACCTAAATGACCAGCAATTGGAAGATCGTGGTTTTCACGAAGTATTTTAGTTCTTTCACTAAGGGTAGGATAGATAATTTTATTAAGGTAAATATGTATATTAATTTTTGTATTATGAAATATATAAGTTAGTATATTGTAGATTTTAGTATAAGAGTGTTGATCAAAAGGATTTCTGAAATCAGATATTGCAATGTCTTCGGGGTTTTCAAGTTTCATGATTTCATCCCTTACTCTTATTAGAGTTGAATATATAGCTGGATACGACGATTCATCAAAGTGATGGACTTTAGTAAAGATAAAGTAGATTGTTTTATTGTTATATTTTATTTGTTGGAAAGAGTATAATTCCTTTTCGCCGTTAAGGATATCATTTTGATTTTCAGTATTGGATAAGATTTCTGATATGTATGGATTCGATTCATCCATATCTATTGATGTAGGTATGAGTATGATGTTGTAAGGGGATTTTAGAAGGTTCTCGTTATGTTCTTTCAGGTGAGTGTTACAAGTGAAATCTTTATTGGCTATTTGTTTTACAAATTTAGAGTAATCATTATCGTGTAAGTTTTGATTAGTGTCATCTTCGTTAGGGGAGGGGATTTGCAAAGAATCAAAATCGACATTAAGATCAACACTTTTCGGGCTAGTGTCAATTGCTGCCCAGTCTGTGGGGTCTAATTGAGGGATCATGGAGTCTTGTTCTTGGCTTAGTAAAGGGGTATGTGTTTCAGGGTTGGAGTCGGTGTTTGGATTTAGAAGATCTTCGTTGTCATAAGAAAATGGAATATGTTCAGGTAGTTCTAATAAAGGATCTTGTAGCGGAATGTCGAGTTCGTCATCTGAGTTTGGCAGTTCGAGGTTAGGAAGTAATGGTGAATTATCTACAGGATTGACGGGAAATCGCGATAGTGCGTCGGCGTTAGTGTTAGGGCCTCGTTCACCATCTTCAAGTACAGTTCATGGTTTTAGAGGTAGATACAGAGGGTTTAGCATAAGATTCAGGGAGTTTAAGGCACGATTCGGGGTTTTCAAAATAGGTAGGGAGGTAAGGATTAGAGTTCGACTTAGAAAATTTGGAGAGAGATGATGGTATCTTATGGTGCGAGTCAGACGATACAGAGGATTGCAGGTATGATTCAGAGGGCTTATAACGCGATGCAGTGGATTTAGAAAATGATACAGAGGAATTGAGATTTGAAACAGAGTGTTTAGAATATGATTCAGAGGATTTAGAACTCGACTTAGTAGATTCAGAGGAATTGGAATTGACACTCAACGGAGTGGTGTTTACGCTATTATGTTGGGGCTGGTTACCCTGGTTGTTAGCGGTGTAATGAGTATCGGCTTTTGGTTTAAGCGGGTAATTTCCCGGGCGATACCCTCCGGGAAATTTTAATAGTTTAAATCATAGCACTCGTCCTCAGAGGGGTGTTCTTCGACCTTGTTACTAGCAAAGTTGGCACGAGATGTACTTGGCATTGGGTTTGGTTGAGTATTGTTTTGTCGACCCTGTGAAGGTTGAATATAGGCTTGATTTCTGTTATTATTATATTGCCTCTTACGACAATATTCGACAGTGTGCCCTACGTTTTTACAATAGCGACACACTAACTCATTAGTATTGTTTTTCTTAAATTGGTCCCCACGTGGACCTTGTGGGATAGGAAAACGATATGTGTGGGGTTGATATTCGCGGCGAGGTTGGAATCTGTGTTTATCTGTATTGTTAGTAAATGGTTGTGGATATTTTTTAGTAATGCTGCTGAGGATCTTTTCCTCAGCGACCGCGAAATTTACTGCAGAATTTAGTGAGTCGGGGTCGCGGCATCTCACGATTTGCGAGAGTCGTGGGTGCAGTCCCACAACGAATGTGTGCACCGCAACGGTCCTGCATTGCTGCGTCACGACCTGCTAATTCCGTCTTTTTCCTAGTCGGTATAGAAATATTTATTTCCGTCAAGAGTTTAGACAGACACGTCTCTATCTTGAGAGCAATTGGTTAACGGACTCAGATGGTCCTTGTTTGCATTCTTGTAACTCCGAAAGGAGGTGTGTGTAATGTTTCTTTTCGCCAAATTGTTGTTTAAGAAATTCTATAAATTGCTCAAATGTGTCAAATTCCTTAATATTGCATGTGGATTCGGCTCTACCTTCCAACTGGCTAATAATATATATAAAAAGAATAGGTTTCTGAGTTTTATTCGCTAAATTATAGGCGTTTGTACAATTAGAGATAAATGAGTTTAATTTCTCCCTTGCACCATCGAAGGGTTTTATAAATTTTAAGAGGACGCTTAATTCTATTTTATCCTCAGATTCTGTGCGGATTGGGATACTCCTAGAGGTGCTAGCATTATCGTCTTTGGTTTCATATTTGGAAGTCATTTTTAAATATAGTTAGAAAACACAACACAGTAGAATAAAATAAACAGACAAAAGTAGTTACAAAATATAGGTGTATAGGATAATAAAATAAAGTTGATCTTATTTCTAAGTTACCTGATACTTGTACTGGTTGTTTAGACTGCGAGCTTATCAGTTCGCAGTACGGATGTTAAAATATAAACAAACGTCGTCTCGAACGACTTATGTGTTAGCGATAAATTACAAGTAGGAACTTTGTATGAACTTATGACTAAAATGTAATACGATTAAATTAGAAATATTTTTTTTTACACAGTAGTTATGGATGAATATATAAAGTGTAAACGGGACTCTGAGCACTATTCTGTATTGGCGATTTAGAGTTATGATTTTAAGTAAGATCTATCACTCACGATAACACTGCCACAACTGCTACCAGGACTGCTGGAATCATCACGACAGTAGCACCACTCGACCAGCAGCAGATTCAACCGAAAGCTGTTACCACAGCCCTCTCTCCTTCTCGGGAACAGTAGGTGTAAGAAAATTGTTTGACCACGGTCAAACAGCACAATACGGTGTATTTTCACTTTTACACACACAATTTTTATTTTATGGTTATTTAGGATTAACTTTTTATTTAAAAGTTCACCGAGTTTATTGAGTTAGGTTCGGAAACGTATTCGGGTAGGGGATTTTCGTATCCCACCGCTGCCACCAAATATTATACGGGTTCGCGCCGCAAGGTTTTTAAAAAAAACTATTATTACGGCTAGAATTAAAATTATATTGAATAAAATACACGATTTAATACACTTGAATTAGAAATAGAATAAGAGTACACTTTGATTTGGAAAATAGGAAAAGACTTGCGACCCGTACTGAGATTTAGAATAATTGACCGAACTGCCCCACTGCGTAGTCCTTAAGTAGGCTTTTAATGTTAACGTTGCTATTTGTATGGTGCAGTGGTTAGCTAGATGCCTTGCATGGGAAGGGTATAACAGTACGTGTGCCAAATACTACCCAAATCCATCCAGTCATATTTGCGTGATTGTAACAAACAAATAAGCACTTATGGATTAGCAGTATTTAGTTTAACATCATACATTTAAATTTAAACTATTTTTTTAAATATCGATTTCATAGAACTTACATGTTTCAACAATTTTGGAAGTGCGGACTTATCCAAAAACACCTTGCGCTAAGTTTTGCAAAACAAGTGACTCTCAAAGTGCTTTGAAGAAGTATGTGTGTGGATTTCTACTGCATATAGAAATCCTACTCAGCCACCCAGTAGCCAGCTCATCTTTATCCATAGATCGGGCACTTTCTTATCTATATGGAATCTGAAAAATACACAACGAACTATTGTAATATCTCTAGAAACGAAGTCAGTCAGTTCACACTGGTGGTAGGGCTGGGTACCTAGTGGGAGTACTCACTTAGTCTCGGAGCCCGAGCGGGTTAGTACCACTATCTTCCGTGTGACCAGCCATGAAGCACATTGTTGCGTTTTGGCTGTAGCTGTTTATGCTTTCATTTCATATCTGTGAAATAAAATGGTGAGCAGCGGCTTGACAATGCTCTCGGTATAGTTGAGTCCATGAGCGACGGTTACCATTTACCTTCAGATGGGCCTTGGCACGTCTGCCACTGAATGCAATAAAAAAAATGATTAATCTAATTTATCCTTAACCGCTATACATAAAATGCTGGATAACTTGCCTAAATTGGAGAAGCCGCTTAACTTGACTTTAGACGGCTAACTTCATTAGTTAGTTACCTAATACTTTAAAAATTTAGCAATCAATTATATGATTTATTCAATGTATTATACTATTTTGCAAGGAATTTAAGACACCATTTCGTATATTTTTGTATTTATAATTAAATTATTTTCCCCACATAGATGGGTAATATAATTCATTCTAACCGGTATCCCTTAAATACTGGATAACCAGGCTAAATTGAATTTACGTAAGAAATAGCCGTCACCTTGACATCGACGACGAACTTCATTAGTGGGTTAATACTATTAAAATTTTGCATTCAAATATATGATTTTATCAATATTTAGCGTGAATTTTGCAGACCATTTAATTTAATTAACTGTTTTTAATATTGTATTACTTTATTATTTCGATAACAGAATATTTTATTGTACTTACGTGTGAAAGGTTATGTTTTCATATTTTCGTTTGCTGCGGCTTTTACAGCCGAAAACACAACATGATACCATTATTTATGAACTTTTTCCACTAGGAAATACACAAAATATTTGAATTAACTCACAATATGAATCTAAAATTACAATTTTCAGCATTAACACAAAATCCGCTTTTCTCACTGCTTGGAACTTATGACAAGTGTCAGACAACAAAAAGCATATACGATGACAAGGACAGAAGGCATTATAGAGTAGTTTAGCCGGTTTTCGTCCATTTAGCGGAGTTGCCAGCTTAAGGGCTTAAAAATTATATGTTCTACTTGCCCAGCTCTAACAAACCAATTTTATATTGGAAGCAAATATAGTCTATTTTAGGCTTATATTAAGTAACAAATAATTATAGTAAACATGTTTTTTATATAAAATGTTTTAGTGAAAAGTACCGATTTCGTTAGTTTTCGTCCAAAAATCTTAGTTTTCGATCTTGTATAGGCTAGTTTTCGTCCACGGTGCTTAGAGACATATTTTTTTTTTATTGCCAACGGTGGCAGACGATCAAACGGCCCACCTGATGGTAAGTGGTAACCATCGCTCATGGACTTTGGCAACACCAGGGGTACAGCCAAGCCGCCGCCTACCGTGAGTAAAGTGCTCTTCTTAAACCTCGTTTAAAGAGGGACATGTTGTAGCGCTGGGGGAACACCGCAGCAGAAAGATCATTCCAGAGCCTACACGCACGTGGTAGAAAAGAGCGCTGGAAACGAACCGTCTTGGATGAGATCGTTTCCAGGTGGTGTGGATGAACCCTACTACGATGTATCGTGGTCCGGTGGTAAAAAGGGTATGTTGGTACCACCTCAAACAGTTCCTCAGAGCACTCTCCATTGAAGAGTCGATAGAGCACACAAAGAGACCCAAAGTCTCTCCACTGCGCCAGCGACTCCAGTTCATCCGTGAGATTGGGATCGTCGACAATTCGAACAGCACGCCTTTGCAGGGAGTCAAGTGGGTCGAGTTGGTATTTTGGTGCGCCTGCCCAGAGATGTGAGCAGTACTCCACGTGCGGCCGGACTTGTGCCTTATAAAGTGCAAGTCTCTGCCTCAGTGTGAAGTACCGCTTGGCTCTGTTCAGGACGCCCAGTTTTTTGCTTGCCAATTTGGCTTTGTCCTCCAAATGACTCCCGAATTGGACTTTGCTTGAAATATCGATGCCGAGGATCCCAATACTATCGGAGATTGGGAGAGTTACTCCTTGGAACTGTGGCGCCACGACAAATGCGTCCTTCTTTGCAGTGAATGCGCAAACCTGTATCTTCGTAGGGTTGAATTGAACCAAGTTCTTTTCTCCCCATTCCGAGGTCCGCCGAGTTCTCTAGGAACTCACGATTTCAGACAAAAGTTGTGCCCGTCTCTCCTCCAGCATGTTCCGAGGAACTTTCTGATGGCCGGCATATCGCGCATCACCCGTACTGTCATCCGCATAGCAACGCATATTCTCTATCGAAATCATGTCATTGATGTGCAGGATGAACAGCGTCGGGGAGAGCACCGAGCCTTGTGGTACGCCAGCATTAACCTCCATGGTATCGGAGCAGCAGCCATCTACTACGACTTTGATGCTCCGACCCCGCAGGAAGCTGGCGATCCATTTGCAGAGTCCCTCGGGGATTCCATAAGATGGTAGCTTCGACAGAAGGGCCCTATGCCAGACCCTATCGAACGCCTTCGCGATGTCCAGGCTAACTGCTAGTGCCTCACCCCCACTCTCCAAGGCCTCAGCCCAACGCTGGGTAAGATACACAAGAAGATCACCAGCGGACCGACCGTGACGGAAGCCATATTGGCGGTCACTGATCAGCTGGTGATCCTCTAGGTTCTGCAGGAGCCGGCGGTTAATAACCTTCTCCAAGACCTTAGAGAGTAGAGATGTCATCGCAATCGGCCTGTAATTCGACGGGTCCGACCGGAGACCTCTTTTGGGAATCGGGTGAACATGGGCTACCTTCCACAAAGCTGGAACCCTGCCGGTACTGTATGAGAGACGGTACAGGCGCGTGAGGACGGGGGTCAACTCAGGGGCGCACGTTCGAAGAACCACCGCAGGGATGCCATCCGGCCCACTCGACTTATGGACGTCCAGCAGCCACAGCTCCCACCTGATCGCACGCTGCGTGATGCGGATTTCAGGCAGAGAGCTTTCACACCGTGTGATGGTAGGTTTCTGCAGTGGAGGAAGATTAGACTGGCAGAAGTTGCCCTGTGCTGCCTTGGCAAGCGACCAGAAAGCACGACTCCCAGTGGGATATCTCTCAAGCCGCTCGCCAATTCTGGTGCCTTGGCTTCGGCAATGGCCCTCTTGTTGGACCTGGAAGCAGCATTAAATTATCGCTTCTCCTCTTTGGCGTTCGGATCCCGACTATTTCTGGCCCTATTCCAGGCCAGGTATGCGGACTGCTTCTGGCGTGCAGCCTCCCTACAGGCTTTGTTGACCAGGGGCGGCTGCGACCGCCATCCGGTATTTTGGTGTTGGGGATGAATGATTTCATCCCCATGAGCACCGCTTCCGTGACGCAGTCCGCACAGATGTCAGGGTCCTTAGAGGAGAAGCATAGCTGCTTCCAAGGGTAGGATGTGAAGAACTCGCGAAGTCCATCTGCTGACTTGTATTGCCAGACTCTACGAGACCCAGAGGCAAGAAAGCGACTAGGGCTCGCAACAGGGGCTGTGCTACGAACCAGGCAGTGGTCAGACGATCCCAGAGGAGCATCAACCACCACCCGGTATCCGTCTGCATTTGTGGTCTGCAGAAGGTCCAACAAGGAGGACTCATGGCTCTCAATATCTGGGACACGGGTAGGTTGTGTGACCAGTTGTGAGAGACCATAGGCCGATGCCATATTGAAGAGTTGCAGGCCCGGGAGGTCAGTGGTCCGGGACCCCAACCACTAAGAGTGGAATAATATACTTGCTAAATTAAAAATGCTTATTAATCAATTTCAAATACTTCCCAATGCGTTTTAATAGAATAACATAAAAAAGTTATATAAATACAATCTGCAAATTTAAAGATAATAATTAAAAGTATTTCTAAAACTTCTTTTTAGAAAACCTGAATTAATGATTATGTGTTAGTTTTATACAAGTAGGAGTATAATATTTGTTTGTAATAGACTTAAGCTAAATACTTACCTAGTATTATTTTTCATCTACTTGCATTAAATATATAGACGGAAACATAAAGCAATTTTCAGCGCATTTTTGAGTTTTCGTCCACAATATCATTTGTGTTTTATGCATGCAATTTTGCTAAATTAGCGGATGAAAACTAAATATCAGACTAAATAACCATCAAAGATCATTCCATAAAGATTTCAATAGAATTTCTTCGCATTTCTTATTTTAAGTTACTAGTCAAACTTTACTTGTATTTTTGGGTTTTCGTCCACGCGGACGAAAATTGAATGTTTTGCGAAATAGGTAATTCAGTTATTGACCGCCTAGATTTTGTAAGTAATTTGTTAAACGAGTACAAAACACACATTTTAATGTGTTATTTATGATCAACTTAGTCATTAATGCCCTAAATATAAGAAATACATTTCAAAAACAATTAAAAAAAAATCAGCGCAGTTTGCTTGCACCACTATTTTTCAAACTTTTGTGACGTTTTCGTAGCTGAGAAGTAAGCCGCCAGATAAAAGAAGCTTTTGTTCGAGTTTTGACTTGTTAAAAACTATTCTAAGTTGGTAGACGTGCAGATTTGATATTAAGGTACGCAACGAGTCCAAATTTGCGCGGTTTACTATTTTTATGATTCTAATCTACGTAAATCTTTCACGAGGCGCGTGCTAGTGGACAAAAACAGAACCTGGACGGGAAACCGGCTAAATGACCCTACCTATCTCTACCATACTTAGAGAAACTTTGTATTGTGTATCTCGTTCATTCCTGGTATTGTCATATCTAACTGGTGCAAAAAACAGACAAAGTCATAGATTTTTGTCTTTGTGGCCGTGGTCAGTTTTTGGTATAAGTCACGATGTCAAAATGCTTTGTCTGTCACGATTCAATTGACATAATCGAACATTTGTATAAAAATTTGTGTTTTACATATTATTCAGTGTCATTACTTGTTATTCAGTGTTTTCAGACAAAGACTACGTGATAATAGTGATTGTAAAATAGTGTACCTACTAGGCTACAAAAGCTACAGCGAGCGAAAAAATACCGGTATAACATTTCATTCGTAAGTAGTCGAAAATGAAATAATTTAATGATTGAATGCTATAAAGTGATATAAAATGGGCATTTTTTACTCGTCATTAATAATTGTTACAAAGATAGACTCGCAAAACACGTTTTATAGCTAAATTTCTATTACTGAGAATTGTTTTGGTGTTGCCTTATTGCGAATTTAATTTGCCCAGTTTGCACTTTTCTAAAATTTATATGTAATTTATGAGATGATGATAAATATTTACTATTTTAGGTTTCCCTCTAATTCAGATGCGAGATCGTAATGGGTGTATGCTACGGGAAAACGAGGCAACCCACGAAATACCCAAAATATGTTCCACGACATTTTGTTGATGTTTCATCACACATAATAAGAAAATAGTAACACTGGGAGCAAAATCATTGCCAGTGAATATGTTCATGTAAGTATAGCTTTTAAAGTCTTTGTAACTTCAAAAAACATAGCATCACGCCTGTATTCCCCGAAGGGGTAGGCAGAGGTGTATTACACACCCATGACTCGCCAGCTATGTATAAGTCCCACGTAATAGGGGGCGAGCCTATTGACGTTTACCGGGCACATTTACAAACTCCGGGCTGCTACTGAGAATTTTTTTTTTGTTTTGAAAAATCTCAATTACATTGCCTGACGCGGGGATCGAACCCGAGACCTCATGATCAGCAGTCGCTAACACTATCACTGCACCACAGAAGCAGTTGTAACTTCATCTTTGTAAGTAAATCTTAATTCTAAATTATGACTACCGCTGTAGTTATAATCAGAGTAGTTATATTCAGAGAAACTGATTTGCTCTAAGTTCTTATTCAATTAGTTAAATCAGCGCTGGAAGGAACATAATTCTTTTCTTATTTGACCTAGAAAAGAAAGAAAAGATAATTTAATTATATTCTTGTGTACTATTGATGTGAAACATCTAATGCGGAGGGAGGGTAAAATCGTTTGTAAGCGTGGCGATGCTTTTCTTGTACCTACTTGTTCCGTTCAAATCTTGCAAGATAAATTTGACACACTTCCCGGTTTCCGATTAAGCTGAAATTTTACACATATGTGTATATCACATGACATAGCAATATTATGATGACATGGAGCTGATCTGATGATGGAGCTGGAAGGTGGACATAGGAACTCTATAATAAAACAACGCAACCCCATCGAGTTTGGGCTCGTATGATTCGTCTTGCCGAGTAATTTGTGTCTAGATGGTATGCAGGGGCTGATTATGAAGCTGGAAGGTGGCCATAGTAACTCTACAATGAAGTGACGCAACCCCGTCGAGTTTGTATACGTTTGATTCGTCTTGATGAGTACTTTGTCTTTAGATGGTATCCAGGGTCAGATGATGGAGCTGGAAGGTGGCCATGCGAAACTTTGTAATTTAATGGTGCAACTCCATCGAATTAGGGCTCGTTTGAAATGTCCTGACTAGAACTTCAGTCATAGATGATATCCAGGGTCTGATGATGGAGCTGGAAGGTGACCACAGTAACTCTGTAATGAAATGACGCAACACATCTAGTTTGGAATCATTTGATTCGTCTTGACGAGTACTTTGTCTTTAAATGGTATCCAGGGTCTGGTGATGGAGATAGAAGGTGGCCATAGGAAATCCGTCATAAAACAACATAACTCCATCGAGTTTGGTCTCGTATGATTTGTCTTGACGAGTACTTTGTCTCTAGATGGTATCCAGGGTCTGACGATGGAGCTGGAAGGTGGCCACAGTAACTCTGTAATGCTACTACGCAACCCTATCGAGTTTATACTCGTTTGATTCGTCTTGAAGTACTCCACTTTGTCAGGTTATGATCATTTTATTTCTACAAAATAATTTCGATGTTTCACATCTACTAGACGTCCCGCGACATCTAATTTTTTATTTTATTAAATATTACTTATTATTATTTACCAGATGAGATATCGAACAGAATGGCAATTTATGGAGCAGCAATACTTACCTTGCATCAACGCTCAAAGTCTTGGTATTTCCCTACGTGATCGAATTCTTAATACGGAGATCCGTAGAACGTAAATATCCGACATAGCCTGCCAGGTTTGCACGCTGAAGTGGCAATGGACAGGCCATATCCCTCGACGAATTGACAACCGTTGGGGAAAATGGTTTTCGAGTTGCGACCACGTATCGGACAGCGCAGCGTAATATGACCTCTCCCAGATGGACCAAATATATGGTCAAAGTTGCTGGAAGCCGTTGGATGCAGTCAGAACAAGCCCGCTAGTTCTGGTGCTCTCTTTGGGAGGCCAATGTCCAGCAGTGGACGTTTAAAGACTGATGGTTGGATGAATAGAAGGGGTGGTAGATTTACTTTTAATTAATTAGTTTGACTAACGTTGTGTTTTTCAATTAAATATTTGTTATGAAAAGTTTCTTATTTACGATCAAGTTACAGACCTCATTCTAACTATCGTTTATTTTGCCTAAATATGGTTAAATATTTGTCAACCTGGCAATATTTAAAAAAAAATTGCTGTTTCAAGTGCGGCCACGCCGTGGCTCCGTCTAGTTCTTAGTCTGAGGATAACAGGTTAATCGGAGATAGAAAATTTACTTTTTATTTTAGGATTGCCATTGCTGTGAAAACGGTTAACAATTTTGTATTTTTTTTCCTTTGCTCTTTCATTCGGATATCATGTCAGCAAAATAACTTATTTTAATGTAATTTTTTTGTATGTGACTTTTGGATACTTGTATTATTATATTAGATTACTATATTAGACATTGTTAATGCAAAATACTGTCAAATTTTACATTTTAAACGCTTTGTAAGTAAATTTTTTCTTCATGTCAAAATTTTAACCTTAACTGTGAAAAAAAGTACTATGCTATAGCTGCCCATTATCTTAAAAACATGCCTAGTTTATGTAGATTCTAAAAAGGTATTATAAATGCGTACTTTATTAGCAATATTAGTTACACAACCGAAATAACTTAGCAAGGTTTCAAGGCATTTTGGTTTCAAGAAATGTGTCATATCATGATGATTTAGGCTCCTAATATGATTTTATTGAAAAATAATTCGCTATTATATCACTAAATTGTCAATTTAGCGTTGAACTGTGCCACAGGACAGACGGACAGACAGTTTTATTTTCATAGTTGGAAATTGCATGCGACTAGCAAGTAGGTAGGTACTAGAAAATTATTTCAAAATTTTCAATCAAAACACTAGGTATTCCAAATTCAAAAGGATACAACATAGTAATATAAAAATGGACAAACACGACAACAAAGAGCCCTCAAGGGATACAACTTAAAAATGAACAAACACGACAACAAAGGGCCCTCCCTCCCTGTATTTCAAAATACCATTTATGTTCGTTGTTACTTAGAAGAAGTGCACTGTCTCTTTTACAGTCCCCTAATGTAAGAAATACGGTGGCACCCACAGAACAATATTACTCAAGAGGTGGCACCTTTCGTATTTTTTTCGTTACAATGCAATATGCATGTCTCTCTAGACCTGTATGATTTTGAATGTCACATGCGGTCTTGCTTACTCTGTGCTTTCTTTGGTTAGTATTTTTTTGATATCGGACTTTGTTTTGCCTTTGATTTGGACTAGTTAACATGATACTCCTGACGACTCTGTTCATCTTTATCGTGTTTTTGTCATCGTATTTGTATCCTTTTGAATTTAGAATACCTAGTATTTTGGTTGAAAATTTTTAAATAATTTTCTAGTACTTGCTAGTCGCATGCAATTTCTACCTATGAAAATAAAACGGTCCTGTGGCACAGTCTAGCGTTAAATTGATGACAATTTAGTGATAAAATAGCGAATCTTATTGAACAAAATCATATTAGGAGCCTAAATCATCGTGTTTTGCCACATTTCTTGAAACCAAAATGTTGACCTTGCTAAGTTATTTCGCTTATGTAACTAATATTTCTTATAAACTACACATGTTTAATACCTTTTTAGAATCTAGATATTCTAGCTATATTTTTAAGATAATGGGCAGCTATAGCATAGTACATTTTTTTTTCACAGTTAATGTTAAAATTTCGACATGAAGAAAAAAATGTACTTACAAAGTGCTTAAAATGTAAACTTTGACAGTATTTTACATTAATAATGTCTAATATAGTAATCTAATATAATAATGCATGTCTAGGAGTCAGATACAAAAAAAGTACATTAAAATAAGTTATTGTGATGAAATGGTGACCGAATGAATGAGCAAAAAAGGAAAATTAAAAAAAATATAAAATTGTCTACCGTTTTGACACCAATGGCAATCCTAAAATAAAAAGTCGATTTTGTTGTAGGCTGCCATCAGGGCTATCTCCGATTAACGGGTTATCCATTATTTACGACAGACCCTGTATATTACGTTTTGTTCACTAGAATTCTTATAATACGAGTAGGATTACACGAGGAAAAGACATTTTTAAAGTAAATTTGCTAGCACCTATATTTCTTGTGATACGTAGGTATTACTCTTTGCCCACTGTCAGCACTGCGCAGTTTGTGCGTGTCTGACATTTTTAATTTTTCGACAGAAGAAATAATATCCATGGTCATGAAATAAATAAAAAAAAAAATTGCGTGTCTG
Organism: Leucoma salicis; assembly: GCA_948253155.1. Lineage (NCBI taxonomy): Eukaryota > Metazoa > Arthropoda > Insecta > Lepidoptera > Erebidae > Leucoma > Leucoma salicis. The sequence goes on along the minus strand of OX411816.1, from coordinate 18,867,087 downwards.
TGGTGGAATATGCATTACTCTTTGGTGCTGTCATTTCTGTCTCTCGTATCTGTCAGTGGAAGGATAGTGCTGAATTTTTACAATGGTAAATAAAAGTTTCATTTAAATCTACTAAAATATGTGTAATCATGTGTCGCGAAGATTCAAACTTTTTACAATTTAACATTCATGTGATGTGAAATGTTTGAAGAAGCCTATTTTCAAGATAACCTCTTCTATTCCAGGGTCGTGTCAGGACTAAGACCGTCAAGAAAGCGGCTAAGATTATTATTGAAAAATACTACACAAGACTAACGCTAGATTTCGACACAAACAAGAGAATATGTGAAGAAATCGCTATCATTCCTACTAAACCCCTTCGCAACAAGATTGCTGGGTATTTTTTTTTATATAAATTATTATATTATATTATTGTTAGTTTCTCGTACTAAAATTTCAGTATACAGTACATACGATCCATATGGTTAGTGGTAATACTACACAAGACTTAACGCTGGATTCCGACACAAACAATAGAATACCTACGTGAAGAATTCCTACGTTAGTAGACCCCTTCGTAACATGATTACTAGGTTTTTTTATTTACATTACTTATAATATTTATGTACTTTATACATCGTTTGGTGCTGATATATCGGTATCAGCTCGTACTGTAAATTCACTTTTTAAGTGCAAAGTACAAACAAGGCTTGTTACCCATTTGGTCAGTGCTTTATTATAAATTATACACGTTTAGGTGAGGATAAGTATTTGTAGTTATGGTGTCATATCTCTCAACCTCACAAATTATTGTACCACAACTGGGGCACTGGTCTCCTCTCAGAATGAGCAAGATTCAGGCCATTTTCTGTCGCTGGTCCAGTGCAGGTTGGCAGATTTCACAAGCATAACAATCAAGAATCTCAGGCATATAGGTTTTGTCATGATGTTTTCCTTCCGAGCAGTGATAATTTATTTGTAAAAGTAAATACACATTATATTCATGTAAAGTCAAGTGTGTCCCTGGACCTTAGACTGGGGATCATACTATACCATTGTCTTGGCAGTCTTTGGTTTTACCACTCGGCTACCACTGCTCTCTCTTGTGTCATATTTATCATGCCTTTAATTTTTTAATGCTTTGATAATACTGAAGAAATAGTGACAGTTATAAAGTTTGGATTTTCTGTTTGTGTATAAATTTTATTGCATACATTTATTTTACTAGAATCAAATTTGTGGAAAAGGAAGTAACTGTCAGGGAATCATGCTCGCCAAGCTGTATTTCTACTTTGACAAATTTGGTTCTTTTCAAATAACTAAGCTATGAAAAACATTAATGTAGGTAATGTTATAGCCAGATCATAGAAGGAATGATCACACTAATGATGTGGCTGACCATTTCATGAAACCTAACTTAACCTCACCATTTCATAGACAAGTACATGAGGTTGGCCACAAGACAAAGTGATCAATTCAAAGATGTGTGGCCATGGTAATATAATTATATAAAATTTCCCTATCGCAGTGTTTGTCCACAAAAACTAACTACTTAGCAGATCTTATGTATGCTGATATATCTATTAGATAAATATAGTGGAACAATTACCAAAAAAAAAATAAGCCATTATAACAAGAATATTATTTTAAGTACACAATTTAGTTCCTCTATATTCTTTCACAGCTCACATTATGAATCAGTTTTAGTTGAGATGACTGAAGGTTGAGTGAATCATTTCACGAGCGTTCAATACGACTCGACACGTAGATTAATGCCTGTTATAAAATAAATAGAGAGGGTGCTAGAGACAACAGATTTCCACTTGGCATAAAACAGCATTCAAACACTTGTCAATATTTTTTTAGGTTTACTACCCATTTGATGAGGCGTCTCAGGCATTCCCAAGTAAGAGGAATCTCTATCAAGCTACAGGAGGAGGAGCGCGAGAGGCGTGATAATTACGTTCCCGAAGTTTCTGCTTTGGAACATGACATCATTGAGGTAGATCCAGACACCAAGGACATGTTGAAGATGCTGGACTTCAATAACATAAATGGCTTGCAACTCACGCAGCCTACAACATCAGGAAACTATGGTGGCAGACGTAATTAAGTTTAATAAAATATTATAGAAAAATTGGTTTGTTCATTCTTACCTAGCCTACATAACAGAGGTACTTACCTACATAATATAAATATAATAAACTAGCCTTTGCCCGCGGCTTCGTCGCAGCCAAAAGCTAGTTTTTAGGTTATATCAGGATCCCGATATACCTAGTAGTGGGATAAAATGGATACCAGTTTTTAAGTCTACTCCACAGAGCTATTTTATCTAAGCAGACAGCACTGTTACCAGCAGGCCCTGTCAGCTTCGTTCTACAAACTATAGGTGGGTTTCGTTTTAGTAAGAGAATGCTATTAAAAACCGGCCAAGTGCGAGTCGGACTCGCGCACGAAGGGTTCCGTACCATTGACTAGGTAAACAACATTACACTATTGTAATCACGTTTATTGTATGGGAGCTCCCCCTATATATTAATTTCATTTTCATTTAATTATTTATTTTTAAAGTTAATATATAACTAAATATTCTGTAAACATTTCAAGCGTCTACCTGTTGCCGTTTTCAATAGCGAGCAAAAAAAGGCAATAAAATCACGTTTGTTGTATAGGAGCCCCCTTAAATATTTTTTTTATTTTATTTTTAGTATTTGTTGTTATAGCGGCAACAGAAATACATCATTTGTGAAAATTTCAACTGTCTAGCTATCGCCGTTCTTGAGATACAGCCTGGTGACAGACGGACGGACAGAGCAAAAATGAGTAAAGAAACACGTTTGTGTATGGGACGTCCCCTTAAATACTTGTTTTTTTTAAATTTAATTATTTATTTTTAAAGTGAATATATAACTAAATATTCTGTGAATATTTCAAGCGTCTACCTGTTGCTGTTATCAATAGCGAGCAAAAAAAAACATGTTTGCTGTATGGGAGCCCCCTTAAATATTGTTTTTTTTTGTTTTTGTATTTGCTGTTATAGCGTATTTTTGTATTTGCTGTTATAGCAACAGAAATACATAATTTGTGAAAATTTCAACTGTCTAGCTATTGCCGTTCTTGAGATACAGCCTGGTGACAGACGGACAAACAGACAGACGTTGTATGGGAGCCCCCCTTAAATATTATTATTTTTTGTTTTTAGTATTTGTTGTTATAGCGGCAACAGAAATACCATCATTTGTGAAAATTTCAACTGTCTAGCTATCGCCGTTCTTGAGATACAGCATGGTGACAGACGGACGGACAGACAGACAGCGAAGTCTTAATAATAGGGTCCCGTTTTGATCCTTCGGGTACGGAACCCTAAAAAGGGACAATAATATCAATGTAAAAGATACATCCGCTGTCGGCACCGGAACGCGGCAACAATCATTAACAAATGTGGCCCTAGATGTCGTTACTGGCAATTTTAAATGCCGCTATCGTTGTTCGCAATTAGGTGCTTATAAGATACAGCCATATTAATATTATTAATGCAATTTTACACTTGCAAACTAGCGACGTCGATTGTTTCGAGTTACGCCATCTTTTCTGGATTAATATGAAATACTTAGATTTAAACAAAGTAATATACTGTGTTTAAATTTAAATATTTAGATATTTTTATATATATATTTTTAGCATTTGACATGCTTAACACTATACATTAAATACAAAGTGAAAAATGTGAAATCGAAAATAACCTCGTCCTGCTCGTGACTGTTATTTTCGATTTCACATTTTTCACTTTGTGTTTAATGCAAAGTATATTAGTTGTCAATCTTAATAGCGTGTGTTGTGTTTAGTGTTTACACTGTTTACCACCCTCGCGGTTCTAATTAGTTCTGGGGTTTCGACCCAGATGGCGCAGGTCGGTAAGAAAAAATGTCCTTGAAAAAAATGTATGAAACCGTCATTCTACTCGTAGAGTAAATATGTTCTGTGGTTACTGACTGTTACAGCTTTATAATAGTATAGACTTGACTGAGATACAGGAAAGCAAAAAGTAAAGTAGGTTCCTTAAAGTTTATGCGCCTGAGGACCGCAGCCGCGGCGGTCATCGCCGGCGGTGGAGTGCTGTTGGCGGTGTCGCTTAACATCGCCAACGCATTCAACAGCATCAGGGCATCAGGGAGGCGCTCCGGTACTACGGGGTTCCTGCATACCTGAGGCGGCTAGTGGCAGACTACCTTGAGGGCCGCAGCGTTCTCTATGAGAGCCGCATAGAGGACGTTGTGAGGAGACCCATGTCGTGCGGTGTCCCACAGGGTTCGGTTCTAGGGCCGCTCCTGTGGGACATCGATTACGACTGGGTGCTACGCTGTCGGCTCCCCCCCGGGCTGGCGGTTGTCTGCTATGCCGATGAGACGCTGGTCGTGGCCCGGGGTGCAAACTTAGAGGAAGCGGCGTTCCTGGCCATCTTAGGGATCTCGGAGGTGGTCAGGAGGATCGGGGCGCTGGGGCTTAGGGTGGCCCTGGACAAGTCGGAGGCCCTACTTTTCCATGGGCCTCGACGTCGGCCACCTGCTGGCGCCTCGATCACGGTGGACGGGGTCCAAATTGGGGTGCAGGCCCGGATTAAGTATCTGGGCCTGGTGCTGGACTGGCGGTGGCGCTTTCGCGAGCACTTCCGTCAACTGACCCCGAGGCTCGTCGGTGCGGCGTCCGCCCTTGCACGGCTCATGCCGAATATGGGCGGACCTAACAATGCGTGCCGACGGCTTTACGCGGGAGTGATCCGGTCGATGGCGCTGTACGGCGCACCCGTGTGGGCGGAGTCTCTGGACGCACTGATCAGGGCTCTTCTGTGGAGGCCACAGAGAACGGTGGCGGCCTGCACTTTGGGCCAGAACCCTTCCGTGGGACTTGAAGACGGGGGTGCTCGCCGAGGTGTATCGGCGGGCGTCGCAAGCGCGGGTGGTCATTTCCCACCCAGCGTGGTGGTCAGGTGGCAGGGCGACGCCCGCCGAGCTGCCATGGCCAACTGTAGGGCACGGCTGGAGGCGCCCCGGGCCGGTCTTCGGACCGTAGGGGCGCTCCAACCGGTGCTGGAGGAGTGGGTGGGGCGACGGCACGGAGTCCTTACCTTTCGACTGGTGCAGGTGCTGTCGGGGCACGGTTGCTTCGACAGATATCTGCACATAGTCGCAAGGTAGGAAGCGACTCCGCGCTGTCACGACTGCAGCTGCGACGAGGACACGGTGCAGCACACGCTCGAGTCATGCCCAGCTTGGGCCGAGCAGCGCCGTGAACTCGTCGTGGCAATAGGGGGGACCTCTCGCTGCCGAGCGTCGTCAGAGCGCTGCTTGGCAGCGACAGGAATTGGCTGCGGTCGCTGCCTTCTGCGAGGTGGTCATCTCGCGGAAGGAAGCGGTGGAAAGGGCCAGGGAGGCTGATACTTCCGCAGACCCGAACCGCCGCCACCGAATGGGGCGGCGCAGGCGCAAGTATTTGCGCCTAATGCCGCCCTAGCTGAGGCTGCGGGTGGATGGACCGGTGAACGTCCGCCACCCGCAAGGCCTTCCGCGAAGGTGCGACGCACCGTGTGCGGATGTGTCGCTCAGTTGAGGGTACCCGTAAGGGTAAGCCGCCGGCGGACCACTGAAGGAATGTAATATGGTTCCGGTGGCCCGCCAAAAAAGGCGGAGAGACGGCACACGGCGGGTTTCTTTAGTGGGTGAAGGCCCCACACTACCCTGTTCGTTGACCCGAATGACGGGGTGTGCGGTTAGGATCATTTTTCCCGCCTTAACAAAAAAAAGAAAAAAGGTTTGTGTTTCTTGCAGTTCACCCCTCTAGGGTAAGTGTTCAGCCCCGGCCAGCATCGGACTGGCCATATAGTCGTGCTGGCCTTTGCCAGCCGGGCCCCCCACGGGCATACTTTGAGGAGCTTGTCGCAAGCCAGCGGTAGGTAGGATAGGGGCCCACTGGAGACTAAGACGGCAGCTTTTACGATCGAGTTAAACAGCTTAGCTGAAACTGTACTTTAGGTACCTACCTAATAATATATCTCATTGATATGAATAATTTGTATATTTCATTATTTAGTATCCCATCTACAATTAACCAGTCTGGGGCCCGTCGGGAGCCGTCCGGGCCTTTCCAGACCAGTCCGACAAGCCACTCGTAGCTTGAACATCAACCCCCTTAGGCCCTTACTAATAAACACCATTTTAAGTTCCGAAAGCCGGGTCTATAGCATCTTATTATCCTGTTTGCAAACACAATAACATAATAATATAACCAAGGTCACGGTATTGAGGGAGCGGCCTAACTGTTTTGTTACCGAAAACTAACAAGTTTGCCGACTAACATGGATAACTTCGTCGGGGGTCCGGGGAGTAAATTATTCATTTCATGTCTAAGATTTCATGATTACGCTCGCCATAGACACGTCTCATGAAATCTTTAAATAAGTAGTAAGCATGCAATGATATTGTATATACTTAGGTATTATGATGCTTTCAGCTGGATACTTTTTCAGTTAGGCACCCATATGAGTCAGGCCGTTTCAGTTAGGCACCCATATGAGTCAGGCCGTGTGTCGGCTTTTGTTGTGTTGTCCCACCCCTCTCTGCCCACCGGAGTCGTAAGAGCCGACTGAGGGAATGCCGGGGGAGTGGGCAGCAGCACTCCCTCGAGTATTAATTAACAACATCCACTGCGATCGCCAACCCGCCTGCCAAGCGTGGCGATTACGGCATTATCCCCCATGACGGGACCGCTCGTTGTGGCGTTCTCTTGGGGAGGCCTATGTCCAGCAGTGGACGTTGAAAGGCTGATGGATGGATGGATGGACCCATATTATGAGTCAGTCCTTACTACCCTCCACAGAGACTTGGGCCACAGATATCTCTGGATATCTCCCAGTTCAGTAGTCTATGCCACAGATCATAGATTTAGGATATACCCACAGACAGATCACATCACAAAAGAGATATCACATCCTTCTTAGAAAATCGATTATTAATTATTCGAATTTTTTCTAAACATGAAAGGCACTTTGTGTTTAATGAAAAATCATCAAGTCAAGAATTTGTCAAATTAAATTAAAAATAAAAAGCTAGACCATCATTAATCACCATTTTATTAAAATAATCAACAATTAAAGTTTTGAAAATATCAACAAATAACATTTTAAATGAATCGATCAATACTAATTCGAAATCCATGAGTTGAAGAATAAGAGCTTAAGTAAGCGTTTGGATAATATTCTTATTTATTACGACAAAATTTTTTGTATTATTTTTATTTAATTGATCATTCCCCCATCAACTCGAAAAAATGCTTATGAATGAGCCACACTACAACACCATACTTTACGCTTACATAATTTAAAAATATTAATTTGATTGTAGCTTAATAACTATATGGACAAGTATTGTGTTCTTCTACTAAATTATTTACTAACTATACGATGCACAGAATGGTTGCTACCGTATACGCACAGATGGCGTTAAAATGTCATGTTGATGGGCCTAATAGTTATTCGCGCTGCGGTCTCCGGACTAACATTGGGGGCGGTTCATGAAAAAATCAAGTGCAAAAATATAATCGTTAATTAATTAATTTTTGTAAGAAAAAAAATTGCGTGATAAAATCGATATTTCTAATAAAAAAAAATCGCTTAATAAAATCGATTTTACTGCAGAAAAATCGATTTTTAATTATTTTTTTCATAATCAATTATAATTTAAGTCCCTAATCACAGAGACACAGATTATAAGCCATTTAAGCCAAAATCTAAAAGCTTGAAACAACTTCCCTATCTTAAAAAGTACTCTGTGGCTTGAAACTTGGGGCGTTTTGTTACGTTACGATTAGTAAATTGATCATCAAGCTAAAGAATATAATAAAAGGATTTATAGAATTCAATTATAGTGGTGCTATTTTTAGTCATTCGTATTATGAAGAATGGAATGTTCGCATTTAATAAATAACGTTAAGCTTGATGATTTCAACGTTGAAGATACGACAATCACAAAGAACCTAAATTGTTCGGGTAATTACTTGTATTTATTTATAAATTAAAAACAGTGTAAGGTCCTTCGTTTCATATTTTAAATACAGTAGTGAAAAAATTGTCATATCATATTTTTTGCGTAAGGTTATTCTTCAAAAATCAATACAGCAAACTTTAAATAATCAGCTGTTCGCAGAGAGAGGGAGGGGGACGCGACATGTGTGACCATGACTGACGGACGAGGACGATGTTTCCTTCAAGTTTCTGAATATAACGAGGTTGCTAAAAATGAATTAAAGCATTACTGGTAGTAATCTACCACCCTTAGCTATTCTAAACTATAATATAAAACTTGACATTCAACATGACATCGTTTATTATAAATACCTGCTACTTCCCTATCCATCCCAGGCCATCTACGTCTGTTTTGCGTGAGATATAACACCGATATTTCCACACTTTTTAGGGACACAATTGAACTCATTTAAGCCAAAATGTACTAACCTGAAAAGTTTGTAATTGACTATAATAGATCTGGATGTGGTATATTACTATTCAGCAAAACAGCCTAAGATCTATTCACAATATTGTTTTAAAAAAAACATATATAGGAACCAACCCACATCTATGGAATATGTTGAGAAAGTTCAAACTTGCACCATTTTCTCAAAATCAATTTTGTGCAGTTTTATGTTACATTACATTTTGGCATAACTGGGTCCAATTAACAATTCCAAATGTGCTTGTTTGGAATTTCACAATTCTATCTTTACTACTCCTAGGTCTATTGGTGTATTTCCATTATAGTAGCTTAACTGTGCTGTGATATTATCAGGTCTCATAAATGATTTAAAGCAAGCAAGGAGCAGAAATAGTTTTTCACTTCAACATAGGCCTCTCATAGGAATCATATGTGATACAATTTAATTTAAGTCACAGTGTGTGAACAGACTCTATCTTGGTATAGTTTTAATAGTATTTCAGATTTATTTCAACCAAATTCTGTAGAGGCAAAGATTCTTTTTATCTTCATGGCAATGTATTGCAATTTTTTTTATTATCTCATTGCAATGCTATTTTGGGATGTTTTAGCGTAAATAAAGTATCAAGGATTAAGTAAAATTCCTTTTAATAACTACTCCTTAAATTTATCCCAAACTTTGTTGGGGTCATCTTCCAATCTGTTTTCTTTTAGATTTTGATTATTAGGTACTTATATTTTTTGGTATTATATTTCAAGTTTAAGGTAGTAACAAACAACTTTTTGAAACAGAATGTGGTGTAGAGGATCAAAACTGGTTGTGCCTACAATGCGGTGCTGTGAACTGTGGTCGTTATGCGAACGGCCATGCAATGCTACATGCAGAGTCCTCGGATCACCTGCTCTGTATGAGCTGTGATGTTTATTCTGTTTACTGGTAATACTTTTTTATGTGCAGATGCCTACACAAAATCTATTTCTTATTTTCGTAACTAGGAGTGCAATAAAATAAACACCTCTAGTTCTTCTTTTCAAATGAAGATACACCTTATGTGTTCATATTTTGCACATCACAATCTCAGTGCTTATGTGTATAGTGTTGTTATTTTGTTTTTTTATCCTTAATATTAAAACTCTATAGTTCGCGTAAAATTCAACACGGCAGTTTTAAACCTGCCTCAGCCAATATTAACAATTGTCTAAGGACTCGAGAAGCCACTGTGCCCTTGTTTAATAACAATGGTTCACATTATGATTGTGTAAACTACAGAGCCATAAGCTTGACTAGTTTGGCAGCCATAGTGTATGGTAAGATTATTGAAAGGAGAATGAAGACGGTGTCTGATGAATTTCTGTGTGAGGCACAAGGAGGTTTCAGGTGTGGAAAGGGATGCATGGATAAAATGTTTGTTTTTGGAGAAGTGTCTCGCTCTAGTTCAGAGGGTTTCCACAATTTTGTTGATTTGGAAGAAGTATTTGACACGGTTGTACGAAAGGAACTTTGTGAACTATAGTGGTGCAGTCTGAAAGTCCGACTACATGTACTGCAGAGCTAGTGTGCGGGTGGATAATGGAATGTCTCCTTGGTTTACTGTAAATATAGGCGTTAAACAGGGCTGCGTTCTATCAGCTAGACTGTTTATCATATTATGTCTGGATAAATGTCTCTAAAAGTTGAATAAAATGAATGTGGGAATTCACATGTGCGACTCAGTGGTTAACTCATTGCTATATGCAGATGATCCGGTTCTATTAGCACACTCAGCGACTGACCTGCCTGCTGAACCCTAGTCGACGTAATGACAAATGATTGTTAGAAAAGAAATAAGAACGAAGCGAGAGTTGGGTATTCAGAAAGGTGCATTAGAACTGACTCACCACATTTCTAACGACGACGTAAGAGAGCAAGTAGGTCTTAAAGAGAATAGAATGCGGGATGAGCGATTGGTAAGAGGATATATAATGCGAAAGTGGGAACATCCTCCCACTTTACAGGTACAGGGGAGACCAAGACTAACCTGCCTATAATAAATCGATCATATATTGAAGGAAAGTGGAATCAGGAGTCTTCGAAACTGGCGAGCGCGTTTGAAGAGAATGATGAATGTCGAGGAAGTGAGATATGTAGGCATGGCTAGACCCTTTTGGCACTCTGTTCTCTCTGCCTACACCGCAAGGGAGATGGCGAGATAATAAGTAATAATTGTTTTATTAAAAGACGTGGTTTATATTGAATAGAGAAACACCAGACTGTGATACAGTCTGGTTTTTAATTGGTTTATATGAAGGCGTTAAATATGTTTTGTTTTCACTTCTATTAGAAAAGATATTATTTAAAAAAATATTTTTCATCTGTCAACTGGTTTTCTTGTTTCTTTTCAGCTACAAATGTGATGATTATGTTTCAAATGATTATGAGTATCAAATAATTGATAAAATAAGGCAAAGTATTATGCAATATAGAAATCAGAACATCCTAGAAACAGATGGCAATATTGAACAAAGTGAAGATAGCAAAGATAGCAGTGAAGCGGGCAACAGTTCAGTTTCAAATCTGTCTTTAGTTGAAAAACCTATATCACCTAATGGCAGTGTAGATGGCTCTGTAGTGCCCGATGCTGCACATACTAGCTCATTACCTGAATTTTCTAATAGTAGTCCAGAAACCAGTGCATGTGCATCATCAAAAAATACTAAGGTAAAGAATTCTTTTTACAAATATAAACTGGCGGAACGGGGGAACTTAAATTGATTGGTTTTTTTTTGTCAAGCAATATTCAATGGCAGCTCGAAATTAGGAAGTTTTTCCATCTTCGTGCTTCGGAGAGCACGTAAAGCTGTGGATCCTGCGCTAGATCTCTCTCTGGTCGTCGAAACGCAGCCCTATCAGCCTTTGGAAGCTTAGGAACATAGAGTGCATTGTGTTTGCGCACTCTCGTGCACACATATCTTGCGTAGTGGGCTAGTGTCCGTTGATATTGAAATCATTATTATTATTAAATTCATAATACAATCTTACAGACCAGTGAAGAACCCGTGAGAAGCCTGAGACTTCGTTCTCGGAAACGTAATCACTCCGACGACACTAGTTCCATAGAGAATGGTACAAACCAAACATCTAGGAGTAAAGACAAAAAAACATCACCTTGCAATGGGAAAATTCGAGAGAAGAAAGTTGTGGGATTAAAAAATTTAGGAAATACATGTTTTATGAATGCAGTTCTACAAAGTCTTAATAATATACAAGAGTTTAGTTGTTATTTTAGTCAACTACCATCATTAGAAGTGAAAACTAATGGACGTAAGGTCTATCATTCGCGGAGTTATACGAGGCAGGAGATGCACGATGTAGTTATGGCAGAAGAACTGAGGAAGGTTAGTTATTTTATTATATTGGAATACTTAAGAACTAGTTACTATCACTTAGATTAGCCAGACGGTAAATGACATATAAATAAGCTATCTACTAGTTTTATTAATAACTGAATTTTATTGAGATAATATTAGGTTAATAATGACAAAATTTTATATATAGAAAGTAGCTAGTCTCTGAGTGAGTGGAATGAGAGTGGTTTATACCTGTCACGCGTCGACAAGAGTACACAAGTCGAGTTTTCTTGTCGATGCGAGCACTACTTGCACCGTGACCATATCCACATAAACATTATTGAAGAAACAAGCCCGAAAAGATTTTTATCTGTGTTTTATACTAGCGATATTTAGCACGACATGGTCAGCCACTTGAAAAAACAAATTATTTGTGAATGTGACAAGAGAAGTTTAGTGCGAGCGGGGTCGTAAAGACAAATGTAATGTGGAGATTGGGAATAGCCGTCGGGCAGTGTGATGGCTTAGCGATCTAGAGCACTTTCCTGGACTGAAAGGGGCGCAGGTTCGTATCCCACTCGCACTAAACTTCTCTTTTTCCACATTCAAAAATAATTTGTTCTTTGAAGACATTCTGTAATTATATTGCGTTATGTGCGTGCGCGTCCTGCCTTCGTTCAAAGTGATCACAATACACACCATGTGTTAATATCACTTAGTCAGCTGCTTCAAGGAAATGCAATAACCGGGGTAGAACAAGCCTTTTCAGATCTGCTTGGTTGGTCAGATTTATATGTTGTTCACACTTTGTACAATCTGTGTTTGTTTTAAACAGATTGCAAGCCGCAGAACACAGTATGACATTTATTTAATTAGTATAGGTAATTGTACTTGATTGTGATGGATAAAGTGAGAAATAGTGTGATATGAGAATACTGTGGTGTGAAAGAAGATGTAGTGACTAAAATAGAGAAAGGAATGCTTAGTTGGTTCGGACACATAGAGAGGATGGATGAAAGAAGATTAACGAAACAGATATACAAGGCGACAGTGAATGGGCAAGTTGGTAGAGGTCGACATAGGCGAACGTATTTTGACCAGATCGGAGACGTTCTTAAGGAAGGCCAGCAGGCGTATTATTTTGCGCCGTAAGGTGCCTTGCAATTTCGTATACTTATCTAGCTAATCCAGCCAGCCAGTGGTCACGTGGTTGCAGAACGGATATTGACTGGATTTAACCGTATTACGACCTCACATTTGACATATTTGACATAACGTTTTGCTGTATAAACCATAGATATAGTATAACGTATAGATCACCAAAGCGTGTGATCGAGAAGAAAATCTTATACGGCAACATAGCAAGATAGAAGAGGAAAGCAAATCTAATGTCATTGCAAACCGTTTAAATGGCAGGTAGTCTACAGGCGTCTAGCTTGAAACTAGCTTCGCGGTTTTTTGATTTATTTGTGTTTTTAATCTTGTTTATTATATGATTATAACTATTAAATACAATGGTTGTTTGTTCCGCGAGTGCCTGTGATGTAAATCATGCAAACAATCCTGATAACTGCACGTTTCACACGTAAGTTCTCAGGATGTTATCACAACTTAAATGCTTTTATTTTAGGTCATAATTACTGATATTTTCTGTTTCAGTTACGGGTTAATTTGAATCCCATTGTTACTGTTTATATTTTACATATAAATATGTCGCATTGTTACATATTTGCAAGATTTTAGTAGAAAAGTTTTTAGGTACATATACACTAGGGTTTGACTTTATTGACAAGGTATATTGTCGATATTTATCCTAAATGTTTGGAACAATTTCTCCTAACACATTAATGAAAAAAATGCAATAAAGGTTCTACAGCAGATATTGTCAGTCAAGTCGATTTAGCTAGATAGATAATTTAAAAATTATAAGTAGGTTTATGTTGCTAAAAGCTGAGTTATACACTCCGTTATAAAATGCATAATATCGTTGACTGACGTTGCTGGTGAAATAAATAAAAACTAATTAATTATGTTTGTTTTAATTTATTGTCTGTTTTGTTTCATTAGTTGAAGATGATTACTTGAATGAGCGAGTTCGTTAAAGAAACTGATTTGTTTTATCATTTTATCGATAGTCAGTCTAACTCTTAAAACTTACATCACTATCCAACGCCCACATTGACAAATCAAAATTGGTTACGCGTTATCGAGCTGTCAGGTGATCTATACGTTACTATATCTATGGTATAAACCATTCAGTATACGCTGTGTCAGAATTCAACTGAGCCGAGAAGTGAACTGTATGAAAATTGAGTGGATTTATTTAAGTTAAGTATACTCCCGCAGGGCAAGAGTACTTTTAACCGACGAGCATGCATGAAATCGCTGTTGAAAGTAGATGAAACGAAAGATGTGTGTCAGGATCGTAGTAAGTGGAGAGAAGTGGTCTCTGCCTACCCCTACGGGCAAATGGCGTGACAATATGTATGTATAATTGTTTATTTCAGGTGTTAATAAATTTGAATAGCGGTTGTGGTTCAAAGGGTGCCATATCTCCGGAATGCTTGTTTCTCGTCATCTGGAAGGTGGTGCCGAGGTTTCGTGGTTACCAGCAGCAAGATGCTCATGAGTTCTTACGTTATATGCTAGATAGGTAAGTTTTTATTATAGCTTAAACGCTTGTTTTTTTTTAATTATCTTATGTTACCGTTTCCTTCGTTCTGATGATAATCTTTGAGAATACCAGTCTTTCCAAAACGCTTGACTACTCTAAAACCTTATTTGTAAGACTCGCTTTGTGCAGTATTCAGAAAACCGTGAGGCAACATGTATTGTATAGTAGTCACAACGGATCTTTGTGCCTCTGAAGTTAGGCAAAGAGCAAGAAGTGGGGATTGTGACGGAATCATTCGATTAGTGCTGACCAATTCAAATGTTATTACTCGATTAACCAAACAATCGAATGCGATCATAATGTTTTCATATCTAGTAGTTTAGGTTGTATTAATTATATTTATACAAATAAAAGTATACGAGCAATTTGAGTGAATAAGTTTTAGTCTAGATATAGAAGAGTCCACATCTTTTAGTACGATCGATAAATAATATGATCATCGATTATAATTGTTAAATTATAATTGAACGTTTTTCCATTAATGTAAACTGTAGAAGACGCACATCCCTTGCGACACAAAAATAGCTACTGCGCAGCGTCTTGCGGCCAACTTCAGAGACACAAAGATTCGGTGTGACTTCTGTAAATAAACAATAAAAAGGGTACTTTTGTAGGTAACTTTTATATTTTAAAATATTAAATGAAAATAAGTGAGAAAGTAGAGCTCGTCTAAGCTCAAATTACCCCACTACTTAATTAGTTAATTTAGATGTGTGAGTACGGCACTTTATCTGTGTGAGAGCTGAATTACCAATTAGAATGGTGTTTTGAAGTGTATTGCGTCCATATTTAGAATTTGTTTGCGTGTGTGAATACGGTAGTGGGGCGCGTCATTTGAACTTGGACACGGTCTAATACACCGATAACACTGTAGATGTACTGTATTTACTGGTACGAATCATGCAGAACTACGTATTATTTTAAATTTATTTGCATTTGGATGTCACAATGTTTATTGCACGCCTCATAAGCGAAGCGTTGAGGTGGGTATTACTGTCACTTTACTCAAAACAACTGATTTTTCAAACTTAAAATGCCTCTTTTATCATATATTGCACTTGTAAAATAATATATACACAGTACACACACAAATATCAAGAAAAAACACTATTTTTAACACATGATATTTTTGATGTCATTTTTGTTATTTAAACTAGTTAAAAAACTGTTTAAAAAAGTTCTATCTTCGACGTCCGTGTGTCTGTATGTGCGGATCCTGTATGTTATCACGATAACGACCGAAATACTTTACAAATCGAGTCTTTTTTTATTCTCTTACGCTTCAGTATAATTAGGAATAGAACCTTATCACTTTTCACAGTCTCATTCGATGTGGTTTAATAGTTATTAAATAAATAAAAAATATTTGAATATTCAAATACTAAAACCAGCGCTATCTACCTTATTTAGTGAGAACTACTTCTATAGAACCAATATAATAATACTTCTTAAAATTAGCTCCATCTATGTAAGACATGAGAACCACATTAGTACTTTTTGAAATTAATGCTATCTATGGGCTTTATTGAAAACTACTTAGTAAGACCAATACATTATTAGTTACTTTTTCAATTTAAATTCATCCAATTCATCAGTAGTGACGCCTTGAAAGATCTTGAGACAATACAAGAGCTTTGGCACATGAGAACGAGTGTATCTACTAGCGATGTAACGAATGTTAGTTTAAAAAAATATCATACGAGTTTAACATCTAGTGTCACTGTCTGTCACCCATGTTTAAACCGAATATAGCCGAGGTTCAAATTCAAATTCAAATTCAAAAATAACTTTATTTCATAGGCTTATTATAATAGCACTTAAAATCGTCAAAGTTAATTACTAATAACTAACACGAGCGCTTGAGGCAAGTGCATCCGCAATGTCGCGATTGCAATCGCCACAAGCGGCCAGATTCCGTAGTAAGGCTTTTCATGAGAAGAACCCGGCAAGAAACTCATGAGCCACTTTTTTAAATCTTAATTTTCTTACAATATTTAAATTAATAACTTAACTAAAGTAGGTGCTCACCAGAACACACAATATTGTGGAAAAAACAATATAATAAAATAAAATTAAATATGTGCTTATTTATATTAATATGAGGAGCAGTTCTAGTTCATTTTGACAAGTAGATTAAATGAAGTAAGTCGGATTGAGTTCATTCAAAAATATTCGTTGTTCTTCGCCCACACAGGTTGTGTACAACGCCATCGACCGGACCACCCCTGCGTAAAGCCGTCGGCACGCATTGTTTAGTCCGCCTATATTCGGCATGAGCCGTGCAAGCCTTGGGGACAGTTCATGCAAGTGCCACCGCCCGTCCAGCACCAGGCCCAGATACTTGATCTGGGCCGTCACCTCAATTTGGACCCCGTCCACCATGATCGAGGCGCTAGCAGGTGGCCGACGTCGGGGCCCATGGAAAAGTAGGGCCTCCGACTTATCCAGGGCCATCCTAAGCCCCAGCGCCCCGATCCTCGTGACCACCTCCGAGGTCCCTAAGGTGGCCGGGAACGCCGCTTTCTAAGTTTCCGCCCCGGGCCACGACCAGCGTGTAATCCGCATAGAAGATGACCGCCAGCCCGGGTGGGAGCCGACAGCGTAGCACCTAGCCGTAACCGATGTCCCACAGGAGTGGCCCTAGAACCGAACCCTGTGGGACACCGCACGACATGGGTCTCCTCACAACGTCTCCTATGCGGCTCTCATAGAGAACGCTGCGGCCCTTAAGATAGTCTGCCACTAGCCGCGTCAGATATGGAGGCACCTCGTGATACCGGAGCACCTGTCTGATGCAGCTGAATGGCAGATTATTGAATGCGTTGGCGATGTCAAGCGACACGCCAATAGCACTCCACCGCCAGCGACGACTGCCGCGGCCGCGGCCCTCAGGGCATGATCGCGCCGACCGTCGAACAACCAGCTTGAAAACTGAACTGGGCGTCTGACAAGTCCGGTCAGACGTCGCGCAGGTGCTGGACGATGCGGGCAGCGAGGATTCTCTCCAGCAGCTTACCCGCCTCGTCCAACAGCACGATGGGCCTGAAGGCCCCGACCAAATCCGGCATTCACCCCGGCTTCGGCAGGACTACCAGCCTCCCCTTCTTTCAGCAGTCAGGGAACCGTCCGGACGCTAGGCACGCGTCGAACAGTCCCCTTAAGCGGGGCTCTAGGTGTTCCAGAGCCAGGGCCAGCACCCGGGTGGCTATTCCGTCTGAACCGAGGGCGGTGTTCTTGGAACGAAACCGCGAAACAGCCACCCCCATTTCCGACGCGGTGACGGGCGGTACTCTGAGGTCGGCCTCCCGGTCGCTACCTGGTGGTGCCATGACCGAAGGCGTGTGCTCCGCCTTCGTCGTGGGAATAGGCCCTCGACCACCTTGATGAGGACGCTGGGCTGAAGGGTCTTTGTGTGACCTGAGTGCGGAGCTAATACAAAACTAAGCCTAATGGTTCGTTTTTATCGTATTCTTACGAGTATTCAAGAACTCCGCCAACTTCGGAGCGCTGTAAAACTCAGATAAATTAATGAAATTAAACAAATTTATAGTGGAAATTATTCGTTGAAAAACCTATAAGATTGCTCTAATGTTATTTTTTTATAAAATGACCAGGAAAACAAGAAGAAGAACAGAAGTTATAACAGCCAAAAGAAAAGCTGATCAAAAATTTTCAGTTATTTTTATTTATAACTTTTTTGTTTTCGATTTTAGGATAAAAAGTAATAAAGTAAAGAAGTAGACAATTTAATTTGCTACAAACAACATTTGTTTACAGAATTTTCTGTAGGTTTGCTAGTTTACGAGATACAGCGTGAAAACACATTGCACCCCTTTTTCCAAGATGGCGGCCGGAGGAAAAGGGTGGCGACCCCACAAACTTGAACTTACGCTTATACTAACCCCCCGTACAAATCAAAAAAAATAAAAATGCGTCCTCTAAAAAACGCAACCCTAAATGTAATTTTTCAATGGACTAAATATATTCGCAGAACATTCGCATCGTTTCATGCGAATACGAATGCGCATTGTTGAAAACAGGCGAATATTCGCTAATGCGAATACATTCGTTACATCACTAGTATCTACATACTTATATTGTATACACTTCTTTACAAATAATCAAAACAAAAAATGAAATTCGCCTCATGCGTGCACTTTTGGATTTTCCAAATTTATTTATAATATACCTATTTCTCCATTTGTAGAAAATTATGAATTATAAGCTGATATGCAAGTAAACCTAAATAAGTAAATTCTCAAGTTGGAATGCTTTTTAATGCTACCAAATTATAGAGTTACAGATATTAACAAAAAAAAAACTAAACGTGACGTTTCATATTCGATCGGGTCATATCCACCATGTTACTATTGCTAAACTGATGAGTGGTGTTTCTAAATATTTTCGATCATTTCATGTACTTTCCATGTTAGTTCTTTTAAGTTTCTTATTTTGTTATATTGTATGTTAATTGTTTTATTATTGTTATATTGACGTTTTCGTGGTTTAAACACGTTTCACATGTGTGAACCTGGACCCTTTGTGATGCAGTAGTTGTTTTGTTTACATGTTGTCTCAAACTAAAGTAAATAGGTACTCTCATAACAGCGACTGTCAAATAACACTGAAGTTGACGATACTTATTATCTGAAAAGTAGGTAACTAAAGCCTTATCATAAAGCCCATCACACACGTAGCTATAATATATATTAGGTATATAGCAAGGCATATTACGATTTATTTTCTATACAAATTTTTAAGTGACCACACATACAGCTATAATATATATTTCTATGATGTTACAAACTTGTACCGTAATTTATATTATAGTATGGTATATTAATATTATTACTAGCCTTTGCCCGCGGCTGCGACGCAGCCAAAAGATAGTTTTTAGGTAACATTTTAGGTTCCCGATATAGTAGTGGGATAAAATGTATACCAGATCTTAAGTCTAAGATAGTTTTTAGGTAATATTTTAGGTTCCCGATATAGTAGTGGGATAAAATGTATAACAGTTGTTAAGTCCAATTGTGAGCTATCAAACAATAAAAATTGCATCAAAATCCGTTCAATAGCTTTTGCATGATGCGAGAACAAAAAAAACAGACAAAAAATCTAAAAAAA
Source organism: Leucoma salicis (assembly GCA_948253155.1). NCBI lineage: Eukaryota > Metazoa > Arthropoda > Insecta > Lepidoptera > Erebidae > Leucoma > Leucoma salicis. The sequence goes on along the minus strand of OX411816.1, from coordinate 18,847,497 downwards.
ATTGTTTTGTGTTTAGACACGCCTATATAGCCTATTACAGACATTTTTTCTCAAATATCGTAAATGTACAGACACAGCTCTGTTACAGCTTTATAATAGTATAGAAGATAACTACGTGTTTGATGGGCTTGATGTTGCTCTCTCATGGTAGTTTCTATAGACGTACGATACAGTAGATATTTTAACATATTTCAGATTACACACAGAACTGCAGCAACTATTACCACCGGACCGATCCGAGCTAGGTTTTATACCACGTGTGACTTCCACGTCTATTGTTACAGCTGTGTTTGGTGGAACATTACAGAGTGAAGTAAGTAATTACATTGATTATTAGCTATATACTTTCTGATTTCTTGTTGCAAAAATGACAGTACGAATGTCCTTCAAACATTGACTTACAGGATTTGGTTGGTTGTGACTGTGATTCAAATAGTTTGGATGTTTTTTTAATATTTTTATATATTTTTTAAGCATTTGGCAGACCCAGCCATATAAATTGACGCAAAGTGCGAAAATCTGAAATCGAAAATAATAGTCACGAGCAGAATTTGCACCTGTATCTCCTAGAATAATGTCCCAGATGCTTGAATTTCTTAAATTTTTCTTGATTGCTGTAGAAATTCTTAAATTTTTCTTGATTGCTGTAGAAATTCTTAAATTTCAGTGATCTATAAATATTATAAAATAGCTTCGCTGTCGGCGTCGTTTATTCGTTTATTCTTTATTGTACACACACACGAGTAAAGTAAATAGAAACAATAAATATAAATGATGTACAAAGGCGAGCTTAATTCAGTACTGAATTTTCTTCTACCAGCAAACCCTTTAAGTAGTAGAGGATTATCTAACACAAAAAAGAGTAAAGAAGTGTACAACACAAGAAAAGTAAATATTTGATTTATTCTAAAATACATAGGTAAAATACAAATAAATAAATAAACATAAATTTAAATTATATACATAATTATATATATATATATATATATATATATATATATATATATATATATATATATATATATATATATATATATATATATATATATATATATATATATATATATATATATATATATATATATATATATACATATATAGATGTATAATGATGTAAATAAATATAATATCTATATACTAAAAAAATACTTATTGACTGTTAACAAGCGATAGAAAATGTTCTTTTAATTTCGTCTTGAAAACGCACAAAGACGTGCTTTCGCGTATATTTTGAGGAAGATTATTCCAGAGCCGAACCGCTTGGACAGTAAAAGAGCCATCGTACCGACTAGAATTGTGACTAGGAGTGCGTAATAAGAGAGAAGAAGAAGTGCGGCATGGCTTACCCCGAGGGACAAGATACTCAAAGCGGTCACGCAAGTAGGAAGGGGAATGAGGATTGTGTAGAATAGAAAAAAGGAAAGAGAGAATGTGAGAATCCCGTCGCTGCCGAATAGGCAGCCACTTTAATTTCACACGATACTCAGTGACGTGATCGTATTTACGGAGACCGAAAATGAAGCGGATGCCTAAATTTTGCAGACGTTCGAGTTTATTAAGATGTTCCTCCTTAGCATCCAGGAAACAGATGTCAGCATAATCTAGCAGCGGTAGAAAGAGGGACTGTGCAAGAATAACTTTGGTTTGAAAAGGCAGGAATTTCTGGAGGCGCTTGAGCGACTGAAACGAGCAGAACATTCTTCTGCTAACCTCTGCAATGTGATTATCCCAGGACAAGTATTGATCAAAAAGAACGCCTAAGTTTTTAGCACTTTTTGAAGGAACGATAGATACCGAGTCGTAAATGATAGGAGGAAGAGCCTGAAAATCTAAATTGTTAATCATGTATCTCCCACCAACAATGAGAGCTTGTGACTTAGCAGGGTTCACCAGCAATCCGAAGGATTTAGCCCACTTACTAATGTTTTCAAGATCATTGTTGATGGCAATGATAGAATCAGGCAGATCACCAATTGGAGAATGACGATACAGCTGCAAGTCGTCTGCGTAGAGATGGAAGTGAGAGGAAATAACTTTCGTGATAGCGTTTATAAAAACAGTGAAGAGAAGAGGAGAGAGGACACCACCTTGAGGAACACCCGCAGCTAGATCGCACCAATCCGAGGAGCTTTGATCACAGCGTACAGACTGAGAGCGACCATGAAGATATGAATGAAACCACCCAATTGCCAAAGAAGACACATTAAGACTAGAAAGTATACCAAGAAGAATGTCGAAGTCTACAGAGTTGAAAGCGCTGCTGAAGTCCAGAAGTATTAAGATTGTAACAAGTCTGTTTTCCATAGCCAGCCGGATATCATCGGTTATTTTGACCAAGGCAGTGACTGTACTATGACCCGGACGAAACTCAGACTGGAATGGACTTAACAGATTGTTAGACAGAAGAAAAAGTGAGAGTTGGCTGTGTACAGCGCTTTCAAGAACTTTTGACAGTATGGGGAGGATAGATATGGGACGAAATTGGGTCCGTTTGTTTCTCTGCTTACTTTTAAATCACACAACGGATTAAAAAAATGGTTTTCACTGTTGTTTAAGTACGTTTTTAAAGGAATTCAATATCAAACAATTGAGGATATTCAATAAATTGCACTGGTGGGGAACAAGGGTGGGTCGTTATAGGTTTTATTTGTTCCTGTTGTATTGCAACTATTTCATTTGTGTCGGTGTGTGGTGACGTACTAAGGATACAAGTGTCACCACCCCATTCTTTCCCGCGGGAGTCCTACGAGGTGACTAAAGGGAAGTAAGTTATCACCCATTACATTACTGGTGGTAGGGCCGGGGACCAAGTGAGAGTACTCACTTAATGTCGGGCCGGAGCGGATTGGTATCACCGTTTCCCGTGTCCTGCTATAAAGAACGTCGGTGTGTTTTGGTTTTAGCAGGAGATAGCCGTTTTTTTTATTTTATATCTCGTGGTGTAGTTAAGTGCATGAGCGACGGTTATCCCTTACCATCAGTTGATAGACCGAATCGTCTGCCACCACAAGCAAAAAATAAAAATAAAAAAACGAACAACTTAACTATTAAAAAAACTTAACTTTGATATTTTTATATATTTTTTCAGAATTTGACATGCTTAGCCATATAAATTAACACAAAGTGTGAAAATATGTTATTTTCGATTTCACATTTTCACACTTTGTGTTGAAACATTTGCTGCTCTGCTAATAAACGTTGTATAACCTTTGAATGGTTATTCAGTGTTTTGTCTTTGTCACAGATATGTCAGTTTGACGTTGAAAGAATGGAACAAAACACTTGTTTACGCAAGAATAATTTCAAAAACCACCACACCAACACTGAATAACTATTCGGAGCTCAAACAATGTTTTTGACTACGAGCGGCTCGCTACAGATGCGACCTCGCACTACAATTGTATGTATAATTTATAGGTGCGGTGTTTAGCTTGCGGCACAGAGAGTAAAAAGTTTGACCCTTTCCTGGATCTGTCGCTGGAGCTGCCGGAGACGGGACGCCATGATTCACCGGTCGCACTCGCTGATTGCCTCTCTAGTTTCGTGCAGGTAATCCTACCTCTTTATGCAGCAGTAGATATTTGTACTTAATACATTAGAAATAGAAGTAAAATAACTTACCACTATCCCATCCTATTTCACGAGTGTAGAAAGATCACACCCGGACACTCGATTCAATACAAAAACCGCGTTATAACTACTAACTTATTACACAGACTCTACACAGATGTCGTTTTTGTACATGCGTAATTGCGTACGCGAAGTCTAAGGTTGTCACTGTATGAATAATGGGGATTCGCGGACAAAGGTGAGCGCAGATGGCGCTAGCGGTGAGATGGCCATTGTCAAATTGTAGTTGCTTTGTTTGCTTGAGAATTGTTTGCTATTTTTGTGTTTAATCCGGTTGATACTGTTAATATATATAGTACCTGGAAGATCAAAGAATTGAAAGACGCTATGCTGTGTAGCCACAAAATTTTTGCAATTTTTCCCACTTTTTTTAGTGTTGGATCTTTGGGAAATAAATGTTCATCGGGGTTATTACATTTTGGTACAGCAGACAGAGGCATATTACGAGACAATTAAAATTACCAAATTACAGGTTAAAATTGTATGGAAATTATAGTTTCAGCCATGTCGATAATGTACGAACTGCCGTGAAATGATGGCAACATCCACATTATTGTACACTTACCGAAAAAGGTTCTGACTTAATGTTATTAGTCGCTATAGATTTCGTAAATTCAAGTTTTGCGTGCTACAGAAACATGTACAAATGAAATATGTGCGTAGAAGTTATAAAAATCAAATTTACAAATTTATTATTATTTACAACACTGGGTTATGTTCTAAAACTACTACTCGTATTTTGAATTTCATTTCGGTAAGAAGTAAAAAACTTACTAATACTTTTAAAATTATGATCTCTATTACAGTTTCTCACATTTATTGTTATTTATTTTTTAGTCTTATATCTGTACTTATGTTTGTACATGTGAGGAAATATATAAATAAATGCATTTATCATCCGCACCACTGACTACTAGTAACATGCCCAGAATGCTGGCAGCACTGCCACATTGAATGGGCATGCACTGAACTAAATGGAAAATTCTTTGTGCTGGGTAAATGCCGCTTTCAGATTATGTAACGCCGCCAATTAGTCGTCTCGCTGTTTATTTATATAACATGGGAGTATTCGGATTCCAAGGCCCGAGTGTTCTTACCCTAAACGGTGCAAAAATATACCATATAAGCTTATTAGTTTCATATGTAAAGACGTTTCCAGGTGGAAGAATTAGCCGACACAGAGCGTTACTTCTGCAGCAGCTGTAAGTGCAAACAGAAGTCCACTAAACAGTTTTGGATACGAAGATTACCCAATGTTTTGTGCTTACACCTTAAGAGATTCCGGTGGCATAACTATTTTAGGTGAGGCTTTATAATTGAATACTATTACAATACATTATATGTATCTAATCGTTATAAGTATCTTATGAACTGTTTCATACAGGACTAAAGTGGACACGAGTATATCGTTCCCTCTACGAGCACTGGACATGTCTCGGTTCGTGCTTACCAACATCCCTGATACACGAAGGTCGGGGCTCGGTAATAACCTATATGACCTGGCCGCAGTCATCGTGCATCATGGCTCAGGGTACGCTGCACTTTATTTTTGTTTATTTAGTTTTAAGTGGTTGATAACGGCTATGAAATAATATCTTGACCTGGATATATAATAACTAGTTACTGTCAAACTCAAAAGTTTTTTTTTATTTCATAGACTATATTTATAGTACTTAAAAGCGTCGAAGTTTACTAATAATTAACACAAGCGCTTGAGGCAAGTGCGTCTGCAGCTCTAATGTCATAGTAAGGTTTTTTGCTTTGAGCCCGGCAAGAAGGTCAAAGCCATTTTTTAAATCGCCAAATTGTTTTATACAGTTTATTATAACTAACTTAGCATGAATATTGAATTTGTTTGTCGTTTGTAATGAAAGAACTACTGAACGGATTTTAATGCAACTTTTTTTATTTGATAGTCTGTGTTTGATTAGATTTAAAAACTGGTATACGCTTTATTCCGGGCTACTAAATCGGGAACTAAGATATTGTCAAGTGTCATATAAATTCATTCAATGTATAGGTCTATATCCCAAAAAGAGCATCCTACTGGAACATTCCAGTTATTCGGGATAAATAGTATACAGAGTTAATCAAGCTTCAACAATCATTACTTAAAAAAATTGTGTAATCTATATGTACTATTATAAAACTGTAACAAAGCTGTGTCTGTACATTTTAAGATATTTGAGAAAAAATTACTGTAATAGGCTATATAGGCGTGTCTAAACACAACACATTTTTTTTAGAATTTTTGTTTGTTTGTCTGTTTATCTGTTTGTTTGTTCGGGCATCACGCAAAAACTACTGGACGGTATTCGATGCAACTTTTTTTGTTTGATATCTTTTGATTAGACTTAACAACTGGTATACATTATACTATCATGAACCATTTCATCATGAATTGATTATGATAACCGTATATATAAAACGTCTATCACCAGGCCAAGCTTTTATACTTATGACTATTGATGTAACAGTGCCGGGTCGGGTCACTACACCGCGTTCGCGATAAACGAAGACCAGTGGTTCCACTTCAACGACCAAACAGTACGAGCGGCGGAGGCCGCCGCGGTGGCGGCGTGCAAGCCCTACATACTGTTCTACATCCGGCGTGAGCTCGCTCTACCACCCATCGGTCACCACACGTGACGGCCCCTAAATCGCATCATTTTCAAACCCACTTCATCCCTCCTAACCTCATGACATATATTTCGACTACAATTTTTAGTGTTTTAGTACAAACTTAACGAGATTAGGTGAAGTTCTGGAGCAAGGACGTTACCAGTACCATAAACTGCAGATGGCAGAACTGCCATAAACAGCAGATGGCAGAAGTTCATAATATGTCAGGATATTAACAAGTGAAAATATGTAGTCTTCTCATCTAACCCTTATGAGAAATAGGCAGTTCATTATGAAATTACGTTAAATTTTAGTTCGTTTCTTAAGTCGTCTCTACACGTTGGCTAATATATTCGCTAATATTGTAACTAAGTAAAAGCTGGAGTTAGTGATGGCATTCACGCGTTGGAAGGTCGGTTTAGACTAATGTGTGGATAATTTAATTTATCAAAATGAATAAAAAAAAAAGAAACTTGTTAAGCATATCAGTGTGTTATTAAAATAGTCGACTATACTAGTACTTTCCGGATGGCAACTTTGATAGTGGCTTGCCGAGCTCCTAGTGTCGCTAAGTTCCATAGTGATGGGTACTATTACCATCAGGTGGGCCAGGGGCTCCTTAGCCACCTTTAGCTAGGGGTATGATTCATGTTTAGGGGTCGCGGGTTTAAATCTGTGAAGTGGCCTCTTTTACGCATTCAACTGTGAAACAACTATCTCCCTTCAGAATAGTAAAATGAAATTGTGGCCGTTGGCGAGTGTATGGAACGGAATTTATTAAACGGCTCGAAGTATTCTTGATGGAATAAAATAAAGCATCTGTTAATATGTGATCATAATGATCGGTTGAGATGTGATCATGAAATCATAGCTTTACGTTCATAAGCGTAATTTTATGGTGATATATTATCACCGTGATTAGTTGTGACATTTGGGCATATTAATGTTTAGCATATTTATAGCTGGTTGTATAACTATTGATCATGATTTTAAAAATATAGGGCCTTGAATATTGTGTATCATTAGGTATAACTTGTACAAATATTAGTTGCCTTTATTAGTACTTACATGAGGATACGACTATAGGATTTTAGAACGTAGTGAATATACGTGGTAAATTAGGTAGGGTAACGCATTTCTTTGTTTTGTGCAAAAGTATTATGAAAGACAAATGTGATGTAGAGGTTGGGAATGCCCGTTGGTCAGTGCTATGGCTTGCGGTCTATAGCATTTCCCCGGGTTGAAAGGGATGCAGGTTCGAATGCCGCTCGCATTAATCTTCTCTTTTTCCACATTCACAAATAATTTGTTCTTTGTTATGAAATATCCTATTTTTTTAAGTCTGTTTTATAATTTGTCAAAGTAAAGCTTTGTATTCTCTCTATCAAATACGCCATCTTTTTTATTTTACTAGACTTATACTCATTTAATGAAATTGTGTGCTGTGCTAATAAATATAAATACTCATAACTAAGTAATAATGCATTTTTTTATGCAATAATGTGCTTTCCATTAGGAAAATTTCCGTAATTCGCTTTTAACCATGATTTATGTATATTTTAGTCAAATTCAAAGTCTATTTCATAGGCCTATTATAAAGCACTTAACATTGTCAAGAGCTAGCCGGAGTACCTACGTGTGCAACTGCAAAATAATTTATCTTAAAACAATTATTTCGATATAAAAAGGCTACATTTGCCTAAGATTATTTTGTATAACTTTGAATTAAAATTAATTAAATGTCATTAAAATGGATTTTTGTAATGAAAACGTTAAAGGGTCGGGAAACCCTGCTTTATAGGAACTTTGTGAGTCAATTTGGTGCCTTTTACATAATCACTGAATATTAACATCGCTGTTAAGAGAATACCAAATGAAGTATAAACTTATATACTCGCACATATAGTAGTCACAACGGATCTTTGTGTCTCTAAAGTTGGCTGCAAGACGCTGCGCAGTAGCCGTTTTTGTGTCGCAAGGCATATGCGTGTAATCGATAATCATATTATTTATAGATCGTACTAAAAGATATGGACTCTTCTAAATCTAGATTAAAGCTTATTTACTCAAATCGCTCGTATACTTTTTATGGAATATAATAATAATAAATAGAACCTAAACAATTAGTTATGAAAACATTATGATCTTATTTGATTGTTTTTTTAATCGAATAATTACATTTGAATTAGTTAGCACTAATCGTATGATTCTGACACAATACCCACTTCTTGATCTGTGCCTAACTTCAGAGACACAAATATCCGTTGTGATTACTATAAATGTAATATTTCTATATCCTGTATGTAATAATTGTGACGAAATTATGACGTTTTTGCTATTGATTTTTATCAAACTGGGATAGGTGTCTGTTTGCATTACTATACGCAAGATACTTTACATTCCCAAGATGTTTAATGGATCGAGTCTTATTATTTTACATCGTGGTTTAATAGCATAGTGTGGTTTTAAAGCATATTGTGCGCATTGTATCTATAAACAAAATGCAAACTGATTTCACTTTTCGATTGTTAGTGAACGAATTTCACTTAAAAGAATGAATTTTAGGTAAGAAATTTTACTTATTAAGTAACAGTACTTGTGAAAATTAAAGAGCATCCTTCAGAAACTACAATTTTAACTTAATATAATTTGTATTATTACTTTCTGATATTTAAGCGAATATGAGATAAAACTACTTTTACGGAATCTTATAGCATTTTTAAAAGAGACTACTTAAGTAACAAGGGACAAACATGCAACAAGACAAATGGATCTCATGATCCTATAAATTTGTCTATGAAACAAAATCTTGTTGTGAGCGTGGATTTTACAAAGCGCACGAAATCACCACTTAAAATCTGCGCATTATCTCTGGTTTATGAAAATGTACGTTACACATACTATGCGTTATTAACATAGAAATAAGAGTAATTATAATTGAACTGAATTCGGGGTTGCCCTTTGCGTAAAATATTGTGATAGTATAATCTTTTGTATGTACATTTGTGTTGTGAATCCTCTTTTGCGTAGTAACTACCTTTTACTGGCAGGTTTAATTTTAAGTACCCACTTCAAATATTGGAAGTTCATTACGATTGAATTTAATAAATTCGCCAATTTAAAGAATTCGTCGTTTTATTTCTCACCAAAATTCTATTTGAGATATATTCGTTGATATCATCATCCTATTTTTTTTGTCTATTATTTTGATAATTGGTAACAAGCTTTATACTAGTGTCACCGCCCCATTCTTTCCTACGGGTGGTGTACGAGGCGACTAAGGAAAATGAGCAATTATGACCCATTGCATTACTGGTGGTAGGGCTGGGTACCAAGTGGGTCGGTACCACAGTCTCCAGTGTGGCTGGCTATGAAGGAAGTGTTTTGCTTGTAGCTGGAGGTAACCGTTATTTTTTTTAATTTCATATCCACGTAATGAAATTGTGAGTAGGAGCCTTATAATACAGTTCTGTCCACGAGTGACGTTTTCCACTTACTAACAGGTAGGCAGTGGCTCGTCCGCCACCATGAGCAATAAAAAAAACTTACATATCTGGGTCATCATTACTTATAATCAGGCCATCACCCTTGCGGGGTAGGCAGAGTGCCAAAAGGCTCTAGTCTTGCATACATGACACTCAACACTCATAATTCTCTTCATACACGCTCGCCGGTTTCGGTGGCTCCTGAGTCCACCTTCTTTCAATACATGACCGATTTGGTCTACGCAGGCGAGTCTCGGTCTCCCCCTGTACCTACATCCTTCAACTTTCGCATTGTATATCTTCTTAACCAGTCGCTCGTCCGGCATTTCTTCCAAATGTCCGAACCATCAGAGCATTCCCTTTCGCATGTTTACACAAATAGATACTCTTTTTCATACCTACTCGCTCTTTTAGCATATAGATATACATTCACATTACAACACACCCCATTCACGACTGAATGTAAACGAACGGTGCACAAAGGTACCCGAAACTAAGAAAATCAATTATTCTACCAGTGGTATAGACTGTAGACAGAAAACACATACCCTCAGCAACATAACAATCTGCATCAATCTGCATATTGATGCAGTACCAGTGGGGGCGATTAGTCTTGCAATCTGTTATCAGTTTATCCGTATGATATGCATAAATTCATAACCATAAGTTTTTGACGTGATAACGTCTTATAAATCGATGAACGCTGGCTGCACGCACGAAAAAGTCTCATGTTTCGAAAAATGTATGGCGACCGATGCATTGTTTCACAAACAACAACTCTCAGAAGACATATATGACGTTATCACGTAAAATTATCGCCAGTAAACCGACTTTACAGACAACCATACTGTTTTTTTTTAATTGTAGGTACATTGAAAAGTACTTTAACAATTTGTAAAACCGTTTTCTTTTTGGAGATGGTTAAAATATAGAAAATAATATAACTATATCTATGGAGGATATAAAACATAAGACAGTGTACTATGATTTTGTCAACAAGTAAAGCGGCATTCGTTCTCTTGGGGAGGCCTATGTCCAGCAGTGGACGTTGAAAGGCTGATGGATGGATAGATGGATGTAAAGCGGCATTCATAAAATATAGGTACAATCTGCTAAACAAAATGTTAAAGACCGGGTTTGCGCTAGATTTTATTTACAGCATTTAAAAAAATCTATTAACCGCGTATACCATGTTTTAGGTTCATTTATAATACTACCGAGTGACAAATGATAAGATACTGGGCTTTCTGCTATATCAACATACTCAGTCCATTCAGATGGCTTCATAAAAGGAATTGTATTTTTAATCCACATATGATCAATGGTGTGGTCTATATTTTTGTCATCCAAAACGGACTCGGATCTATTTAATTCGTAATCATAGACCGCAGTTTCTTTCTCTTCTGTTTCTCGAATCCAGTTACTGTTCTCTAGTTTTTCGATAGGATCAGTTATCTGAGTAGGCTTACGGTGTTTAGGAGTTAGACGAATAGCTGGTGCAACTACTAACTTCGTATAGTGATCGCCTCGATCTTTATGGAAGTCTTCTCCAACGGTAATGGCGTTGTTTATATTTACATCTTCAAATACATGGCTTTTAACGGCCGCATCTATACAATTTACTCCTATGACAGTCGTCTTTGCATTTCTTGTATCTGTATCTACATGAACCTCAACATCCACTTGAATTTTGACTTCCTCACTAGGTGTTTGGGTCTTTTGGTCTCCATAATTTTCTTTTTGTATAGCCATACAAGGTTGATCTAAGTTTAAATGAGATCCTACCCATGTATCACTTGAACCCTTATAATTTAAAACTCGACGTCGCTCTCTTGGAGATAGAGCCATCCAATTAATAACATTGGTTGATTTTGTAAGTTTCTTTACGGATTTCCCACTGTCCAATTTAGCACTTTCCGATATAAACCAACTATTTGGTTTTTTAATTTTTTTATGAGGAAGTTTTATAGAATTTGGAGACGGTTGTATATTTTCTGATATTTCGGTGACTGTTGACAAAGTTGGCACCAACGACAAGTCAAGTCTTGGTATGTAACTAGGAGGGATCGGTGATCCTAAGCGAAAGGAAGAAGCATCTATATCTTTACCATCACTGCTACTGTCTGTAGAGTGAGATGTGCTAGACATCTGATTATTGGCTTCAAAATCATCATCTGACAGCAGATGTTTGTTATTAAATGAATATATCCAAATGGTTCGTGGTTCTTGGTCTAAATCCGTGTCTAATATGGCTTCGGTTTCAAAAAAGTTATTTTCGTTAGAAGTCCAAGCGTTATTACCCAGTACTTTGTTGTTAGGAGGTATTATTGCGATATTGTCAGAATCTTCTTCTGTTGATATATCACTATCTATGAAATTTTTGTTTAAAATAGTAAAACAATTCATCTGGTGATTCAATCTTAGTTTATCGTCGACATCATTGGTAACACAATCGGTATAGTAACTATTTGGTAAAATGTTACGATCGTTTGAGTTTGTTGATGTGTAAGTATTAGGTAATTTTTTCATATTATTTTCTATTTCTATTCTTCTTTTTTCTCTTGCTCGTTTATTGATTTGGTAACTATTTTCAATCTCTTGTATTTCACCATCATTTACATAGCTCCAGCCATGACGCATATTACTATTTATATGTCTTGGCGTTGAATCAACATCGTTTGACGAATTTAATTCTATTATTTCCACGCCAGATGGTTCGTCATGTAACCATATAGGACCAACAACAATTTCTGGTGTTATGGTGCTTGTTCTGAAGGATTTGCGGCCTATACCTGCAAGAAAATAACGAATACTTTATTCGCTTTCACAGCGATAGATGTACTGGAAAAACGGAATATTTGGTGTGAAGATCGCTGTGAATTCGGAAGTGTGGAAAAAACGGACCGCTGAAACTGGTAGACATTACTTCAGTCCTACTCGTTGGAGTCGTAAGAGCCGACTGAGGGAATACCGGGGAAGTGGGCAGCAGCACTTCCTCGAGTATTAACAACATCCACTGCGATCGCCAACCCGCCTGTCAAGCGTGGCGATTACGGCATTACCCCCATGGCGGGACCGCTCGTTGTGGCGTTCTCTTGGGGAGGCCTATGTCCAGCAGTAGACGTTGAAAGGCTGATGGATGGATGGATGGGCAGCAGCGCTCCCTCAATTATTAACATGCGTTGAACATAGGTAGCATCGCTATTGGAGGAAAAATCAACAAGTATAAAACTTAAAAAAAAGTGTATGAATTGTAGATATTAACTGTAATCCTACTTTCTAATAGCATCACGCCTGTATTCCCCGAAGGGGTAGGCAGAGGTGTGTTACACACCCACGACTCGCCAGCTATGTTTAAGTCCCACGTAATAGGGGGCGAGCCTATTGACGTCTACCGGGCACATTTCCAAACTCCGGGCTGCTACTGAGAATTTTTCTTGTTAGGAAAAAGCTCAATAACATTGCCCGACCCAGGAATCGAACCCGAGACCTCATGATTAGCAGTCGCATACACTACCGCTACACCACCGAGGCAGTTTTTACCACTTTCTAATCTCTACTAATGCTATAAGGGCGAGAGATCGTTTGTTTGTCACGCTTTCACGCCCTAACTACTGGACCAGTCATCACGAATAGTTTGGAACCCAGAAAGACCGTTTCCCGCAAAATGAAAGGCTCTTGACTTATGCGATAGCAAACGTTTACCTATATAGAGATAATTAATATGCAGATAGTGACCCATTAATATGCTGAACTGATTACTGCCTCTGTGGTGCAGCGGTAGTGTGAGCGACTGCTGATCATTTTTTTTTATTGCATGTGGTGGCAGGCGAGCGATGGTCTATCTGATGGTAAATGGTAACCGTCGCCCATGGACTCGACTATACCGAGAGTATTGTCAAGCCGCTGCTCACCAATTCATTTCACAGATGAAATGAAATATAAACGGCTATCTCCTGCTACAGCCAAAACGCAACAATGTGCTTCATGGCCGGTCACACGGGAGATGGTGGTACCAACCCGCTCGGGCCGGATACCAAGTGAGAACTCCCACTAGGTACCCAGCCCTACCACCAGTCATGCAATGGATGATAATTGCTTACTTCCCTTCGTCGCCTCATACGACACCCGTTGGAAAGAATGGAGTGGTGACACTTGTATTCTTAATCCGTCACCACACGGATAATGTCTTGGGTTCGATCCCCGGGTCGCGCAGTGTTATTGAGCTTTTTAGTAAAAAGAAAAATTCTCAGTAGCAGCCCGGAGTTTGGAAATGTGCCCGGTAGACGGCATTCGGCTCACCCCCTATTACGTGAGACTTAAATATAACTGGCGAACCGTATGTGTGTGTAATACACCTCTGCCTACCCTTTCGGGGAATACAGGCGTGATGCTATGTTGTGTTAATGTTGCGGGCAAAATCTAGTAAAAAATGTGAAAGTACCCATGTTTTGATGTTTGGAAGTTTATGTTTGTTCGTCAATCACGCCTAAAGGAGAAATCAGTTTGGATTTAAACTAAAGGTAGGTGTGTAAATAAATACCACCGAAGGAATGTAACATAGTTCCAGTGGTCCGCCAATAAAGGCGGAGAGACGGCACACGGCGGGTTTATTTAGTGGGTGAGGGCCCCACACTACCCTGTTTGTTGCCCCGAACAACGGGGTGTGCGGTTAGGTACATTTTTTCCCGCCTAAACAAAAACAAAAAAAAAAGGTGTGTAAATAAATAAGGGTCTGAATTAAGATATAGGTAGGTACCTAAGGCTTTATATTTCTGTAAAGAGTTTTTGTGGATACCTTTTTTTTAAACACAAAGTGAAAAATGTGAAATCGAAAATAACAGTCAGGAGCAGGATTTGAACCTGCATCTCCTGGATACCGTCCAGATGCTTTTACCAATTCAGCCATCCTGACAATTGCTCCTGACTGCTAATCTCGATAACACATTCATACTTAACGTCTTTGGGTGACGCCTGCACCATCTGTCGGAAGTATTTTCATACATTATACCGACCAGGTAAACTTAATTTTACAATTAAGATTTTACCTAATAATGACGCAAACCCTATAAATATTTATATATATTTTTAGCATTTGACATGCTTAGCACTATACATTAAACACAAAGTGAAAAATGTGAAATCGAAAATAACAGTCAGGAGCAGGATTTGAACCTGCATCTCCTGGATACCGTCCAGATGCTTTTACCAATTCAGCCATCCTGACAATTGCTCCTGACTGCTAATCTCGATAACACATTCATACTTAACGTCTTTGGGTGACGCCTGCACCATCTGTCGGAAGTATTTTCATACATTATACCGACCAGGTAAACTTAATTTTACAATTAAGATTTTACCTAATAATGACGCAAACCCTATAAATATTTATATATATTTTTAGCATTTGACATGCTTAGCACTATACTATATATGTTATTTTCGATTTCACATTTTTCACTTTGTGTTTAATGTATAGTGCTAAGCATGTCAAATGCTAAAAATATATATAAATATACCTTTTTTTTGTTAAGGCGGGAAAAGATGTAGGTACCTAACCGCACACCCTGTCGCTCGGGACAATGAACAGGGTAGTGTAGAGCCCTCACCCACTAAATAATCCCGCCGTGTTCCGGCTCTCCGCCTGTATTGGCGAGCCATTGGAACCATGTTACAGTACTTTAGTGGTCCGCCGGCGGCTTACCCTTTCGGGTACCTACTACTGAGCGACGCATCCGTACACGGAGCGTCGCACCTTCGCGGGAGCACGCTTAAACATCACTCAAATATTTTTTATTTCTCTCGTGGGTCCGACGTTCATGCAGACAGCGTTTCAGGCAGAAGCTAATTTATATAATGTATTCTATACAAAATTATCTACTTACAATCAAGTAAATTAATGTTAAGGCTTTTATTTATTTGTCTTCTCATTGTAAAAACCTCAAGCTTATTACCTAACTCTAAACACTAATGTAGGTACCTACTCTAATGTCATTTACATTGACTGAACGTGACATGACAACACATTACCTAGTGTTAGGCATGTGTTAGGGGCTATTTTTGTCTATTTCTAGTTGCAAGTAACAAAAAAGTTTCTATAGGTACCTATATCTATTAGGAAGCATATAGACCATAGGCGTAGGATTTTTTCGTTATATTATTTATATTATTATCTATACATTGCTGCCATCTAATAGGAAGGTAATTTATGCCTTTGAGATAGAACTCTGGTGATCTAGATTCTACAAACTGTGTGAAAGCATTTTGTACTGCCTCCGGGGAAGAAAACTTTTTATCACGTAGAAAATTGTTCAAATCACGAAAAAAATGGTAGTCCGTTGGAGCAAGGTCTGGCGAATACGGAGGGTGACGAATGGTTTCTGATTGCAGTTCCTGTAGAGTTAAAACGGTTTCTCGTGCTGTATGAGGTCTCGCGTTATCATGGAGCAATAATGGTGACGATCAATTCATGAGTAGGGGCTGTTTCACCGCATGTTTTGCTATCATTGTTCGGAGTTCGGGACAGAAGACATCGACCGTTTTGCTTGACCAGATCGGAGAAAGCTATAGTGAATAACACCATGCTGAGACCACCTAACAGTTACCATTACCTTTTTATTGGTAGGTAAGCTTTGCTTTAGGACACTGCGGCGTTTGACTTGGGGTCAGCCATTGCATTTTTCGCTTACGGTTATCGTAAAGAATCCACTTTTCATCACATGTCACAATTTGATCCAATATTCCTTCATTTCTGTATCGATTCAACAAGGCAACACAAGTTTCAACACGCGTTTCTTTCTGCAGATCAGTCAAATCATGAGGCACCCATTTTTCATATTTTTTTATTTTATTGATTTGACGCAAATCAGTCAATATTGTTGGTAAGGTAACGTTAAACCATGCTGCTAATTCCTGGGTAGTTTGGCTCGCATCGGCTTCCACCATCTCTTTCAATTCATTGTTATTCACATGTGTGGGCGGTCTTACACGTGGCTCGTTCTTCAAATCAAAATTTCCATCACGAAAGCGTTTAAACCAAAATCGCACGGTGCGTTCATTAGCAGTCCCTTCTCCAAACGCAACATTGATATTGCGAGCTGTTTCTGCAACGTTAATTCCGCATCGGAACTCGTATACAAAAATCACTCGAATTTTCCAAGTATCCATCTTTCATGTCTAAGCTGAATAAAAAAAACAACTGAAAGTCGATAATCGAATGTTACACATTTTTTAAAAGAAGAACCTCATAGGTACCATTTGAAAAAAGTTTCACTCAAAAATCTCAAATCATGAAGGTTCTATGTAAATTTGAAGTACCTATTACAATAAAACGGCAATTTCATACTTTAACCCCTATTATATTATGATAAGGGCGTTTACTGGATTTACTATCACGGTTTGAACGTTTAGGTACCTCCAAGCTATTATATTAACTATATATTATTCACGTAATTATACACAAACTCTACCTACAATAATGTGTACCTACCTACAGGGGCATAGGAGTGTAAAATTGCTAAATATCTACGGAATTCTGTTTACCCTCCAGTTATTCAAAAGACAAGCATTTTAGTTGTCACTCAATACGTATCTTACCTATGTGATAGAGTGCTCATAGCACTGTTGGCGAAACAAAGTGTAAATGGATTGATTGCACCAATTCCCGGCTACAAAGGGAACTGAAATTGCATTAAAAGCTCCGTGGCGCGGGCCATTTGCCAAAGCACTTACTCCATTAGCGCGCCAAATAACGTTAGTACCTTAGTGTGGTGTTAGGAAATGTAGGTGGGAAAGTTTGTATTACAGTTTGGTATCTACAATATGCTTATTACGAATATGTGGCCTTTTTCGAGTGTTGGCACACTCTACTTTTTTTATCGGGACCGTGTACACGTTTTACCTACATGGTGACGTTAGACATTAGGTTATTTAAGTGTTAGGTAATACAAACATGTTTACAATTAATGCTTCAGCTTTATTTACATATGTTATGTTTCTAGCATTTGTCCATTTACAAAAGCTATAGGTACTAGCTATTATGTAGATTGATTTTATAGGTTACCCTTCAGAATTTCATGCTTCTAGATTGGTTTTCGTAAACATCGCATTAGTAGATAAACTATCATATTATGCAAAATACCTATAGGGAATATTATTATATAGGCACCATAATCACGTTTCTGCTAAGACTAGTAGATATCTGTAGCTGCAGTGCGCGCCCTTGCTTAATTATAGTTTAATTACATTGGATAGGTTTATTGCAAAACAGCAACTTGTATGGTGAAATAATGCATGTCTGTCAATCATTCCTCTTTAAAGAGGTGCCTAGATATTTCGAACGTATTTGCCTAGTAAAATTTGCCTACCTAAGGGTAGGTTTATAGGTAGGTAGGTGTTAATTTATAAATAAGCTCCCAAACTATATAAAGAGGACCAAAACAGTCTAAACCTTAGCCTAAAGTTTGCCTATCTGATTGTGAATGTTTTACGGAGTAGAATAGATGCGGTAACGTTAGAGTGGCGGTAATAGGCGGAGTTTCATGGCTCGTACGCGCGACAAAGGTTAATTAATTAGATTACTCTGCGCTTGAGTGGCCGGGCACGGGCACTCATTGTACAATGCTAATTCGCAAATTAGGCGCGCGACAAAGTGGGCTTTTATTCGCTCAATTACGGCATTGATATGTTTAGTTCTATATTCCACTGATTTAGATTAATACCTTAATTGTCGCTTCTAAAGATTGCAATCTAATTTGATAATATTTTTTTTCTATTACAGCGTAACAACAGGCGAATTTCAGAAAATATTAGGTAAGACCTAATTTGGAAGTCCGAGTTAACAATATTTCTGGCAGAAACTAACAAAATATAGGTATTTCTTAGAAATAACAATAATAACATAAGCAATTATTTCGACTAGGAATAATTTTATAGAGGAGGTAGAAAGAACTTAATAACTGCCGAGTTTATAAGATGTTGCTTGTTTCCGTCTTTGTTTTATAAAAACAATAATAGGCTTTATGAATAAATAAAATAAAATTGTAGATAAAAACCACCGTTGCTGCGGAAGTAAATATATTTGACAAAACATCCATTAGTGGACCCCGAGAAATAAGAATTAAATAAAATGGCGACTGCCGAATGTAATATGCAATTACATACAGTTTATTATTGTCTATCAAAATGTTTTAATTGGTTTTAGATTTGAAAAAACTGTAGTATATGATTAACAGGCTACAAAGCTGTATATTTGCTTAATGGAACAGTGTCCGAGATAAAAGCTTGCGCTATCAGAGTCGGATCTTACTCGTAGTTATAATTAGAGGGGCCGTCTACGCCGACGCCACGACTCTTCCTTACATGCCACTTAAAGCTACTCCGCCGTATACGACAGTAACTCAATATGTGTTGCAAATGTAAAATTTTTTATTTCATTTTTCATTTATTTAAAAAAATATTTAGAAACTTTATTTTTACTTTGCAAATTTATTAAGATGGCCGCGGTCGCGCCGCAGCCAAAGCTAGTTTTTAGGTTATATCTCAAGTTCCCGATATAATAGCTGCAAGCAAAATATATAGCTCCAGTCAAGAATTGGTTTACATTTCAACTCGGTACCACATCGGGAGCCTTTTTTTTTTAGGTGGGCAAATATGTCCTGTCGCGCACCCCGCTGCCCGGGGAGACAACGGGGTAGTGTGGGGCTCTCACCCACTAAAAACCCACCGTGCGCCCTCATCCGCCCTTACTGCAGCGGATCACGGGTACCGCGTCGTATTGACCGCGATCCGCAGGCGGCAGCCCCTTCGGGCACCCTCTCTTGTGCGACGCCCCGTGCATGTAGGTGTCACACCTTCGCGGTAGGCTTCCACAGACGGCAGGGCAATCCCCGACCCCACCGTCCGCAGCCTTGGCTAGGGCGGCATCAGGCGCAGGTAAGCGCGCGCACACCGCGCTCCGCGCCGGCGGTGAATCGGGTCCGCAAAGGAGGATTCCTCCCGGGCCCTCTCCGCCGCCTCCTTCCGCGAGATGACAGCGTCGCAGAAGGCGGCGACCTGTCACTGCCAACCATTGCTCGCGCGTCGGCCGGCATCGACAGGTCCACGCCTATGACTGCAGCGAGTTCCTGGCGCTGCTCATACCAGGCCGGGCACGACTCGAGCGTTTGCTGCGCCGAGTCCTCGCTGCAGTCGCAGTAGTGACAGCCTGGGGTCGTCTCCTTCCTAACGATCGTATGCAGGTATTTGCCGAAACAACCATGCTCCGACAAAACTTTTTTTTTTTATTGTCGCTGTGGAAATGCCTTTACGCATCCCCCCGGTGAGAAACAGGGGGTATGTAGGACACGCCGGGCACTTGGATCTTAATTGTACCCGGAATACCCACTAAAACCACAGCGGTCCCTTCCACGCCTATAAGCGGGGTGCCAGAGGGGCGTCTTTCGACATTCTACTCTGACGTCCCAGGCGGGTGGCCTACTGGCCACGCCCTGTCGTCATCAAGGCGGTGGGAGGAGGTGAGCGTAGCGACGCCTCCTTCCTCCAGGCCGCCGCCGGCGGAGCGAGTCAGCGTGGGCTCACGCCTCGCGTTCCCGCACCGCGGCCTCCTTCCGTGCAATCACTGCCTCACAAAAGGAGGCAACGGCCGACCAGAACCCGTCGCCGCCGAGTATTTGGCTTACTACGATCGGCAGCGACAGGTCTCCTCCAATTGTCACCGACAGGGCGAGGCGCTAGGGCCCCCAGGCGGGGCATTCCTCCAAAGTGTGGCGCACGTCATCAACTTGTGCGCCACACTCATGGCATCCGGGGGCTTCTTCCCTACCAGTACCGTAGTCTGGTACAGTCCGCAGGTACTTACCTGCGTCAACCGAAAACTGAGGTTGCCGTGTCTTCGATTTAACCAGCGGTGGAGGTGCGGCGCAACTGCCTCTAAATCTCCCGTCCTGCTCCGGGAGACTCTAGCTCTTCCCTCCACCGCCGGATCAACGTCCTTCGGGCCGCCTCTCGTGCTCTGCCCAGACTCCTCTCAGGGAATTCCTCGCCCCTTGCCCGCACCGCAGCCCAAAGCCAGTAGACCTGCGCCAGTGCCTCGGCCTGGAGAGGCCAAGGCGGGTCGCCTGCCAGCAGCGTGGCTGCGGCCCAAGACACCGTACGGTACCCCCTAATGGCCCTCACGGCTATGACCCTCTGCGGGCGTCGCAAGAGGGCCCTATTAGGAGCGGTGAGGGCGTCCGCCCAGATCGGGGCACCATAAAGCGCCATAGACCGCAGTATACCGCTATATATTTGTCGGCAGGACGACCCTGGACCTCCAGTGTTTGGCAGAAGCCTACCCAAGGCCGCGGCAGAATTAACGAGTCTAGGGGTGAGCTGGGCAAAGTGCGACCCAAAATCCACTTACTATCGAGGTGCAGACCCAGATGTTTCATCTGGGTCTGCACCGGCACGGCAACCCCCTGCACATGCAGGCATGCTCCTCGGGGGGGACCACAGCGAGATGCCCCGACAAAACCTACACCAACCGGAAGGTAACGACCCCGTGCACATGCAGGCATGCTCCTCGGGGGGGACCACAGCGAGATGCCCCGACAAAACCTACACCAACCGGAAGGTAACGACCCCGTGCTGCCGCCCTGCCCATTCATCTAAGATCGGCCGGAGCACCTCTATGGTCCAGAGACCAGCCTGGGGCGTCTCTAGCCGAGCCCTCCACTTTAGGACGGTGGCGCGGTGGGCATCTTCCCGCCACGAAGAGATCGCGCTCGGTGAGGGGCGCCCGCGCCTTCGACGCCCGCCGATAAACGTCGGCGAGCACTTCCGCCTCCAGATCCCACGGGGAGTTCCGGCCAACGCGCAGGCTGCATCGGTCGAGACCGTGCGGTACCCGCGTTTTGCCCTAACCGTTACGACCCTCTGTGGACGCCACAGAAGGGCCCTGTTGCGAGCGGCCAGGGACTCCGCCCACACGGGCGCGCCGTGCGGTGCTAACCACATCGGGAGCCTGATCTAACCTAAAAACTAGCTAAGAGCAAAAGCAAGTATTTTAGACCCTTTGCAGCTGTCATAATATTTTAATCATTCCATCCAGGCTATAGTAATATTATGTAAAAGTAGGTACCTACTTATTTTAGTTAATCTTAGCGTCTTATCGATTGCTTTTAGTGAAATTACTCTATAAATATTCAGGAAGAAGGCGAAAAAAGTTAATGATATAGTATCGGATGACGATAATTGCAACTACTTGTGCATTAATGTTGGGCATACGTGGGGCAATATTTGAATGTCCGTTTGCAGTTCCGAATTAGATTCAAATTAGCATGTATGTTAACGTTGTAACGGACGGGCATGATTTTCAGTTTTGTTTATTGTAATTTCTATACCTTGTTAACTGAGATCATTTTCCAGCAATGTTATTTAACTATAGCAAATAGAAGAAAGGTCTCGTCTCTAAATACATACACTACATACGATTAGGGACAAGAACTTACTTCGTTCGAGTTTAATATGCCTCTGGGCCACCGTAATCATCTTTTTTATATTATACCTACAGAAAACTATGGTTTACAAATATTTATAATTAGATACATAATTTTCTTTATAACTCAAAACCAATAGATATCTACTGTGCCGTGACTAAAGGTATAAAGTCCGCCAAAACAATGTTATTATAAAATAGTATTTTTGACAGATTGTGGTGGTAAAACCACCACAAGTTTTAATCAACAAGCTAAAGAAAACTTTGGTCTTGATGACTGTGAGCGATCAGTATCACGATGTGCGTGCGTAGACCCGATGTAGCGTAAACAACCAAACATTAGGGAGACGTAAAGCCAGTCAGAAGCGTACAACCTTGATCGTTCGATACTGAGATTATAATTTAAAAACATTACGTGTATATACAGATTATAAAATGAATATTAAATGGGAAGTAGATTGAACATAATTTAAACAAAATCTATAAATAGTATAAAATTAATTCACTCAATACGTCTTCGCTTACTGCTTCTAAACACAAAGGAATTTTGAAACAGTTTTCACTGTTGTTTAGGTATTTTTTCAAGGAAGTTATGTCCTTACTAATATTATAAATGCGAAAGTTCATTTGTTTATTTGTTTGATGTCTGTACCACTTTGACAAATAATTTGTTCTTTAAAGTAGCTAAGCATGTCAAGTGCTAACATATAGATCAAAATAACTATAACTAATGTTGACTCTTTAGTATACATATTACGATTTATGCAAGTAATATGCTAACGCTATTAATGTAATATTATTTGGTTAAAACTATGTGTTATTATAATAACATAGATGACAATGCCGACGACACGTATATACGACAAAATGTTACGCGTCCCTGGATAGGTATTTAGACGTAAATGGAAACCATGATTTGACATTTTTGTCTACAAATGTTTTAGGAAACTTTGTTTTGTTATTCAACCGCTCCAGCACCGGCTGTCGTCGAGTATAGGGGCTAATTGACACCTCAAAATAAAATTACGAGCTAATTTCACACTTTCTGTAGCCATATGATGCTAATATGGCTAGTTTAATCGTAATTTATTACTTTTACGAGTGAAAGGAAATTGGATATAACTACATAATATTGATAGAGATTTTTCTTAAACATTATACTTTTTTGGATTTACACCCAGCTTAGTCGCATGATTTTGGACATGTTTGTTAGAAAACTGCTTCGAGAACCTTAAAAAGTACAACTGAAATACCTACTGGTACTACATATTTTTGGGTCTATTCTTGTTCTGATAACTGGCCCATTTAGGCGTTATTACCAGACCAATAACGTAATTGTGCTAACCATTTTTTTTTTCTAGGATTACTTTGTAGGTTTTTATTTGAACGTTGTCTACGCCTCCGCAGCCATTACGCAGAATTAGGTAAGTGTTTTTAAACATTTTGATCTATATTTTAGCACTTGACATGCTCAGCTACTCTTAAAATACAAATTATAATTTGTGAATAAGGAAAAAGAGTATTTTAGTACGAGCGGGACTCGAACCTGCGTCCCTTCCTTTCCGGGGAAGTGCTCTAATCCATTGAGCTATCGTACCATTTCTAGAAATACCGAATTTCCTCATTACATTTATCTTAACGACCAACGCCCTCTATCGGCAATGCATTTACATGCATTCATCCAATGTAGTAAGTTTAATTTTAGCTGAGCATGTCAAGTGCTAAAATATAGATCAAATGTTTGAAAAATCACGCCTTCAAATAGTATGAATTTTAATTGCAAAATTAAACTTACTACATTGGATGAATGCATGTAAATGCATTGCCGATAGAGGACGTTGGTCGTTAAGACAAATGTGATGGGGAAATTCGGTATTTCTAGAAATGGTACGATAGCTCAATGGATTAGAGCACTTCCCCGGAAAGGAAGGGACGCAGGTTCAATTCCCGCTCGTACTAAAATACTCTTTTTCCTTATTCACAAATTATAATTTGTATTTTAAGTGTTTTTAGTTAAAGTAGATGTGTAGATGCCTAGATTTCCCTTCACCCAAAGATCATTATCATCCACCCTCATGTAAAATCTTAAGGGTTTGGTCTGTAACACTTATTACTGATATTTGGAAGTAACACATTAATAAAACACTAGTAAAGCATACGGCCCAAGAACAGTTGCTATTTTACATACATATTAAATTATCATCACGCCATATCTCTCGTGGGGTAGGCAGAGAGCCTCTATTCTTGTATACATCTCTCGCTTCCTCAACATTAATAATTCTCTTCATACACGCTCTCCAGTTTCGTAGACTGCTGACTCCAACTTCCTTCAATACATAACCGATCTGGTCCAAACATGTTAGACTCGGTCTACCTTTGCCTACATCCTTCCATTTTCCCATTGTATATCTTCTTATACAATCACTCATCCGGCATTTTAAAATCGGACATGCTTTATGTAGGTACCTACATATATCTTGTTGTTGTCGATTAAATTGACTTGAAATATCAGCTATGAGTGGACTTGACTTTGGACGTTGTATATCAGGTGGTCGGCTTGGTCGCATTAATTTCCTGTAAGCTACTATGCCAATATCGTTGCTAACTAAAGTCCATTTGTCTACGTTAACCGAAACGGAAGATGATTCATCAAAATATACTCATTGACGTTTTCACTCTAATGGTGAGAATAGTTTTTTATGAACAAAGAAACATACCAATTAAATACAAAAAATGTATCACTCAATAACAAAAAAGGTACGCTAAGAGTTTTTGTTTGGCTTTTTATTGTCTATGAGTAGAGTGTCAATTATTTCATCAGAGTTAACGCGTCAGCGTCGGGACTCACGCCTTTGATGTATTGCCTTATGTTAATATAAAATACAATTAGTATATTTGTTTGAGCAGATGGGATGACTTTAATTTTCCTTGTATATATTGTAGTTCTAAGATATTTCGTTAATACTTATAGTATAGGTATACATAGATAGTATAGTCAAAAGACTTTTTCAACCCTTTTTCTGTTCCACTTTTGGGCACTGCGACTGGTTATGAAGATATACAATGTGAAAGTGGAAGGATATAGCTACAGGGAGAGACCGAGACTCACCTACTTAGACCAAATCGGTCATGTATTTAAGGAAGGTGGAGTCAGGAGTCTCCGAAACCAGCGAGCGTGTATGAAGAGAATTATGAATGTTGAGGAAGCGATCAATGTATGCAAGAATAGAGCCTCTTGGCACTCTGTTCTCTCTGCCTACCCCGCAAGAGTAATGGCGTGATGATAAATAAGTAAGTAAATACTTTTGGGCACGGGTCTCCTCTCATGGTTAGAGTGTTAAGGCCATAGTCCACCACGCCGGCCCAATGCGGGTTGACAGACTTCACAAGCCGTTGAGAAAATCTCTCCGGCATGCAGGTTTCCTTACGATGTTTTCCTCCACTGAACAGTGATAAATTGTAAACAAATTACATAATTTTTCGAAATTATCTGTAATTTCAAAAAATCTGGAAAGTCAGAGGTGTGCGTACGAGGTTTAACCTTGGAGTCGGGATCGAACTCGATACCAATGTTTTTGCAGTCCTTGGTTTTTAAAAAAAGACTCACTTTTGTAGATTAGTAAAGTGTCAGCAAAATTAACTAAATGTCGGTTAGTTTCTTATCAGTGATTTCCTCTTTCGAAAATAGTGATAATTATGCAAGTCTTGGAATAATTTGGTTTATTTTTTACAATGATTGCAACAAACTTCCAGCACAACTTTGTTTTAGAATAATATAGTAAAAAGAGACTTTTCGAGCATTAGCTAATGTGACCAATATAATATCGTCCATCCTAACACAAGGCCGGGCATGATTAAAGGCGGTACACTGATTACAGGCCAGCTAATGCATCGCGGACGCTGTTTCATATATACGAGTATGCCTGAGTTTTTCATTCTCACAGTGGTTTTGTGTATCAGTTGTTTTAGAGATCGGCTCATTTCATTCTGTAAATATTGGCAAAGGGCGTCATATTTTTACTGTATTTACTTGGGGTATTAAAAACCTGTAAAGTGAAGATTTATCATCTAGGGTCTATCAAGTTGTGAATACTATAAAGCTGATCCAGCGTTTCAACCTGACAGAATTGCGTATAATTCTTTATAATATTATCTATAAATTATTTATTTATCTTTCACGGCAGATACGCTGATCGCTAAACCTGATACCTTTGCGAAATGTTAAGGACACATCCTTGCTTCCTCTTTACACTGATGCTAAAAACCTACAATTGATGAAGGATTTTATCCCTTGTTGACATTGTAAATTACTTACTTAAAAATCAATCTTAGGTCGGTTGCTAAAAGTATTAAGTTGAAATTATTTGTGAATGAGGAAAAAGAGATTTTTAGTACGAGCGGGAATCGAACCCACGTCTTTTCCAATCCGGGGAAGTGAGCTATCGTACTGACCTATTCGGTCATCACAATCTGCTCATCACTCTTTTTCCTTATTCACAAATAATTTATACTTAAAAAAAAGTAGCGGAGCATGTAGAATGCTAAAAAAATATAAATAAAAAAGTACATAGTTAAAAAAATATTTATAGCGTAGACATTTGCTACGTATGGTCTACAATGCTACGACAAAAGCTAGTAACAAAAGACTACTACAGTATGGGGTGTAGCTGCATCAAATTTCATCGTCCACTAGGCTGATCAACCTGTGTTTCTCTACTGTTGAAGATAGGCCTCCCTACAACAGTGCCAAACAGTGGTGCCGTACCACTAGCATCCAACGACTCCCTGTTGTGACCAGTTAGATGCATTATTACCACTCGAGAAGCTTCGTCCACAACAATATGGTTTCGTACAGTGATGTGGTTTTCCCAGCGCCACTTCAGAGTACTATAATAACATTTCGGACTATGTTAGTTACTCCCGATCTCCCAAAAGGTCTTTAATTTTCATCTTGTAGACTCATATCTTCATTTTTAAATATTGTTTAATTTCATATTATTCAGTCCCTTCTTTATTAACATAAAATTAGAGGTGAATAATATATATACATATTATTATGTGGAGTTAGGCTGACGTAACGTCGACGTAAGAGAGCGAGTATGTATGAAAGAGAGTATTGGTGTAAAGATGCGAAAGGGAATGCTCCGATGGCTCGGACATGTGGAAAGAATGCCGGACGAGCGACTGGTTAAGAAGATATACAATGTGAAAGTGGAAGGACGTAGGCACAGGGGGAGACCGAGACTTAACTATCTAGACCAAATTGGTTATGTAACTATTGAAGCAATGCGGAGTCAGGAGTCTTCAAAACCGGCGAGCTGTATGAAGAGAATTATAAATGTTGAAGAAGCGGGAGATGTATGCTAGAATAGAGCCTTTTGGCATTCTGATCTCTTTGTCTACACTGCAATGGAGATGGCGTGATGATAAATTCTGTGATTGTAATGATGTATTCGGCACAAGGCTAACTATGTCACTTGGTATCTAATCCTACCACCAGTAATGCAGTTGGTGATAACTGCTTACTGTCGTTAGTTGCCTCGGATGACACCCGTGGGAATGTATATGCTTATGAATGGCGATTTCAGTATAAAGCTACTATAAGGTACTAGAACACTTTGGCTAATGTTTCTAGAAAATATTAAATGTTTTATGTGTTTAAAGAACCAGTGACGCATTATTTGATCCACCAAATAACTATGTTTTTGTAACAACATTCAATTCATACAATAGTCTCAATAGTTATTATAAGATTATGAAAAGAGTGAAGTTAAAATGTCAATTTTAATAACAGTTATGGACTTTTTAACAATGAATCAGAACTAACACCGAAGCGTTAGTCGACAAAATCTTTGTCGAAAACAAAACGCCAGTGGGACTAATTGAAATGCTACATTACGTCAGCAGAGCCGAATAGGGGCACTGTTCGACGCTTACAAATATAAAACAATCATTTGGACAGTTCAAAGAGTGGAGCGCAATGTAGCGCAATGTTCACTTTCGGTCTAAGTTATAAGCCACTATAGTCATAATATATATTTAAAAAATTTCTATAAGATATTGTTTAAAAATCTATACTATTATAAAGCTGTATACAGCTGTGTCTGTACATTTAAGATATTTGAGAAAAAATCACTGAATTAGGCTATATAGGCGTTTCTAAACACAAAACAATTCTTTTTAGATTTTTTGTCTGTTTATCTGTTTATTAGTTCGTGCATCACGCAAAAACTACTGAACTTGCATCCATGCAACTTTTTTTATTTGATAGCTTTTGATTAGACTTATAACTGGTATACATTTTATCCCGCTACTAAATCGGGAGCTTGAGATATAACCAAAAAACTAGCATTTGACTGCAGCGGAGCCGCGGGCAAAGGCTGGTATAAAATAAATGTAAACACAGTACACTCAGATTCATCTGTTAGCAAGTACGTAGGTACATGTCGGTATTTTTATGCCTGTTATCCATCCATCCATCAGCCTGTAATATATACTAGTAATTTTATTTAATGCTTTATACTTAATATCTTTACTAAAAACTATCCATTTTTCGGAATAAAATGTAGCGTATGTCATTTTGTGGATTCTAAACTGTATGCATGCTAAATTTCATGATGATCGCTTAAGTTGTTATCGCGTGAAAGCGTAACAAATAAACAAATTCGTATTCGCATTTATAATTTATTAGTAAGGACTATGTTTTGCCCGTAACTTCGTCTGCGTGTACTTCAGAATATTATATAGAGGTCACTCTACGGCACACTAATGATTTCTATACAAAAATTGCTATCCTATAGGAACTATACATTTTCCAGGACTAAAATGTAGCCCATGTGTTTCTCTGCACTCTGAACTCTATGTTTGTGTATCTCGAAAAATTGTGGGTCCCTATGATGTAACAATTTTATGTAGAGATTACTTTTGTGCCAGAGAGTAACGTATTTAGATCAGCCCCTCTAGCCAAGTTGCATATACGTTGTAGAAAAGAATAGAATAGAATAATCGATGTATGGAATTGACAGTCGGTTACGCTTACGTTTCCATAGCGTTGTGCAAATCTCATACATTGATTATACTATTCTATTCTGTTAGCATTTATGCCACTTGGCTAGGGAGGCTAACTTATGCCAATAGACATAAGCTAGTCACTTAGATAATTTTGTAAGTCGGTAGTTTACTAACAAATATTTTTATTCGTAATTTAATAGTGTAGTTTATAATAGATGACATAATTAAAGAAATAAAGGAGGGAAATATTCTTCCAAAAGTCATTAAGAATCACACAAAGGATATACCTATTTACTATCCACAGCATACTGTGTGCAACATTAATCTCTTGTGAATTAAACCGCACCTTGGCTCGCGCCTCGTCATCGCTCGGCGCCTTTCAATTCACATCTCAAACGTTTGGATACTCCCCCACAATGGGCCGACCACAAAGCGGGCCCGCGTTGGCCGCCTCGTTATGTAAAATCAACCAAACAATGCGAGCGGTATCGCTTTCTATGAGAACTCAATCAAATCAAATTAACAATGACCCTTAACAACCGTTTTATTAAGAACCTCATGTGAGTTTTAATTGGGACTTCACGGAGTTCTTGTAGAATGGATATTTGTTTGTGAAGCAAAAAGGTTTTGGCATTTGTTGCTCAGTGTACGGCTGTTAATCTTAGAAATGCCCATCAATGCCTCGCTGTCTGTTGAAATATATGTGCTCATTGGTCTATACTCTTTAAAATGCTTGCTTTTTACTTACAATAGCGTAGTGGTGAAACAGAGGACTGCAAGGACAGTAATAGTGTGTTCGATCCCCAGCCCTTTATTCTTCTAAAGCTTTCTAAAGCTTTATTCTTCTAAACCGCAAAACAGAATTTGAAACAAATTTTACTATTTTTTAGATAGACAAAGAGGGTTTATATATGTAATCAAATGGCGGGAAATCTATTTCATACAATACAGGCAGGTCACAATATTATATTATAGAGTTGTGATTCTTTCAAAAGTACCAGAGATATAAGTAAATTGCCACTAGTAGGAAATAAAAGAAACTATTAGGCTATGTATTTTGTAATTATCTATCTACTGAAATTTAGTTAGGCTCCTCCACACATCCTATTATGAAGAACAGTATCTTTTTCTTAAACAACATTGTGTAATTTGCAATTAATAAATTTATGTGCTTTTATACAAAGAATAAAAATTAAAAAAAAAACCGTATCTATGCGAAATAAACAGCCACCTCGTGAGGTAGTACATATACCATCATTTGTTTAGTCTTCTATTATGATAAATTCTAATTATCGTTGCAATACGACGTCACAATATATGCATATTTATATAGTACCTAACACAACTATACCTACTCGTATATAAGGCACCTCATGACTTATACATTACAAGTACCTACAAAGCTCATTTAGTACAAAAATTGCGGGAAAAATTTAGAGTTACTTTAACTTATAGAACGCGTATAGATATGTTTTAAAACAAACCATGAAATGTATTCACCCCAATGAAGGAAACGAACACATTGACGCGGGCGGGTGCGGTGGTACGGGTGAAGTGTGTATATATGTAAAGCTTCGTAGACACTGGTAGGTACATAACAAACATTACCACACAAACAGAGCACCTCCACCCCCCGCGTTATGTCACTGTGAAGTGTTCCATACAGAAGGCTTACTTTGAGCGGACGTTCAATACTTTCAGAGCCGTACTAATAAACCTTTTATAACCTCTGAATAGTTATTCAGTATTTTGTCTTTGTCACTACTATGACAGCTTGACGTTGAAAGAAAGGAACAAAACACTGAATCACTATTGTGTGTTTAAACATGTACATGTATAAATGGGTCATAAGATTTCATACTTAACACACTTCATTATCGTGAGATTAAAATACTTGAATACAGTTGTGAGAGTATAATTGTACTATTATTATATTAAAAGTCTTTTGAGATCAGCCCCGTGCAAAACTCACAGTTAGGCCAGTGTTTGGGCCAAACGTTTGATTCACCGCTTCCAGTATCCAGATATTCAAATCACTGGGAGTGTTGCGGTTATTGCCGTTAACATAACGAGCATATTTTGCTATTTTTATATATATTTTAAAGCATTTGACATGTCATATAAATTAACACAAAGCGCGAAAATGTGAAATCCTAAATAATGCAGGATTTGAACATGCATCTCCTGAAATACTGTCCCAGATGCTTTGCCAATTCATCCATCGTGGCAATTGGTCGGAACTGCGAATTTCGATAACACAGGTGGCGCTGGCTTCTCTAAAGAGATTAAGAAGGAATGTATTCCTGCTCGTAACTATATTATTTTCGAAATTCACATTTTCGCACTTTGTTTTAATAACGAACATACTTAGGCCTTTTTAGCTTAGCAATATGGCGACGAGAACTGTGCTTAATAGATAATAAGATTATTTTAAATCTCTCTCAATTGAACTCTTAGTATGTGTATATTTATACCCACAACTTGGCTTTTGGCTCTAGTGTTGAGGAATGGAATGTAACGTTACAGTATCGTGATTCTCTCTCTCTATTTTAGTGACCTTTATTGATTAAGTATCACAATAACAATGTAGGTAGGTAAACAATATATTGACTACAACTTCTGCGTTATACTTAGAGAGTGCGGTCCACGGAGGCACCCCGAGGCGTCGAGTGGCGCTACATTAGCATACACCCTCCACTTTGAGAGTCGGCTAACCTAATACGACGTGTAGCAGACGTGGACTGCAATACGTGCTACCAAGCTAGGATATTGCGAGTAGCCGCCGTCCTTTACAAACTTATAGTACACACTCGTATAAAGTTAAAGGCTTTTATTTGGTGTAATATACCTAGGGGGTCTTTAAAATGACTTATGATTCTGTAGAATACAAAACTAAACAACAATTTACAGAACGAATGTTTTTATGTAAAAATTAAATGTATAAACGTAACTTAAGTAATAATCATTTTCCAAATTTAAAGCATGTGCGATATGATATTATTTCTAACTAGTCTTTGCCTGCTGCTTCGCCGCAGCCAAAAGCTAGATTTTAGGTTATATCTCAGGTTCCCGATATAGTAGCGGGAAAAATGTATACCAGTTTTTAAGTGTAATCGAGAGCTATCAAATAAAAAAAGTGTGTGTGTGTACTTATGTACGCGTTTGAAGTTATACTTCTTTGGCCTAACAAGATAAAAAATCTTTTTAAAAATTGTATCTTTCGCCTTATTCTACGTTTGTAGAAAAAACGACACTAACAATAGAAAAAAGGTATTTAATACATTGAAAGTTTTATTATAACGCATTATCTGGTTAAAAAAAGTTTATTTAAATATCACAAAAAAACTAAAATGTTGACTATAGCTAACTTCAGGGTGTCAGTATTTCGTGACGGTGTGCGCGCGCATCGTAAAAATTTACTCTCATAATTTTTCCCTAACGCGCCAAGAGAAGTATAACTTCAAAAGTTGCATCAAAATCTGTTTAGTAGTTTTTGTGTGATGTGCAAACGAACAAACAGATAAACAGACTAAAATTCTAAAAACAATTGTTTTTCTAAACGTTTTACGGGATTTATACCATGTAAATTTTTACTTACGAGTTTCCGATATTTCGGCACTGTTGCAAGCGCCATGATCACGGAGCAACTTACATGGTATAAATCCCGTAAAAACGTTTAGAATTATAAGTGACCATGAAAGTTTGAAACAATTGTTTTGTCTTTAGACACGCCTATATAGCCTATTACAGTCATTTTTTTCTCAAATATCTTGAATGTACAGACACAGCTCTGTTACAGCTTTACAATAGCATAGATAACATTTTATTTTTTACTATATCAATTTGTATAGGTAGCGTAAATTTCAAAAAACAATAAGTTTGTGTTATAATAGTACTCTTTGAATTCAATTACTGCATACATACATATTTATGTGGTTATTAATTAAGCTTATTATTTCTTATATACTTATATCAACTTTTATTGTGTATTCTATTCCTATTCTCAGGCTTCACTATCAGAGTTTGTCGCATGTATTGCATTTCTTAGTCATCGGCGATGTATTATCTTTCTCTGAAAGAAAACATAGAAGATGGTATCATGACAGTATCTCATACCACTTATAGAAACTTGTTCTGTCCCGTGGGTTTAGGGGTCAGACTCAATGCACTTGACATAAAGAATGTGAAAGCAAACAGCATGTGTCAAGAGTTGACAAACAGACAGACAACTTCGTCGCGTCAATCAGTCGCTTGAAATGAACCTAGCACTTGAGCTGCTGAGTAGTTTGCTATGGGTTTGACAATCATCGTACTAAAGTTACAATATTGAGTAGGTACATGTCAACTTATTTATAGTTGTGTGAAAATATTTTGGTTTGGGTGCGCTTTTAAGTTCAATCTTAGTAGCTTTAGTTGCTAGAGGTTGTTGATATTAAATATATTTATTAAATACTAGACTTTGCCCACGGCTGCGCCACTGCAAATAGTTAGTTTTTAGGTTATAGTACAGTATAGTCAGGTTTTCGATATAGTAGCGGGATAAATAGTATGCCAGTTTTTTAATCTAATTAAGAGGTATCAAACAAAAAAGTTTCATCAAATCCGTTTAGTAGTTTTTGCGTGATGCCCAAACAAACAAATAGACAAAATGGCAAAAAGACAGAATTCCTAATAAAAATTGTTTTGTGCTCTGAGGCGTCTATAGCTTAATACATTCATTTTTAGTCAAAATAAATTGATAGACTATACGTATTCTTAATAAAAAAAAATTTAGTTTAAAAAAACTAAAGTACACGCTTTTATAGCACATCGAACTAAAAAGTGAAAAATAATTCTTAATATAGGTAGAAAAATAAGAATGACCAAAAATATTAGAATTCGTAATAATATTTAAAAAGGAAATAATTGATAAAACCATTACTATAATCGATAAAGAAAAAAAAAATAAGCTTTTTATCTAATATTTAATATAGATATAAAAATATCTAATTATAATGAAACTAAATATCTAATATTCAGCATTCTGTAACGAGGATTTCACTAGTGTAGGTATCTATTTATTATGTCAATCGATTTGCTGACATTCATATGTTCTACATTATTTATTATTAAATATACTTCCGAGGTAAATAAATAAATAAAATAAATAATTATTCACGGACATATTTGACACAACGTCTTCTGGTCCCAAACTAAGCTTAACGCTTGTGCTATGATTACGGATATAATACTTATACTACTTATTTTTTGTAAATACATACATAATAATAAAATAGATAGAAAACACCCAGATGCAGTATAAATATCTGTGTTCATCACACAAATAATTGTCCTGAGTGGGAATCGAACCCACGACCTCGTGCACGGAATTCGGTTACACTACCGACTACGCCACAAGGCCCGTCAAATCCAAAACTTGTGTTATTTCAAGTATTAATTTGTATAAATTGTGGCGTTTTACTATATACTTAACTATTTGTGTATATGCATATGTGTTGTCGAGTGCCATAATACAGCGTGACGTGCTTTTTCGTGTTGCCTCCAAGATTCCACAGAAGCTTCCAGTAAAGTCACCACCACTGTACTGATGCATGACTCTGTCTTGACTAAGACTAATTTCGTATGACTATGACTATGACAAGTTTTACGAATTAAAATTACAAGTGCAAAATAAAAACAAATTGCGTAGCCATTATTAAAAAACCTACAATATTTTCGATAATTATTTTAAGTGCTCTTACAGTCGTGTGTATCGCGGGGATTAACCGGTAATTTATTCATTTATTAAGGTTTACCAACAATTGTATACACTTAAACCATAATAGTTTTATACTCGTACTAGCTTAGTTTCGTAACAATTACTTATAGGTAAATTCCAGATGTACAAAGTAATAAGACATAACGGACTTGCAGTAAACACTAAGATCGAGTGTTTAGGATTGTGATGCTTAATTGGGAATTACACTGTAGAAAACTGCGCAGATGGTGGAGTGGTTTAGATAGCAGCTTCCCGAGCGAGTGATGTGGATTCGATTCCCACACAGACTTGTCTTGTGTGGGAATCGAATCCACATCACTTGTAATCCACAAATGGTTGTTCTGTTTGTGTAATCCACAAATGGTTGTTCTGAGTGTGGGTGTACTTTGTGGTCATGAAATTGTATGTTTGTAAAGTACTCCGCGATACGAGGATTATTGGTAGGTGCAGTGTTGTTTTTAAAAAATAAGTAAAAAATATAATCTAAATTACAATACATGTAGATATAGGGTTTTCCAATAAGAACTTTATTTTTTAAATCAATATAAAACAATAAATTTAGATGATAATGATTACAATTTTTATTGTATTACAATAAGTAAGGTTTGGCAATTATGAATGACAAATAATATCTGATAAATGTCCACCACGACCACAGTTACAAAATATTTCAATTGTTTCATCAGTTTTTAATCACTTTTTGACTAAATGGTGGGTTTATTTCGTAAATCACTTCACGAATTTTGAGTTGTAAGGCTGCAATCGATTCGATTGGCTGCGTATAGACTCTGCTTTTAACATAACCCCACAAAAAATAATCCAGCAGTGTTAAATCACATGTTCGAGCTGGCCACTTAACAGTTGAATTTCGTGAAATTATGCGATCGGAAAATTTACTTTGCAATAAATTCATTGTTTCGGTGGCTGTAACCGTGGTCGTGGTGGACATTTATCAGATATTATTTGTCATTTATAATAACCAAACCTTACTTATTGTAATATAATAAAAATTTGAATCATTATCATCTAAATTTATTGTTTTATTTTGATTTAAAAAACAAAGTTCTTGTTGAAAAACCCTATACTTACCTAAAAATATGTTATAATAGCTATTTGATAATGACCATTTTCTATTTCCAGTCCTGATGTTTCATGTAAATAATTATCTATGCTGCGATATTGAATAAATTAAAGTACCTATATTCGTCAGTGATCCTTTTCCTATTTAAAGTAACGAAGCAATTACATTAAATAATAACACATGAGCATATTGGTTTGGCGGGCCAGTGTGGCCTATGAAAGCGATAGCTAACTACAAGGTATCATAGTGTAGAAGTACCTGCGGTGTGTTTGCGGTGAAACGAGATGTAATCTGAGACAGCTTCCTCGCTAGCCAACTATTGTATGCTTACCACTCGACTGTACGGACGCTTTGTAGAAAACATATCGTGAATATAGCGCCCCTAGAATTAGATATAGTAATAAATTTTTACATGATGTCTATTAAAATTTACAACCATATACCTGAACATTTTAGAGAAATGCTAACAAACCAATTTAAATTTAAACTGAAGTCATGGTTGGTTGAAAAGTGCTTTTATACATTACAAGATTTTTAAAACATCATTTTTTAACTGTACCTATAAGTTTGAATAACATAATATTTATCTACTTGTTATTATTTAAATATTCGCATGCCTATTACGAGTATACAGGCTAATATCGGTCTATCAGTTTATTGTAATAACTTTTTGTACCCATATTCTCAGCGAAGAAATATTAAAAATCTTATCTTATCTTATTTAACATAGTCTACCTGTTAATAGTAGATTTAAATTCTCCCAAGATTAATTGCGTGTAGCTTTTATGGCTATGAAACGAAAAATATAATACAAACTTGTTTAGTATTTTTAAAATCGGCTCTGAGATGTGAGTAAAAATAAATTTTAAATATTTTTTACCTTCACTAATGTTTTAAACACAAAGTGAAAAATGTGAAAGCAAAAATAACAGTCACGAGCAGGATTCGAACCTGCATCTCCTGGATACCGTCCAGATGCTTTGCCGATTCAGCCATCGTGACTCTTGCTCCTGACTGCTAATTTCGATAACACATTCATACTTAACGTCTGGGTGACGCAGACGCCATCTGTCGGAAGTAGGTTCGAATCCTGCTCGTGACTGTTATTTTCGATTCCACATTTTTCACTTTGTGTTTAATGTATGTTGCTAAGCATGTCAAATGCTAAAAATATATATAAAAATCTCTAAATATTTATAGGGTTTGCGTCATTATTAGGTAAAATCTTAATTGTAAAATTAAGTTTACCTGGTCGGTATAATGTATGAAAATACTTCCGACAGATGGCGTCTGCGTCACCCAGACGTTAAGTATGAATGTGTTATCGAAATTAGCAGTCAGGAGCAAGGGTCACGATGGCTGAATTGGCAAAGTATCTGGACGGTATCCAGGAGATGCAGGTTCGAATCCTGCTCGTGACTGTTATTTTCGATTTCACATTTTTCACTTTGTGTTTAATGTATGTTGCTAAGCATGTCAAATGCTAAAAATATATATAAAAATCTCTAAATATTCACTAATGTTGTGGCAAAAGACTATTAAATTTGGAAAACATGTACACAAAATGTCTACAAGGTAGTAAGTTTCCTTCAAATAAATTCCCAAATCGTAAATATTCAAGCAAGTAATAAAGGAATACGTACACTGAACAAGATTATGAAGCTTAGTAAACCCCACTTCTATCATAGAGAAGCCCGCTAGATTCGGTTGGCTCGGAAAGTATTTGGCAAACTACGTTAAGACTTCGACTTCCTCGTACCACAATACCTGCTTTTAGGACTATGACTGATGCAACCATGGTTTTGACGAAGTAATGAGATGAATAAAAATATATATATTGATAGTAAAATACTCACATAGATCGTCTGGTCTGCGTATCTTTTTTGTTAAACAATATTTACAGATGAAATGTATCAATTGTTTTGGGTGGATATATGTCTTCCTCCTTATTAAGAGCTCGATGGTCTTCCTGGGGTTGACTCATCATCATTGGAGATTGGGTGTCACCATTAGGTGACTGCGATAGCTTAGCGGTCTATAGCACTTCCCCGGATTGGAATGGACGCTGGTTCGTATGCTGCTCGCAGTAAAGGTGTCTTTTTCCACTTTCACAAATAATTTGTCCTTTTAATAGAATAAGTTAGTACCTATTACAGTCATACAAAAGTGTTAATTATTATTATTATCAATAGCATAATATGCCTCCAGTAATTCAACAGGTTAAATAGATTTATAAAATATAAAGAAACACATTTACTATTTACGAGTATACCAAAAGTATGATACGCGATCACTCAAAACACACAATCAAGTCTCAAGCGTGGCCCGTTGAAGATGTTTGATGGCGTTGACTCTCGCTTATTTATTTACACATGTACACCCGATGTGTATGTAATGAGCCCGCTGGCTATCGATAAATAAATGCTCTGTTATATCAACTACCAGTCTTTGTAAAGCCTGCGACCACAACTCAATAATTACGATTGTGTCGGAACGTTCAAATATTTGGTCAAAACTTTCGTCCATTAATGAGCTACCGATATTGTACGGAGTTTTTTGAACTGTGTTTACGTAATGCCGAGTGGAAAACGTGTCTCAAAAAGCAATTAAGAAAAAATCTTATACTAACAAAATAATGTGTTTGCTGTATTTGCGTTTGTCGTATTTAGAAATGTTGTTTGTGATTGCGCCGTGCGTTCGGTAGGTTTACTTGGGACTTATAAGAATTCACCAACAATAACATTGATGGGAAAGCAAATATACCCCGAATTCCCGTTTCCAATACCTTGATGTTCGCCATGATCACTAGATACTAAACGTTTTAATTATGAACTTTGGAATTATAAACATATTAGCTGTTTATACTTTGATTCAGGTTTGTAATCGTTATGTAGGTAGTTAGGTACACAATTAACACGTCCTCTTGTACCTATGATCGTTATTGGATTGTTCAATTCAATTTTGACCTAATTACTGTTATTTATATATTTATTTTAAGCACTTGACATGCTCGGCCGTTAACCAGAATGTGCGTAAATGTGAAATTGAAAATAATAGTCACGAGCAAAAAGCGAGAGAGCAAATCGTTTCTGATGCTTTGCTAATTCAGCGATCGTGACATCCATTCGGGACTACTAGCATTCGATAACACATTCCTTCTTAATACCTTGGGTGACTGCGGATAATCTGTCGGATGCATTTGAATACATTGTTCCGATCTGGAGATGCAATTAGTTATCACCCATTACATTGCTGCTGGTAGGGTTGGGTACCAAGTGGGAGAACTCACTTGTTGTCTTCCTTATCTTCCCCGGGAGAGTTAGTAGTGTGAGGAGACCCGTGCCCTACCGTGAAATAAAAAAAACACCAGATCCAGGTTGAATTTTGAGAAGATATTTTCACCTTTATCGCCTAGCAGCACCTTAAGGTAAATAAATATTCTTCTTGATACTTTGCAGATGGTTGTGTACAAAATCAAAAACTCGATTGGACCATGGGAGTCTGTAGGTTGGAACTGAAGCCTTTTATGAAAAGGAGCTTATGTAATATGTTTATGACACATGTGAAATAATAATACACTAGAAAATAACCTTTTATCGCGGGGGACTTTATAAGTATACATTTTTATGGAGGCATTTGTGGGTCACATCGCTGTGAGACAACTCAGAACTCTTTAGTAGTCCTGCGTGGGAATCGGACCAACCACCGGATCAACTCAGGCATCGGAAGTCTGTCTAAACCACTCCACTATCTGTGCAGTATTGTTAGTCCGCTCTACGCACTGCGAGTGAGATTGCTGCTATACGCGTATCATTCTCACGCATTGTTTGAAAAGGCAAACAAAATCTTATTTTAAGCGACGCTTCGCTGTTACAAATTATCTGAATTCATTATCTTTAATACGCATTTGTATACACGCTCGGATCAATCCAAAGAATCTCAAAATGGGTTACAATTTAAGAAATGATAGATTTATAACAGTCATCTAGACAAACTTTGGATGGGTCGCTTTTAAAAATAATCTGT
This sequence comes from Leucoma salicis, assembly GCA_948253155.1. NCBI lineage: Eukaryota > Metazoa > Arthropoda > Insecta > Lepidoptera > Erebidae > Leucoma > Leucoma salicis. The sequence continues at coordinate 18,807,409 of OX411816.1, read as the reverse complement.
TGAGAAGAGTTTGTCCCCATTGTGATGGATCCCATGTCAACACTAGAGGTATTCCACGAAGTGCTTTGTGCAGGCTCCGTTTCAAAACTTCACGGCTCTGGTGACCGATATGTGGCATAAATTGAACAATAATAATATTACGTCGTGAGGAAACAGAGCATAAAATAGTTTTTTATCTTCGAGGTATTTGGAGACGTTCGTAGTAAATCATTGTTTATGTTGATCTTCGTCGTTACTATGGAAATATTTAGAAATTAAACAAAATTATTATGTAATCCTCATGAAAATATTTATGAATATAAAATATGAATTGTTGATTGGATATTCTTCTTTATAATAGCTACTTCTAATCTAAATACGTCATCATCCGGCACAAAAACAATCTCTGCACAAAAGTAGACATCCCGCAGGAACCCTCCATTTTTCTGGAATAAACATTCCTTTTCTGTACTCCGGACTAAACTTATGCCATATTTCGTGATGATCGATTAAGTAATTACGAGTACGGCGTCAAAGCAAAGAAATTTATCTAGAATTCTGCTTCTCAAACTCTGTAAGAGTCGAACTCAGATCTGTAATTTTTGAGTTCAATAATTAGTAATCGTATCATTAAATATTACACCTACTTATAGATGCATAACTCGGTATCGGTTATAAAGTAAATAATCGTCACGTAATACAACATCGCCCACTCGTAGCGTTGATGCCGTATCTCCTACAAAAAGACGTGTTTGTCTAAATAACAGTCGTTTAGAAATGTCTTTGATATTTTAAAATCCTATTGTTGTATGGTCATGGTGGTCTGAGATGTTTGTGATTTTTCAAACGTTTTTCACTGGTGATAAGAGTAACACACAATCACTAACCAGTGGGATAAAGATGGGATGTGGTAATATAGTATTTCGTTTTGTACGCAAGATACTTCAGAAAAGGGTTATTTGTGCAATTTATAATCTAGGCCCAAGAGCTTAAGGCAAAGCTTCAAAGAATATTATAACTGTTTTGTCACAAATTCAAATTCAAAAACAACTTTATTTCATAGGCTTATTATAATAGCACTTAAAATCGTCACAGTTGATTACTAATAACTAACACGAGCGCTTGAGGCAAGTGCATCCGCAATGTCGCGACTGCAATCGCCACAAGCGACCGGATTCAAAATTAAGGCTTTTCATGAGAAGAACCCGGCAGGAAACTCATGAGTCACTTTTTTAAATCTTAAATTTCTTACAATATTTAAATTAATACTTAACTAAAGTAGATGCTCACCAGAACACACAATATTGTGGAAAAAACAATATAGGTAATAAAATAAAAAGGGGCATGTGCTTATTTTAAAATGAGAAGCAGTTCAAAACCATTTTGTTTTATCTTCCAGATAATCCGATATTGTATAATAACCTTTACTAATTACTCTGATTTTTACTGTTTTCTTAAACCTATTTAAAGGCATGTTTCGGATCACAATATATATATATATGAAGATTTGTTAAACTTATGTCAAGAAAAATATCGATAGCTTTAATAGATATTAATATTAGGTTCATCAATATCCATAGGCTTCTTCAATAAAACTCCTGAAAATATACGAAAAACGCCTTTAAATAAGTTTAAGAAAGCTGTTACAGTCAGACTTAGTATATAGTAGTAATTTCGTATTATTTGAAAGTTAAAACGAAATGGGCTTCAAATGCTCCTCATTTTAAAATAATGTTTCAAATAAGCACATACCCTATTTTTTTTTTTCCTTATATTGTGTCTTCTTGGTTAGCATCTACATTAGTTAAGTAGGTATATAAATTTAAACATTGTAAGAAATTGGAGATAAAAATGTGGCTAATGAGTTTCTTGCCGGGTTTTCTCATGAAATCACTACGCAATCCGGCCAATCACCCGGCGCCATTCTCTGCTTTTCGCAGCTTCTCTTCTACGCCTTCTAGTGGAGGATATTCACGTTGGATAGCGGATTAAGTGCACTGTTTAAACGAGTCTATATGTGAACCATGTGTAGTCTTCTTTAAAATCGGGTTACTCGTAAGTCACCCTTTTATTTTGTTAAGGCGGGAAAAATTATTCCTAACCGCACACCCCGTTGTTCGGGGCAACGAAAAGGGTAGTGGGGGGGCTTTACCCACTAAAGACATCCGGCGTGTGCCGTCTCTCCGCCTTTATTGGCGGGCCACTGGAACTATGTTACATTCCTTCGGTGGTTAAGTACGTCACCCTACGGTACATTTATTATTTCTATTCAAAAATAAGTATCCCACAAGAACAGACAATTTTTCAGGGAAAAAAATAGCCTGTGTCCATTTCTATGTTGAGAACTATAAGTATGCATAATGTCATGATTATTTAATAATTTCTAACATTTACGCGAATTTTACACATTTTGAAATAAAACTACGTTTACGGAATCTATCGCGTTTACTTGATTATCAGCTTGCTATATCAGCTTTGGAAGCCTACCATCTAAGTCCACCCGTGATCATGAATGCTGTAAAGTATTCGAAACGTCGGGATAGTATAAAAATCAAGTAAACGCGATAGATTCCGTAAACGTAGTTTTATTTCAAAATTCATGATTATTGGTAAGTATAATACATAGTTTACGGTAGGTATAGAAGTATAACAAATAAACAAACTCACCATTGCATTTATGACATTAGTAAGCATGTATGAAACTGCGATTCAGTAATATAACGGAATAAATAATATTATTCTGTCTTTCCGCCCTCAAGGGCCTTCAATTTATGAAGATCCATCATAATCAGCATCTGTTGCTTACATCCTGTCGCGTCGCTCGCTCGGGTCGCGGCATGTCGCGCTACAATTAAATGTTCCCACCCCGGTGCGTCACAATACGACTATGGTTCACTGGCTCACTCCACGTCACAGCACATTCCCTATTTTACTCGATAACTTTTTATTTTGTGCGAATACGACTCGTGATTTGTATTTGATTCGTTATTTTGTTCCGGAGCCGTTGAGCCGGAAAACTCGTAACATATTTTTGGTTGTTGTATTGTGTTGATAAACTGAAAATAGTTGGAATAGACACAGTTTTGTTTATATATTTCATATATTTTCTTTTTATAGGAACATTTAGTTCATACTAACCTTCGCCCGCGGCTCCAGCGCAGGCAAAAGTAGGTTTTGTGAGGGTGGCAAATAATCATACGGCCCACCTGATGGTAAGTGGTTTCTGTAGTCCATAGACACTAGTAACACCAAATAAAGGGATAGAATGTGGAGAAGAATGATTCTAGAGAGGACATATATATTCTCATTCGCCATACGATATATAACTTCACAAGTACCTACCATTGCTTCACACCAATCTTCTGTGAGGAGGTGGTAGGTACTTTATTGATTTAGGGCCAGGGAAGTAGAACTTGCCACTGAGTAAGATTTCGCTCTCGTTGTGTCTTAGTCTGTAGGGAAATAGCTGAACTAAATAATGTACTAGGTAGGTATACTACACCAGCTTGTAGTGATAATGTCCTTGGTATACCTAGGCAGCGTGTTGGCTATGACCCTCGACAACTCACGTTAAAAAAAACGCTTTTATTTATAACTTCACGCCATCATTTTATTAGATTCTAAATATTACATGTAATATTTACAGAGCAAACGGCCATGGTGTCGTATGCCTTGATTCCTTGAACCCTTCGTTGCGAATCCGCGGGCGGTCGCTCTTCAACTGTTTGTTTTGTTGGTGTTTAAACTGTGCCGAGTGGCGCCCTGTAACCAATGTTTGAACTTATCGGAGTTTAGGGATATGGTGATAGGGTATTCAGTTACATCACTCAAGGATAGTGAATATTTCCTTGTAAATACATGAGATTTAGAGTGAAGAATCATGAGTTAAGAACCATTTATTACGTACTTTCTCATTCAGTTCAATCATTCCGTTCAGTTTTCAGCAATGAAGATGATCACTTCAGCTAGCTTACTTCTATATATCTTTAATACAATCACATCATCGCATAGCTCGGCGGGCGGACAACCACTGGCAAAAAAATGTTCTCCAGTAAAGACCACGCATCGGACGGCGCAGCGTTAGACAGCCTCCTAATAGAGAAACCGACGATCTATTCGAAGCTGTTGCAGTCAGCATAGGATCGCTCGTTATGGCGCTCTCTTAGGGAACTCTGAGTCCAGCAGTGGACGTCGAAAGGATCAATTAATTATATAAGTCATACGGCAGATCTTATGTTCAATTCAAAAATTTCAAGTCTACGAAAATTTTCCTCTTATTTGTTTGCCTACATTATAGTGAAAACGTGGTTTTGTATATCCTAAAGAAAATTACCTCATTTTTAAGATATACTTATTTATCAATAAAAGTTGTAATTTGTGTATAGCAGAGATAAACTTTGCAACATTAGCACACAAAAACTTGAATCTCTATCCAAACTTTTGTACAAAGGAACCCTTTGGAGCGTTACTCAGGAATATATGTGTTAAAATTTAACAATCCGCGAGTGCATATAAACTTTAGTTCATTAAACGTTCAGTAGAAATACACAATGTTGTCAATCAAACGACCCGTTGATTTGTTATAAAAATAGAGCGAGGACCGCCGGCGGCGACCGGCGCCCGACGCTCTCTCATTCACCTTGTTCAGCGAATCACACACATTAACACCTATTACGAGCTAAGCCCTTTGTTGGGGTGCACTATGACGCAAAATACTACACTTTTCTTTTTACTGTTTATTGTTATCGGTTGTTTCATGACGCAAACCGTCCGCGGACAATGTGTCCACCAGTACGGCTCACCGAACGCTTTCAAGTATCGAAAGACCGTAATTTGCTTCATTCGTTCATTGTTGAACGATAAAAGTCGGCCTTTGTCGACACTTGACGGAATTGGGAACGTTTAGATTCGGCAGCGGGCAATTCGTTGAGAGTGGACGCATTTTATCGACGGTCGAACATCCCGGACACTCTAGCCCTCTCTTACCTCAATGGTTGCCTAATGGACGCTTTCAGTACTGTTTGAAAAGGTTTTTTATCTCTTTTAAACGTACCTTACCTCCGTACTAGAAGTGGGCGTTATCATTGAAATGCTTAACATTAGCAAACACTTATATTTAATTTATAATTTTACAACAAAACTATATTGTAGTGTATCTACATAAGATACAATTAGGTATATACTAAGAAAATATAGATAGTTGTATACATACGCACTCATATTTTACTACGAATTATTTTTGTTACACATACTTATATAATATCATTGTGTATTTAAAATCTTGATACTAGTCTCATTAATAGAGTCGCTTTGATATCATCACATTCTGACGAGAACCTTTCAAATAGGCTATTACTCGTATATATATTTCTTGTGTCCGTGTGTTAGTCATTGAACTTCTCCTAAACGGTAGGACCGATTTTGATGATTTTTTTTATGTACGTTTGAGTAAGTACCGGGATGGTTTAGGTTCACATTTGGACCCGGTAGGTGGCGCCACAATAGGATTTCAGGATTATGTCTTCAATTTATTCTAATGCATAAACATATACGTACTTAACAACAAAATTTCTCAAGCCAACAACCCTACTTTTTTAGGAAAATAACCCTTAGTAGCTAAAATAAATGACTCCAAACCAAAGGCCAATGTTTGGACAGAACAACGTCTGTCGGGTCCGCTAGTATATAATTATATATAAGCACGACCCTGCTTATTTACTAACTAACCATAAAACATTTTGATATATGATAGTTTTCTATATAAATATAAAACAATGAATGAATTAATGTTTAGTAGTATTGGATGCACGCTCGTTAGACAGACGCTTCCGATGCAGCCATTACGTGTCATTTACATACGTTTAGGGCTTGGTCAGGCCCCTTTCGCTTATTGGATTACATGTATCGAAGCGACTTGATAATGAAAGAATATGCACTACTGTACTGATTGGAATATCGGATTAGCAAATTTATTCGATTATTTTGTTGAAATCAATTGTTTATGTGCTATACCAAATATCGAAGTAGTCATATTTTACCAAAATAATGGTTGACATTTACCTCCAGAAGTAATGGTAGATTAGATAATAGATGAGCATTTTTATCAAATGGATGATAATTAATTAAGTCTCTAAAATTTATTAAATTTAATAATAAACATAACATAGCATCACGCCTGTATTCTCCGAAGGGATAGGCAGAGGTGTATTACACATCCATGGTTCTTCGGCTATTTTTATGTCTCACATAATAGGGGGTGAGCCTATTGCCGTCTACCGGGCACATTTCCAAGTTCCGGTCTGTAAAAAAAAAAAATATTTAATAATTGCTTTTAATTAATAAAAGTAGTAAGTAGGTATCTAATTAATACATTGATTCAATATTAACGTATTAGCATTCAGAGATGCAATCAAATGTAAATATTAAACCTCTCCAACAGAAAAAAATCACTATACATAAAAGAAAAACATCATCAAATTATTTAGTGTTGATTTTATCTATGGCTAATCCGGGCTTAAAGCTTTGAGCTTCACACAATGGGCTTAGTAAAAATAGTCAGGAAGTGGATCATTCGTCCCTTCCTTTGAAAGCTCTTAACCTGTTTGTTATATTGCTTTTTCTCCGGTGATAACAAGTGATAAGAATTTTTGTTTTGGGAATCAGAGGTAGAGGATATTTTACTGACAGAAGGTATTCAACGAAAATATTTTTATGAATAGAATAAAAGTTTTGGCTATACATGAAATACATGTGCTGCAAAGATTAGATTAATGAAAATAATGCATCTACGTAGGTAAATATTTAGAATGAAATACGAATTCATTACTCGTACGAGTATAATGCAGGCGTAACACAATATGATGATGAAGGAATGTAACATAATTCCAGTTGCCCGCCAATAAAGGGAGTCGACACACGGCGGGTTTCTTTAGTTGGTGAGGGCCCCACACTACCCTGTTTGTTGGCCCGTACGACGGGGTGTGCGGTAAGGAACATCTTTTCCCGCCTTAACAAAAAAAAACCTAACACAATATATCAATAGATTTTGCAGTCGACTAAGAACATAAATTGTTAGTATTCTTTCAACATTCTAACATTCTTGAACATATCATTCATTGAAAAGGAAAATTAACCCACAACCTATAGTAAGCGGTACGGGTCGGTTGCTGACTACCACTACTCTCAGGGAAGTAGTGAGTATGGAATCGACTTGCACTGCACATATAAAATATCGCATTGTTTGACTACTTCTTTAGACGGAGGATACGGTGAAACTTAGATACTCTTGAAAGTTAACATTAAGTACTATTTCAGATCATACCAAAAAAACATAGCATCACGCCTGAATTCTGACTGCCTGGCATGAAAACCGCTCAACCGATTTTGATAAAATTTAAATGGGACCATCTCTGAAGTAGCATCTACCAAGCAAAATAAGAATAATTGAAGTCGATTCATAATTGGCGGAATAATCGCGTAACAATCATACAAAAAAAAAAACATACAGATAAAATAATAAATTGAAATAATGAATTGAGAAAATAATAAAATAATGAATTGAGAACCTCCTCTTTTTGAAAGTCGGTTGAAAATATAGCCGAATCTTAGGACAACATGTGAAATCTTGTTGTGCTGGCCCACTTAGCATGGAATAAGAGCAGAACGAACAATACATATATATTCTACCTACGATACGTATTAACAGTTTATTTTTCTTGTAGTGGCAAACAAGCCACGGCCCATCCGATGGTAAACGGTAACCGTCGTTCATGGACTCGACTACACCGCGAGTATTGTCAAGCCGCTGCTCACCATTTAAACGGCTATCTCCTGCTACAGCCAAAATGCAACGATGTGCTTCATGGCTGCTCACGCGGGAGATGGTGGTACCAACCCGCTCAGTCCCGATACCAAGTGAGTACTCCCACTTGATATCCAGCCCTACCACCAGTCATGCAATAAATGATGGTCACTTACTTCCCTTAGTCGCCTTATACGACACCCGTGGGAAAGAATGGGATGGTGACACTTGTATTCTTGGTCCGTCACCACACGGACAAATTAATTCTTTGTAGTTCAACTTAAGGCTATGGGAGCCCACAGGGGAAGATTGCTTAGGGCATCAAGTTACCCTAATCCGGCACTGTGCTAAATACCGCTATAAGAACACTTACACTACACGTAATCCTGTCTCAGGTGTATGAAGCTCGTTTCTTAGTTAGAATACAAGCATATAGATGCGACTTAAATTACATTCATACTTCGATTCCAATACAATAATGCCTTTAGGATGCTAATGGGGCTGCCCTGCTACTGCAGCGCATCGGGGATGTTCGAGACTGCGAATGTGGACTGCTTCTTCGCAGTGAGGCCGAGATGGTATAAACGGCTTAAAATTGACAACGTGTTTTAACGTTATGCTTATTTTAGTAAGCGCGCTTTTAAAAGAGCTTTTCCCTAAAAGCTTTTTCATAAAAGCTTCTAGTCGTTGAAGAAAACGTTACTTCGACTTTCGTTATATTTATTGAAACAGCGTGTATCTATACACGTTAAGAAATACAATAAAATTACAACAATCAATGTACCTGCCTACTTACCTTCCTATCTTATCAATTATCCGGCATAGCACTGTCTGAAATTAATATTTAACAAGTATGTAGTAACAAAATAATACTACATAAACATTTCAAACGTAATTTAGCCTTTTATTTATTATACTTAGTCTTATTACTATTGTTATAAGGTTATTGTTCAATCATAGTAGCATGGGTGAGACCAACTAAAGAACTCGATTGTTGCAACATAACTGCCGCCGCGTTTAAAACGAAATCGACTTACACTTGTAAGCGTGCTTATAGACTTTTTTGAAAAGCACGCTTTTTAAATGCTTTTTGTTTAAACGCCCACTCTCAGTGAGGCGTAAGCGATGTACATCCTTGGTTCATAGAGTTCGGGTACAACAGTATCTTAAATATGATAGCGAGTAGATTTGACTGCAATTATATTAGTCACTGTTGTAGGGTGTCAGCCGGACCCACGAGTCCGGTAATCCTGCAGTAGTTAGAAATGTATGTACTAACATAGTTATAAGCAAATTGTTACTAACAAAACTATGAGTCTTGGTACTTGCAAATACCTAAAGGTTTATTATTATTATTATACTCGCGAAGTGTACTGTATAAATAACTAGGTCCTTATTCCGTGTGTGTTTGAGAGTGTAGTAGTTATAAGTATCTCCTCAATAGTATTCTAGTTATTTGTGAATGTGGAAAAAGCGAAGTTTAGTGCGAGCGGGATTCGAACCTGCGTCCTTTCCAATCCGGGGAAGTGCTCTAGACCGCTAAACCATCGCACTGATCGATGGCAATTCCCAATCTTAATTATGTTCATAGACGCTTAAATCATCCCTCATAAAATTAGTTATAGTCAAGTCAAAGTCATGCCTCAGTAAAGTGGTGGCGACTTTACTGAGAAGCTTGTATAGAGTTTTGGAGGCAACATGAAAAAAAAAATGTTACACTGCATTACGTCACTTGCCAACATTTATGCAAATACACAAATAGTTTTTTAGTAAAATACCACCACTTTTACACATTAAAGGCCTCGTCACACAGAGGTGGGAGCCGCGGGAAAGAACGCGCCCGCTGCTATGTGACAGGTTGCATACCAATTCGAATATTACAAAAAAATCCCGTCCCGGATCGCGGTCGCTTTTCCGCGGCTCCCGCCTCTGTGTGACGAGGGCTTAATGCTTGAAATAACACAAGTTGTGGAAAAGAATGTAGAACGACGACATGATTCTTTCAAGTTCCCGCTAAAACTCGGATTAATTTATTTTGTAGTAAATAAAAAACATACGCAGGTATGACTAGACGAACATTATAATGCTTCATTGTCGAGATACATAGGTCTGCGATGGCAAATTACTGGGTAGCCTGTCTGTCCAATTTGATTGACATGGGCTATCCGACCTAAGCTAATTAAATAACTAAGTAACACTTCGCTATGAGATGTAGTAGCTATGCATTATATTTGTATTAGACATATTGCTGTTTGTTTATTTGTTATATCTATGACACTAAAAATTAATGCTTGGTATAATATTGTAGTAATAATATTACTTAGTTCAAGAGCGGCAGTTGTAAATTACCCTGATGGTAATTTGAATCACTCTCTGGAGCACTTTTCTATCACAAAGCGGAGGTGTTTCGGCTGGAATGATGTCTGCTGTCACTGCCTTTGGCGCTTCGAACAAGGTGATCTGTTGCTGTTATGGTTACGCAAAGAAAATTGAGGTGTGAACAATCCTCATCGCTAGCAATACCAGAGGCATCACTTGAGCTTCGCCAAGAGGAGGGGTTTTGGGCTTCCGACTTCATTCAAAACCATTCAAAGTAAGAGTAGGTACCTACATTTGCATTAGATCGATCTTCTGTGAGAGAGTGATACTTTCCGATGAATATGCCGTATTCATCATTAGAGAAGCAAGGCTCTATGGACTAAATATTTCAGCAGTATCTGTCCGCGAATATGGTGATCCTCGAAGACATCAACTTTATCACAAAGAGTAGCTAAAGTTCCGGACCAACGACATCAGGCTGCATGATGCAGGACGGCTTTGATCTATAGTTTCACATATATGTCTTAGGTATTAAAAGCTATGCGCCATCTTTGTTGTACCTTTTACTGACTATAAATCTATACATACCGATGGTTGATACTCCTTTGGGATCTGCTGATTACTGTCTGGTTCGCAACACATCCCCTGTTGTAATGGAATCAGGCAATATACGTAAGTCAGTCCCGAAGTACCATAATACTGTTTGCCGTCTGCAAACAATACCTGTAGCTTGACTTGTAATAATACTGTACCTTATTACATAATCCTTCTTTAAAAAATAGGTTTCATAAAAAGACAAGCCTCAAAAATTAAGATTAAAGAATATTTATTTTAAAATTTGAAATCTCTCGAATCTTGAACCTCAAGGCCTGAGAAGCGGTGGATGGTGATTCTGGTGTTGTTCTTGGCATAGTAAAGACACGGATCATTCCGGTGTCGGTCTGCAGATAGTAAAAGCTCTGATTCTTTCTGATCCTCGTACTGTTAAGAAACTCATAATTCTTTCTGGTCTTTTAGGGCTAAAGACGATCTGAAACCACTGTGAGTTTGAAGAAAATCTTACTAATAATACAATTATCCTATTACTGGTGAAATGCAACCGTGGGTAGTGCAATCTATAAATAACTTCGAGGTATGAGAGACATATTAATTAACTGAACCTTATTTCGGGATTAATATATATATAATTATACCTATCGTAGTTCTTATATTTTCTATAACATTGTGTTTTAAACTTATTAAAAATTGTACATATTATTTAGTACGATTCGTGTGTCTTTTCTTTCTAACGCCTAAATCTTTTAAGCAGGTTAGTAGTTTGCCTTTTAATAATTGTGACGTGACGGCTTCACCGTTGTTACGCTACCGACTACACACCAGAAACATACCTGGCTTGAAATTGGTCCAGAAAAAGTCAGGATCCAAACGCCAAAGAGAATACTAGTACATACTAAACACTGTTTTCCGCCATGCGGTTACAGCTTCTAAGAAACCACAGAACTAAAATAATATTGTATTTAGTTCTGCCAAACAGGTAACGCTTGTTTATTTCATCACTGAAATACTTAACGATTGATGTCTAAATAGAGACATACTGCTAACTCTTTCTCGCTCAGTTAGCAAACGTTTGATTGAAGTGGGTCTGATATGAATAGAAAACACGAGAAGGCATTCATATCACGTTCAACAATTTATCACTTCATCAATGTAAGATTAGATATCTGAGAGACGCTCACAGTAGGGTCGCTAAGCCTGTACAGGTATTTCGTAACTTGTTTTACCCTTATCTTTTAATCTATGCACTTCCTTATCGATCACACAATAGTTTCAAATACTCCCACGTTTTGCCCTAAACATATTCGTTAAGGTATATGTTTTGTGTGTGGTGAGGGACTCCCGCGGGTGTCTGGGGACAAAGGGAAATTAAGCAGTTATCACCTATTGCATTACTGGAGGTAGGCTTGGGTACCGAGTGGGACCTAGGTCGGTACCATCCTCTCCCGTGTGACTAATCATGAAGCATGTGTTGTAGTGAGACAAAGCCGTTCATTCTTTCAATTCATATCCGCGAAATGAAATTGAGAGCAGCGACATGAGAGTAGCTACTCTTAGTACCTATAGTTGAGTCCATGAGCGACGATTACCGCTTACCTTCAGATGGGTACGTGGCTCATCTCTATCATCTCCGTAGCCTTATTCCAATCATTTATTAGGATTGACTTCCAATCTGTTCGGTTTTAGCTGATCTAGCAGTATTTACACTGAGCGACTGCTTATTATCGCCAACCCGCCTGTCAAGCGTGGCGATTACGGCATCCCTCATTCTTGGGGAGGCCTATGTCCAGCAGTGGACGTTAAAAGGCTGATGGATGGATGGACTGCTTTTGAGGACCTCCACCACCCAACTAAGGGGACAACGCATAGCTCAAACCGCTGAACAAATTGAGTTTGACAGACAGATTGTTGTTATAAATTAGGCAGGCACCTGCTAATATTTTTGAGAAAAAATGACTGTATTAGGCTATTTAGGCGTCTATGAACATTGATTATATTTTTAGGAATTTACTTTTGATTTTTTGTTCGAGCATCACGCAAAAACTATCTACTAAAAAAAAACATAGCATCACGCCTGTATTACCCGAAGGGGTAGGCAGATGTGTTTTACACACCCACGATTCGCCAGCTATATATTAGTCCCACGTAATAGGGGGCGAGCCTATTGACGTCTACCGGGCATATTTCCAAACTCCGGGCTACTAATGAGAATTTTTTTATTTTTACGAAAAATCTCAATAACATTTCCCGACCCGCGGATCGAACCCGAGACCTCATGATCAGCAGTCGCTTACACTACCGCTGCACCACAGAGGCAGTTAAAACTATCTACTAAAAAGATATTAATTAAACTTTTTTTATTTAATAGAGCCAGCTCTTGATTAGACTTAAAGACTGGTACACATTTTATCCCGCTACTACCTGTGTCGGGAATATGATATATAACCTAAAAACTAGCATTTGGTTGCAGCGGAACCGAGGGCAAGGGCTAGTATTGACATAAACCTAAGGCCCACATAGAAGAAGCCACTGGCAGCAGCTAGTATATTTTGATTTGTATTTTAGCACTAAAAAAAATGTGAAGTGGATATTTGGAGTCACTGTTGGTGACTGCGATAGCTAACAGTCCAGAATACTTCTCCGGATTTGATGGGTGGACGCAGGTTCGAATCCTGCTCGAAATAAAGCTCCACTTTCACACATAATTTGTTCTTTAAAGCAACTAGTATATTTCATACTGATAAACCATATAGATGTGTATCAATTCCAAAATTCGCAGAACTTTTACGTTCACAAATAGACATAGAATAGATATATATAGATGTGCATTGTATTTTTTCATAAAAAAAATTTAGGCGGTGAAAAGAGATAAATAGTCTAAAAAAAATCAAAGCAGTCATGAGGACTGCCGACTGAAGTGAAAATTTAAAATTACATAGGTATAGACAAACAGTTGTTATTTTTGGATATCCAAATTATTTGTTTGATTTTGAAATAAAACTACGTTTACGGAATCTATCGCGTTTACTTGATTTCACTACTATCCCGACGTTTCGAATACTTTACAGCATTCATGATCACGGGTGGACTTATCTTTATTGCAAAATGTGTAATATTCGCGTAAATATCAGAAAGTATTATATTTGTTTGATCTTAAATTATAACTTGTAAATCAAAATTCATTCATAAAATATTATTAAAATTATTCATTTCTTCATTCACAGCTGGCCCAGCGCAATAAGTTATACTACGAGTAATAGGAACAGATATAGTGTTATCGTTAACACGTCACATGATCAAAGCACGTGACGTAAGCGGTGACGATGACGCTTCCATGATTTTTGTTCACCCACAAAGTGCTCAACGCGCCTAAAGAAGTTTATACTTCAAAAATCAATTCCTTCAGAATATTTATAAAGAAATTTAATAATATTTTTTTCTATAACTATGACTTCAACTATATTCTTTGAACCTAAAAATTATGCGCGGGCAAAAGCTTGTTCTTCTATACTGAAAGAGTTGATCCTTGAGTTTAATTGTTTGTATAAATTAAGTTTTAGGACTTTCTAGAATGAAGTTCCAATAGAAATGGAATGGCTAATTGATAATCTCCATCCGTCAACACATTGAAGCATTCAGCATATATATTTCAAAACCAAATTAATCGGTAACCTGTTAAAACTGCAATCTTTAAAATGTTAAATGCATCTATAGAAGTAGACAAACTTTGAAATTTCTTGGAAAAGATTTAATACTCATAAACGTAATTAACATCATTATATTACAATTTAATTCACAAGTTATACAAGAAATAACAACTAATATTTTTGAAATTTTCAATATCAAATTAAGAAAACAATAGCTATATTATTTCTTAGCAATCTATTTAAATCCCTCTGAATATAATTTCACACGAAATGCAAACTATCGACATTAACTTATGATTCACGAAAATTCTGAATATTGGTAGTGCAGGTACAGCTTAAGTGCGATATTACGAGAACGGACAATGCGCTTATCTGTGGGAAAATACAAACAAAAATGCCCTAGTGGCATTGTTATAGTTAAGCGCTTGTGCTCGTATGTTAGATATTTTGTTCGCTTTTGTTAACGCTAATTGGGCTTATTGTTTACCTTTTTGTGGTTTTTCATAGTGTGTACCTATTATTGTTGTGAAAGTATAGTACTTTTACATTTTTTAATGAAGCTTAACCTCGAGGGTGATAAATTATAATTCTAGATTAAGTAACCTAAAGCCTATATATGAAAATTGGGGATATGTTCTTTATTGATCTCAAAACGGCCGTAGCGATTTTGATGTAGTTTTGAGGCAATCATCAGATTAGCCCAGTCAGTGATCCTGTGAAGGTTGGTAGCCATCGGATACAGTTTATTTTCTGGTTTTCATAAAAGTGTTTATATAAAATTTTAGCGATAGAACTTTGCATTCTATGTTTAGGTATCTGCGGCAGGCAGATAAAGATATAAAATATTTTAAATATGTATAGGTACCTACACATTTTGGTTTTATTAGTTAATTCTAATTAGTTTAATTAGCAATGAAGTTATGTACCTAATCAATCTTACCAATAAATGCCTAAAATGTTGGTGATTTAATGTAATGTTGTCAACTAAGTAAGTAGTTGCATAACGAAGTTATTCTATTAGGTACCTACATGATGGTATTCTCATATTTTCGAGTTATGTGTGAAGTTACATGTGTGCAAAAAGATGTAGCTTTAAAGGCACGATAAATAAAATACGCAATTGGTGAGTACCTATTGTGTATAGTATTATAATATCAATAATGCTTTGATATACCCATTTTAAACGTGAAATGAAAGATATTTAGAAATTGTAATTACTATTTATTTCCATCTTGTAATAGTTTTGTTATTATGTGATTTGATTAATGTAATCTAGTAAATATACAACAGTCGTTACACGTTCTAACAACAAAGAGTTGACACCATCAATCATTTTATGTATTTACAATAAGAACTAGAAACTATCTACACAGCTTGGTCGCAATCAGACTTTATCAATAGATTATCATTTAATAGGTATAACAACTATCACTGTTCTACATATACAGTTTATAGACAATACTTAGCAACTTTATACATACACACATTTACACATTGATAATGTTTAGAAGAAATAAGAAATACAGAAATATAGAAAAAAGACTTCAACGAGAATTGCTTCAGTTAAGTTAGATTTACGGAAGATAGAAGTAATGAAACAAAAACTTACGAATGATCATTTCACTATGAGTATCGAAGGGCTTAAAGTAATACTGGTTAATATTCACATTAAAGTTGATCACAGTCTAAGTGTCGGGCGGGCGCTGCTGGTCAGTGGGACTAGGTGGTGAGGATGCCAGCGCTGAATGTCGGCGTAGTTGTTGTAGCAGAGCGGGGTCAAGCGCCGGCCACCATCCACCCAGCAGCGGATACTGCGCCGCTGGCACCAGTGGTGCTCGTACCTCTTCTTCCACACATCGTTCCTCCTGGTCACTTGCCACCACATCTATATCTTCTTCAGGCTCCTCCTCACAACTACTATCACGTCTCTGTCTCTTCTCCGGTGCATCATCAGGCGCTAACAGCGATGCGACATCGAACTGCCTTTTCCGTGTCTGTCCACCACCAGGAAGTCTTCGGGCACCCCAGAACGGCAACGGCAACGCTGTCGGCGGTGGCGACTGCGGTGGTGGCGACGGTGAATCTTCCCCGTCATCATCAACAGCCAATCCCATATGTTTCCGCACTTTCCTCTGCGCTTTGCGCCTTCTGAAATCTCCTTTCCGGAAGTCATCGATGTTGGCTGGATGAATGGCCCAGTAATGGCCTTTTCCATTAGCAGATCTTCCAGCTTTGACAAAGCAGTCGTTTAGCGACAGATTGTGTCTTATCGAGTTACGCCAGCCAGGCCCACGGGTGCGGAAATACGGATAATTGTCCAAAATATGCTGATAGATGTCGGAGAGGACCAGTTTTCGTTCTGGCGAGCTGAGGATTGCCATGGCGATGAGGCCGATGTAACTATGTTGCGGTTTCGGTTCCTCTGGCTGGAGAACTCGTTGCTGGAGTAGTGACATGAAGCCGAGCCGAGATCCGTAAGGCGCATAGCTTGGTGCAACGGTTGGGGGATACAGTCGTAGTCGTTCAGCCACTGCGTAGTTGTATAGTTGTAAGCGATAGTGGTCGAGCGCTGCTACAGTGACCGCGGGCGCGTCTCTGCCGAGTGGCCAGGAGCCTCCTTCGGCGCCGCTACACATGTTGCCGGGCTGAGAGCGTAGCTCGGAATGCCACTGACGTGGGCTGGAAGCCACGCGCCCGACAGCGCTTGAAGGCGGGGAGCGTCACCAACGAGAACCAATCACCGCCTAGCCGCTAGTTGTATACATGTTTTTGTTTAGCGACGCCCCACTCCAGTGGCTTTGGAACGCCACGCGCCCTGCCTTAAGGCTACTCGTACGGACAGCAAAATCACTTAAAAAACAAGTATAATTTATAAAAACATTAAGTAACTGTATTGGAAATTTATTTTTATTACCTACTTACAGTTTTTGTTGGTGTAATAATTGAAAGAAAAGAACGTTGTTCTTAAGAAATGATACCCACCTAATACTTAGTGTATCTACCTATACATCGATGACGGAAAACGTATTTGCTGTAAGCCTCAAAATACAAACTTTTCACCAGAGCCCAAAAACTTTTCGAAAATCGAAAAAAAAATATACTCAAAAACTCGTAGGAACATAAAATTAAAAACATATTTTTATTTTTCCTTCGTTTACATAATAGCTATAAAGATATTCTTTTAAGTTAACTATTACTACTTTTCTTTTAAAGCAAACGAGTTTTTAGTTACAGATCTATGAAATGCCGTAAATAGCAAGAACTTTCTATAATTATCAACAAAATATTTCTGTTACGTATCTATAGAAATTTAAAATGCTGTAAGGGAAATACTTGATTTTCTAATTAAAGCTAAATTGACGTAAGGTACAGTGATGAATTATCTTGCATTGATGTTTTGTATATATACCTATATATAGACGATGACTATATATAGCTGACATATTTATTCGAATAAAAGGCAGTAAGTTAAAGATTTGCTAGGCATAACTTTAGCGACGTTCGAAGGTTTCAATTTATTTAACTTAGTTTTAGTAATTCTTGGTGACAAATAAAAGGTTTCTAACAAGTTAATTTAAAATTAATACCACTGTATGCATCATGCAGCGCCGCTCCTTAACGATAGGGGAAATGTGAATGGCAGTAGGTATGCTCCAAGCTGGGGCTACTTGACAGAGTATTGCTGAGGAGATTGGGACAAAAACAGAAAAATAATTATTATGGGTTTTTACCCATAATAATTATTTCCTACCACTTACCAAAAATAAAGACTTAGGAATCGTTCGAGAAATCGTAGGTAGGTACATACATAAAAAACTTCAATGTATTGTGTAAGTAGGGTACCTCTTCTTAATCTTTTGGAGTCTTTAACCCCTTCTTGAGCGATGCGTGGCTCATACGTATGAGCCTAAGCGACCAGTGTCATTTATTTCTTGTTTTTTCTCTATTGGCCTGGATGTAGTACATAACATCATGCCTGTATTCCCCGAAGGGGTAGACAGAGGTGTATTACACACTCACGATTCACCAGCTATGTTTAAGTCCCACGTAATAGAGGGCGAGCCTATTGACGTCTACCGGGCACATTTCCAAACTCCGGGCTGCTACTGAGAATTTTTCTATTTAGGAAAAAGCTCAATAACATTGCCCGACCCGGGGATCGAACCCGAGACCTCATGATTAGCAGTCGATTAATAGTAACGTTATTAATTTACTTAGTCGATTTTCAATGTAACAGACTAAATTTCTACCACAATATTTATACTGTGGACACAAAACTGTTGAGTAAAACAGACTTGTACGCGCAAAACTATAGCGAATAAAAGCGTTTCGCGCCATTTTGTTGAATATCAAATTTCAGTTCAGTTGCGTCGTTTGTCGTGTGTTTACATTACATTAGAAGCAAGAGCGGTCAATAAATATGTAGTTATAATCTTTAGACAAATGTCTGTAGAATGTGCTAAAAGTGTTGTATTATGTGTTCATTGTGTATTTTTTCAATGCAAACATAAAAGTTTTTGAAGACTTTCCGAGCGGGTTCATACTAAGAATTGTGTAGAATTGTTTATATAATACAATTCTATACGTACATTTAAACAAAGTTTTATTGCTTGTAAAATTGTTAATAATTATTTAACAACGTTTGAAAATAATAGTTTCGTATTGTATGTGATTTCTAAAAAATCAGTTTCATTTTGGCTACTCGACCGTAAGTACTATACACAAATACCGTAAGTACTATACACAAATGCGTTATCTCCAAGATTAGTCAATTGAGAGTAACAAAGGGCCCGCCAAGCGCACAGTGTTTGCTTTGGCAAAAGTCGCCATTTGTTTATATTAATGTACAATGTCGTTTTTGTTTAGATAATGTGTACGTAAAGTGAAATATTAAAGTGTTTAGATATTTTTATATATATTTTTAGCAATTTACATGCTTAGCACTATACATTAAACACAAAGTGAAAAATGTGAAATCGAAAATAATCCATCCTGCTCGTGACTGTTATTTTCGATTTTACATTTTTCACTTTGTGTTTAATATTAAAGTGATTGACAAAGAAGTGTGCTAGCTAATACAATAATTGAAATTACAAAATTTCTATGGAAAAATACAAAACTGTGTCAAATAATTCGGCAGATCGTGAGAAATTATATAAGTACTAGATTTAAATTGATTTTTTATAGTTTAGAAGAAATTTTAGGCCTCATAATTCACTTGTATTCGATAGTATACTTCACAAGGAATCTTGTGATATACGCAACATAGTATATAATTATAAATATAACGAGATATTGCCGTTTTTATAAATCTATATCCCGAAAAAACAGGTAAATGGGATATATTTAGCATTCATTATTTCTTCTATTCGTGAACGACCTACCTCAGACCAAGAATTTACATATAATATTTGCAAATTAAAATCGTCAAAGCTTCATTCTTATCTGACCGTACTTCACAAAACCGTTACAAATGACAACTTGGTACCGAATGCTTCCCTGTTATTTCATAGATATCACAACACGCAACAACACATTACTTCTCAGGACACAGGCGAGAATGAGATGCAGCTATAAAAATAGTCAACCTTCCTCGTCTGATAAGGATAGAAAATCGCGCAACGATTTCACATGTCTGAGTAGAGCTACCCTTACCAATTTTTACTTTTAAGTTAAAAGGTAGCTTATCTTGGTACTGTTTGAGTTTAGATTCGAATGAGATGAGTATAACATAATGCGTTACGGAAATACGCCACTTAGAGAGAAAATAAAGAGGTTCAGAGAGCAAGCGCTGGTGAGTGCGAGTAGGGCAGCAAGCGATATCGGTGTAACATAACAATGCAGCTCCCGCCCCTTTAAATACGCCATTTTGTTGACTGTCTCCACAGCAAGTCACCAACGTTGGTGTTTTATACATAAAGCAATGTTTCTTGTGATAAGTTAATCAAAGGAAATATTTACTCGTCTTTAGCGTGACAGATTCTGTTATGAGAGACTGATATGATAATCTAAAGAGGTCTCTCTGGTATTTGTTGCCGATATTACCGAAATTTGATTTTACATTGATTATTTTCTTTTCCTGAAAATTACGCGTTATTACCAAATTTTATTATTTTATAGAAATCTCACAAATACATATTACAATTAATTTATTTCTAAATATGTAGTTATATTTGTACCTATAATGTATTCGTGTTAATCCATTGGTTTAATGTTGTTCCTAACGTTGGATCATTCATTTTTTTTTTTTCTTTAATTCTTTATTCAAGCCATACACCATTTAGGTTAAGCCGGCTATAAACAAAATTGGCTCATTTTTAACAGGCTTATATTAGTTTTCTTAAGGCAGGCCAGGTGAAGTGTACCTACTCGAAACCAACGAGCATGCATGAAAGCGCTGATGAAAGTAGATGAAGCGAAAGATGTGTGTCAGGATCGTAGCAAGTGGAGAGAAGTGGTCTCTGCCTACCCCTACACGGGAAAAAGGCGTGAAAATATGTATGTATGTATGTTATATTAGTGACTTTGAACTAACAGGGTAATCAAATCTTTGAAGTCAATTTTAACCTAGTTCTAATATTTGTATCAAAACGAAACTATGTAGCAATCTATCTATAGGTATGTAGTTCGGACAATCTTAATATCTTGGCCAGGAAGTGGGTAGTGGAGTTTTTGGGGGGCTAGTGAGGCTTTTTTTTGTTTGGGCTCATATGATTCCTTTGTATAGATTATGCTATTGGACACATTTTATTTGCACTCGGCGTTGAGGGTCTAATGATGCAACCAGATCGATGATAGATAATCTCTTTTGTAGCTTAATTCTTCAACTATAACTTTCATTCACCTTTAGTTATTACATTTAACCTTATATTTGCTTAAAATGAACTACTGCTGATCATGAGGTCTTGGGTTCGATCCCGGGGTCGGGCAGTGTTATTGATATTTTTCGTAAAAAGAAAAATTCTCAGTAGCAGCCCAGCAGAGTTTGGAAATGTGCCCGGTAGACGGCAATAGGCTTGCCCCCTATTACGTGGGACATAGCTGGGGAACCGTGGGTGCGTAATACACTTCTGCCTACCCCTTCGGGGAATACAGGCGTGATGCTATGTTTTTTTTGCTTAAAATGTCTAGATGCCAGATTGCTATTTTATTCAAATACCTGTTACATGTATTAAAAAAAGCTTTAACAAATATGTATTTACCTTACGTGTAGGTATACCTATAACTAGGAGTTACCGACATACACATCAGCGATTTTGTTGTTCCATTTTATAGATATCTATAGCAATCAGAAAGTTACTATGAAATACTTTATACAATCTTTCCTGTATAATGGATTTCTACTCAGTAATTATTGTGATGATTTGAAACTTTATAGCATCTAGAGTCACGCTCACGTAATTATGAAAGCTGTAAAAAGTACCTAGTTTTATTGGAACTCGTGAAAATCGAAAAAATATCTGATGTGGAAAGTGATTTCTGCCAGTGCCACCTGCCATAGTTTTAAGGTTAGGTAAAGAATTTGGACCGACAATCTGCAGTTCTCGGATTCGAAACCCGCTCGCAGATTTAATTTCATTTTTTTTCCCTAATATCTAGGTATTCAGCCGAGGAGAATATACCTTCCTATCGCTTTTACTTGATTTTCTATTATTCCGAACATCCACGGCGGAGTCCACCCGTAACCATGATTAATAGAAAAACGTCGCGTCCGGATAATAGAAAATTAATTATGCCGTGTGTCGTCTCTCCGCATAGGTATCCTATTGGTGGGTAGATATCGTGGTATCAAACATTGAATAATTTGGCGAAATTATTTTACCAGATGGGTAAAATAATAACGCCAATTGTTTTAATTTATTTTCTACCTCTTACCAGGATATAAATATAACAATAATAATATGAACCTATCTAGTGGTAGATGAGTAGATACCTACCAATGTAAAGATTAATTTCCTTAATCATTCAGAGTGATTTAGGTAGCCGTGTGTGTGAGAGAAAGAGTGAGGTGGTGACATATTATATTTTAGTTAGTCATCCCGGGTTATCACATCTCTCTCACAGGTACCTAAAGTAATCGAGGTACGAGCCGTATACCGCAGTTTTGTAAACGACAGTTTTACTCTTGGTTTATCGACCTAGTTAGTACCTCAAAAATTTAAAACACTCATAAGCCACGAGCTTTCTATCTAATTATTGTTTCAGATTAAGGATCTTTATTATTTTTGTAAGTTATTATTTAAGTAGGTTTGTATTACGATAATAAGACGTTATAGGGATTATTCAATAGTTGTTAGTTGTTGAGAAAAAAAAACAATGAAAATGCTTGTTCCATACCTACTTAACTTTATAAAAACTTCCTGCCAACTCATTAGCAATTCCCGCAACTTAATAATCGTCAGTTTTGTTTCGTAAAATGTGTAAAAAGTTTGTATTAAGAGGCATGGGAATAGTCGTCATTTTAATAAATAACATACATTGAATCGTAAATCTAAGCGTTTTCCAGATAAAATATTAATATCTAGGTATATTAAAATTTGTAGTGTGACATCATGAAGGGTAAACACACACGAAAGCACACATAAACTTAGGTACCTACTCATACCTGTGCACGCGGGCACGCGTACCTACTAGAGATGGGCCGAATGTGATTTTAACCGAATACGAACTTTGGCCGAACATTCGGTAAATATACAAAATTCGACCGAAGTTCAGCCGAACTTCCGTGTGTGCTTTCTCGGGAGTAACAAGTCGTGTTCTGTGTGTATTTTTTATGAAGGACAACGTCGTAAAACATCAAAAAAACAGTCAGCGTAAGGGTGTCACAGTATTTCGAATTATTATGTTTATTGATTCATAGAGTCCTGGATTCCGAAAAAAATTAGTTAATTTATGCATTTTAATTTATCTACTTATCTAGGTATAATAATTATAGTTGAACGTACTTACAACTGACCATGATTAAATTACTCTAGAGTATTGGTATATGTGACTTATTTTACAGCTATGACAGATTTGATTTCTCTAAATTTTAGTAAACCTTACCTTTATCTTATACATACGGAACGTTCGGCATTTAAAACGACATATTAACGGTTCAAGCCACCGAAATTCGGTTAAACCGAATGTATAACGAATTTCGGCCCATCCCTACCGACTCACCTACTCCTATTTTGGATATTTTTAATGTTAATATCTATGTTACTATAACTACAATTGACATAATACCTGCATATTGTAATAAATATTTTTTCCAATTAGTTCGTAGGTAATTAAAAAAGGAACCTACTTAAACTTATTATACAATATACAATTACATATGTGCTTACGATAATTAGGTACACACAGGCACCTAACATACCTACTTGGATATCATTATCGAAAAATACGTAAAGTTATAACGTAAAATAGAATAGTATTTTTTTAAACTACGTCACGGGCGAGCAGTTTTAAACAAAAGATTCGCATCGAAAACTGGTTCGGTCACTGGCGGCTACGCTACAAACACGCATCAATTAGGCAGGTAGTGTATGTAAATTAAATCAACTATAATAGTGTACTCATTGTAAAGCTTTTGTTTAATTTAAATTCATTATGCACTTAGCTACAGGTATTTTAAAAAATTTGGTTTTATTTACAAAACCAATTCGTAAATGCTTTGCAACTATTAATTTTAAAGGTTAATTTATTATTACACTGGCAGCTTTCTTTATTTCAATTTCGCATTTATATCTAAAAAAACATAGCATCACGTCTGTATTCCCTGAAGGGGTAGGCAGAGGTGTATTACACACCCACGACTCGCCAGCTATGTTTAAGTCCCACGTAATAGGGGGCGAGCCTATTGACGTCTACCGGGCACATTTCCAAACTCCGGGCTGCTACTGAGAATTTTTCTTGTTTTTTTTTTTGCGAAAAATCTCAATAACACTGGCCGGCCCGGGGATCAAATCCGAGACCTCATGATCAGCAGTCGCTTACACTACCGCTGCACCACAGAGGCAGTTCTTGTGGTACCTAATCATCAGTTAAATCCGACAACACTTTTTTCCTAGATCTGAGATTATAACCTCGGCGATTATAAGTTACATAGGTATATATTACCTAGGCTTCCGTGTGGTGACGGACTAAGAAATACAATTGTCACCTGTCACCACCCCATTCTTTTCCACGGGTGTCGTATGAGGTGACTAAGGGAAGTAAGCAATTATCATCCATTGCATGACTGGTGGTAGGGTTGGGTACCAAGTGGGAGTACTCACTCGGTATCGGGCCCGAGCGGTTTGGCACCACCATCTCCCGTGTGATCGGCCCTGAAGCACATCGTTGCGTTTTGACTGTAGGAGGAGATAGCCGTTTATTCTTTTATTTCATGTCTGTGAAATGAAATGGTGAGCAGCGGCTTGACAATACTCTCGGTATAGTTGAGACCATGGGCATTTTACACCACTGAAGTAATGTCACACAGTTCCATTGGTCCATCAGTACAGGCGGAGAAACGGCACACCGCGGGTTTATTTAGTGGTTGAGAGCCCCACACTACCCTGTTCGTTGCCCCGAATGATGGGGTGTATGGTTAGATACATTTTTACCCACCTTAAAAAAAAAACGTATCTTTAACTATTAAATTAAACAACGCTAAAAGGTTAGCTGTGTTACGATAGATTTATCAGCATATTCTGTCCATTCAATTCTATTTCGCTGTACTTTTACCTAAATACATTATTTACATATATGTATGTACACTGGAATATATAACAATAGATATGCAGAATAATTTTCATAACAAATAACCATTTATGTAGATTAATTTATTCGTACCTGACTGTTACCCATTGTTGTTCTAATTGCCGGACAAGACGGAGGCGGGCCGCCCCGCCCACAGCTACGAAACTCTTTGTGACTGTACTTCACAAAGTCAATACAATTCTCACACTCATTGTACTCAGTACTGCTGCAGTTTATTTTGTATTTGTATTGTTTGTGTAACTGTACTTACTTCAGTAGAGAGGCGTGGTTTTGTATCGATTGTTTAAATCACGAGCAATATCAATTCAGATTCGTTGTTATTTTAAATTTACGCCATTTCCTAGTGTGCGAGATACATTGTTTCAGAGTTTGCATAT
Source organism: Leucoma salicis (assembly GCA_948253155.1). Classification (NCBI taxonomy): domain Eukaryota; kingdom Metazoa; phylum Arthropoda; class Insecta; order Lepidoptera; family Erebidae; genus Leucoma; species Leucoma salicis. The sequence goes on along the minus strand of OX411816.1, from coordinate 18,781,982 downwards.
TCTTAGGATGAAATATCAACGCTAAGGCACCTATAACAAATAGGTTCGTTGTGAACGCTCAAACTTATGTTTTAATCGAATAATAACTAAGTTTCATTTTATTTACCCCCGAGAGGGAGAAATGAAGCCTATGGAGGATATTATTATAAGTCATTTTAATGCAGAGCATATCTTTGATTATGTAGGATGAGCCGCGCTGCCATAAGTAGCTATCATCTTATAGTCGAGCTCTAGTGACTCCAAAGTATGAAGCTAATTTGCGAAACCCATTCTGCTGCCATACACAGCTGTATCAATGAGATTAGAAAATATGTCAGTAGGTATGACACAGCCCGGGGTCCAGACCCCCATGCACCCTTTCCTTGGTCCCATCCTAGCTGGTTTTAATTTGACAGGGAAATTCTTGAATAATCTGGTATATGTCTAAATGTAAGCCAATAATTTTATTATATAAATATTTGTACTTATTTACTAATCATTCACACCATTTCCCTTGAGGGGTAGGCAGAGAGGATAGAGAGCCAAAATGCTCCATTCTTGCATACATCTCTCGCTTCCTTAACGTTCATAATTCTCTTCATAGGTACACGCTCGCCCGTTTCGGAGACTCCTGATGGTTAAAAATTAGTACGATAGCCGATATTACTTACTTAATTCAGTCATTCGTAACTATAAGTTGCAACGAAGTGCTCACAAATACCTAATATGTAATTCATAAAAAAACAAAAATTAACAAGCCTTGCATGTGTGCAATCTATTGGGCTCATTGAAAAGAAATGTGATAAAACGAAAAGTAACTAGGGGGATGAGACGGAATCTCATATCTCACAATCGACATCGTATCGTGATCACTGTGATTGGTTGTGAGATCACCGTGATTGGCCAACGGATTATTGCGACATCACGCGTCGGTTTATCTACCAATCACAAGCGAGTTGATACTATGTCGATTGTGAGATATGAGATTCCGTCTAACCCCCTAGGTATAGGTTTTAATTCGCCTCTGAAGAAGTCCAATATTCCTATCCTGGCTAAGTCTCATTATCAGACCCTCGTTAGTATAAAGTCAAATCTAATAAGCTCATCAAAGCGATTTACATGAGCCTAAATCTGAGGGGTTCACCTATTATTATCTCGTCCTGTTATCATCATGACATCAGCGCCAAGTTAAGTTAACGAATAATAACATAACCATATAAACTACATAAGCAGATACACATTTAAAGTATCATTTCTATACAAAGATTAGAAGTAAGTTAATATCGACTTCTGACATTTGATTATATTATGATTTATTAGATTTAAGTCCGTGTGGTGACGGATTAAGAATACAAGTGTCACCACTCCATTCTTTCCCACGGGTGTCCTAAGAGGCGACTAAGGAAAGTTAATTATCACCGATTGCATCAGTGGTGGTAGTCAGGGCCCGAGCGGGTTGGTACCACCATCTCCCGTGTGAACGGCCAAGAAGCAGATCGGTGTGTTTTGGTTGTAGTAGGAGATAGCTGTTAATTCTTCTATTACATATATCTGTGAAATGAAATGGTGAGCAGCGGCTTGACAATATTCTCGGTATAGTTGAGTTCATTAGTGACGGTTACCATTTACCATCTGGTGGACCGTGGCTCGTCTGCCACCATATGCAACATAAAAAAAATGCCCATGACTTCGTGCGCGCTCGTTTTCGGTATGGATCTCTCTTTGTAGGACCTATGTAGACAACCCGTTCATGAAATATATACCTATTTGGATACCAGTATTTATGGTAGAGTCTTTTTTACCAAATAATAATATATTCTTACATATATCTATCTATATGTGCCCGGTAGACGGCAATAGGCTCACTTCCTATTACATGGGACTTAAACATAACTGGCGAACCGTGGGTGTGTAATACACCTTTGCCTACCCCTTCGGGAAATACAGGCGTGATGTTATGTATCTATCTAAATATGTATTATATGTAATACCTATCTACGGTGTAAAAGAACAAAATATTCATAAATATTTATGCAAAACCAGAATTCAAAGAAACTTTATCCATGTAAAATAACTTCGCTTATTCCGCCTCGTTTATTGAATTAGAGACTTTGTGTGGAAAACTGTTCGGAAAATATTTTGACGTCACAAAGGAGGTATTAACGGGGCGACACGGAGCGGCTGGCATAATTTTATTTAAGGATGCACACCGACTATTACTTATTTTGATTAAAGGTTACCTACTCGTTTCGCTTCTATAACCAAGCTTTGGTTTGGTTGCCAGCTCTAGCACTCTCAAACAATTTATTAAAAGATCAAAAAACGTTGTGGCTAGCATTGTTGCTGTTAGTTGTTAGCATACATATAGATACTAGTATCTCAAATTTTACGACATGTTAAAAATATTTAGTATCTGTTTTGCTTTTTTAGTTTATCTTTCATTTTACGTAATATAAAAGACCGATATAAGCTCGGTCACCTGGTGCTTATAAGACTGGGCTAGGTCATATTGATACCAAAGATTACTTGCTGCTGCTTGCTTGTTATTAAGCTACTTGTGTAACGACTGTTACCTATAAATTCATGGGATAAACAATCAATGTGGAGTTGGGTAGGGGTAAAATTCACTCTGAATTCTGTTTATAGCCGTTGATGGGTCATTCTTCGAAACCGAGGATTTTTGACTCATTGGTATGGCTCTTTTTTTTTTAATTCAAGTTGATAGTGGTATATCTAGTACATCCTGGTCCACACATATTACAACATATATCAAAGGCACTGATTTCTACCCAGTAGATCAGGATTAAAACTATGCAGATTGATTGATGAACCAGATTAATGATGATCAAGAATTAAATTATGCATCATATAAATAAATAAACCAAAAATTTGTAAAATCATATTACTGTGGGTAGATGAAACCGTTGAAACAACATATCAGCTTTGGACATCTACCATCTAAGTCCACCCGTGATCATGAATGCTGTAAAGTATTCGAAACGTCGGGATAATATAAAAATCAAGTAAACGCGATAGATTCCGTAATCGTAGTTTTATTACAATCCAGATAAATTAGAAATTTTTGACTTTGTGTTTAATGTATAGTGCTAAGCATGTCAAATGCTAAAAATATATATAAAAATATCTAAATAGAAATTTGAAGTTAAGTAAGCCTAGCTTCGTTATTTATTAAAATTTGAAATAAAAGATATAATTACCATGAATACATATCAATATTATAGACCATGGTTAGTTTCTAAAAACTAAGGAAAACCCATATGATTTAATTCTATTGAAGTTGGTTTAATTATGCAACTTACGTGACAAACACCAGATGACAACTTTGATCGTAACTTTTCACTAAATTAAACCATGTTTTGGAGCACTTCGTTTAACAGGGCGATAATAGTTGACGCGGCCAATAACGAGTCGATATTATTTTATCGAATACGTTATGTTTACATAGAAAAAACGGCTGATGAAATTGCGCCAGGTGAATTATTATTTTATTTGGGGACATTATTAAAAATAGTGTAATTACGAAAATATACAATTATTTTAAATTTAAATAACATAATATTAAGTAAAAAGTATTTGAATATCGATGGAACTTACTTATGCCAGTATATTGCTGCAATTATGTTACCAAAAATTAATAAAGCTACAAAAATTGGGGATGGGGACATGCCAGATTAATTAGTTTTTACTGTTGTCTGCTAACTTAATTTATTACTGTTTTAATTAATGATAATTTTTGTATAGAGGCCTCGATAGACATCATAATTTACTACAAAACCTGAAAACGATATCTAAATTGGAGATTATTTTCATATGTTCTTCAGCGAAAAACACTCTAAAACTACGTTCCGAAGAATCACCCTGATGATCACTACACCATCAATATATCTACATGCTAGGTTTCTTTGCCTTGCCTATTAAGTGAAAGGTTATTTTTTAAAAACCTAGTGTTAGCTTATAGACACTAGAGGGCATCACTCGCGCCTCACCAAGTCCAAAGAAAGGGTTTGGAAGTGGAGAGGAAAGGCGATAAGGAGAGGATAAGGGGGTTGGGTTGTTTGTCTGGCACTCTTACTCACCATATGAAACACAACTGTAGTATTTACCTATATCTGCTGTGAGAGGGTGGTACCTACTTCCCCGATGCTGAAACAAGCAAGGCTCTACCATTACAAAATATTTTCTTATACGGGCATCTTACCTACCTGTATCTTTTTATTACGGGCGTAATATAGAATTCCTTTCTTTTAAATACGTACTTTACACAATATTAATTTTATATAGTGTCACCTAGATAGTGTATTAAGACCCGTTACGCAGAGGGGGCGCATAATTTTATGTAAATCGAACGCCTCCGCCAACGGCTGACTTTCACGATGGATGCTGAATTTGTTTATATCTGCCGGGAAACAAGCCACGCTGTAAAAGTTAGCGTGTTTTTGTCGTCACCGAATACGTACATATATAAAGCTGATTATTTTTATTCAAAACTAAATTCAATACTAAGCATAACGTAGTTATTGTTATTAGTATAGGTACTTTTTAAATATTGTGTATCGCTGTTTTAATAACTTACGTAATTCAGGGACTTTATCTGCTACAGTTAGACAAAAAAGTAGATACCTAATTGCCTTCGTAATCTTGGAAATTATAAATTATATTATATTAGCATGATGTAGATTTTGTAGATACCCGTGGTTTTTACGGAGTTATAGTGAAGAATTGTATCCTATATCGTAACATGCAAATCGTCTCACTATAATTTTGTTCAGACGACTGGGGTTACTTCTAAATTCTTTGTAGCAACGCTATTCAAATCTAAAATTATCGTATCTCACGAGATAAAACGTATCACGAAGCCTTAGTAATGTCTAAATCTGTAAATAAAGCCCTATCCTGCCTCAGACGACGCCCAAAGGGATTTTATACGAGTCCTTTTCAACACACACATAACTATACGTACCCCGCCACAGAGCAAAAATAACTCTTGACAGTTACTAATAAATATACAGTAGGTTAACAAAATGTTGGTATTGTTTCTTACCTGCGCTGAAGCCGTATGTATTTTGATCACAAAGCACGGAGTCACGAGTAATACGCTTATTTGAAGATAATCCTCGTCCCCTAGTAGAATACTTCAGACGATTTATTAGACTGTTCGGTTTACAGAATGTTTTATTAATAACTTACTCTTGTAAGAGAACTACGCGTCTTTATTACAATGAAGATTTTATTAAAAAGTCATTCATGAGCCTTTTATGCTATTTCTTTGTGTTAAGCAATTAGGTAATAAAATCAAATCGATTTAAGAGATGTGCCAAAACAGATTTTTAATTTGTGTAGTAAAATTGATGTTAAATTTCTAATCAAGACTAGCCATGTTTACTACCTAATATTGTAAACAGCCAAGCAAGTTTGTTTATTTGTTTATCAGACTTTCACGCCGTAGCTTCTAAGCCAATTATCATGATATGTTGTACTCGTATACGTAGGTATAGATATGCCTATACCTAGGCTAAACCCCAGAAAAGGAAAGCTATCCCGTAAAAATCTAATGTTCGTGTGGGATAGTTATTTTCAAGGAATAATTAAAGTGATGTGAGTAGCGTTAAATACGCCTGAAATCCACGCAATATTTTGTCAGTCTGGTTGCTATTTTTAAAGCACTGAACTGACTTCTGAAATTTATTAGACGAATTTAATTGCTATTTTCACTGTTAGGAAGAGGTTAGCCTAGAGAAAAATGTAGACTTATTTCCAGGGCGGAATACAGCCATTTCAGGCAGGTAGGTAATTCGATTTTTCTTACAAAAAGTTATTCTTACAAATATTTTAGGTAAATTTAAAACTGAATTTGTTTGTTAATTTGTTTTTTGTTGACTGTGTGAGTTTGGAGCACAGAAAAATGCAAAGGCTTATCCCGGAAAATAGACGGTGTGAAGGGCTAAATAAAAGTTGGAAATATTTCAATATATTTGGTGGGTCGGGCAGTGTAATATCACCGGCCTAAAAAAGCTCAGTAGAGCTTTTTCGTAAAAAGAAAAATTCTCAGTAGCAGCCTGGAGTTTGGAAATGTGCCCGATAGACGACAATAGGCTCGTCCACTATTACCTACGTGGGACTTAAACATAGCCGGCGAACTGTGGGTGCGTAATATACCTCTGCCTACCGCTTCGGGGAATACAGGTGTGATGCTATATTTAATTTTATTTCCGTCCAGATAAAAAAAAATATCTCAGGAAGTAAGTTCGTATTGTGTTGGTTGGGTCCAGGCCACTATTGGTATGGCGTTTTACACAACTCCGCGTCTGAGCGCGTGTTTTGTGAGTCCAGCAGGCATACTATGAACTAGCGATTCAATTCCGACGCAATTCAAAATAGGTGTGTTGTTGTATTTCGTACCATGATGGTTGTCAAGTAAGTTCATGGTACAAATTTCAATACAAAGATGTCATGTTTGCGATTAAGATTATGTGCTGATTCAGCAAAAAACAAAAGATTGCGTCTTTGACACGTCATGGTACGAAATTGCGATTCAGTTCAGTTTGGGTCCTAAACTGGACCGCAATAAGAGCTCATGGTAAGCCTGCTGGCCACTAAAAGAAAGCCTGTAGTGCTCCGATAGCTCCGCTAGCCGTGTGTCGAGGGGCTGCGCACCCACAACCCTAGCTATTTGATAACTATTATTGAATATGATATTGCTAACGTGCCGTAGACTGACGTTATTATATTAACTACATATGTTAGGGTTTTTTAAAGCCAAGCATGATATATGAAAGATACTGAAAGGCAAACTTCTATTACAGTTATATTTTATAGTTTTTGTTGTAGGTTTTCTAAAAGTAGTTTCACCTTTAAATGGGCGCGTGGGGTGTCATACACCCCAACACAAGTTTCCAGACTAATAACTTCTTAAAATTTTAATTTAGCGCGCTGGTCTTCTAGGTAGCTTCGTAAGCACGTTTGACGTTTACAATTTAGACGCGAAATGTGTTAGATAGTGAATGGTTGGGCTTGTAGAGCATGTTTGGGGTGCACGACACCCCAGGTAATAATATGAATCTAAACTAGTATTTATAAAATTTATTGCTTATTAATTAAAAAATTATTAATTATATTAAAAAAGAGTTCAAATATTGACTGATATGCAATTTGAATATTATCATTAATTAAAGTCTAATTTTGCATTGATTTCGTATTTTATTTTAATAAACAAGTTGTGGGCTGCTACACACCTCATCGCGACCACTTATGCTACTTTTAAGGCGCGCCCAATTAAGGGATAAAACAGTTTTTTCTTGCTGAAAGGAAGTAAACCGGTAGGGATATACTTGTACACCAGTGTGGGTGGAGTCTCTGGACGCACCGAACAGGGCTCTTCTGTGGAGACCACAGAGAGTCGTCGCGTCCAGGGTCATACGTGGATACCGCACGGTGTCGACGGAGGTGGCCTGCGCGCTGGTCGGAACGGAGGGGGGTGGTCGCCTTCCACCCAGGGAGGTGGCCAGGTGGCAGGTCGACGCCCGCTGAGCTGCCATGGCCAGATGGAGGGCACGGCTGGAGGCGCTCTGGGCCGGTCTTTGGACCGTAGGGGCACTCCAGCCGGTGCTGGAGGAGTGGGCGGGGCGACGGCACGGAGTCCTTACCTTTCGACTGGTGTAGGTGCTGTCGGGGCACGGTTGTTTCGGCAGATATCTGCACATAGTCGCAAGGAGGGAAGTGACTCCGGGCTATCACCACTGCGGTTGCGATGAGGACACGGTGCGGCACACGCTCGAGTCATGCCCGGCTTGGGCCGATCAGCGCTGTGAACTCGTCGTGGCTATAGGGGGGACCTCTCGCTGCCAATCGTCGTCAAAGCGACCCTGCGGGCCGCGGTTGCTGCCTTCTGCGAGGTCATTTCGCGGAAGGAAGCGGTGGAGAGGGTCAGGGAGGCTGATTCCTCCGCAGATCCAAACCGCCGCCAGCGACTGCGACGGGGCAGGCGTGAATATTTGCGACTAATGCCGCCCTAGCCGAGGCTGCGGGTGGATGGACCGGGGAACGTCCGCCACCCGCAAGGCCTCCTGCCAAGGTGCGACGCTTCGTTTGCGGATGCGTCGCTACGTAGAGGGTACCCGAAAGGGTAAGCCGCCGGCGGACTACTGAAGTAATGGATTACACAGTGCCAGTGGTCCGTCAACACAGCGGGAGAGACGACAAACGGTGCGTTAATTTAGTGGGTGAAGGCCCACACTACCCTGTTCGTTGCCCCGAACGACGGGGTGTGCGGTTAGGTACATATTTTCCCGCCTAAACAAAAAAAGGGATATACTTGTACACATAACATAGCTATATCTATCACACAAAAGCCTAGAAACGGTATAAAAGCCTATAATATCATTCTTATACACTAGCACATAATATCTCAAACTTGTTACGGTACATACATAAGTTGAAACATCACAAAAACTCGTACAAAAAGCTTGTTGTTTTCAGGTTGCGTCTGTGTTTTCGAAGGGGAGGGAAGCCAAAGTGAGGAGTCGAAGGGGGGCTAATTACGACCCACGCCTCCCTTGAAGAGGAGGGTGATGTTTCGCTCCTGTCTGCCCATCTATATCTACTACTGTAAATCTGTATAAGGAGCTTATGAATGTATTTCGTTCATTTTGTTAAATATATCTGGACATAACGATATTTACCTGATAACAAACGACGTGGAAACTGCGATTGGTGATTTTGAGCATGATGATTTATTTATAGGAAAATGTAGGTAGGTACTTACTATACGTTTCAGCATCTCTATACAAAAATGACTGAGGTCTGCCGTTGTCTACGCATCACGGAAAAGCTACTGGATAAATTTCAATTAACTTTTCTAAGTTTTACTCGTTACACACTTGGCCCTTATCTGACGAATAATATCTTCATCTTTATTAATATTCTAAATGCGAAAGTGACTTCTTTTTTGTTAAGCTTTCGCGGTGTAACTACTGAATCAATAATCATGGAATTTTGCATACTTATAGTCTGGAGCCCAGAAAAGAGCATAGACTACCTTTTATCCCGGACTAAGGAATGCTTACAGTGTGACCGCTATTTTTACATATAAAATAATTAGCGTACCGTAAAGTGATGTATATATTCTGAAGTACACGCGGTGGGAGTCGCGGGCATAATCTGGTTCTCTATAAAGCAGTAATAATTTATGAACAAATACACATCTAATTAAAAAAAATGTCAAATATGGGGAAACTGTGATTTACCTATTTTCTTTACAGCCACTTATCTATACTCAGAACATACAATTAGATACTTAGTCACATTGAATAAATATGAACTTCACTAAAAACTTATTGGAAGTTCCTCAAACATTAACTACTTTTCAACAGCGAAACGCGATTTATAAGTAAGCAAGAAAAAATATTAAGAGAGGTATCAAGACGCAACACTTGAATAATCACTTATGTTATTAGGGCGCAATATTATTCATATTTTTTGCCATACATACCTTTATTGTGTAATATAAAACATCCCATTCAAGTACTGTAACTCTATACAAATTGGCACTTCCATTGACGCCGGGTGACACTTTTATATAACCACGATTAACAGTCAACGGAAATTAGAGCCCAATAATATTATTAAAGGTTTTTTCCCGAGGTTTCACAGCGAACGTTCCCCTTCCCGATGGCAGCGGTCGGATTACCACCTACGTATTTGTGTAAACACAATAAATATTTTTTGGCCTCTGCCTTTATCTTCTTGGTGCAGATCGGGAGATATTCATCAGTATTTAAGATACATGTTTAAGATAATGTTAAGGAATAATAATTGATTGTAAGTAGGAACAGGAAATTTGAGCAGCGCTCAAGAGTATACTTAAATTTTAGCTTGGAGACCGTAGGCATATGTGTAACAGTTTTATTATAAGACAATAAATTATTTGATCCCAGTTATGTTAAAAGTATCAACTCACATATTTTCTCAAAATCAGTTAGTGGCACCAAATTGATCAGGATGTAGTACATTACCATTCCACAAACGCAGCAAAAGATCTTCACGTTTAATATAAAAAAAAATAATGCATAATGTTTTTAATCTGTGTTTTAGCTTTGACATGCTCAGCTACTTTCAAGAACAAATTATTAGTTACGACCCGGTAAAGACATCTGAGACAAATGTGAGGGGGAGATTGGGGGTCAACGTCAGGTGACTACGATAGCTTAGTGGTCCAGAGCACTTCCTCGGATTTGATGGGACGCAACTTCGAATCCTGCTCGCAGAAAAGCTATAGACCAACACACTGTATACAAAACTAAATTAAACCATAATTTTCTCGAAATCTATTTTAAGCAGTTTGGCACAAATAAGATCAAATTTGAAAGCACCGAAATGTTCGAATTGCAGTACATTAGTGTAAAATAATATATCGCTAAAATACATACATATACATATGAAATTTGTATAACACTGTTGGTGCTTTAAAAAAAGTAAATAAACGTCTACTGCTAGTTTACATGCCACAACTGTAATACAACAGTTGTGATTGAATTAACTACAACTGAGCGAACATCCCTCGCACTCGACACTTGGACAATAGTGTCGCGGTAACTAAGCGTTAAGATTAACCGACGTTAAGTGGATTACACATGTGGTGTACGCGGCCCTTCCGCTACCATTGAGCAGCACTTGAGTGATTTATAATTGTATTAATTTGTTAATACTTTTTTGTTATTCGTTTTGCAGTTAGTGGTTTTTGATGTGAAACATCTAATGCGGAGGGAGAGTAAAATCGGCTGTTAGCGTGGCGACGCTTTTATTTTACTTGTCCCGTTCAAATATTGCAAGTTCAATTTGACACACTTTCCCGTTTCCGATTGAGATGAAATTTTACACGCATCTGTATATCGTGTGACAATGCAGTATTATGATGACATGGAGCTGATCTGATGATGGAGCTGGAAGGTGGACATAGGAACTCTATAATGAAACGACGCAACCCCATCGAATTTGGGCTCATATGATTCGTCTTGACGAGTACTTTGTCTTTAGATGGTATCCAGAGTCTGATGATGGAGCTAGAAGGTGGCCATAGGAACTCCGTTATAAAGCGAGATAACTCCATCGAGTATGGGCTCGTATGATTTGTCTTGACGAGTACTTTCTCTCTAGATGGTATCCAGGGTCTGACGATGAAGCTGGAAGGTGGTCAATTTACCTAACTCTGTAATGAAACGACGCAACCCTATCGAGTTTATACTCGTTTGAATCGTCTTGAGGAGTACTTTATCAAGTTATGATAATTTTATTTCTACAAAATAATTTCGATGTTTTCACATCTGGTAGACGTACCGCGACGTCTAGTTTTTTTTCAGCTGAATAGTCTAAACATTTACTTGAGCCGTCTATGATCGTTCTTAATTTAAAAACAAGCTATTCTTACGGCATAAAGCTACTACTACTAGCACTAAGTCTGCCAATACTCTTTCTTTGAAAGGAGACGTTATCAACAATTGGACGGCATGAGAGAAAAAAAAAAGTATTTGGCAGGTACCACTAAATGCATCTACCCACATTCAATGTTTCTATATACTATACTACTATATACAATGTACTATTATATTATATATACTAGCTGCTACCTGCAACTTTGGCCGCGTTAAATTTAGTTATTTTCTTTTCTAGTGGAAAATCCTAATTATTTATTTTATTATCTGTTTGAATCGGTATTCATTCACAATTTCATGGGTTTTATATTCTTAACTAAAAAAAAAGCTAAATGCCACGCGGACGAAGTTGCAGGTGTGCAGCTAGTTCTGTATAAAATAGATACTGTTAAATGACACTATTTTGTTCAATAAGTCGTGAAGAGACTGTACTACCTATAAGTCTCTTCACACTAATGTAGTAGTTATAACAAGTGGTAATAAAGAGATTTGATATTATTAAGCAAACTAACAACATCAACCATTTCTTTAAACTAAAAGTTCTTACCAAATAATGTAAAGTATAACATTTTAAAGGATTTTGTTCCCCTCTAAAGCACCGTAGCGAAAACGGAAGCTCTCTGTGGTCAATAAACCATTCTGCACTCGACAGTGGCACACGGGAACAATGGCTAAAGCCTATTGTGTCCCATCACTGTTTAGTCAATAAGTAAATACTTCATAAATATTTAAACAGCTTGGGCCATTGTGAATCTTTTTTGCATTACTCTGCTACAAATTTCAATTTTATTTATTTATCGCCTCTTGTTAAACGAGCAAATATAAACGAGCAAATAATTATGTGTATCTTTATGAAGCATTTTATTTACCTATATACTTTGAATAATTAATTATTTTAAAATTAATTAAAGTCTTGCCTGTCCCAGCGTGAATTAACCGGCTTGATCGGGGAAGTACGGGTGGTACTTCCCCGATCAAGCCGGTTCATTCACGCTCTCACAGAGGATCAGTGTGAAAAAACCATAGGACTCCTACAGTTGTGTTTTGTATGGTGAGTGAGAGCACCGGAGATCAAACAACCTCCTCTCATTATACTCTTCTTATTCTCTTTCCTCTCCACCTCCTTTTCCTTTCCTTGAAGTTGGCTACTTACTCTAGTATGTGTAGTTTTACAATCATTAATATTCTGCATTGTTTGTTTTATTTTAAGACCTTTATAGCTATTTGTAAATGAAAACGAATACCTATATTTCATGGTCTATTATTATTTGGATATTTAGGTATAAGAAGTGCACATGTAACTTCTAATATTTCAAACCAGGTGCATAATCAAAAGCCAATGTCCAAGGTTTATAATACTTACTCATTTTACTTCAACTTATTTAGGAATCAGAAGATATTCTAAGAACGGACATGCATCACTCTTAGATGGACATAATTCAATTATATGGCCATTGTCGACTTAGTTTTTGCTCTCCAACATTTTACACGTCAACAATAGAGTTATTTTGCTAACAATAACTGTATTCGACATACAATCTCGACGAGTTAGACCCACGATGACCACTCTATGTAGATATTATAAACTGCAGAAGTACAAGTCTGTACAATTTATGTATTCTCCAGCCAGACCATAGTGGAAAGAGTGGGGAAGTAGGCTATCTCCGGCCCATTCCGCGATATAATTACCTACCATACTTACCTGTCTCAGGGTTGTCACTTTTAGCTAAATTTTAATTCAGTGCCTAGAAATTGGAAAGGGCCGGGAAGTTGTATTTTTTACTTGTAATCGTTTAGGTAAAACTGACCTCACTAACCCTGAACCCAGACGATACAAAACAGATTATTTTAACTTACGATTATTACTTAGTCACTATACCAACAATACTGAGATATCGACATGACATGACATTTAGAGAGCCAAACACACAGCAATAAGTTCTTCTGCGATTCCATCCATCCATCCATCAGCCTTCCGAAGTCCACTGCTGGACATAAGCATCCCCAAGAGAACGCCACAACATGTGTATCGCTCATATGGGGGATAGTGCCGTAAAATAAAACTCCCATGGGTGGAGAGGGGTGGGACAATTCTAAAGCCGGCCCCACACGACAAAAACGTCTTCTCCTGCGATTATTACACATTTTTCATTTATTTAGCGGTGCCGAAAAGCCGTGACGCGCGTACCTTGTGCGGCGTTAGCCCTGACTGGCGTACTGAGAAACGGGTCGAGATTTTATTAGAGTGTACGTACATTACTGTGGCGCACACATACAAGCCGCGCGCGGTGCGTTTGTATGAAGATAACCTACTTCCCACTCTTTCTACTATGGCCAGACCGTCATTTATTAGTCAACAGACACTAGCCATGAACGCAGAAGATTTTTTTTTATTTTTTTTATTGAATATAGTGGCAGACGAGCCACTGCCCATCTGATGGTAAATGGTAACCGTCGCTCATGGACTCAACTATACCGAGATTTTTGTATTGTCAAGCCGCTGCTCACCATTCATTTCACCGATATGAAATGAAAGAATAAACGTCTATCTCCTGCTACAGCCAAAACACAACGATGTGCTTCATGGCCGGTCACACGGGAGATGGTGGTACCAACCCGCGCAGGCCCGATATCAAGTGAGTACTCCCACTTGGTACCCAGCCCTACCACCAGTCATGCAATGGATGATAATTAAATTAGCTTACTTCCCTTAGTCGCCTCATACGACACCCGTGGGAAAGGATGGGGTGGTGACACTTGTGTTCTTAGTCCGTCACCACACGGAATAAAGTATAATATAGTGCATGAGTGTGTGCGCAAACAACTCTGTTCTCTCACTCTCATAATCTGGTTGAACGTCATTTCAAAACGCGCGGAGAGAGATCAGGCATTACCGACAGCTTTACGCACTTGCCGAAGCACGAGGGTAAAACACCGCTGGCCTCTTCGTGATAAGTGGAATTCCATTGTCTCTGCCTACTCCTCTGGGAAACAGGCGTGTGTCTATATATGTATGTAAAATACCGAAAATCTCATAACCAACATCCATTTCTTCTCCTTAAATTAATAACATAATGTGAAAATCAATAAACACTTCAGTTTTTGATCTATATTTTTTTAGCAATAATTAGTACTTTAAAAAGTAGCACAGCATGTTAAATGCTAAAAAAATATAGATCAAAAATGTTTGAAAAATCGCGCCATCAAATAGTATGAATTTTAATTGCAAAATTAATCTTACTATATTGGATTAATGCATGTAAATGCATTCCGATAGATGGCGTTGGTCGTAAAGACAAATGTGATGAGGAAATTGGGATGACCAAATAGGTCAGTACGATAGCTCAGTGGCTTAGAGCACTTCCCCGGATTGGAAAAGACGCGGGTTCGATTCCCGCTCGTACTAAAAATCTCTTTTTCCTTTTTCTTTAAAATAGCACCAAACAGATAACTGTTGTTGTATTCAATCATTAATAACAGCCTATGTGTTGGTGATGCTCAGGGTAGGTGTGGTCCCTCAACCATTAATAAACCATCTCTCCGTCTGTATTGGCAGACCACTGAGATTGTATGACCTTACTTGAGTGGTACCAGACAAAAGCTTAGAAATATAACTATTTATGAATCCTTGAAATTTGCTAATTGTTTTTGACAGGCGAAAATTGCGACAGTAATTATTTTACGTTTAGCTCTGGGGCACTAGTGGCTGGTCATTTTTTGATTGGGGTGAGTACCTAAGAAATCATACTTAGGAAATAGAGTGGCATTTATTGCAGCGCCAAGGGCGGCAGTAAGTGTAAATCCGGCCGGGTTACACTAGTTATTTTAGTGATATTTAGAAAAACTGAGGCTGATTTAGGTATATGATGTTGTATGTTACATAAATATTTTAGTGACAGTTCTAATCATTTGTTTAACATTTAAATGACAGTTTTTGTAATATTTTCCAAAGTAGGTTTACAGCTAGTTTTGAGTGTAGAAAAATGTTGACAATTGTCACCACAGAGAGAAAGCAAAAGTACAGTAAATAACTCTTCTCTCTATATCAGTGGTGTACCTTCCGTCCCAACTGAATCCACAACTAACTACATTTCTTTTCTTCTATCAAAACTTAAAATATATTATTTACTGTACTTTTGCTTCCTCTCTGTGTAGTGACAATTCTCAACATTTTTTCTACACTTGAAACTAACTGTAAACGAAATATGAATTGTATTTATATGTGAAGTGTTTATCGTGTCCTGTTCCAGATACTATCTTAATCTTGGATTAGCGAGGTGTTAGGAGGCTTTGTTAACATGTCTGTTAACTCGTGGTGCCACCTATGAGGGACAATAACCATTGAGTGGTCAAGCTACTCCCACGCACTATAATAGCGATTAGTGTAATCTTTCAATAATATCCGGTCTAAGAGCAGACGTTTTTTAATTTACCTATACAACTATAGAATTGGTAATATTATACTCGGCTATGTTTAACTCAAATCATACGCTATAACACACGTGGGCTACGTCTTTGAAAACTATGAAAGATAGATAATACGATATATATTTAACATTTCTACAGCCCGAACTAATTATGGGTCTAATTCATTAATTCTTAGATCTTCTAATTCTTACAATAAAAAATTCTCTCATATTGATTTATTTCATCTGTCACGTAATAATTATAGAAAAGTACTTTAGGAACTTTAGTCCAAATATTATTATCGTATCGTATATATAGATTTATTTTTATTAGTAGAAAATTGTGAAAAGAGAGAAATATATACTATAAGTTATTTTTCTTTGTTTTTCAATATTTAAGTAAGTATTACATGTAAGGTATTTTTTTTTCTTTATCTTAGATAATGTTTTTATCATAAAAATATTTGCTCACTCACTTTAAAATGATTTAACTTTATGTGGAAACTTAACTGGATTTTTATAATTATTATTTAAGCTATGTTTGTAAAAGCTCTGTTTGTTTCCCAAATAAAAAAATATATATAAGATCTATACTAAAATTTTGAATGGGTATGTCCTTAACTTCGTTTTTGATAATCCCACAGGATACAAACATTTTTGGATAGTAAGCTTAATCTGGTTAAACAACTATCTGTGTGCCGAATTTCACTCAAATATCTTCAGCAGTTTTTTTCCACCCATGTAGTGGCGAACAAGCATACGTACCCGATGTGTTACCGTAGCCTATAAACACTAGCAACACCAATATATCACTCGCACGTCGCCATGTTCAAGGAATTGGGATAGGAGGGGGATAGGAAGGATAATAAGGAGTGAAGGTAGGATACTAAGGAGGGAATGGGAGGAGGTTTAGGCCTCCGGTGCTTTCACTCACCCTACGAAACACAACGGTAGGCGTAACTACCGCTGTTTTTCTAATCTTTTGTGAGAGGGTGGTACTTCCCCAATCGAGCTGTTCCATTCTTACTGGGATAAGCAAGGCTCTACCACAAGAAGGTGATTCAATAACAAACATAGAAACCTTCGCACATGGCTAGGACACATCCGTGCGACGCTCGTATGATCTTAACACATACGCCATTATAAAGTTGAAAAAAAAATTAGGCGTATTTTGAAATAATAATATTCACGGACATTTCACACAACGTCCTCTGGTCCCACTTGTGCTATGGGTACCAGATTACGGATACAATACTTATATTACTTTTTTTTTGTAAATACATACATATAATAGATAGAAAACACCCAGACGCAGTACAAATATCTGTGTTTATCACACAAATAATTGTCCTGAGTGGGAATCGAACCCACGACCTCGTGCACGGAAGTCGGTTACACTACCAACAACGCCACCACGAAGCCCGTCTAAAATTACGTTTACGAAATCTATCATATTGTATGTCCAGCAGTGGACGTTGGTAGGCTAATGGATGGATATAATCTTATAAAAGTTAGTTTTTTTGTTTTAAACGACCTAATATTCGTTTAGAAACAAAATTAAAATATCTACTTTTAATTTTTTTAGACTTACCTACAATGTATGACATTTAAGCTACTATAGGTATTAGGGATGGGCCGAAAATAGTTTTACATCCGGCGTAACCGAATTTCGGTGGCTTGAACCGAACTTCGGCATTCGGCCGTAGTTCGGTCTTAAATGACAAACATTCGGTATAAGAAAAAAGGATGGTTTCGACTAAAATTAAGAGAAATCATATCTGTCACAGCTGTAAAATAAGTCACATATACCAATACTCTAGAGTAATTTAATCATGGTTAGTTGTAGGTACGCTAAACTATGATTATTATAGATAAATGAAAATGTATATACCTATGAATAGATTTTTTCGCAATCCAGGAGTCTATGAATCAATAAACCCAATAATTTGAAATAATGTGCCCTTACACTTATTGTTTTACGACGTTGTATTTCATAAAAAATACACACACAGAACACATGTTGACAAATGACTCCCGAGAAAGCACACACCGAAGTTCAGCCGAACTTCGGCTGAATTTTTTATATTTACCGAATGTTCGGCCGAAGTTCGTATTCGGTTAAAATCACATTCGGCCCATCTCTAATAGGTATTAAAACATAGCATCACGCCTGTATTCCCCGAAGGGGTAGGCAGAGGTGTATTACACACCCACAATTTGCTAGCTATTTTTAAGTCCCACGTAATATAGGGCGAGCCTATTGCCGACTACCGGGCACATTCCAAACTCCGGGCTGCTACTGAGAATTTATCTTTTTGCGGAAAAGCTCAATAATATTGCCCGACCCGGGGATCGAACCCGAGACCTTATGATCAGCAGACGCACACACTACCGCTGCACCACCGAGGCAGTTAAAGGTATTAAACTGAGTATAATAATCCTCTTTATATTATTAAAAAAAAACTTTTGCATTCTACCAATAATTACCAATTAAAATTTGTAAACAAAATTGTAATTATTCATATTGATTGTTGAATTATTAATTTATATTATTAAATAAATTAATTTAACCAGAAACTAAAAAACTTGGAATTAAAAAGCTACCACCGGATCGGAGCGTGGCCTGACTGAAAAAGATACGGCCAAGAAACTCAGTAGGCAATAAAATAAATGCTGTAGATAATTAAATTTTGACGCAACTGCAGAAAACTATTTAAAATTAATTAAACATTAAAAACGCAATTTGACAAACCTAATCATTACTGTGGGTTTTATGTATACAATAAGCGCTAACTGTGGTTGGCAGTGTTGTGGTGTGCCTTCTTGTATTATGTTTGGTGAGGCTTATCTATATATTATATTATAGCTAGAAGGTAGGACCCAGCCGCGTTCCCTATTGAAATTGCGATTGTTTCTTAATTTCATTAGCCTCCCGTATAATTCTGGGATGATACCGATGATCTTTTATCAGGATTTGACGTTTGTCAAACCTAATATGTATAATGGTGGGTGTGGTCCTGACGTGTGCGCCCAAAATGCAGGCATTTTTCATGTATTTTTATTTATAAGAATTATGAATAAGCTGTAATAAATT
This sequence comes from Leucoma salicis, assembly GCA_948253155.1. NCBI lineage: Eukaryota > Metazoa > Arthropoda > Insecta > Lepidoptera > Erebidae > Leucoma > Leucoma salicis. Next base: position 18,763,056 of record OX411816.1, on the reverse strand, counting down.
GGCGAATTATAAAAGTGACGCATGAACACAAAGAAAGATTTCACATTTTTCACTTTGTGTTTAATGTATAGTGCTAAGCATGTCAAATGCTAAAAATATATATAAATATATAAATAGTGACGCATGACTTTCTTGCCAGGTTCTTCTCTTGAAAGGGTATGAAATCCGGCTGCTTGTGGCTATTGCAAATGCCACTTTGTTGTTGCGGATGCACTTGCCTCAGGGCTCGTGTTAATCTTATATGTAAAAATCAAATGTTCGTTAACCTCGCTAAAACCAATTTGAATAATTGTTTTTTGTTTTGTTTGCTCTTATACAGGGATGGTTTAAAAGTAAAAAAAAGGGGGAACCCTATAAAAAAGTAGAAAAATTTAAAGAAAATATTTTATGGCTAACTTTCTATGGTATATTGGGTATATAGCTAATAGACGACAAAATTACAGCTACTGTCATTCTTTCTTCTAAATCATTATGATATTCTAAATCATTATGCATTGCAAGCAAGTTTAATTTAATAACCTAACAAAATCCAAATCTTAGACGATGCAGATTGATTAGGATTGTTATTCGTTGATAAAATAAATTGTAGATGATACGAAGTTCACCGGGTCATCTATTATTAGTGAATTTTTGACGATTTTAAGTGCTGTATATAAGGCCTATGAAATAAACATAATTTTGAGTTTGAAATGATTAACAAATATGCAAACCTCTAAACATACAAACTGATTCTGTCCGCGATGTCGTCCGCGTGGATTTCAGAGTAAATATAAATACATCATTCTACGGCACATTAATTTTGTCTAACTAAAAACAGGGAACCACGGGAACTATCCATTGTTCCAGAACAAAAGGTAGTCTGTGTACTATCCTGGGCTTCAGACAATAAGTATGCAAAATTTCGTGAAGTTTATTTTAGTAGTTACACCATGAAAACGTAACACAGAAACTCACTTTCGTATTTATATATGTAAGGATTAATAAGGATTTTGATTTTATCTTTGTGATGTTTTAGAAATGTCGTGAAAATGGCATGTAAATCTCTCATGCAAATAGATACCATTTTCATGAAAGATTTTCTTAAGTATTATACCATGTAGGTAGGTACAAACTAGAGCGTGAGACGTTAAAAAAGAGTAATGTTCGAAGAAGGATTCCCTAGACTTACCTCTCTAATTCTTAGCTAAGAGTCCGTTATTTTTGTGTTGTTGTGCTTAACTCTCTGGTGCATGGAAGGACTGCGGTTAACAGTGGTTCTTATCTGAAGGTTTTTCCAACGTAAAGCAGAATCTGTATGCCTACTTTGATACAAAAGACATCAATGACATGTGGGTTAAAGCCACAGCCTCACCACACGCACATCTGTGCACGGAGAGGCTACGCACGTTTGCCTTCACTTCGCAACAAAAAGCATGCGATAACGTCCATAACAATCCAGGAATTTGCTACGTACGAATACAAGATAAATGACGTAATTACTACACACGTAGCTTGCTCGAATGCAGCGACTAGGCAGCTCAACGCTGTAACGCAATATACGTGTATGGTTCAAAACTGCGCCGCGCTACAGTTGTACATAGTTACAATTATTATAATGCGCCGCGTGTACAACATGCGCTGCAGTGGGGCAACAGTTTAAGTATACAATATACTAGCCATTGCCCGCGGCTCCGCCGCAGCCAAAAGCTAGTTTTTAGGTAATATCTCAGGTTCCCGATATGGTAGCGGGATAAAATGTATACCAGTTGTTAAGTCTAATAAAGAGCTATCAAACAAAAAAGTTACATCAAAATCCGTATAGTAGTTTTTGCATGATGCATGAACAAACAAACAGACAAAAAATCTAAAAAATCGTTTTGTGTTTAGACACGCCTATATAGCCTAATTCAGTTTTTTTTTTCTTAAATATCTTAAATACAGACACACAGACATAGCTCTGTTACAGCTTTATAATAGTATAGATGTAGGTACGTTGCGTTTAATCTGTGTTAAATAAACATTGTTCCATTCTTAATACTTTTTAGAATACAACAAAATATACGACCAATAAACAAACGATAAGGCTTCTTTTAATATTATACAAAGAAATCTGACAAGAAAATTATACATAAAGAAACAGCTTACGAAAACTCATCAAACCTCTCTATACAGCAGCCATAAGTCTTGATTGAAACCCACGGATAGTTTAGTAATCCTCCCTCACAATAACATACACGTTATTAATTTCATATCGCCAACAAAAGAGCATGTTGCTACAAATATCTACACAAAAGGAGGCTGAGTAATTAATGTTACAGTCGTATTGGTTGAATCCAGTCGTTAGTCCCAAGGGGGGCGCAAATCGCCTCGCACAATACGGTAGTTAGGGAGTAGGGTGTATATCGGCAGACGTTTAACGAGCAAATTATTTAGTAAATGTTGCCAAATAATAACATTAAAGCGTGGGGTGGCACGCGACAATGATTTCCTCTGAGATAGTATTGATGATTTTGTCACATTGATTATATAGGAATGATGATGAACCATATTGATATGGGCCGCAGTTACGTCGACCAGCAAAAATACTCTCCAATAAAGATCATATTCACATTGTTATTTAATTACCAGATCACCCGGTGAAATTCGTATCACCTACAATTTATTTTATCAGCGTTTATCAAATCTAATCAATCTGCATCATCTAAGATTTAGATTTTGATAGCTTATTAAATGAAACTTGCTTTTAATGCCAAAGAATTAGAAAAAATGGCAGTAGCTGTCATTTTGTCGTCTGTTAGCCAAATACCCATACAAAGTTACTAATATTGAATTCTTCAATATTTCTCCTTTTTTAAAGGGTTCCCCTTTTTCTCTATTTTTAAACCACACCTGTATTAGAGCAAACCAAACAAAAAAAAAATATTCAAAATGGTCGCCAGTTTTGAGTTTTAGTGAGACTAACAAACAGCAATTGATTTTTATATGTATAGATATATAGATAAATAATGATAATTAAGAAAAGTTAGTTACACTTAATAGTTACAATGTTTCTTTAATCTGTAGGTATCGATTGTTTTTAGGAATACGATTTAATGTTTTGTATAAAAACCAATACCATAAATATGCAGTTCTGTATGAAATCCATTATTCAATTGAAAAATTCCATTTTTACAAAAAAGCAGTTTATGATCATTGGTGTATTAACACAAAAGATAGCAGTTCAAATCTTAACAATCAAAATATTGACGCTACAAGTAACCGAGGCATGCACAAAGGAGCGCGAGGGGCCATCCCCTCAAACGGAGGGTGGCCAATGAGAGGTCCCGTCTTCACCAGTGCAAACAGCAGCGATCCTGAATGCCACATAATTGAGTGGCTCCTCGACGCTCCACTGATCTATTGTCATCGCCATTAAAGCAATTATGATCTAAATGTTCGCGAGTTAATGATGGTTTTATAAATGTTTTACGCATGAAAGCATCGAGTGATGTCTTCAAAGATCAGCTGCTAATATTAATTTGTAATTTTTTTCATATTTTTATATATATTTTTAGCATTTGACATGCTTAGCCATAGTAAGTTAACACAAAGTGTGAAAATGTTAAATCGAAAATAACAGTCTCGAGCAGGATTCGAACATGCATCTCCTGGATACCGTCCAGATGCTTTGCCAATTCAGCAATCGTGACAATTGATCGACTGCTAATTTCGATAACACATTCATTCTTAACGTCTTGGGTGACGCCTGCGCCATCTTTCGGAAGTATTTGCATACATTATACCGACCAGGTAAACTTAATTTTACAATTAAGATTTTTACCAAATAATGAAATAATTATAGGGTCATCACATTTTCACACCTTGTGTTAATTTGTAAGCTTTTCTCAAGAAACGATTAACCATATGATTACTAATTTTATTTACTTCAAAATTAATTACCTTTAATTTTGAGCAAATGTGGTCGGGTACCTACTGTTTCAGACTTTAATGGGACAGTATATTATGAGGATAGATTAGGTTAACTGTACCATGTATGAAGAATAGGTATCATGTGTAAATAAATCGAAAGAAATATAACATAATCATAGAATTCCATGAACTATAGGTAGTATGAATACCGTTTTGAAAACTTGGTGTAAAACTATTTATTAACTTACAAATCATAATTTGTGAATAAGGAAAAAGAGTATTTTAGTACAGGCGGGAATCGAACCTGCGTCCCTTCCTATCCGGGGAAGTGCTCTAATCTGTACTAAAATACTCTTTTTCCTTATTCACAAATTATGATTTGTACTTTAAGAGTAGCGGAGCATGTCAAGTGCTAAAATATAGATCAAAATATTTATTAACTTTTTCAGATTGATGAGAAGAGTAAATGCGGGAAATAGAGTGAACGGAGCATTGGGACAACTTCTCGGCAGCCACCACCTCAGCTTGAAGGCACGGGTCGCAATACACAAGGCAGTGCTTGTTCCAACGATACTACCTATATGAAAGCGAGAGTTGGGTATGCAGAAAGGAGTATGAGAGTAAACTCAATGCGGTCGAAATGTGATCTCTGCGAAGAATCTGTGGAGTGTTGAGGAAGCGAGAGATGTATGCAAGAATAGAGCCTCTTGGCACTCAGACCTCTCTGCCTACCCTGCAAGGGTAATAATAAGTGTGATAAGTAATAAGTAATAGTAGTATTTCAGATTGATTAACACTTTAATAAGGCACAAAGCCAGATTTTAATTAGGTACGTATAATAAGCCCTCAATTGTTACCCACTGTGCGATAAATATAAACGTTAGTACAAATAACACCATATTTACCGCAGTAAGACTAATTGTCACAGCGCGCGCTAAACATTTACTAAACTAAACGTGATAATGATAATGTATTCCAAGCGCGTACTACAATGTTTCGACGACGTTTAGCTCGTGAATTGTCCCTTACTGGATAAATGCGTAATACATATAATAATATTCTTCGTCTTTACAGTATCCTTAGTGGAAGGGAAATTAGTCTACTAGGCCACGGTGGCCATATTGGCTGATTACGGTGATAGTGATAGTTGAAAATGTCGGAAACAATTATACCTACAGACTGGGATCTTTATCAACTAATGTGCATTGTTTATTTGACCCAACAAAGTCAAAATAAAATAAACAAGTAGCGTATTCCCGTAACGGAATAAGGCTGTATATGTTGCCACGGAAATATTGATATTGGAAGCTGGTTTTTCATTCTACTTATCTACAATTACGCTGATGTACCTAGGCACCTAATATTAAAAATAAAAAATAGTTGAATGATATTCTAATATATATAGAAAGAGGTTACAGTACAGAGAATGTTCTTTTTTATTAACTACCTTGGCGCAAATAACCGTCAAAAACCCCTACATCAAAGATTAGTCCATGATCAGTAAGCATCCCAGTACAATACCCCAGGGACTAGTCGGGACTAAGTCCCCGCAAACGGAATGGATAATTCAATCAGCGACGGAACGCACCGCCTAATACCGAAATTAGCAATACGATATGAATAAATAGATTTTGGTCTCTCGAACAAAGTAGGCGTCGAGGGAATATGTTGTAGGGGACGCGGCTGTTTAGCGAATCATTAGTTTTACTAATGAAGGGTTGCGTAAAATATTCGAATGTCAATGTTAGTAGGGCTGACGTATGATAGTCCTGTTGAATTTGATTTTATAATATTCATAAGTTGTCTTATCAGCGCACTAGCCAAACTTCGCACACAAAAGTTAGCTTTTAGGTTATACTTCAGGTCCCTAATACCTTTAGTAGCAGGATAAAACATATTTCAGTTTTTTTATTCTAATCAAGAGCTATCAAACCATTAAATTTTCATTAAAATTCGTTCAGTAATTTTTGCACAACAAATACAAACAGAATACTTTTAAATAATTGTTTTGTGTTCAGAGATGGCTAAATTTCCCATAGGTACAGAAATCAATATTATTTTCTGAAATAACTTAAATACACAGACACAGCTCAGTTACAGCTTTATAATTGTAACACAGATACCTTAGATATATATCTATGTATATGTATATAATCTTATCCGCAGAAGCAGTAATTTCGGGTACAACGTGAGGAATTTTACCGAAATAATTTATAAAATGCTTTTAAATTAAGTTCTAAATTCACCAAGAATCCTATAAAATTGACAAAGCGTTTATTTTGCAGTTATGAGATTAATATTTTAATTTGACTAAAGGTACCTATACCTATCGACTTTTTTAAAGGAATAAGGTAGAGATGAGCTTCTTGTTTCACGGGCTAAAGATGACTCTCCTCCTCTACTTGAAAGTGTCAGCAAGTAGGTACCTACTCTAGTATTCATATCACTAGGTACACCATGTATCACAATGTTATTAAACATTGATATAAGAGATACTACACTACTACACATGGATCTATCAAATTAAAAGATTAGTATCTTTGATAAAATATTTCCTATACTGTACTTACTTATTTATATTTATAAATTACTTTTAAATAAAAAAAATCGCCTTTAAAATACACCCAGAAACTAAAAAGTAAAAAATAATTGGTATTTACATAAGATTTCCGTGCTAAACACTTACTGATATAAAAATCATTGAAATCAATTCATAATTGGCGGAATAATCAAGTAACAAACATACAAAAAAAATACAGTCGAATTGAGAACTTCCTCCTTTTTGAAGTCGTTTGAAAATAATAGAGCATTGTTCAACAATTGTAGGTGCACCAATACGAGAAATCAATTGTAGATATAGATGCTGTATAAATAGCAGATACTGCGCGAAATATCAGTGAGTATAACAATAATAGAACCACATTAAGATAACTAACATAAACAGATAACAATCCGATCTCGTTGTTGCATCTACGTCAATTATAACTGAGATACATTGAACGGAACAGAGATACGCCAATTAGTCGAGACGCAGGAAGCGGGCGCGCGTGCGCACACCCTAATTGTTTCCGACCGAGTCCTGCCCACCCCCACGCTTACTTCCCTACAACCCTGATACCACCCTAGCTCCCGTCGATAGCAAGGAAAGCATAAAGCCAGCCTAGAACTTCAATATTTCAGGAACTAAGACTTGATTGTGAAATTCTATGACAGATATTATACTAAGGTTTATACAGCTTGTTATTTTTAAGTTCTTGGCGTACTACGTTCGGCGAAATACTACAATAATATTCTTTTAAATTTAAAAAGATTTAAACGATCGGTATATTATGTGCTTATTTATACCTACTCACAACGATATACTTTTGGGCGGGTGCAGTTTATTGTGAAACCTCTAAAAAGTAATATGTATAAATAACCAAAACCCATGTCTCGGTGGTGCAGCGGTATTGTATGCGACTGCTGATCATGAGGTCTTGGGTTCGATCCCCGGGTCGGGCAGTGTTATTGACCGTTTTCCTCAGCAGCAAAAAATTCTCAGTAGCAGTCCGGAGTTTGGCAATGTGCCCGGTAGACGGCAATAGGCTCTCCCCCTATTACGTGGGACTTAACATAGATGGCGAACCGTGGGTGTGTAACACACCTCTGCCTACACCTTAGGGGATACAGGCGTGATACCCATAATTACTTACATAATAAAGCAGGTACCATGAAAATTTTTAAATTAAATTTAAAATAGGTACCTACGCCACGTAAGTGTGGGTTAGCATACGATCCTTTACATCACGCATTTCAATACTGCCGCCGCCTAAAATATATATATTAAACTTGCAAATATTCTGAATAATAATATCCGTAAATGATCTGCTAAATGTGCTCAAATCTGTTACTTTTACACATATATTACATTTCAAACGTTCGTCATATCGGTGTCCACACAAAATATCATAATTTTTCTGAGTGCAACTTGACACGGGTCATCCGGAAGCAATCGAGTGCTCCACAATGGCCAAAATGTTCATTGTGAGAGGCACGTGCATCGGCGTGTGTCCGCGATTTGTTCACTGTGACGAATTAACGACGGCTCTATTATGACGCGAACGATTTACGCTTGTTAGGTATCATTTAATTGTTCCTGAGATCGCTTGTGCTACTAAATATTTGCATATCTACTGCTTTGCTTATGTTTAAAGCTCTCCAAGGGCTTCTCTTTTCTATTTTACTTATTAAAATTTCATCCATTCATCCATCCATCAGCCTTTTAACGTCCACTGCTTGACTTAGGCCTCCCCAAAAATGGGGGATAGTGCCATAATCGCCACGCTTGGCAGGCGGGTTGGCGATCGCAGTGGATGTTGTTAATACTCGAAGGAGTGCTGCTGCCCACTCCCCCGGTATTCCCTCAGTCAGCTCTTACGATTCCCATGGGTAGAGAGGGGTGGGACAATTCTAAAGCCAGCCCCACACGGCATTATATTAAAATTTAGTTCCCATAAATCTCACAAATATTTTTTCTCGCCATTACTGATACTATTGGGCACGGGTCTTCTCTCAAAGTGAGAGGGATTCAGATTACAGTCCACCATGCTGGACTAGTGTGGGTCTCACAAGCCTTCAAGAAATTCTCTCAGGCATGCAGGTTTCCTCACGAAGTTTTTCTTCACATTTTGAAAAAATCCTGAAATTCAGATGTGTGTGCCATGATTATGGACTGGGGCTTGAAATCGATACCATTGTCTTGGTTTTTCCACTAAGCTCTTTCTCTATCTATATAAGAGTATCTTGAAATATCTAAATAAATAAATATTCAATTTTATATAGTTACTAGCCTTTGCCCGCGGCTCCGCCGCAGCCAAAAGCTAGATTTTAGGTTATGTCTCAGTCATAGTAGCGGGATAAAATCTATACCAGTTTTTAGGTCTAATCAAGAGCTATTAAATTAATTGTAATGTGCGAACGTACAAACAGACAAAAATCTAAAAAATATACTTTTGTGTTCAGACACGCCTATATTATAGCCTAATACCACAGTCGAGGAACCTTACAGTCGGCCATCGAAGACGTCTAGACAGAGCAATCGTGAGGTGCGGTGCGGGGTGAGACGCGGGCGGGGCGCTCCCAAACGGCCGAACATTTACGCTCACTCGTTCGGGAGCTATTTTTCAGGGCTATCGAAATAAAATATTTTTAAATAAAAATGGTGCACACTTCGTGTGCGGTTACAAACTGCGGGTCCTCATTTAAAATAAGGAATTGAAGTTTCATCAGTTTCCACGTACACAGGAAAGGTAAGAGAAATCTATTTTGCGTACTATTACAATTTTGAAATTTTTAATGTTATCGTAACTCATGCTACTTTTTGAGAATATGCAAGATGTCCGCCGCGTACCTTACAATTTTTTAAATATGGGTTTTGTGACTGTACATTCTTGAATTTTGTTATTTGTTTTTATGAGTGCTAGTTGAACATTCTGTGTTATTTTTAAATCCAAAATGGTAGTCGCGTAACTTGTGCAATTTTTCAACATGGGTATCAATTATGGGGGTTTAAGGGTGTTTTGTTCGAATTTTTTTTATTACTCCAAGATAGCTACCGCGTAGTTTGTGTAACTTTTCAATATGGATATCAATTGTGGGGTTTTAAGGGTGTTTTGTTCGATTTTTTTTTTCCAAGATAGCTGCCGCGTACTTTGTGTAATTTTTCAATATGGGTGTCAATTATGGTTTTTTTTAAGGGTACTTCGTTCGAAGTTAGTTTTTTTTAATTCCAAGATGGCTGCCGCATACTTTGTGTATTTTTTCAATATGGGTGTCGATTATGGGGTTATAAAATGTGCTTCATTCGAAATTGTTTCGTTTTATGATTGTTAAAAAAATTGAGTTCATAACCAAACCTTGCCCACACTTTCCAAATTATTTTTTAATTAAATTATTTATAAGAATGCGAATATATTATATAAAAAAGTTTGATAATAGGAGTTTAAAATCTAGTATGTAGTTAAAAAAATCTAAAGTATATATCAGTTGTACATTTGAAAATGATTGTAATTTTACGAGTATGTTTTGATTTGCATCGTAGTAGGGTATTTGAGTTAGGTTACTTTTTATGACCTCGAGGGAAGAGCTGTTGGCGGTGTCGCTCGACATCGCCAACGCCTTCAATAGTCTGCCATTCGGCTGCATCAAGGAGGCACTCCGGTACCATGGAGTGCCCCTCTACCTAAGGCGGCTGGTGGCGGACTACCTCGACGGCCGCAGCGTCCTCTTCGTGGACCGGGAAGGGGACGTTGTAAGGAGGGCTATGTCGTGCGGCGTCCCGCAGGGTTCGGTTCTAGGGCCGCTCCTGTGGGACATCGGCTACGACTGGGTCCTCCGTGGCCGGCTCCCCCCCGGGCTGGGCGTAATTTGCTACGCAGACGATACGCTCGTCACAGCCCGGGGCGGGACCCTCGAAGAGGCGGCAACGCTGGCCACCTCAGGAACCGCGGAGGTGGTCAGGCGGATCGAGGCGCTGGGGCTTAGGGTGGCCCTTGAAAAGTCGGAGGCCCTACTCTTCCATGGGCCCCGACGCGGCCCACCCGCCGGCGCCTCGATAACGGTCAACGGTGTGGGCTTTCCAATCCAGGCCCACATCAAGTACCTGGGCCTGGTATTGGATGGACGGTGGCACTTCGACGAGCACTTCCGCCGTCTTGCGCCAAAGCTCGTCGGCACGGCGTCCGCCCTCGGGCGACTGATGCCGAATTTGGGCGGACCGAGTCTCGCGTGTCGACGACTCTACGCGGGGGTAGTACGGTCAATGGCACTGTACGGCGCGCCCGTGTGGGCGGAGTCCCTGGCCGCTCGCAATAGGGCCCTTCTGTGGCGTCCACAGAGGGTCGTAGCGGTCAGGGCAATACGCGGGTACCGCACGGTCTCGTGCGATGCAGCCTGCGCGTTGGCCGGAACCCCCCCGTGGGATCTGGAGGCGGAAGTGCTCGCCGACGTTTATCGGCGGGCGTCGACGGCGCGGGCGGGGGGCAGCCGCCCCTCGCCAAGCGCAATCTCAGCGTGGCGGGAAGATGCCCGCCGCGCCACCGTCCTAAAGTGGAGGTCTCGGCTGGAGACGCCCCGGGCTGGTCTCTGGACCGTGGGGGCGCTCCAGCCGATCTTGGAAGAATGGGCAGGGCGGCAGCACGGGGTCCTCACCTTCCGGTTGGTGCAGGTTTTGTCGGGGCACGGTTGCTTCGGCAAATACCTGCACACGATCGCTAGGAGGGAGACGACCCCAGGCTGTCACCACTGCGACTGCGGCGAGGACTCGGCGCAGCACACGCTCGAGTCGTGCCCGGCCTGGGATGTGCAGCGCCGGGAACTCGCTGCAGTCATAGGCGTGGACCTGTCGCTGCCGGCCGTTGCGCGAGCGATGGTTGGCAGTGACAGGGCCTGGACCGCGGTCGCCGCCTTCTGCGAGGCTGCCATCTCGCGGAAGGAGGCGGCGGAGAGGGCCCGGGAGGAATCCTCCTTCGCGGACCCGATTCGCCGCCGGCGCGCGGGGCGGCGTGCGCGCGCTTACCTGCGCCTGATGCCGCCCTAGCCGAGGCTGCGGACGGTGGGGTCGGGGAGTACCCTGCCGTCCGCGGAAGCCTACCGCGAAGGTGTGACGCCCAAGTGCGCGGGGCGTCGCACAAGAGAGGGTGCCCGAAGGGGCTGCCGCCTGCGGATCGCGGAGAAACGACGCGGTTCCCGTGATCCGCCGTAGCAAGGGCGGGTGAGGGCGCACGGTGGGTTTTTAGTGGGTGAGAGCCCCACACTACCCCGTTGTTTCCCCGGGCAGCGGGGTGTGCGGTAGGACATTTTTGCCCAACTAAAAAAAAAAAAAAAAAAAAAAAAAAAAAAAAAAAAAAAAAAAACTTTTTATGAGGGGGAAATTTTTTTTAGAGCCGGTACAACTGATTGTTAATTGCTACACGTCGTTGTACAATCATTTACTCAAATTCTAATTCACTTAATTTGTTGAATGTGAAGAAAAAAAGAATGTAAATAAATATAGATGCCGATGTGACAACCCTTTTTTTTTTTTTTTTTTTTTATTTTAGGTGGGCAAAAATGTCCTACCGCACACCCCGCTGCCCGGGGAGACAACGGGGTGAATGGGGCTCTCACCCACTAAAAACCCACCGTGCGCCTCCACCCGCCCTTACTACGGCGGATCACGGGTACCGCGTCGTTACGACCGCGATCCGCAGGCGGCTGCCCCTTCGGGCACCCTCTCTTGAGCGACGCCTCGCGCACTTGGGCGTCGCACCTTCGCGGTAGGCTTCCGCGGATGGCAGGGTACTCCCCGACCCCACCGTCCGCAGCCTCGGCTAGGGCGGCATCAGGCGCAAGTAAGCGCGCGCACGCCGCCCCTCGCGCCGGCGGCGAATCGGGTCCGCGAAGGAGGATTCCTCACGGGCCCTCTCCGCCACCTCCTTCCGCGAGATGACAGCCACGCAGAAGGTGGCGACCGCGGTCCAGGCCCTGTCACTGCCAACCATTGCTCGCGCAATGGCCGGCAGCGACAGGTCCACGCCTATGACTGCAACGAGTTCCCGGCGCTGCACATCCCAGGCCGGGCACGACTCGAGCGTGTGCTGCGCCGAGTCCTCGTCGCAGTCGCAGTGGTGACAGCCTGGGGTCGTCTCCCTCCTTGCGATCGTGTGCAGGTATTTGCCGAAGCAACCATGCCCCGACAAAACCTGCACCAACCGGAAAGTGAGGACCCCGTGCTGCCGCCCTGCCCATTCTTCCAAGATCGGCCGGAGCGCCCCCACGGTCCAGAGACCGGCCCGGGGCGTCTCCAGTCGAGACTTCCACTTTAGGACGGTGGCGCGGCGGGCATCTTCCCGCCACGATGACATTGCGCTCAGCGAGGGGCGGCTGCCCCCCGCCCGCGCCGTCGACGCCCGCCGATAGACGTCGGCGAGCACCTCCGCCTCCAGATCCCACGGGGGGGTTCCGGCCAACGCGCAGGCTGCATCGGTCGAGACCGTGCGGTACCCGCGTATTGCCCTGACCGCTACGACCCTCTGTGGACGCCACAGAAGGGCCCTATTGCGAGCGGCCAGGGACTCCGCCCACACGGGCGCGCCGTACAGTGCCATCGACCGTACTACCCCCGCGTAGAGTCGTCGACACGCAAGACTCGGTCCGCCCAAATTCGGCATCAGTCGCCCGAGGGCGGACGCCGTGTTGACGAGCCTTGGCGCAAGACGGCGGAAGTGCTCGTCAAAGTGCCACCGTCCATCCAATACCAGGCCCAGATATTTGATGTGGGCCTGGATTGGGAAGCCCACACCGTTGACCGTTATCGAGGTGCTGGCGGGCGGGCCCCGTCGGCGCCCATGGAAGAGTAGGGCCTCCGACTTTTCAAGGGCCACCCTAAGCCCCAGCGCCTCGATCCGCCTGACCACCTCCGCGGTACCTGAGGTGGCCAGCGTTGCCGCCTCCTCGAGGGTCCAGCCCCGGGCTGTGACGAGCGTGTCGTCTGCGTAGCAAATTACGCCCAGCCCGGGGGGGAGCCGGCCACGGAGGACCCAGTCGTAGCCGATGTCCCACAGGAGCGGCCCAAGAACCGAACCCTGCGGGACGCCGCACGACATAGCCCTCCTTACAACGTCCCCTTCCCGGTCCACGAAGAGGACGCTGCGGCCGTCGAGGTAGTCTGCCACCAGCCGCCTTAGGTAGAGGGGCACTCCATGGTACCGGAGTGCCTCCTTGATGCAGCCGAATGGCAGACTATTGAAGGCGTTGGCGATGTCAAGCGACACCGCCAACAGCACATCCCTCGAGGCGACGGCCTCCGCAGCCGCGGCCTTCAGGCGCAGAATAGCGTCGACCGTAGACCGACCCGCCCGAAATCCAAACTGGGCGTCGGACAGGTCGGGGCCGACCGCTCCTAGGTGCCGGACGATGCGGGCAGCGACAACCCGCTCGAGGAGTTTGCCCACCTCGTCCAGCAACACGATGGGCCTGAAGGCCGAGACTGTGTTCGGAGGCCGTCCCGGCTTCGGCAGGAGCACGAGCTTCCCCTCCTTCCAGCAGTCAGGGAACCGTCCGGACACCAGGCAAGCGCCGAACAGTCCCCCGAGGCGGGGCTCAAGGTGGTCGAGGACCAGGGCCAGCACTCGGGTGGGAACCCCGTCCGGTCCGGGGGCGGCGCCTCTTCGCATACGCGCTGCCGCCGCCCCCATTTCCGTCGTCGTCACGGGCGGCACCTCTACGTTGTCGGCCTCCCGGTCATCATCTGGCGGAGCCATAACCGGGGGCGTGTGCACCGCCCGTGAAGGGAAAAGTCCCTCGACCACCTCAGAGAGGAAGCCCGGCTGGAGGGTCTCCGTAAGGGGGGGGCCCTGGGCGCGAAGCATGTTAAGCGCCGCGCGGTACGGGCGTCCCCAGGGGTCGCGCTCGAGACCCTCCAGCATCTCCTGCCTTTTCGCATCTTTGGCGCGACAGATGGCCAGCTTTAACGCGGCGCGCGCACTGCTGTACGCCGCATACAGCCGGCCCTTCGCTCTTCGTCGCGGATTCGGCGACGGCGGCTGCGGGTGTAGGACCTCCGGGCACGAATACAGGCCGCACGGAGGTCCGCCAGCTCCGGGGACCACCAGTAGACCCCCTTCCGTCGAGGCGGGCGCCGCACACGGGGCATGGCCGCATCGCAAATCTGCGTAAGCATGCCGCGAATGCGGCCAGCCTCGGCGTCCACGTCTTCCGTCAGGGGGGGAGGCAGCCAAGATTGAAAAATGGCCGCCTCCACTAGCAGGTCCCGGTCGAGCCTACCCACAGCCCATCGCGGAAAAGCGGGAGTTCTGTCCGCCGCGTGACCCCTGCTGGCGCCCTGAAGGTTCCGGGAGACCTCTATCTGAATATATCTGTGGTCAGATAGGGTCTCGACCTCCTCCAGGACTCGCCAGCTCCTTACGCGTGCGGCGACACCAGGGCTAGCGAACGAAAGGTCCACTATCGACCCGCCCCAGGACCGCACGCACGTTTGGGCGGACCCTCGGTTGAGTAACACGAGGTCCGCCGCTGCCGCCCACTCTTGGACCGCCGCACCTCGGGGGACCCCCACGCCGTTGATTTGGCGTTGAAGTCCCCCAGCACGAGCACAGGGCTCGGTGCTATACGCCGTATCGAGGTCTCCAGGTTGTGCAGGAAGACCTCGAAAGCCGCCAGACTACGACTAGGGGAGAAGTACACGCCATACAGCGTGACCCCTCCCCATTCGGCCGCCACATATCCCGTGCCCTGGTCTTTGAGTGACAAGGGCGGGGAATGCGGCGCCGCCGAGCCGACGACCGCCACGGAGCCATCCCCGCTACCCGCCCAATTGGGGCGATCCGGGACTATGTAGGGCTCCGCGGCTACGGCAACACCGATCGACCGCTCCGCCATGGATTGCAGGAAGAGGTCCTGCGCCCTGGCGGAATGGCCGAGATTCCCCTGGAGGAGGATAGCGTCGTGATCCGTTATTGGACCACGATATCCTCCTCCATGCGCTGCGGCGGTCCAGCCGCGCCGGGTTGGGCAGCCGGGGCCGCTGTCCGCGGCTCTTTCAGCGAATTTGGCCGCAGTAGGCGGCCCATTGTCGTCTATGGGAAGACGGAGCTTCTCAGAGAGGAGCGCCAAGCGCTCCTCTGCGTGCTGCACCGTCTCCGCCCGCTTGAGACATCGCGTCTCGGCCTCTTTCGCTGAGGCGGCACGCGGTATCGGCGTCCCGGGTCGGCTGATACCTCGACCCCTAGCCGCTGCGGGTATTTTTGGGGGAGGCATCTCTGCCGAGCTCAAATCGGACTCCGAGGCAGCGCCCCCCTGAGACAGGGTGCGCTTGCGCCAGAAACGCGACTCCGACACCACCTCTGCCGGCCGCGCTTGCTGACTCTCGGCAGCCTCAGTCAGGCCACCCTCCTCAGCAGACATCTCGGCAGCTGATGTGCAGGCCGAGCTGCCCGTCATCGAGCCGTCCCTTGAAGACTGGGGGGACGCTCCCTTGGACGTCTTTTTGCCCTTGCGGGACTTTCTGCCGCCGCGCGTTTTACGCGCAGCTGCACTAGTAGGGGCCGCATTTACAGCCGGACCCCTTACGGCTGAGGCGTCAGGTGCATTACCCGACTCCGTCGAACTTGTTTTTAAATTTTTAGAACAATTCATATGATTCCCACGAGTATGGGAGAAAGGAGGTCCACCCGGGCAGAGCTCCCTGTACCCGGGTAAGCGTACATTTGTAACCCAACACAGGGGCTCCGCAGGTACCCTGGCTGGGGCCGCGCTTGAGACTGAACTACCCATCAGCCATGCATCTCCTCGCCGCGCGCCAGAGCTTGAGATTCGGGGTAATTTTTTATAGAGGTTGTCTTCCTCGCGGTCCGGGCGATTAAGCCAAGACCCTCGTTCCTGTATGCCCGCGAGACGTAACCACAGACACGCGCTCAGGTTTACGATTTGGGACGGGGGGGGCCGCTGTGGCCCCACTGTCCCCCCTCTCCAGAGCCCGGTGAGCCAGTCTGGCCCCACCGACTCCGACGCCTGGTCTATCCGCTGTGCCCTCTGCTGAGTCAGAGGGACACGCGGAGACCCGTCCTGTCCGGAATTTTAGCCGCCGGCGACTGCCGACGTTGCCCGGGGTGCACCACTAGGAGGTAAACCGGACAAATTAGCACCCCCGATGTGACAACCCTAGCACTTTTATTCGCCGCGACGAATGTCGCACGTGTAGACGGATTCGGCTTTTTCAACAACACCAAAGGCGAGGACTGACTGTATGGTTCTTCGTTTGTGCTAATACAGTATTTTTTTCTCAAGTTACAGCTTTATAAATAGTATACTTAGATGCCATTGGTTTTTCACAAGCGAGTAATTGGTGTACGTTTTATCAGATGTGGTGGCACTAATGATTTTTTATATAGGGTTTGATCTTCACATTGCTTAAGTGCGCAGAATGCTAACTAAATATTAATTCTTACCATAGCCTTACTAATGTTATAAATGCCAAAGAGTTTGTTTATTAAGTTTTCACGCCGTAACCACTTGGCTTCAATTT
Organism: Leucoma salicis; assembly: GCA_948253155.1. Lineage (NCBI taxonomy): Eukaryota > Metazoa > Arthropoda > Insecta > Lepidoptera > Erebidae > Leucoma > Leucoma salicis. Next base: position 18,746,105 of record OX411816.1, on the reverse strand, counting down.
GGCATAAACGTAAATAGTCTGAAGACACCAGAGTAGATACCGAAAAGTACATAGGCTTCTTTTTAAAACGGAGCAATGGTCTGTTCCATTGGATATCTATTTATGGACGAAGATTAAATTATTTGCAAATAATTTGTTCTTTGAAGTAGCTGAGCATGTAAAGTGCTACAGATCAAAATATTTAAAAAATGGCGCCTATAAATAGTATGAATTTTAATTGTAAAATTAAACTTACTATATTGGAATAACGTATGTAAATGCCTCTGATAGGTGGCGTGAGTCGTAAAGACATGTTAAAACAATTGTGAAGTGGAGATTGGGAGTTACCGTTGGTGACTGCGATAGCTTAGCGGTTTAGTGCTTCCAATCCGGGGACTTCCGGGGAAGTCTCCGGATCGGAAGGGTCGCAGGTTTGAATCCCGCTCGCAGTAAAGCTCTCTTTATCCACTTTTACAAATAATTTGTTGTTTAAAGTAGCTGAGCATATCAAGTGCTAAAATACAAATGAAAAGGATTAAATTGTTTGCGCGTCATTTTTTAATTCTTCGCAGTAATTTTTTCACCGTTATCGAAGAACTAATTGTGAAAAATAATTATAAATATAGCTATTCTGGCCAAGTTATATAGGTAGCACTCTCATTCTTTTGAAAGAGGAGATGCGAGAACATTGTTACATTTGCCAATATTAAAATCCTTACGAAATAATGAGCACATTCAGCTTTATTCCGAGCAGATTCCAGTAATAATAAAATATTACGTTGCACGTCTTCCACTTTATTGCATACAGAGCAATTAGGTGATGCTACTTTTCCCATAGGGTAAGCAAAACTATTCAATGTAATATTTATTCTTATATATCCTTATTCTCATATTATTATATCCTTAATGAATGATCTTTGATCAACTGTTTGAAGTATTGATTTTAACAGATCCGTAAAATAGGGGACACATTGAAAGTTCCGTTGAGCATAGTTTCTTTTGCTAGACGGTCAGCTTTTTCATTTTCATATGAGCAAGGACCCATTGCAAAATAATATTTTTGTTTTTACTGACAAGTTCGTTTAGGGGTCGAAGAATTGTATAGGTTTTCGGTGTTCCTCGACCTCGAATACTGCAAGGAGGTCGGTATCTACGGTCACCAGTGCGGTCTTGTTTGACTTTTACAACACCATGTAATGAAATGGGGTGATGACACCATGTATTATTAGCCCATTACCACAAAGACAGCACATTTGAAGTACCAAACTAATAAAATCATCGAAAGATTGATGTATTTTTAAATAACTCTTTCATCGTAAGTAATTATAGTGGTAAATCTCTAAGGAATTAGAACATTCGGTCTAATACCCGCCATCAGACGATTGAGGAGGTGAAATGTGCTGCGGGTGTATCAAATAGAGGGTACGCGCTGAGTAGGTGATATTTTATTATCCGATAATAGTAGGATTATCACGACACAACCCTTTGTGGATTGTAAATTATTACCAAAACATTTGTTCTTGCACTGATATTATTTATTCACTGTACGTTAAATATTCATATTGGAAATACGTAACTGAATTGAGTGCTTTCAAAGTAATATTAATATAAAGGGATTTCATAAATCGCTGTTATAAATTTTACTTTGTTAAAACTATAATAATACTTTACTTATAGCTCAAATTCTATGTTTTTGATCAACATACAGTTTTAACTAAAACATAAGTAAAAAAAAATTTTAATAAAATTATGCAGGTCATATTTTCATAAGCCCCCTGTAATTAGTTTTCTGTTAAAAAGTAATAATCTTTAAAATTCTTAAACTACCTCATATTTTATAGAATGTTCATATGTATAAACCCTTGCAGAATCGCTTATTTGTGCGCAAAATATTCACATCACATTTTACAAGCCCCTCGTTTCAAACTAACAACCACCTACACCATCAGCAATGTCAATTTATATTTGCTTGCAATCATTATGTGTAGAACTGTTCTAACAGTTTTTGCAAAGCGAGCACTATGAAAAACCAGGTAACGTTGGACTACCGTATACCCTGCAGCAGATACATTTATAGAAGGCAGGGGGGATTAAGTTTGTTGGTGTTGAAATAAACTAGCTGAACGAATATGTGTCAGAAGCAATGCATCAGAGCATTCCGCCGAGGGCGCCGCGGACGTGCCGCGTAACCGGACCCACTCACATCATAATGCTACATAATTCAATTGATTCCCCAACACTACCCGCACGTTTCTTTCTAACTTCGTTTAGAACGTTTTGATATCGGATACGCCGTTTTGACGCCTTCTTGTAAGTACTTACCCACTGACCCCAAGGAAAAATAAAAGTAACGCAATTCAATTGATGACATTCGATTTCACAAAATAAATATCTGTTTTTATCAAAGATTTAAATTATATTTATCAAAGTTAGTTAAAATAAATCTCTATCGATTTTAAAGTATTTATTTACTTACTAAATTAATGAAATATGTAATATACCTTTAAATTATTGCATGTACCTTACAGCATTGTTGAGCACGGCTTTTCTCTCATTTGAGAGTTATTTAATCTAGAGTCCTCCACACTGGACCATTGTAGGATGGAAAATTTACAAACTGTCAAGAAAACCTCCGGCATTATAAATTAGGTACCACACGATATTTTATGCACAATTGCATTGTATCCTAATCAAATAAAACTTTGACTTAAGTATAAAGATTTTTTTTCTACCTATACCCAGGAATTAAATGAAAGCAGCAAAATTCAATGGATTACGTTGTATTTTAACAGAATAAATATTTTTATCAATAATTTATATACATAATGACTTAGTGTTGGTATGAGATAGCTGGAGAGGAGAATGAGACACGTCCGAGGTTCTCGGTGTAAGCGAGCTTGGCGACAGGAGCAGCGGCGTATGAAATAGCCGGCGCCTGAGCGTAGGCCACGCGTGCTGGGGCGGCATAGGAGATCGGAGCCTGAGAGTAGGCTACTTTAGTAACAGGAGCTGCGTAGGCGACCTTGGCGATGGGGGCAGGAGCGTAGGCGATCTTGGCTAGGGGAGCGGCGGCGACAGCGATCTTGGTGGGAGCGCCTTCATAACGCACGATAGCGTTAAAACCTTGGTGGTCGTCAGAGGTGTACTCAACGATGCGGGTCACGCCGTCAGGTTGCACAAGCGAGTACGCACCGTGCACGGCGTCTCCGGAGCGGGACTCCTGTTGCTGTTTCAGGTCTCCGCTCTGCGGGTCTTGCACAGAGTAAGAGAAGTCGTATTGAGCGGGAGCTTCGGGTTCAGCGTACACCACCTTGGAGATGGGACCCACTGGAATAACTCCAGCCGCTGCGACAGCCACTACGCCCAAGAATGTCAGAAACTGCGAAAATTTAATTATCATTATTATTTTTCTCAACCCATTATTATCTCAGAGTAAGAGGGATTAAGGCCATAGGTCCCACTTTTAATTTAATGCATCAACATCTGGTATTTACTTAAGTCTCTGTACAAAAATAGCCATCCCACTGGAGCTCTCTATTTCTCCAGGATACGACGCTACTGTTCTGAACTCTGGAATTTAATGTAAGTATGCCAAATCTCATCATGGTCGTTTAAGTAGTGACGACGTCAAGAAGTATAATATATAAAACAAAGTCGTGTTAGTTATACCATTTAACATAATTTTTACGATCTTTGATTTGTTGAATTTGTTTCCGCCTGAATAGAAGAATAACTATTCAAATAATGGACAAAATGGCGATAAAAAAAACAATAATATAAATTTTCTGATACATTTTGTATGAAACGATTTTTTTTTATAATATCTGGCTATTTTGATGATAGCTGACCCCTTAGCTAGTTTATAATAATACTAAGGATGTTCTTAACTTAATGAAATAATTTAAACAGAACATTGACGATAACACTCACTTTGGCGACCATGTTGTCTGGTGTGTCTGTTGTTGATGACTGTGCACATTTCTATCTGCGTTGAGCTTATATATTATAGTAAATTAGTGACGTATACCTACTCGCACGATGACTGTACACACACACGAACAAGCCGGTTTCAAGTATCGGTAACTATCTGTCTCAAGTTCATAAGCAAATTTTTTACAAGTTGCGTCAGATTTTATACTGTCGCAAAATTTCATCGCTAATCTATGCTACACAGTAATATTATAAACCTGTAACAGATCTGTGTCTGTGCATTGAAAATATTAACGAACATTTATCGGTAGGGTATGTAGGTGTCTCTGACCACAAATAATTCTTAGTAGGTAGCTTTTGCCCGCGGCTTCGCCGCAACCAAAAGCTAGTTTGTAGTTAATATCACAGGCTCCCGATATAATAGTGAGATAAAATGTATACCAGTTTGTAAGTCTAATTAAGAGCTTTTTGAATAAAAAAGTCGCATCAAAATCCGTTCAGTAGTTTTTACGTGATGAGAGAACGAACAAACAGACAAACACATAAACAGACAAAGAATCTATAAAAACAATTGTTTTATGTTTAGGAGACCCGCCCTAATACAGTACTTTTTTCTCAAATATCTTCAATGTTACATTTTTATAATATTTAGGATTCAATTTGTCTGATTGGAGATCTAATTGGAGTTCAAAACTTGTATAGAAGTAACAGAAAGTGCAATTGTGTTTTGCACACACATACGCTGTAATAAATATCTCCTGTATAGGTAGGTATACGGTGTCTTCCGAAGGAATGTAACATAGTTCCAGTGGCCCGCCAATAAAGGCGGAGAGACGGTACACGGCGGGTTTCTTTAGTGGGTGAAGGCCCCACACTACCCTGTTCGTTGCCCCGAGCGACGGGGTGTGCGGTTAGGAATATTTTTTCCCGCCTAAACAAAAAAAGTAAACAAAAAAAAAAAAGGTATACGTTGTCTTAGGACCATTAAGTTAACGTAGTACATATACATCAATGCTTAAGACACTCCTAATGGTAGAGAGAAGCTATATCCCAGCACGAATGGGGGCCGGCTTGATTGGAGAAGTACAACTCACAAAAGATCTGTGCGGACCAACAGTAGGTATACGTGGTATACGGGAGCGCCGGAAGCTCAAACCACGCCATCTTCAAGGAAAAGGGTAGGAGGGGCCTACCCTTTTCCTTGAAGATGGTGATATGTTGATGCCTTTGTTGTTGCTAGTGTCTATAAGCTGCGGTAACCGCTAACCACCAAGTGGACCGTTTGCTTGTTTACCACCCACGCAGTATCAAAAAAAAAAAACGGCCGCCGTGACTCAAATTGCTGTTTGAAGATTATTTACGCGAATATTACGTGCCTTTACTCTTTTTCTTCTTTTTTTTTGATTGGGATGAACGAAAGATCTGTACGATAGCTCAGTGGCTTAGAGCATTTCCCCGGATTGGAAAAGACGCGGGTTCGATTCCCGCTCGTAAAAAAAATCTCTTTTTCCTTATTCACAAATAATTTGTACTTTAAATCTCGTAATTAAGACTCATAACATTATTTATACATTTAGGTCAACGGTTAGTGTAATTCATGCCATAAAAGCTTATTCATTACACAATATTAGTAGACACTTTGGCATGTCAAGCTGTTTTGCATGTCAACATTCTAAATTTTGTATATATTTAATTACTATGTGCCTAGTTTTTATATCTAGGATTTTGTTTTATTTTATTGCAAACGATGGCCAACAAGTAAGCGGCCTGCCTGTATGCTAAGTAGTAACCGCCACTTATATCCATCCATCCATCTATCAGCCTTTCAACGTCCACTGCTGGACATAGGCCTCCCCAAGAGAACGCCACAACGAGCGGTCCCGTCATGGGGGATAATGCCGTAATCGCCACGTTTGGCAGGCGGGTTGGCAATCGCAGTGGACGTTGTTAATACTCGAGGGAGTGCTGCTGCCCACTCCCCGGGTATTCCCTTAGTCGTCTTTTACGACTCCCATGGGTAGAGAGGGGTGGGACAAAAAACTAGCCCCACACGGCCCACTTATATACTCAAGTAAATCTCAAAATTAAATATGTTTTTTAAAGAAGAATATGTCGTAGCGCCAGGGTAACCCCGCAGCTTCCCGCTAACACACCAGCTTTTTCCAAAATCTACATGTACATGGTAAAAAAGAGCGCTGAAATCGAACCGATTTCTAACAATTAATTTTGTTTCCTAACTATTATAAAGCAGCAACAGAGCTATGTGGGGCCGGCTTTAGAATTGTCCCACATCTCTCCACACATTGGAGTCGTAAGAGCCGACTGAGGGAATACCGGGGGAGTAGGCAGCAGCACTCCTTCGAGTATTAACAACATCCACTGCGATCGCCAACCCGCCTGCCAAGCGTGGCGATTACGGCACGATCCCCCATTCTTGGGGAGGCCTATGTCCAGCAGTGGACGTTAAAAGGCTGATGGATGGACGGAACAGGGGTAAGATATTTGAGAAACAGTAACTGTATTAGGCTATATAGGCGTGTCTAAACACAAAACATATTTTTTTGTAGATTTCTGTAAAAAAAAAAGGTTGTCCGAGTCCTCGATACAAAAACGGTCTCAACTCTGGTCTTATTCTAAGGTCGTCAGTTGCCCCCTTAGTTAGGTCGTGGAGGTCATAGTAGCCCACCCCAACAAAGTTTGGCATAAGGTCAGGTACATGATGGTAATTATAGTAATTTGAAAAAGCTGAAGAGATTGTTTATTTTTTATTTAAATCTGCTAATCGCTTATAACACCAAGCCGCTTTCAAAATATATTTTTTGCGTTCAATAGCCCAATTTTTAAAGAATGCTAACATAATATTTACGATAATGATTCTTAGTAACAGAATAAATAAATTATAGAAACATTAAGAAATTTCTTTTTTTGTTAGTGTGGAAGTCCTTTAGGGATATCCGTCACCAGGCTGATGGAGGGGTGACTACCAGTGGAACTGGTCTACCTGCTAAAACCACGCAGTATTGCTACAGACTTCCTTTCGCCAGGGGTAAGGTATACGCTCTACGCATTGGTTCCTCCACACCTAGCAAGTCTGGGCATCCAGTAGAAACATTAAGCCTAGACGAAAGAACGCGATAAAGACCAATATAGGTAAGTATACTGTGTGAATATGACTAAAATATTGACTATGCTATTATTTTTATAAATAATCAATGAAGAAGAGAATGCCCCTAGACTATCAAATCCAATCCAATCCATTAGCCTTTCGACAGTGAACGTTGGACATAGGCCTCCCCAAGAGGGGATAGTGCCGTAATCGCCACGCTCGGCAGGCGGGTTCTCGATCGCAGTGGGTGTTGTTAATACTCGAGGGAGTGCTGCTGCCCACGCCCCTGGACTATATAAGTGTAGAATGCTACTAGACACCGTGAATCAGGCACTAAAGAGGGTGTGATGACCTGAGACGGGTGGTTGGAGTACACTGGTTGTGACACGTGGAAAATCGGACGGTGTAGCGTAAACTGGAAGGAGAATGTGTGAGCAGTGGACTGCGATTGGTTAATTGATTAAAATTTCGTTTAGACTAATAGGCGACTAAAACTGTGGGTCATGGGTAAATAATTCTATAAATGCGCATGATTGTTGCGTCTTGTCCGCTGCGTTGTGCTCTAACTGCAGTATATCTCCTTCGATCATGATAAAAGTGCCTAAATATTAGTCTAATAATTAATAAAGAATACAATATAAATAGCTCACTTGGCGAAGAGACGCTTTGCCAACTGAGCTATTGTGACATTTGCAAAAGATGATGATGAGACACAGGTTCCTGTTCGTGACTATGATTTCCTTTTCACTTTTGCACTTTGTGTTTTGTTAAATGGCCGAGCATATCAAGTGCTTAAAATATAAATATACGTGGCCAAATCATAGAATTGGCCACTTAATTACCTATGTGGCCGACCATTTCATGAAACCTAACCTAACGGAACCTACCCATTTCATAAAATGGTCGGCCACAACATGACGTGACCAATTCTAAGATTTAATCTATATACTAATAAAGCTATAACAGAGCTGTGTCGTTATAAAGCTTTAACAGAACTGTGTCTGTACATTCAAGATATTTGAGAAAAAATGGCTGTAATGGGCTATATAGGCATGTCTAAACCCAAAACAATTTTTTCAGATTTTTTCTCTGTTTGTCTGTTTGTTTGTTCGCGCATCACGCAAAAATTACTGGACGGATGTTAATGCAACTTTTTTTATTTGATAGGCCTTGATTAGACTTAAAAACTGGTATACATTTTATCCCGCTACTATATCGGGAACTTGAGATATAACCGAAAAACTAGCTTTTGGCTTCGGCGAAGCCGCGGTGCAAAGGCTAGTGAAAAATAAATTTGACAGACGGCGGAAGCGTGACCCAAGACATTAAGAAGGAATGTGATATATGAATTGACAAGGCAACCGGAACGCTTTTCCAGTGGCCTATTACTTTCTACTTCTTTTCACATTCTTGCACTTTGTATTCAGCTCATTCATATTTTTTAAATTACATATTTCACTCCTATTGGTACATTACATAAGAAATATTCTATTCCTCTAAACCAGTGGTTCTTAACCTTTTTAGGTCCGTTACCCTTATGACTTAACTAGGGTCTCTGATTTTACCACTCCTCCCAACTATGATCTCAAACAATACGTGTTAATACAAATACGTAGACTCTATTAAATATTAAAACAATTGCACATGAAAAATTGAGATATTTTTACTCTAAACTACATTTATAAGCTAGGTTTCACTCAATAAATATATAATAACTAAAAATAAAATAACTTTGGAGTGATTTCACAATCGTCAGTTAAAAGTGTAAGGCAACGTTGGTACGATGAATGCTTGTGTTTGGCACGAGCGGCGCGGCGGCGGTGGCGTAGACAGGTACACTTTGCGCGCTAGTCGTAAGTCGGCGCTAGACACGCTGTGCTCACACTTGTCATTTTGAAATCGGCGTTAGAGACAACAACCAGCTCATTGTTACCCCCGCGAAATACAAGTTTTATCCCCCCGGGGGTAATTACCCCCGGGTTAGGAACCCAGGCTCTAAACCACTCGAGCAACATAACATATCTATGGGCAACAGCGCAACGCAACTTTTAAACATCATTGCAATCGCATTCCTTAAACAATTTCTTCTTTCCCCAGACTTAAATAAAACAAAAAAGATCAATTAACTACGTTGTATTTAACAGAATAAATATTTTCATCAATAATTTAAACATATTTATAATAATTTAGTGTTGGTAAGAGATAGCTGGGGAGGAGAATGAGACACGTCCAATATTCTCCGTGTAAGCGAGTTTAGTGAGGGGAGAGGCACCGTACGCGAGCTTGGCGACAGGAGCAGAGGCGTAGGAAATAGCCGGCGCCTGAGCGTAGGTCACGCGTGCTGGGGCGGCATAGGAGATCGGAGCCTGAGAGTAGGCTACTTTAGTGACGGGAGCTGCGTAGGCAACCCTTGTGATGGGGGCGGGGGCGTAGGCGATCTTGTTTAGGGGAGCGGCAGCTACAGCGACCTTGGTGGGAGCACCCTCATAACGCACGTTAGCATTGAATCCTTGGTGGGCATCGGAGGTGTACTCTACGATGCGGGTCACGCCGTCAGGTTGCACAAGCGAGTACGAGCCGTGCACAGTATCTCCGGAGCGGGATTCCTGTTGTTGTTTCAGGTCACCGCTATGCGAGTCTTGCACAGAGTAAGAGAAGTCATATTGAGCAGGAGCCTCAGGCTCGGCGTACACCACCTTGGAGAGAGGAGCCACTGGGAGGACTCCAGCAGCTGCGACAGCCACCAGACCGAAGAAAGTCACAAACTGCAATAGGAATAATAAAAGTAAGTATATTTAATATGTATACAGCCCTGATAGCCTAGTGATAAAACAAAGAACTGAAAAGACAATGGTATACAGTTCAATTCCCAGCTCATAGCACGGCACAAACCTCTGACACAAAATTAAGTGCGTTTATAAACTATCACGTTCGTTTGTTATACTGCTTGTAAAGTCTGCCAACTCGCTCTGGACCAGAGTGGTTGCCTCCGGCCCAAATGCCTCTCCCCTTATGGGAGCCGTGCCCGATAGTAGGTCAGTAATAGATTTAAAAAAAAAGTTGCTGTATTTGTTATTAGTTACTTGATATATATATAAAAAAAATAACTAATATGTTTTTTTTAATTAATTCGACTTTTTTAAATATAGTATGCTCGGCTACATATACAAAACAAATGTAGTGAAATAGAAAAATATTATTGTGAGCGGGGTTGAAACACGTTTTTGCCTAGATGCTGGTCCCAATGTTATGCCACTAAGGTATGGGAGCATGAACTCGTAGTGATCAGTTTCGATATTATCTATATTCTTTCTATCACCCAAGACGAGAAAGAAAAAAAATGCATTCAAATCGTAAAACACTTTCTAGACTTCAAAAACTATGTAAGTGCACAAATGTGCTTTCTTAAAATTATTTTGGTCTTTTTTAAATCATAATAAATTAACTTATTTTTGACGTAAAATTTTAATAAAACACTTACTTTGGCGACCATATTGTGTAGTTTGTTTGTTGTGGATGAATGTGCAAATGTACATATCGCTCTCCACACCGAGCTTTTATACACACAATCTAGTGACAGATAATTTGGGTTTGCATGATAACCGTACAAGCACACGAGCAAGCCGGTTCCGAGTACTGGTTATCTGTCTCAAGTTCATAAGCATATTATGTCTACAAATTGCATCAGATTTTATAGTGTCGCGAAAATAATCAATAGATAATAATATTATTCACCTCAGTTCTTCATTTGCTAAAAATATTACTTAAGGTCGTCTTTCAAAAAAGGAAAGCAAGAACCTTATAATCTAGTTATAAGTAACTAGCGACTCTATTTATTTATTGGCTATCGAAAACAGAATAGAGTTGATACGATTACACTCGTTAAATAAATTTAAAACAAGATTATACTGATTCCAACATGATGTGTACTCAACTCAGCAAGCAAGATTTACAAAGGACGACACTGTTATTCATTTATCAAAACATAAAATTTACTGTATATTCAGTTTTATGTATAAGAATAAATAAGCAAATTACAAGAAAACCGAAATGGGAGCAAGTAGCAAGTATAGCTGTCTAATAGTTATAGTTAACATAATACGCCGAACATGAATGATTATCCCCCATGATGGGACCGCTCGATGTGGCGTTCTCTTGGGGAGGCCTATATCCAGCAGTGGACGTTGAAAGGCTGATGAATGGATGGATTGAATACGCCGAACAATGTTTTTACATTTGTTAAGACACTTTAAAAGTACAAATTATTTGTGAATGAGGAAAAAGATAACTTGCGAGTGCGCGCGGGAATCGGACCTGAATCCCCACAAATAATTTGTACTTTTAAGTAGCTGAGCATGTCAAGTGTTAAAATACAGATCAAAATTGTTAAGACACTGCTTAAATACATTTAGTTCATCGCTATGATGTACAAGTAAGATATTGTATAAGCAGCACCCTCGGACAACAGGGTTATAGTTGGATGACGTTGTGAGGAGACCCACGTCGTGCGGTGTCCCGCCGGGTTCTGTTCTAGGGCCGCTCCTGTGGGACATCGGCTACGACTGCGTGCTACGCTGTCAGCTCACCCCGGGCTGGCGGTCATTTGCTATGCAGATGACACGCAGGTCGCAGCCCGGGGCGGAAACTTCGAGGAAGCGGCGTTCTGGCCACCTATATCTATATTTATAGCATACATGCCAGCATATTTCTTACATAGGGTGTGATGATCAACAGTGTAACACGAAAAAGGTCCCAGGAAAACTTTCATAGCTCATTTTATCAGTCAAGCAGGTCTTCGGCCATCAATACACTAGATACAGCGTCACGAACAAAATCAAGCTAAAAGCTGTCCGTGTGAATATATACTTATATAGCTACATCTTTTACTAACGAACTGAGGAAAAGGTTTTAAAACAGTTTTAAATTCAACCTAATTACTATCACTTAGTAATAAAGTAACAAATCCTTAAAATATTATCTTACATTTACGATTATTCGTTACAAAAAAACGAGCACAGCAATCATTTACTACTGCCACTTAAAAGTGAAAAGACAAATAACATTTACTGTGAAATCAAGCTTAAAAAGCAACAAATAAAGTACTTTTTGTAACCTTTTTATTTTTTTTATTTTAGGTGGGCAAAAATGTCCTACTGCACACCCCGCTGCCCGGGGAGACAACGGGGTAGTGTGGGGCTCTCACCCACTAAAAACCCACCGTGCGCCCTCACCCGCCCTTGCTACGGCGGATCACGGGTACCGCGTCGTTTCACCGCGATCCGCAGGCGGCAGCCCCTTCGGGCACCCTCTCTTGTGCGACGCCCCGCGCACTTGGGCGTCACACCTTTGTGGTAGGCTTCCGCGAACGGCAGGGTACTCTCCGACCCCACCGTCCGCAGCCTCGGCTAGGGCAGCATCAGGCGCAGGTAAGCGCGCGCAAGCCACCCCGCGCGCCGGCGGTGAATAGGGTCCGCGAAGGAGGATTCCTCCCGAGCCCTCTCCGCCATCTCCTTCCGCGAGATGACAGCCTCGCAGAAGGCGGCGACCGTGGTCCAGGCCCTGTCACTGGCAAACATCGCTCGCGCAACGGCCGGCAGCGACAGGTCCACGCCTATGACTGCAGAGAGTTCCCGGCGCTACACATCCCAGGCCGGGCACGACTCGACCGAGTCCTCGCCGCAGTCGCAGTGGTGACAGCCTGGGGTCGTCTCCCTCCTAGCGATCGTGTACAGGTATTTGCCGAAGCAACTGTGCCCCGACAAAACCTGCACCAACCGGAAGGTGAGGACCCCGTGCTGCCACCCTACCCATTCTTCCAAGATCGGCTGGAGCACCCCCACGGTCCAGAGACCAGCCCGGGGCGTCTCCAGCCGAGACCTCCACTTTAGGATGGTGGCGCGGCGGGCATCTTTCCACCACAATTATATCGCGCTCGGCGAGAGGCAGCTGCCCCCCGCCCGCGCTGTCAACGTCGGCGAGCACCTCCGCCTCCAGATCCCACGGGGGGGTTCCGGCCAATGCGCAGGCTGCATCGCACGAGACCGTGTGGTACCCGCGTATTGCCCTGACCGCTACGACCCTCTGCGGACGCCACAGAAGGGCCCTATTGCGAGCGGCCAGGGACTCCGCCCACACGGGCGCGCCGTACAGTGCCATTGACTGTACTACCCCCGCGTAGAGTCGTCGACACGCGAGATTAAGTCTGCCCAAATTCGGCATCAGTCGCCCGAGGGCGGACGCCGTGCCGACGAGCTTTGGCGCATGACGGCGGAAGTGCTCGTCGAAGTGCAGTCACATCAAATATCTGGGCCTGGATTGGCAAGCCCACACCATTGACCGTTATCGAGGCGCTGGCGGGTGGGCCACGTCGGGGCCCGTGGAAGAGTAGGGCCTCCGACATTTCAAGGGCCACCCTAAGCCCCAGTGCCACGATCCGCCTGACCACCTCCGCGGTACCATAGGCGGCCAGCGTTGCCGCCTCCTCGAGGGTCTCGCCCCGGGCTATAACGAGCGTATCGTCTGCGTAGCAAATTACGTCCAGCCCGGGGGGGAGCCGGCCACGGAGGACCCAGTCGTAGCCGATGTCCCACAGGAGCGGCCCTAGAACTGAACCCTGTGGGACGCCGCACGACATAGCCCTCCTTACAACGTCCCCTTCCCGGTCCACGAAGAGGACGCTGCGGCCGTCGAGGTAGTCTGCCACCAGCCGCCTTAGGTATAGGGGCACTCCATGGTACCGGAGTGCCTCCTTGATGCAGCCGAATGGCAGACTATTGAAGGCGTTGGCGATGTCGAGCGACACCGCCAACAGCACTTCCCTTGAGGTGACGGCCTCCGCAGCTGCGGCCTTCAAGCGAAAAATGGCGTTGACCGTAGACCGACCCGCCCGAAATCCGAACTGGGCATTGGACAGGTCGGGGCCGACCCGGACGGCGCTGCTGAGAAACCCGGTTTTCGAGGCGATTGCCTCCCGGATCTCTTCCGCCGTCACGGAATCGTCCAGCCCGGAAATGCGCAGTTCGGCGCACTTAGCACTTAGACCCGGACACCACTCTCAGCCGGGAACAAGCCCAGCAGCCTCGCGGCCATTGCGTCGGCCGTCTTGGTGCCCTCTGGCCCTAGGTACTCGAAAATTCGAGCACCTGTCCGGGCTTGGCGGGAGCGAGCGGAAACGTCCCCGAGGTCGGATACGTTTAATTCCCGTCGGGCACGTTTTAGGACGGCCTCGTAAGTCAGGCCCTTTTCCTTGGCCTCGGGCAGCAGGGTGATGACCACCGCTGCTGCCTTCGGCACTTTGAGCTTGCGCGACCTCTTCCGCTTGTTTTGCGGCGCTTCAGGGCCTCCCCCCTCTGAGAAATTGGCACCTCGCGCTCCGCGGCAACCCCACGATGTTTGGCCCGGGATCGCCAGGGCTCCACCACCTGCCAGTCCCTGACTGAGGACGTAGCAGTGGCAGGCCCGGGAGCAGAAGCCCGGAGTGTGACCACTGCAGCCTGCGAGGGTGTGGCAGTCTGTCGCGGCACGCGCGGAGGCGCAGCAGCGCCTGTTAAGGGCGGGAACTCCTCTCGGGGCTGACCCCTCGAGGCTTGTGCCGCCTTGGCTTTTTTCTTGTCCCGTTTTTTCTGGCCTGCAAAATTCGGTGCTCATGGTGCTGGTGGCTTTGTCGCCGCCGCAGCGAAAGACACATGGCCCTCCTGGCACGGCCGGGCTGTTGGTGCCGAGGTGCCAGTTCTCCCGTCTGCCACTAGCGGTGGCCGCAGTCGTGGCTCTGGTGGCAATCTCGCAGCTAGAGCATCGATCCGCGGACCAAAGACCGCAGTGATGCAGTCAATGATCGCGCGGACCGTTCCATTTTCCAGCTCCGGCCCAGCGCCTGACTGAACGGCGGATGGCGCCGAGGCAGCCGCGGGGAGCCCAAGCTCGACCCTGCTCTAGTTCCGCCATCCTCGCCTCAAGGCAGCGGTTAGCCTCATCGAGGCGCTGATTTTGTGTCTCTAGACGAGCGTTCTGCTCCTCGAGGCGCTTATTTTTCTCCGCCAAGCGCTGAACCGAAAGCGTGAGTTAGTTTCGCACGAAGTTGCCTTTTAAGTTCCGCGAGCCTGCGACCACCGTCGCCGAGGAGCGTTTGGCGCTTCTTACGGAAAAGCAGCCTTTTCAGACTCGCCTCCGCCCTGTTGCCAGAGAGGGCGCGCAGTGCAGGTGCCACAACACGGCTTGTGCCTCGACCCCTAACGCTATACTGCGCTTTCGGGGGAGGCGTCTCGGCTGAGCAGTCCTCTGTTTCCGACGCCCCACTATCCTGTGACATGGTGCGTTTGCGCGATGGGTGTTCCATCTCCATCTGCCCCGCACACATATCCACAGCAGCAAAGGATGCCGAGCTTCCCGCCCTTCTAGTAATTGCCCTGTTTAGGGCGCCATCGCCTTCTTTAGCGGCGGACATCTCAGAAGCCGAATTAGCGGCTGAGCTGTCCGTTGCCGAAGCTCCTGCCTTCCTTTCTCCGCGCAATGGTTCTTGTGGCGCTACCAAGGATGTTGTTAATGTTGTGGGGGCCGTATTTACAGCCGGACCCCTTTCGGCTGAGTTATCAGGTTTCTCACCCAACTCCGTCAAGTTTTATTTTTTAAAGTAGTATTTTCCATACTGTTCCCACGAGTATGGGAGAAAGGAGGTTCACCCGGGCAGAGCTCCCTATACCCGGGTAAGCGTACATTTATTACCCAACACAGGGGCTCCGCAGGTACCCTGGCTGGGGGCGCGCTCGAGATTAAACTACCCATCAGCCATGCATCTCCTCGCCGCGCGCCAGAACTTGAGATTCGGGGTAATTTTTTATAGAGGTTGTCTTCCTCGCGGTCCGGGCGATTAAGCCAAGACCCTCGTTCCTGTATGCCCGCGAGACGTAACCACAAACCCCCGATCAGTTTACGATTTGAGACGGGGGGGCCCGCGGTGGCCCCGCTCTCCAGAGCCCGGGGAGCCAGTCTGGCCCCACCGACTCCGACGCCTATCTACCTGGTCTATCCGCCGTGGCCTCTGCTGAGTCAGAGGGACACGGGCGACTGCCGACGTTGCCCGGGGTGCACCACTAGGAGGTAAACCAGCACCACACCCCACTTTTTGTAACCTCACACAACATAACAACTCACTTATCAAGTGCGCTGTTATTTACCGAGACCGAAGAAGCAGGTAAATAATCAAAATAAATTAATTAAACTACTACTTCTATTCATACATAATTGTTACTAATGATTTTTTTTTAATTTAGAGCTACTGATTAATTTGTAATATTACTGTTTACGTTTTCCCATGTTACTGAAACAAATAAACAATTTTTGTATTTCTATTCGTTTAATATCTCGAGTGATACAAGCAAAGATACAGCAGTAGATATAAAACTCCCAAAAAAGACTTACATCGTTTTACTGATATTCGTAGGTACATGAGACAATGCGCGAGGTTCGTTGTTCAAAATGACGTGAATAGGTATATTACGAGTAACTAAACTATAAAATTTAGAAAAAGTTATGTGAGGTCTATGTGCATATTTAGCTCTTTCTCACTCTGTTTATCACCTCCATAGTGCATTCATCTCATTCTCATACACATTAACCAGAATGCAAAGTTTCACATCTACCGCGGGTGAACTCACACACTTTTTTTTTAAAACTAACAGATCCACCGACTGCAGCTCAGCTTATTTTTTTATATATATTTTTTACAGGGCATTCATGTATTTTAATTTATTCTTATGTAATAGATTTCAGTGACCATTCAGTCACTTAGCTGGTCAGTTTTACTAAAGTCTGATTAAACAATTTGCAGCCAAATATTAGAAAAAAGAAAAAAGGTTTTCATTTTTAACTTCCCGCTAAGAAAATTGAAAATTTTCAAAAGTTGGGAAGTTATTGGTTTCACCCCGTTTTTCGAAAATCGAGTTTTCAACGGATGTTGACGTTTTGAGGTCCTAGGAAGCTTCCCCGAATGTTGATCAGGAGCAGTCTGCGTAAAAGCATAGAACAGTTATCACGTTGAGCTCGGAGAGCTCAAAATGACACGAAAATTATACTTTTAAGCTCGAAGAGCACTTATTACGTTTTTGAGCTCGAGCTCAAACCTCAAAAACGTAATAAGTACTATTTGGAGCGCTTAAGTACCAAATTAGTGGGAAGTTGCAGGGATGGCCTTTAGGGTCAACCATTTTCCAGATTTTTTTATTTGAAAATGGCAACATACCGTCACCATTATTGATTTTTTTTTCAATAAATTTATAGCATGTGTCACTCAGGATAATGAACGGATACCGAAATCTGTTCAGGTGTTAAAATGTTATGGTGGAATAAATAATACTCTTATACATAACTAGAAAAATATACAAACCCTAAAATAATAAAGCTCCTTTTAGTCTACAGTTCCTAATAAAATAAAATAAAATTGAGAACCTCCTCCTTTTCGAAGTCGGTTGATAAAACTAGGTTGTAGTGTAAGATATTTTGTAAGGACTACAAAATTTTCTTCTGTTTCTACCCGCGTCTTCGTCTGCGTTTATTTATAGATTCAAATCCTTTAGGTTAACTCGTTTAGGTGTATCCCACCGGAATACCTTATCGGGACCAAAGAGACTAAGAATTTGCGTGACATCACCCAGTTTTTTGCTATGTGTTTCGTACAAGGCTACTAAGAGATGTAAACATTTTTCCCCATTGCATTTAATACCGCCACGTTCACTTGCCACTCACGTCATGACTCAGCATGAAAGACATCAGTGGGTTTTGGGTGTAGCGGGAGATAGCCATTCATTCATTTCCCATAGGTTTTTTTTTATTGCTTTTAGTGGCAGACGAGCCACGGCCCATCTGATAGTAAATGGTAACCGTCGCTCATGGACTCAACTATACCGAGAGTATTGTCAAGCCGCTGCTCACCATTTCATTTCATCAATATGAAATGAAAGAATAAACGGCTATCTCCTGCTACAGCCAAAACGCAACGATGTGCTTCATGGCCGGTCACACTGGAGATGGTGGTACCAACCCGCTCGGGCCCGATACCAAGTGTCTCTCACTCGGTACCCAACTCTACCACCAGTCATGCAATGGATGATAATTGCTTACTTCCCTTAGTTGCCTCATATGACACCCGTGGGAAAGAATGGTGACACTTGTATTCTTAGTCCGTCACCACACGAAAAAAAAACGTGAAATGAAACGGTGAGCTGAGCTTGGTAACTTCGGCTCATGGATTAGTAAAATAATGTCCGTTTATTGTATGATTGCGAAGTTCCCGCGAGACAGAAATTATGATTATTGTTTTTCATACTATGCTCGGGAATATAATGAAAATAGCAAAACTTCACTAATTATGTTGTATTTAACAGAATAAATATTTTAATTTAAAGTGTATATAACTTAGTGTTGGTAGGAGATAGCTGGAGAGGAGAATGAAACACGACCGAGATTCTCAGCGTACGCGAGCTTGGCGACAGGAGCGGCGGCGTATGAAATAGCCGGCGCCTGAGCGTAGGCCACGCGTGCTGGGGCGGCGTAGGAGATCGGAGCCTGAGAGTAGGCTACTTTAGTAACAGGAGCTGCGTAGGCGACCTTGGCGATGGGGGCAGGAGCGTAGGCGATCTTGGTGGGAGCGCC
Source organism: Leucoma salicis (assembly GCA_948253155.1). NCBI lineage: Eukaryota > Metazoa > Arthropoda > Insecta > Lepidoptera > Erebidae > Leucoma > Leucoma salicis. Next base: position 18,727,444 of record OX411816.1, on the reverse strand, counting down.
TTCGTAACGCACGTTAGCGATAAAACCTTGATGGTCATCGGAGGTGTACTCTACGATGCGGGTCACGCCGTCAGGTTGCACAAGCGAGTACGCGCCGCGCACGGCGTCTCCAGAGCGGGACTCCTGTTGCTGTTTCAGGTCTCCGCTCTGCGGGTCTTGCACAGAGTAAGAGAAGTCGTATTGAGCGGGAGCCTCTGGCTCGGCATATACCACCTTGGAGAGAGGAGCCACTGGGAGCACTCCAGCAGCTGCGACAGCCACGAGACCGAAGAAAGTCACAAACTGCAATAAATATTTTGAATTAGTGTGGTTTCAATAAAAAGAAATAATTTTTGCCGTTAAATTTTAACGAAGCACTCACTTTGGCGACCATGGTGTCTGATTTGTATGTGTTGTTGAATGTGCATATTGCTCTCCGCGTTGAGCTTATATATTAGTAAATTAGTGACGTGTGCTTAGCTTACACGACTATCGAACACGCACAAAGCCGGTTCCAGGTGTCAGAAACTGTCTCAAGTTCATGAGTACGTTTTGTCTGCCAATTGCGTCAGATATTCTATTGCCATGCAATTATATAAACAAAATCAAGTCGAGTGAAAATTGAAAGATTCAGTCTTTAGAAACATTAGCGTAATAGCTGCGGGGAAAATTACTTAACTGTTGATTCAACATTAATTCCACTATTGGGCTAATGGTGGATAAAATACATTTATTGTTATGTTTGACGAAATTAAATTTACAAAATTTTCTAGTATATTTTTTTTTAAAAGACAAGGGTCGAAATGCACTAATAATTGTAATTTATTTACCTACTGGCCTACGCTAGTAAAATGGGGGGACATTTCTTTTTTCTTTTCATGTATTTTAAAAGCAAAGGCAAACTTAATGCCAAAGGCATTTTCTACCAGTCAGCCTTGGGACAGTATAGAAACGTTTGTGTAGGTGGGCGTAAAAACAATATGTTAATACTTACATCAAAAATGCACTAATATTATAATACATGAATAGACTTTTTACACAGAATTAATACATACTTATTATTACATATTTAATAAGTAAGCACATAATATTATATTAAAACAAGGTAAAACCTTATTTAGAGTTGATTATGATTTGCTATCAAGAAACCAATTCTATGACTAAAATAATTTGATTAATTAGCTATTGCAGAGTTGACGTGCTCTATCTATAATAGCCTTGAATTTTCCTTGATTATTGATCATCCTTATTCCCATTACATTAGCAGAATAGATTGGATAGCTAATGAAAAGTGAACAAGGTCAGAACTATGGGACGGGCAATATAAAAGGTGATTAGAATATTGTAGGTTTTTGGAATGGATAGAAAAAATATATATAAGTAAGGTAGGTTGGTGCAGTCTGAAAGTCAAGTAGAGAGAAGAGAGTAAGCAGTGCATGTATGCTACGTCGTTGCCGTATCGGTAACCATCCAAGCTTTGTGCGTGAGTAAGAAATATGATCATTGTTTCGCAAATTAAAAATGAATTGAATGCAAGTATTCAGAAGTCTGTCAATCTTATTCGAGAAATCTGCATTCAGGTAGAGATAGCACACATCACTATAATCGATAATTGGAGCGATCAAAGCTTGCGCAATCATTGTCTTAGTGTATATAGGTAGAAAATTCTTCAAGCGTTAGAGGGACCGTAGGGACTTCAATGATTCGTGTGTGCCAACTAACTGTAGAATCAATGTACAAACCGAAATCTCTTAAGCTAACAGGTTATAGAAGATCCATCAAATACGATAGCAAGTAGAATAGTCAGATCTAGTCGACTCATCATTCGTGGGCTTGCTATGATTATGGCTTGACATTTTGTAGAATCGATCCTTAGTCCATAACGACCAACCAGTTGTATATTATGTTGTTTAGATCCCGGTTCATTTCACCGACTGCGACAGATATATTATTTGGTTTAGCGTGCGAATAAATCTCCAAATACACAACTTAATATCATGATTTATGAAAGTAATGGACAAGGAAATGAAAAAATAAGAGGTGAAAGAATTGCACCTTGTGGGACGCCAGAATTAGAGTCACGCCAATTTGAAAAAGAATTATCAATGAATACTGACTGGTAACATTCCTGGAGGTATAAAGTGATCCATTCAAGAGGTACAGATGTGGTTGAAAAAGTACCTATAGATAGTAAGATTTCGTGGCAGATGTTGTTGAAGGTGTTTTTAAAGTCAATCAAGAGTCAACGTTCTCTGTCACTTTTAGCAATACAGATACAGTACTGTGTCCAGGTCGAAATCCAGATTGCAAAGGATACGAAATTGGTTTCGCTGAATATACCCCATTTCCCATGTAAGTATATGTGTATTTCAAGTTCTTCTCAGGTATTGCTTACTTTATCCGATGCGAATGTTAATACCTATACCTGAGAGAACAGTGTGAGAGGATCAGATTATGTATTGGTGCCCATCACATCACGAATGTCGTCTCACGGTATCCACATAGTGAAATATTTATTCACCTAATAGTTAATCTAAAGTACCTAAATAAGACAAGATCGTAATTTAGGAAAGTAAAACAAAAACCATTTATAGGTAATGTGATGAAGAAACAAATCTCACGACATATTAACAATTATATTTTTTTATAGATTTAGTTCAATGATATATTCTTAATTGTGCCTTAAAGGCTCATTATTATTACTCAATCTTAAATTTAGATATTTCTAAATAAGCTTTTTTAATTTAGTACTAGCCTTTGCCCGCGGCTCCGCTGCAGCCAATAGCTAGTTTTTAGGTTAGGTATAACTCAGGTTCCCGTTATAGTAGCGGGATAAAATGTTTACCAGTTCTTAAGTCTAATAAAGAGCTATGATTAAACACAAAGTGAAAAATGTGAAGCACTCCTTCGAGTATTAACAACATCAACTGCGATCGCCAACCCGCCAGCCAAGCGTGGTGATTACGGCACTATCCCCCATTCTTGGGGAGGCCTATGTCCAGCAGTGGACGTTAATAGGCTGATGGAACAGATCTGTGTCTATTACATTGAAGATAATGGAGATAAAAATGACTGTATTAGCGTATGTGAGTGTCCCTTAACACATAACAATCATTTTTGTCTGTTTGTTTGTTTGTTCGGGCACCACGCAAAACCTGCTGAACGAATTTTGATAAAGCTATTTTATTTAATAGCTCTTGATTAGACATAAATTGGTATCTCTTGTATCCCACTATTATGTCGCGAATCTAAGATATAACCTAAAAATGATCTGCAGCGGCGTCGTGGTCAAAGGCTAGTAAAGTAGTATATATATATTAAAACATTAATACATCATCAATAATAACCTAGAATAAAACTTATCATCATCGACTATCACCTTTCTCAACCAAAACTTAAAGATTTCTTGTTTTCTACTAATCCTCAGGAAGTTAATAAAATAACGAGAATTAATTGTTTACGTTATATTTCATAGAATAAATAGGTTTATCAATAATTTAAATATTTCATAACTTAGTGTTGGTAGGAGATAACTGGGGAAGAGAACGAGACACGACCGAGGTTTTCAGTGTAAGCGAGTTTGTTGACGGGACCAGCGCCGTAGGAAATAGCTGGCGCCTGAGCGTAGGTCACAGGTGCTGGGCGAGTGTAGGAGATTGGAGCCTGAGAGTAGGCTACCCTAGTTACAGGAGAAGCGTAGGCAACCCTGGCGATGGGGGCAGGGGCATAGCCAATCTTGGTGACTGGAGCAGGAGCGTAGGCGATCTTGGCTACGGGAGCGGCAGCAACAGCAACGTTGGTGGGAGCACCCTCGTAGCGCACGTTAGCATTGAATCCTTGGTGGGCATCGGAGGTGTACTCTACGATGCGGGTCACGCCGTCAGGTTGCACAAGCGAGTACGAGCCGTGCACAGCATCTCCGGAGCGGGATTCCTGTTGTTGTTTCAGGTCACCGCTGTGCGAGTCTTGCACAGAGTAAGAGAAGTCGTATTGAGCAGGAGCCTCAGGCTCAGCGTACACCACCTTGGAGAAAGGAGCCACTGGGAGGACTCCAGCAGCTGCGACAGCCACCAGACCGAAGAAAGTCACAAACTGCAATAGGAATAATAAAAGTAAGTATATTTAATATGTATACAGCCCTGATAGCCTAGTGATAAAACAAAGAACTGAAAAGACAATGGTATACAGTTCAATTCCCAGATCATAGCACGGCACATTCAAATGCGTAATTCGACGCATATTCAAATTGGTACACTAATCTTTTTTTAGATCACAATTAACAAACTGATTTTTTACGTAAATCTTGAATGAAACACTCACTTTGGCGACCATATTGTGTAGTTTGTTTGTTGTGGATGAATGTGCAAGTGGGCTTATCGCTCTCCGCACCGAGCTTTTATACAAGTAAACTAGTGACGTAGATTTTGGCATGCACGATAACCGCACACGAGCAAGCCGGTTCCGAGTACTGGTTATCTGTCTCAAGTTCATAAGCATATTTTGTCTACAAATTGCATCAGATTTTCTAGTGTCGCGAATGTATTTACCTCAGTTCTTCATTTACAAAAAAATATAGGTACTTAAGGTCTTAAGGTAAGCAAGAGCCATATAATCTCCATCCATCCATCAGTCTTTCGTCCACTGCTGGACATAGGCCTCCCCAAGAGAACGCCACAACGAGCGGTCCTGTCATGGGGGATAATGTCGTAATCTCCACGCTTGGCAGGCGGGTTGGCGATCGCAGTGGATGTTTTTAATACTCGAGGGAGTGCTGCTGCCCACTACCCCGCTAACTCCTCAGTCGGCTCTTACGACTCCCATGGGTGGAGAGGGGTGGGATAATTCTAAAGCCGGCCCCACACCGCCATATAATCTATTTATAAGTAAATAGCGCCTAGTCCTTGCTAACACGAACGACATCCTTGCCACTATTATAAATGTGAAAGTGAGTTTGTTTATTTGTTACGCCTTCGTGCCCTAACTACTAAACCCATCATTATAAAATTCTAAGCAGGGAGTAAATCTTTCAAATCTACAATCGTGTGCCTAATATCATATTATAAAGAGGAAAGATTTGTATTTTGATGTTTGTAACGAATAAACTCCAAAATTGGTAGACCAATATAAAACGTTCTCCATTAGAATGTTATACATTATCCCTGAGTAACATAGGCTATATTTAATCCTAATATTATAACGAGAAAAGATATGTATTTTTGTATGCAGGTATGCAAATATATAGGCATACATAGGCTATATTTATTACTAGATAGATATTATATATATATTTCAAATTACTATTTATTATAATATATTATATATATTATAATGGAGCCGCTAGTTCTAGGTACATATATAATATCTTTACAGTAGTGAAAAGCGTTTAACATTCTATGGCGTACCTAATTTAGGAAAAGCAAAAAAACAAATAGACGTAGCCAGCGACCTTATACTACTTTTTATGTGAGAATCGAAGAATTCTTAAACTATATCTCACGACACGTTAACAATTCAAGTTTTAGCTCAAAGATATAGCGTAAATTGCGTCCCATTTATTACTCAATATTCATTTTATAGACATATCAGATTGGCAAGCGTTTTTTTATTAAGGTGGGAAAGAATGTACCTAACCACACACCCCGTCGTTGCGCTTAGGGCCCCACACTACGCTGTTCGTTGCCCCGAACAAATAAACCCACCGTGTGCCGTTTCTCCACCTGCATTGGCGGACCACTGGAACTGTGTTACATTACTTCAGTGGTAAATTGGCAAGCCTTGGCTTTCATAAAATATTAAGGGTATTTTTATATATATTTTTATAAATTAACGTTAATTACAATTTTGATAAATGAACTGTACATTAAAGTTAACACATAAGTGCTAAAATGTGAAATCGAATTTGTTCAATGGGTATTGCATCTGGGACGGTATTCCAAGAGATGCAGGTTTTTTCTGCCGTGTGGGGCTGGCTTTAGAATTATCCCACCCCTCTCCACCCATGGGAGTCGTAAGAGCCGACTGAGGGGATAGCGAGGTAGTGGGCAGCAGCACTCCCTCGAGTATTAACAACATCCACTGCGATCGCCAACCCGCCTGCCAAGCGTGGCGATTACGGCACATATGGGGGATCCATATGAGTGAAACACATGTTGTGGCGTTCTCTTGGGGAGGCCTATGTCCAGCAGTGGACTTCGAAAGGCTGATGGATGGCAGGTTTAAATCTTGCACTTGACTGTTATTTTCAATTTCACATTTTAAATAAAAGCTTAAATAATAGTTTTTATGGCTACTTTACTATGTTAGTTCTATAGAAAAATGTATTTAAATTGTGTGTCCAATAAAAGTGTAATTATATCTATGCAGGGGTAAATTTAAGCGGATATGTGGAGAGAACGAAATGAAAACAACCATATGACGCTGATTATCTGTGTGGCGGTTACCATCTATAAACTAGGATTTAAAAAATAAATATAGCTCCCTGCATTACGGAATGATCCCTGTATCACTTAGGAACTTTACAAACATAGGTATAGTTAATAGGCACAAATTACACCCAGACCCAGAACAACTATTTGCGGAGCACACGAAAGATTATCCTCTGTGGTAATCGTACCCACAACACTCTGTACAGGATGTTGGTATATCTTGGAGGCGGAGATGCTTGCCGAGGTGTATCGGCGGGCGTTGCAAGAGCGGGAGGAAGGTGGTCGCCCCCTACCCAGGGAGGTGGCCAGGTGGCAGGGTGACGCCCGCCGAGCTGCCATGGCCAGATGGAGGGCGTGGCTGGAGGAGCCCCGGGCTGGTCTTTGGACCGTAGGGGTGCTCCAGCCGGTGCTGGAGGAGTGGGTGGGACGACGGCACGGAGTCCTTATCTTCCATGGTGCAGGTGCTGTCGGGGTACGGTCGCTTCAGCAGATATCTGCACATAGTCGCAAAGTTCTCTCCGTTCTGGAAGGGCCATTACTGTTTTATTATAATCTGTCACTTCAGCAAAGTATTTATCCTGAGACGTGGAAAGTATCCAGAGTAACTCCTGTGCCTAAGTGTGGATCATCCAACGATATTACCAATTTTAGACCTATCGCCGTGCTAACGGTATTTGGAAAGATATTTGAATCTATTGTAAACAATAATATGTGTAAGCAAATCCAACCATATTAAATTCGTAGACTACATTAGAACTAAAGTTAAGTCAGGTAGCCAAGTAGATGCGGCATATTTCGATTTTAAAAAAGCTTTTGATCTTGTAGATAACGACATTCTATTAAGGAAGCTTTCTGGCCTTGGATTTTCAAGATCATTGTTAGATTTTATAGCAGACTACCTTAAAGATCGAAAGCATTATGTTAAGATGGAAGGATATAAATCTACAGAATTTTATACACGATCCGGCGTGAGTCAAGGTAGTACTCTGGGCCCTACACTGTTCTTGATAATGATTAATGACCTACCTAGTACTATATCAAAAGCAGAATGCCTGATGTTTGCAGACGATTTAAAAAATTTCCGCACAATCACCAAGCCGAATGACTCTTTGGCATTACAGGCAGATATTTTAGCGGTAGTGCAGCGAAGTAATATAAATAAGCTACCGTTCAACAATTCTAAATGTAAAATCATTACATTCTCTAGTTCTCATTCTCCAATAACGGCTACATATGACTTAGCAGGTTCAACCCTGGAGCGAGTTATATTGATCCGAGATCTAGGACTGATCATGGATAGTAAATTAAATTTTCATGAACATATTACTAAAACATGTAGGGACGCAAACAAATGTTTAGGTATATTAGATCTATTTCTTTTAGCAATTGACATTCTCCGCTTTTTCTTAAAGTACAAAATATTTGTGAATAAAAAAAAGAGATTTTTAGTAGGAGCGGGAATCGAACCCGCATCTTTTCCAATCCGGGGAAGTGCTCTAAACCACTAAGCTATCCTACTGATTTTTCGATCATCCCAAATTCTTAATCACATTTGTCTTACGACCAACGCCATCTATCGGCAAGCATTACATAATGCTTGCTCAGTTTTATTAAGATTAGTAGGATAGCTTAGTGTTTTAGAGCACTTCCCCGGATTGGAAAAAATGCGGGTTCGATTCCCGCTCCTACTAAAAATCTCTTTTTCTTTATTCAAAAATAATTTGTACTTTAAAATATTTAGGTTTCATTATCAGAACATCATCCGCGTTTAAGAATACCCAAATAGTGAAGCTCCTTTATAATTCCTATATGCGCAGCAAATTAGAATATAATGTAATAGTTTGGAATCCACATGAATCCCTATACACTCTGATGGTAGAAAAAGTCCAACGTAAATTTGCCCAATATTTATATAAACGCCAATTTGGATATTATCCTTTTTTATATCCTTCTTTGTTCGTGTCGGGAATGGTAGGATTAGATACTCTCCAACTTAGACGTGATTTCACACACATAGTACATTATTATTTGCTGCTGGTGGATAGGGTGGACAATCCGAGTGTACGGGAATGCATCCATTTCTTTGCACCCGACCGATACATGCGAGACAGTGGTCGGTGCCAACATGAGCTATTTGCTTACCCACCTACATGGCTCTCTCTCCAAACACGTAACAGCCCCACTGTTAGAGCCATTTCCCTTATAAACACCCTCCTACAAAATAACCCATATGTGGACATATTTTTTGACCCGCCTGGCATGTTAAAGAAAAATGTATATATTTGGCTAAATAGAACTTAAGTTTTAAAGTTTGTTATATTTTTTTTTACAATTATTATATCTTGTTACCAATATCTGTTAAATTCTAATTATGTTATGTGTTGAGTTGTATGATTTTATGTTTTTTTTTTATTTATGTTTTTTTTTTATTTATGTTTAGTTAGTTAATTTTAGTATAAAATATAAGTGCCTTGGTGTAAACTGTTAACTTATATTTTTTATGTTTAAATGATTGATTGATTGATACATAAAAACGAGAGAAACGACTCCAAGCTATCACCACTTCAGCGGGGACGAGGACACGGCACGGCACACGTTCGAGTCGTCCCCGTTTTGGACCGAGCAGCGCCGTGAACTCGTCGCGTCAATAAGGGGGACCTCTCGCTGCCGAGCGTCGTCAGAGCGATGCTTGGCAGCTACAAGATTTGGGCCGCGGTCACTGCCTTCTGCGAGGAGGTTATCTCGCGGAAGGAAGCGGCGGAGAGGGCCAGGGAGGCTGATCCTTCCGCAGACCCGAACCGCCGCCAGCGACTGGGGCGGCGCAGGCGTGAATATTTGCCCCTAATGCTGCCCTAGCTAAGGCTGCAGGTGGTCATCCACCCACAGCCTTAGCAACCGGGGAACGTCCGCCACCCGCAAGGCCTCCCGCGAAGATGCGACGCTCCGTGTGCGGCGTCGCTCAGTAAAGGGTACCCGAAAGGGTAAGCCGCTGGCGGACCACCGAAGGAATGTAACATAGTTCCACTGGCCGCCAATAAAGGCGGAGAGACGTCACGCGGTGGGTTTCTTTAGTAGGTGAAGGCCCCACACTACCCTGTTTGTTGTCCCGAACGACGGTGTGTGCGGTTAGGAACATTTTTTCCCGCCTTAACAAAAAGAAAAGCGAGCGTGTTGATAGGTATATTAACCAGTCCAGTTTTTTTGTAGTACCAATGTTCTCTTCTTAGAGTAAATATTTATCTAGATGGAGTGTCACTCTTATAAACGTCATAAAAATCGGGCGGGAATTATTATGCTAGTGTGCGTGACAGCTGTCATTACGTTTGTGCAATTTGTGTTTGTGTGCGTGCGTAATGATACCAGTTTCAGTGGTAGTATTAAATTATGGGAAAAATATATTATCATAGATGCTAGACATTCTTATACTACAAAATGTTTCGTAGGTATGTAGTCAATTATTCTTTCTATTTACTCTCATAATCTTAATATAAAAAACATATACTACATATAACCTCTTCTTTAATGAGAATAATACTATAACCCATGATAATTATAAATTTAAAAATGTAAACAATCTTCATCATTAAAGTAAATAATAATATTACAAATAGTAATATTGTAATTAATTCCGAAAATGACGACTGTGCAGCTTTATGGATCCATTAAAAACGCGTATAATTATGTTAGGTAATGTTTCTATTACTCTCTATCTTTAAAATATCATCAACTTTGCAAGATTACGCGGGAAATTTAAGTTCATAAACTGGTATCACATAAAAAAATATGAACTAAAAGTAATTTATTTTTGGAATATTTAAATGACTTATTTAGCCACTTATTGTATGAAATAATGTTACTAGCCGATGATAAGAGATATCTTTAGTGCTCATTTTCCGATTTTTGTAGTTTCAGCACACTTAAATACACACGTTGATATTTTAAATGACACACTATTGTTCCTGGATATGACCTTGTCAAGTGACGTCACGATTTACACTGACAGCCATAGCATTGGGGTGAAATGTTCACCCCAACTTTTTTGACGCGTTTACAATGCCGAGGCTCCATCTGGATATATCAATAATCTAAGGTTGTCTTTATTTCTTTTTAATGAACTAAAATTATGTTAAGGAGAATGGGAGATAAATATATTTGCAATGAGTACAAAATTATTCCATTACGTACCAGCCAAGAACATTATTATTACGTAATTCGTGTCCCCTAAATCTCCAAAGTAGGAATATAGCAAGCAACAAATTCCTCGCAAAAAAAACTCCGCCGCAGCCAAAAGCTGGTTTTTAGGTCATATCTCAGGTTTCCATTATAGTAGCGGGATAAAATGTATACCAGTTTCTAATTCTATTCAAGAGCTGTCAAAAAAAAGGTGCATCAAAATCCGTTTCGTAGTTTTTGCGTGATGCGCGAACAAACAAACAGGCAATCAGACAATAATTCTAAAAATAATTGTTTTGTGTTTAGACACGCCTATATAGCCTACTAGCCTTTGTTTGCGGCTCCGCCGCAACCAAAATCTGGTTTTAGGTTGTATCTCAGGTCCCTGATATAGTAGCGGGATAAAATGTATACCAGTTTTTAAGTCTAATCAAGATCTATCAAATAAAAGAAAGTTGCATCAAAATCCGGTCAGTAGTGTTTGCGTGATGTGCGAACAAACAAACAGATAAACAGACAAACAGACAAAAAATCTAAAAAAATGTTTTGCGTTTAGACACGCCTATATGGCCTATTAGAGTAATTTTTGATTTTTTCTCAAATATCTTAAATGTACAGACACAGCTCTGTTACAGCTTTATAATAGTATAGATTACAGTTTTTTTTTCTCAAATATCTTAAATGTATGACATGACACAGCTCTGTTACAGCTTTCGGTAAAGGTATAGATTTGTAAAAATTATAGCATTTTGCTAATTAACTGTTTGTGTATGTGCATAAGTATTCGCTAGTGGGATAGTGCGGCGTAACATGTATTTTCGTGTTGCCTCTAAAACCATAGACGCTTTTAGTAAAGTCATTACCACTTAAATGGTGTTATGATTGTGCCCTCATTTGATAGCAAAGTGCCTAGGTGGTCTAGCTGTAGTGTATATGACCCATGATCATGAGGTGAAACAGTATCTAGCCTCTCGGCATCACCTTGTATGTATCAACAGAGTAATGGATTTACTGTTGGGCATGAGTCTCTTGTCACAGTGAAAGGGATTTAGACCGAAAGCCATCACGCTGGGGGTTGGCAGAGTCCCACAAGCCTTCGAAAAATCTCTCGGCCATACAGTTTTCCTTCACCAAGCAGAGTTAATTTGTAAATAACACACATTTACTGGAAAAATGTCACAAAACAATTTTTGTCTGTTTTTCTGTTTGTTTATTCGCACATCATACTAAAACTACTGGTCGGCTTTTTATAAAGCTTTTTTTATAGCACACCACCATTAGACTTAAAATCTTGTATCCCGCTACGATATAGGGAACCTGAGATATAATCTAAAAACTAGCTTATGTCTGCGGCGAAGTCGTGTTCGAAGGCTGGTACTATCTTAAAAAACACTAACACCTAGAATAAAAAATAGAGATACGCCGAACATAAGTTTAACCGAATACAAATATTCGGCCAAATATTCGGTACAAAGTGTGCCGAACCGAATATTCAGCCATAAAAATCATCATCATCGACTATCGCCATTCAACCGTAACTGTAAGATTTCTTGTTTTCTACCAATCCCCAGGAATTTAATAAAATAACGAGACTTAATTGTTTACTTTGTATTTCGTAGAATAAATAGGTTCATCAATAATTTAAATATTTCATAACTTAGTGTTGGTAGGAGATAGCTGGGGAGGAGAATGAGACACGACCGAGGTTTTCAGTGTAAGCGAGTTTGTTGAGAGGGGAAGCAGCGTACGCGAGCTTGGCGACGGGACCAGCGGCGTAGGAAATAGCTGGCGCCTGAGCGTAGGTCACAGGTGCTGGGCCGGCGTAGGAGATCGGAGCCTGAGAGTAGGCTACTTTAGTGACGGGAGCAGCGTAGGCAACCCTGGCGATGGGGGCAGGGGCATAGGCGATCTTGGTGACTGGAGCAGGAGCGTAGGCGATCTTGGCTACGGGAGCGGCAGCGACAGCGATCTTGGTGGGAGCGCCCTCGTAGCGCACGTTAGCATTAAATCCTTGGTGGGCATCGGAGGTGTACTCTACGATGCGGGTCACGCCGTCGGGTTGTACAAGCGAATACGAGCCGCGCACGGCGTCTCCGGAGCGGGATTCCTGTTGCTGTTTCAGATCACCGCTATGCGAATCTTGCACAGAGTAAGAGAAGTCATATTGAGCAGGAGCCTCAGGCTCGGCGTACACCACCTTGGAGAGAGGAGCCACTGGGAGGACTCCAGCAGCTGCGACAGCCACCAGACCGAAGAAAGTCACAAACTGCAATAGGAATAATATATGATATAATATCGCTTACTTTGGTCGTTATAGTTACTTAATATTTTATGTATTTTAAACAAAATTATCTAAGCTTTTATTAACGCGCTTTGTATTAGCTTTGCCTGCATATACCTATTTGTCTATCTATGTATATATAAACTTTGAGCGTATTTTCGCCCACTCCAAAACGTCGGAAAAAATTGCTTCTCGCCCTGGTCAATTTCTATATCATTATTTCAATGAAGGCGAAGAGAAATGACACGATTTCAAACCCAGCGCACAGAAATTTTATATGAACTAAGTTTTGATAGTCAATTTTAATAAAACACTCACTTTTGCGACCATATTGTGTATTTTGTTTGTTGTGGATCAATGTGCAAATGTACATATCGCTCTCCGCACCGAGCTTTTATACAGACAATCTAATGGCGTAGATTTTGGCATGCACGATAACCGCACCCGCAAACGATACAAGCACACGAGCCAGCCGGTTCCGAGTACTGGTTATCTGTCTCAAGTTCATAAGCATACTTTGTCTACAAATTGCATCAGATTTTATAGTATCGCAAATGTTCATAAATATTCAAAATAATCAATAATATTCTTTACCTCAGTTCTTAATTTGCTAGAAATATTACTTGAAGTCGTGTTTCAGAAAAGGAAAGCAAGAACTTTATAATCTATCTTAAATATAAAGTGATAACTCTTACAACTTTATCTATCTATCTATACTATTATAAAACTGTAACAAAGCTGTGTCTGTACATTGAAGATATTTGAGAAAAAAATACTGAAATAGGCTAGATTAGACTTAAAAACTGGTATACATTATATCCCGCTACTTTATCGGGAACCTGAGATTCAACCCGAAAACTAGCTTTTGGCGGAGCCGCAAGCAAAGGCTAGTTTATACTATTATTAGATGGAGTGTTCTCAGTGTATTTACAAATTATTTTGTTATTGTAAATTGTTTCTAATTAGGTTATGTTGTTTTCTTTTTAGTAATTTTGTGATCTTCTTATTGATTGTTATTGATCAGTTCGCTATTTATTTTAATAATTTCTTTTTCTTGTTTATGTAGGTATATGGCGCCGATGCGCCTAAGGGCCACGGCGGCCGCGGTCGTCGCCGGCGGTGGAGTGCTGTTGGCGGTGTCGCTTGACATCGCCAACGCTTTCAACAGTCTGCCATTCAGCTGCATCAGGGAAGCGCTCCGGTATCACGGGGTGCCTGTATACCTGAGGCGGCTAATGGCACACTACCTTGAGGGCCGCAGCGTTCTCTATGAGAGCCGCATAGGGGACGTTGTGAGGAGACCCATGTCGTGCGGTGTCCCACAGGGTTCGGTTCTAGGGCCGCTCCTGTGGGACATCGGTTACGACTGGGTGCTGAGCTGTCGGCTCCCCCCCGGGCTGGCGGTCATCTGCTACGCGGATGACACGCTGGTCGCGGCTCGGGGCGGAAACTTCAAGGAAGCGGTGTTCCTGGCCACCTTAGACCTCGGAGGTGGTCAGGAGGATCGGGGCGCTGGGGCTTAGGATGGCCCTGGATAAGTCGGAGGCCGTACTCTTCCATGGGCCCCGACGTCGGCCACCTGCTGGCACCTCAATCACAGTGGACGGGGTCCAAATTGAGGTTGGGGCCCAGATCAAGTATCTAGGCCTGGTGCTGGACGGGTGGTGGCGTTTTTGTGAGCACTTCCACCAACTGTCCCCGAAGCTCGTCGGCGCGGCGTCCGCCCTTGCACGGCTCATGCCGAATATGGGCGGACCCAACAATACGTGCCAGCGGCTTTACGCGGGGGTGGTCCGGTCGATGGCGTTGTACGGTGAACCCGTGTGGGCGGAGTCCCTGGACGCACTGAACAGGGCTCTTCTGTGGAGACCACAGAGGGTCATCGCGTCCAGGGTCATAAGCGGATACCGCACGGTGTCGACGGAGGTGGCCTGTGCATTGGCCGGAATCCTCCCATGGGACTTAGAGGCGGAGGGGCTCACGGAGGTATACCGGAGGGCGTCGCAAGAGCGGGCGGGGCGCGGGCGCCTTTAACTCCGTGAAGTGGCCAGGTGGCAGGGCGAAACCCGTCGAACTACCATTTCCAGTTGGAGGGCACGGCTGGAGGCGCCCTGGGCCGGTCTTTGGACCGTAGGGGCACTTCAGCCGGTGCTGGAGGAGTGGGTTAGGCGGCGGCATGGGTTCCTCATCTTCCGACTGGTGCAGGTGCTGTCGGGACACTGTTGCTTAGGCAGATACCTGCACATAGTCGCGAGGAGGGAGGCGACTCCGTGCTGTCACCATTGCGGCTGTGACGAGGACACGGCGCGGCACACACTTGAGTCGTGCCCGGCTTGGGCGGGGCAGCGCCGTGAACTCGTTGCGGCAATAGGGGAGGACCTCTCGTTGCCAGGCGTTGTTAGAGCGATGCTTGGCAGCGACAGGAATTGGGCCGCGGTCGCTGCCTTCTGAGAGGTGGTCATCTCACAGAAGGAGGCGGCGGAGAGGGCCAGGGAGGCCTATGCTTCCGCAGACCCGAACCGCCGCCAGCCACTGGGGCGGCGCATGCACCAGTACATGCGCCTGATGCCGCCCTAGCTGAGGCTGCGGGTGGATGGACCGGGGAACGTCCACCACCCGCAAGGCCTCCCGCGAAGGTGCGACGCTCCGTGCGCAGATGTGTCGCACAGCAGAGGGTACCCGAAAGGGTAAGCCGCCGGCGGACCACTGAAGGAATGCAATATGGTTCCGGTGGCCCGCCAATATTGGCGGAGAGACGACACGTGGCGGGTTTATTTAGTGGGTGAGGGCCCCACACTACCCTGTTCATTGCCCCAAACAACGGGACGTGCGGCAACAAAAAAAGAAAAAGATATATGGCGCCGACTGACAATTATTAAGCTTTTCACACGGTGTGTGCACCCAAGATCAGGACGATGGTGTGATGGATTGTGTGTGTGTGTATAAGAATGTGGTGGTATTGGTGAATTTAGTAAGCTTTATTAAGAATCATAATAATATCAGATGATGTTGCGCCTATCAACATGACTTTGTGTTGACGTGAAATTGTGTGCTTTCATAATTTCGGTTAGAGGGCATTGATTCCGAAAACTATGTACCTGTATACTAAAAGCGTCATCGTAAAGGTTTAAGATAGGACAAGAACGCTTAAAACTGGAACTACAGCGCCTACACGCGTGATTTTGCTATCGTTATTTAGAGAAACATAAGTACTCCCCGGATTGGAAGGGACGCAGGTTCGAATCCCGCTCGCAGTGGAGCTCCCTTTCTCCACACTTACAAATAATTTGTTCTTTAAAGTAGCTGAGCATGTCAAGTGCTAAAATACAGATCAAAATATTTAGAGATAAATAAATAAATAAATATTCACGGACATTTCACACAACGTCCTCTGGTCCCAAACTAAGCTTAACGCTTGTGCCAGACACCAGAGTACCAGATTACGGATACAATACATATATTACTTTTTTTTTTGTAAATACATACATGCAATAGATAGAAAACACCTAGACGCAGTACAAATATCTGTGTTCATCACACAAATAATCTGTCTTGAGTGGGAATCGAACCCACGACCTTGTGCACGGAAGTCAGTTACACTACGGACTACGCCACGAGGTCCGTCGTCGATAAAATAACTATTATTGGGCATAATAGTTATTTTAATCGACGATGGACGGTTGTAATTGTGATAGCATTTGATAGCGCTCACATCGTTATAGTGCGTCGGTGGCATAGCGGTAGTGTATACGACTGCGGTGGGTCGGGCCAGCATTTAACCTCACGGCCTCAACTTGTATGATATATAATTTATGACATATATTTTTTATTTCTAATGATGGCAGACGAGCCCTGCCCACCCGATGGTAAGTGGTAACCGTCACTCATGGACTCAACAATACCGAGAGTATTGTCAAGCCGCTGTACATCATTTCATTTCTCAGATATGAAATTAAATATCCGATAGCAAGTGAGTACTCTCACTTGATACCCAGCCCTACCACCGGTAATCCAATGGGTGATAATTGCTTACTTAGTCGCCTCGTATGACAACCGCAAGAAAGAATGGGGTGGTGATACTTGTATTCTCAGTCCGTCACCACACGGACAAACATGACATGGTCGACTTTGTCCTGATAAATCAAAAAGTTCAAGCTCCATTATCTCGTATCATATTTTTTTATGAGATGAGACTTCATTGAACTATTCATGTTTATAAATTCTTGTTAAGTTTTAGCGTTGGTTCTTAAGTTCTTTTCTTCTTGGTGTGAAGATGCGAAAGGGTATGCTCCGATATTCGGACGTGTCGAAAGAATTCCGGACGAGCGACTGGTTAAGAAAATATACAATGCAAAAGTGGAAGGATGTAGGTACAGGAGGAGATCTCACCTACCTAGACCAAATCGTTCATGTATTGAAGGAATGTGGAGTCAGGGGTTTCCGAAAACGGCGAGCATGTATGAAGAGAACTATGAATGTTGAGGAAGCGAGAAATGTATGCAAGAATAGAGCCTTTTGGAACTCTGTTCTCTCTGCCTACCCCGGAAGGGAGATGGCGTAAATATAATTAAGTAGCTTATAAGTCATGAGGGAACAGAGGACCATAATACATACACATACAAATATACCTATATCTACACCGGTCAAAATCATAACTGTCCTTTTTGCTTGGACATAGTCGGGTAAAAATAATACTTACTGCTTATGATCTTTGCAGGGATGCATTTTACTAATGACGAATATATAGTCTTCTAGTAAGAGATCCGGCTGCAGAATTAGTTCGTTTATCAATTAATCAAGTATATGCAAATTTTTTTATTTATTTTTTTACATAAATTTATGAATAGGAGAATATATATCTATCAGGGTGCCTATCAAAATATGGCCGCTAGTATTATTAATTAAATAATTTTTAATTGATTTTAAGAATAAATTTCATTCACTTGTTTTTAAATAAAATATCATGCACTTCACAGCAATATAATTATGTAAAGACTTCAAAAAAATCACGGTTGCCGTTGGGCAATTGGCCACACCTCTTCGCAGCCAGGTGTAAATAGTTATGATTTTGGTTTTATGTTCATAATGTACATTCATTATTTATATATTAAATTAATTGAATGTGAATTGAATTGAGGTACAGGGGGAGACCGAGACTCACCTACCTAGACGAAATCGGTCATGTATTGAAGAAAGGTGGAGTCAGGAGTCTCCGAAACTGGCGAGCGTGTATGAAGAGAATTACGAATGTTGAGGAAGTGAGAGATGTATGCAAGAAGAGAGTCTTTTGGCACTCTGTTCTCTCTGCCTACCCCGCAAGGGAGATGGCGTGATGATAAGTAAGTAGTAAAGCTATTGCATGATAATATACGGTTGTAAAGCTAGCCGAAAATAAGGGTTAGTAGCTGTTAAGATGGTAAATATAAAGATTGTGAAAGAGAGTTAGCGCACATTGCGCGCAAAATCACTCTTTACGTAAAGAGAGCGATTGTCAGCTGTATGATGCTTTAAAGCCATTGCGCATACGTCAAATTCTAGTTTTTATAAAAACACAAAGTGAAAAATGTGAAATCGAAAATAACAGTCACGAGCAGGATTTGAACCTGCATCTCCTGGATACCGTCCATATGCTTTGCCAATTCAGCCATCGAGTTTTTTTACATTTTGTTGTGTCTAGTCATGATATTTTTCATTTTTATATCATTGCTTCTTATTATATTTCTTACTCCATCCATCAGCCTTTCGAAGTCCACTGCTGGACATAGGCCTCCCCAAGAGAACGCCACAACATGTGTTTCGCTCATATAGGGGATAGTGCCGTAATCGCCACGCTTGGCAGGCGGGTTGGCGATCGCAGTGGATGTTGTTAATACTCGAGGGAGTGCTGCTGCCTACTCCCCCGGTATTACCTCAGTCGGCTCCTACGACTCCCATGGGTGGAGAGGGGTGGGACAATTCTAAAGCCGGCCCCACACGGCGATTCTTACTATATTTTAATTTATATTGTTTCTCTATCCCTGTTCAATTTACAATTTTTAGTACATTCTCTTTCATTTCTAACTATTATTTCTTACCAGCTCTAATTTCAACTTATTTATCTAGGTCTTATTTCTTTTAATGACATTTGCAATTTTTTGGCAGTATTTTAGAAAAATTGGTCTTCTGTGTTTGTCCTTCATAATTAATTTAATATTACTTATATTTATATTTATATTTAGATCTATCTTAATTTCTGTGTTATGTCTCTCTGTCACATATTTTGGACACTCTGTAATTATATGGGGTACTGTTTCCTCCACCTGTGTATTGCAGACACACGAGGGGCTCCCCTTTCACTTAAATCGATGTAAGTATTCAGAGAACCCCCCATGCCCTGTGAGTATCTGTGTCAGTATATTACTGGTGGGAAGGGAATTCACAATCTGATACGCTACAGTTATATCGGGTAGGAATATCTTCGTGACCCCTGCGACCCTGCCCCCTGCCCCCACTTGATACCTCCGGTTCCACTCTGCAAGCGAATCCTTACGGATTTGCTGCTTGATGTAGGAAACCGGGCACTTATCATAGTGGGGGCTGACCTTAGTGAGCAATGCCGCCTCCTTGGCCAGATGGTCTGCCCTCTCATTTCCTTCTAATCCTGCATGTGCTCTTGCCCAACACAAAGTTACAACTTTGCCCTGGTTTTCCAGCCTTCGAAGGTATCTGCGCGTTTCCTCGGCAAGTTGGTTTGTAAAGTGATTATTGACCACTGCGCACAGTGCCGCCCTTGAATCACTTATAACAGCGATTGTTGAGTGGTCCAGACGCGTAGCTTCCTCCACCGCTCGGCATATCGTCAGCAATTCCGCCTGATATACGGTGCAGTATGACGGCAGCTTAAGTTTTCGAGTCTTTGTCTCGGCCGCATCTATCCATAAGGATAGTGCGGCTCCGACCTTTCCCTGAATTTTGCTGCCGTCAGTGTAAATTTGTACTGCACCGTCTATGCTGTTAGTCAGCTCTTCGTGGGTGTTAAAGCACATGAAGTTGCGGCTGATATGCTCCGCAGGGTGAAGCCTCGCGACATGGGCCACTGGTCGCTCAATCTCGCGATCTGCCGGTACTAGCCCTGTCATCCCCCTTCTCGCCCGGTATAGAGAGGCATTCTCCCTCACCCTTATATCCAAAGGGAGTATCCCGGCCAGCACCAGCGCAGCATTAAGTGACACTGTACGGTACGCCTTTGTTATTCTTTGCGCACATAGTCTCTGGACAGCATCCAGTTGCTTGCGCACCTTAACCTTTGTAGTCGCTGGGGCCCACACGCTGGCTGCGTAGGTCACTATGAGTTCTACTAGTGAGTTAGAGAGTAGATTGTCTTAACGACTTCTGGATGGAGGCCCCAACTGACCCTGGCAGCCCTCGAAAGCTGTTTGTAGACCCCCAATGCCTTCCTGCAAACATTTGCAGTGTGGGCATTGAAAGTCAACCCACAGTCAATCGTCAGCCCCAGGATTTTAATCTCCTTGGCCATTGCAATGCTGACCCCTCCCATGCTCCTTCTTGGCGTGTCGTACTTTAGCTTTTTGGTTAGCACCATCGCACTTGTTTTGTGAGGTGCAAACCGTAGCTTATTATCGACACCCCATTTCTGAACATGTTCGAGGGCGGCATTGCCGCGGCCCTGGATCTCCGCCGCCGTGTCCCCCGAGAAGAACCACGTCATCAGCAAAAGCTTGCACGTAGTCCCCCCTCCTCGTGAGACTCTTCAGTAGCGGGTCCAGTAGGAGACTACACAGTATATGGGACCCCCAATCGAACCCTGCACACATCCCTTATTAGTTGACCTGACATGTTGGCAGCCAGCGTATCTCACCCTTTCTTCTCTGTCACTGACATAGCTACTTATTAATTTTCCTAGCTCCCACGGCGCTCTTCCACCAGTCTGGCTCCAATAGCTGGCCACCAGGCGTTGTCGAAGGCGCCCTCTATGTCTAGCGACACCATCGTGATCAGCTTCCTTTTAGTAAGTTCACCTCTCACGTGAGTCACCAGATCTTAGAGGGCGTCCTCCGTACTGCGCTGCGGCATAAAGCCGTACTGGCGGTCGCTTATCCGCGGGGCCAGGTGCCACGTTAGTCTCCTGACCATAAATTTTTCAAGCATCTTACCCATTATTGTTAGTGTCGGTATAGCTGTGTTGCATGCTGTTGTTATGATGTGAGTGAGTTGATGAATATATGTGTCAAGTGCTTGTGGTGTCCTAATCGTGTGTATGTGTGATATGTCTAAATAGTGTTCCAGCTTTTGTATAAAGGCTGGTACTATCTTAAAAAACACTAACACCTAGAATAAAAAATAGAGATGCGCCGAACATAAGTTTAACCGAATACGAATATTCGGCCAAATATTCGGTACAAAGTGTGCCGAACCGAATATTCAGCCATAAAAATCATCATCATCGACTATCGCCATTCAACCGTAACTGTAAGATTTCTTGTTTTCTACCAATCCCCAGGAATTTAATAAAATAACGAGACTTAATTGTTTACTTTGTATTTCGTAGAATAAATAGGTTCATCAATAATTTAAATATTTCATAACTTAGTGTTGGTAGAAGATAGCTGGGGAGGAGAATGAGACACGACCGAGGTTTTCAGTGTAAGCGAGTTTGTTGAGAGGGGAAGCAGCGTACGCGAGCTTGGCGACGGGACCAGCGGCGTAGGAAATAGCTGGCGCCTGAGCGTAGGTCACAGGTGCTGGGCCGGCGTAGGAGATCGGAGCCTGAGAGTAGGCTACTTTAGTGACGGGAGCAGCGTAGGCAACCCTGGCGATGGGGGCAGGGGCATAGGCGATCTTGGTGACTGGAGCAGGAGCGTAGGCGATCTTGGCTACGGGAGCGGCAGCGACAGCGATCTTGGTGGTAGCGCCCTCGTAGCGCACGTTAGCATTAAATCCTTGGTGGGCATCGGAGGTGTACTCTACGATGCGGGTCACGCCGTCGGGTTGTACAAGCGAATACGAGCCGTGCACGGCGTCTCCGGAGCGGGATTCCTGTTGCTGTTTCAGATCACCGCTGTGCGAATCTTGCACAGAGTAAGAGAAGTCATATTGAGCAGGAGCCTCAGGCTCGGCGTACACCACCTTGGAGAGAGGAGACACTGGGAGGACTCCAGCAGCTGCGACAGCCACCAGACCGAAGAAAGTCACAAACTGCAATAGGAATAATATATGATATAATATCGCTTACTTTGGTCGTTATAGTTACTTAATATGTATTTTAAACAAAATTATCTAAGCTTTTATTAACGCGCTTTGTATTAGCTTTGCCTGCATATACCTATTTGTTTATCTATGTATATATAAAATTTGAGCGTATTTTCACCCACTTCAAAACGTCGGAAAAAATTGCTACTCGCCCTAGTCAATTTCTATATCATTATTTCAATGAAGGCGAAGAGAAATGACACGATTTCAAACCCAGCGCACAGAAATTTTATATGAACTAAGTTTTGATAGTCAATTTTAATAAAACACTCACTTTGGCGACCATATTGTGTAGTTTGTTTGTTGTGGATGAATGTGCAAATGTACATATCACTCTCCGCACCGAGCTTTTATACAGACAATCTAATGACGTAGATTTTGGCATGCACGATAACCGCACCCGCAAACGATACAAGCACACGAGCCAGCCGGTTCCGAGTACTGGTTATCTGTCTCAAGTTCATAAGCATACTTTGTCTACAAATTGCATCAGATTTTATAGTATCGCAAATGTTCATAAATATTCAAAATAATCAATAATATTCTTTACTGAGTTCTTCATTTGCTAGAAATATTACTTGAAGTCGTGTTAAATATAAAGTGATAACTCTTACAACTTTATCTATCTATCTATACTATTATAAAACTGTAACAGAGCTGTGTCTGTACATTGAAGATATTTGAGAAAAAATTACTGAAATAGGCTATATAGGCGTGTCTAAACACAAAACGATTTTTTTAGATTTTTTGTTTGTTGTTTATCTGGTTGTCTGTTTGTTTGTTCGCGCATCACGCAAAAACTACTGAACGGATTTTGATGTAACTTATTTTATTCGATAGATCACGATTAGACTTAAAAACTAGTATACATTATATCCCGCTACTTTATCGGGAACCTGAGATTCAACCCGAAACTAGCTTTTGGCGGAGCCGCAAGCAAAGGCTAGTTTATACTATTATTAGATGGAGTGTTCTCAGTGTATTTACAAGTTATTTTGTTATTGTAAATTGTTTCTAATTAGGTTATGTTGTTTTCTTTGTAGTAATTTTGTGATCTTCTTATTGATTGTTATTGATCAGTTCGCTATTTATTTTAATAATTTCTTTTTCTTGTTTATGTAGGTAAATGGCGCCGATGCGCCTAAGGGCCGCGGCGGCCGCGGTCTTTGCCGGCGGTGGAGTGCTGTTGGCGGTGTCGCTTGACATTGCCAACGCTTTCAACAGTCTGCCATTTTCACAATTCACATTCAGCTGCATCAGGGAAGCGCTCCGGTATCACGGGGTGCCTGCATACCTGAGGCGGCTAGTGGCACACAACCTTGAGGGCCGCAGCGTTCTCTATGAGAGCCGCATAGGGGACGTTGTGAGGAGACCCATGTCGTGCGGTGTCCCTCGGGGTTTGGTTCTAGGGCCGCTCCTGTGGGACATCGGTTACGACTGGGTTCTGAGCTGTCGGCTCTCCCCCGGGCTGGCGGTCATCTGCTATGCGGATGACACGCTGGTCGCGGCACGGGGCTCGTTCCTGGCCAACTTAGGGACCTTGGAAGTGGTCAGGAGGATCAGGGCGCTGGGGCTTAGGGTGGCCCTGGATAAGTCGGAGGCCCTACTTTTCCATGGACCCCGACGTCGGCCACCTGCTGGCACCTCGGTCACAGTGAACGGGGTCCAAATTGAGGTTGGGGCCCAGATCAAGTATCTGGGCCTGGTGCTAGACGGGCGGTGGCGTTTTCGCGAGCACTTCCGCCAACTGTCCCCGAAGCTCGTCGGCGCGGAGTCCGCCCTTGCACGGCTCATGCCGAATATGGGCGGACCCAACAATACGTGCCAGCGGCTTTACGCGGGGGTGGTCCGGTCGATGGCGTTGTACGGTGAACCCGTGTGGGCGGAGTCCCTGGACGCACTGAACAGGGCTCTTCTGTGGAGACCACAGAGGGTCATCGCGTCCAGGGTCATACGCGGATACCGCACGGTGTCGACGGAGGCGGCCTGTGCATTGGCCGGAATCCCCCCATGGGACTTAGAGGCGGAGGGGCTCGCGGAGGTATACCGGCGAGCGTCGCAAGAGCGGGTGGGGCGCGGGCGCCTTCAACCCTGTAAAGTGGCCAGGTGGCAGGGCGAAGCCCGTCGAACTACCATTTCCAGTTGAAGGGCACGGCTGGAGGCGCCCCGGGCCGGTCTTTGGACCGTAGGGGCACTTCAGCCGGTGCTGGAGGAGTGGGTTAGGCGGCGGCATGGGGTCCTCATCTTCCGACTGGTGCAGGTGCTGTCGGGACACTGTTGCTTCGGCAGATATCTGCACGAAGTCGCGAGGAGGGAGGCGACTCCGTGCTGTCACCATTGCGGCTGTGACGAGGACACGGCGCGGCACACACTTGAGTCGTGCCCGGCTTGGGCGGGGCGGCGCCGTGAACTCGTTGCGGCAATAGGGAGGATCTCTCGTTGCCAGGCGTTGTTAGAGCGATGCTTGGCAGCGACAGGAATTGGGCCGCGGTCGCTGCCTTCTGCGAGGTGGTCATCTTGCAGAAGGGGGCGGCGGAGAGGGCCAGGGAGGCCGATGCTTCCGCAGACCCGAACCGCCGCCAGCGACTGGGGCGGCGCATGCGCCAGTACATGCGCCTGATGCCGCCCTAACTGAGGCTGCGGGGGGATGGACCGGGGAACGTCCGCTACCCGCAAAGCCTCCCGCGAAGGTGCGACGCTCCGTGCGCAGATGTGTCGCACAGCAGAGGGTACCCGAAAGGGTAAGCCGCCGGCGGACCACTGAAGGAATGTAATATGGTTCCGGTGGCCCGCTATATTGGCGGAGAGACGGCACGCGGCGGGTTTATTTAGTGGGTGAGGGCCCCACACTACCCTGTTCGTTGCCCCGAACGACGGGATGTGCGGTAACAAAAAAAAAAGATATATGGCGCCGACTGACAATTATTAAGCTATTCACACGGTGTGTGCACCCAAGATCGGGACGATGGTGTGATGGATTGTGTGTGTGTGTGTATAAGAATGTGGTGGTATTGGTGAATTTAGTAAGTTTAATTAAGAATCATAATAATATCAGATGATGTTGCGCCTATCAACATGACTTTGTGTTGACGTGAAATTGTGTGCTTTCATAATTTCGGTTAGAGGGCATCAATTCCGAAAACTATGTACCTGTATACTAAAAGCGTCATCGTAAAGATTTAAGACAGGACAAGAACGCTTAAAACTGGAACTACAGCACCTACACGCGTGATTTTGCTATCGTTATTTAGAGAAACATAAGTACTCCCCGGATTGGAAGGGACGCAGGTTCGAATCCCGCTCGCAGTGGAGCTCCCTTTTTCCACACTTACAAATAATTTGTTCTTTAAAGTAGCTGAGCATGTCAAGTGCTAAAATACAGATCAAAATATTTAGAGATAAATAAATAAATAAATATTCACGGACATTTCACACAACGTCCTCTGGTCCCAAACTAAGCTTAACGCTTGTGCCAGACACCAGAGTACCAGATTACGGATACAATACATATATTACTTTTTTTTTTGTAAATACATACATGCAATAGATAGAAAACACCCAGACGCAGTACAAATATCTGTGTTCATCACACAAACAATTTGTCTTGAGTGGGAATCGAACCCACGACCTTGTGCACGGAAGTCAGTTACACTACGGCCTACGCCACGAGATCCGTCGTCGATAAAATAATGCCCAATAATAGTTATTTTATCGACGACGGACGGTTGTAATTGTGATAGCATTTGATAGCACTCACATCGTTATAGTGCATCGGTGGAATCTCCATCAGCCTTTCGAAGTCCACTGCTGGACATAGGCCTTCCCAAGAGAACGCCACAACATGTGTTTCGCTCATCCCCATATGATAGTGCCGTAATCGCCACGCTTGGCAGGCGGGATGGCGATCGCAGTGGATGTTGTTAATACTCGAGGGAGTGCTGCTGCCCACTCCTCCGGTATTCCCTCAGTCGGCTCTTACGACTCCCATGCTCCCATATATATTTTTAGCATCACCCACCCCCAATTGTCACAATGGCTGAATTGGCAAAGCATATGGACGGTATCCAGGAGATGCAGGTTCAAATCCTGCTCGTGACTGTTATTTTCGATTTCACATTTTTCACTTTGTGCTTAATGATAGTGCTAAGCATGTCAAATGCTAAAAATATATATAAAAATCTCAAAATATTTATAGGGTTTGCGTCATTATTAGGTAAAATCTTAATTGTAAAATTAAGTTTACCTGGTCGATATAATGTATGAAAATACTTCCGACAGATGGCGCAGGCGTCACCCAAAGACGTTAAGTATGAATGTGTTACCGAAATTAGCAGTCAAGAGCAATTGTCACGATGGCTGAATTGGCAAAGCATCTGGACGGTATCCAGGAGATGCAGGTTCAAATCCTGCTCGTGACTGTTATTTTCGATTTCACATTATTCACTTTGTGTTTAATGTATAGTGCTATGCATGTCAAATGCTATAAATATATAATAATATTATATTATGAAGCGGCCAAAGTGAGTGTAGTTTTTATTTATAGTACCTAATATCTATAGTCCATCCATCATTGACGGTCATCTTTCACGGTAATGACTTTAGGTTTTCTTGTTTTCTACTAGTCTTTAGGAATATAATAAAATAACGAGACTAAATTGATTATGTTGTATTTCGTATAATAAATATGTTCATTGTTCATCAATAATTTAAATATTTCATAACTTAGTGTTGGTAGGAGATAACTGGGGAAGAGAACGAGACACGACCGAGGTTTTCAGTGTAAGCGACTTTGTTGAGAGGGGAAGCAGCGTACGCGAGCTTGGCCACGGGACCGGCGGCGTAGGAAATAGCTGGCGCCTGAGCGTAGGTCACAGGTGCTGGGCCGGCGTAGGAGATGGGAGCCTGAGAGTAGGCCAGCTTAGTGACGGGAGAAGCGTAGGCAAGGTTGGCGATGGGGGCAGGGGCATAGCCAATCTTAGTGACTGGAGCAGGAGCGTAGGCGATCTTGGCTACGGGAGCGGCAGCAACAGCGATCTTGGTGGGAGCGCCCTCATAGCGCACGACAGCGTTAAATCCTTGGTGGTCATCGGAGGTGTAGTCTACGATGCGGGTCACACCATCGGGTTGCACAAGCGAATACGAGCCGTGCACGACGTCACCGGAGCGTGACTCCTGTTGCTGTTTCAGATCACCGCTGTGCGAGTCTTGCACAGAGTAAGAGTAGTCGTATTGTGCGGGAGCCTCAGGTTCGGCGTATACCACCTTGGAGAGAGGAGCCACTGGGAGGACTCCAGCCGCTGCGACAGCCACCAGACCGAAGAAAGTCAAAAACTGCAATAGATATAGTTAACATTAATTTATTGAGGCGACACTTGGCGGAAATCCATTGTCTTTAATATATAATGATTCCTCTAAAAATATCCATTCTTTATTAATTAATATATTTAATACTGTTGTAATAGTAATTTGGTATGTGTGTGCAATTATAAGAGTTAATTTTTGACGTTAAATTTTAACAAATCACTTACTTTGGCGACCATGTTGCCTGATTTGTATTTTGTTGAAGAATGTGCATATTGCTCTCTACACGGAGCTTTTATAGTCAACTAGTGACGTATACTCACATTATATGCACATAAATATGTATTAAGTTGATGTGTGGCAGTGATCGTTAAATAACCTCTATCAAGTTAATTAATTATATTTACGAGCTTCCACTAATTTGCGAATGTATATTATCTATTTGATACAGTGATAGCATTTATAGAAAAAAAAAGTATTATTAGTTTTTATAAGTTTTAATAAAACTCTTTTTTTACGTTAGTAGTTTTAGTAAACATGTACGTGCCGAGTAACTATTTTACAATTTGGACAATCAAGACAATTTGCTTATGTAATTAAAAACTTTAAAATTGCTTTCAATAACATTAGAGTATTCTAAATATATTTGTCTAATGTATGTATTACTAATGTCTAATGTTGTAATATGTATATGTTACGGCTAATGCCCGAAGTGCGGCTACACCTACTACACCGGCTAAAACTAGGTGTAGCCGCACTTCGGTTTTTAAAACAGTTTTTTTTTTGCCGTTTGTAAAGGCCCGGCCCGCGATTCATCGCCCCCTATCGTAGATAAGGCCTTTTGTCAGCGAGAGTATTTTTAGATTAATAACGTTTTTTTTACATTTGGTCGTGTCTAGTCATGATATTTTTCATTTTTATATCATTGCTTCTTATTATATTTCTTACTATATTTTAGTTTATATTGTTTCTCTATCCCTGTTCAATTTACAATTTTTAGTACATTCTCTTTCATTTCTAACTATTATTTCTTACCAGCTCTAATTTCAACTTATTTATCTAGGTCTTTTTTCTTTTAATGACATTTGCAATTTTTTGGCAGTATTTTAGAAAAATTGGTCTTCTGTGTTTGTCCTTCATAATTAATTTAATATTACTTATATTTATATTTAGATCTATCTTAATTTCTGTGTTATGTCTCTCTGTCACATATTTTGGACACTCTGTAATTATATGGGGTACTGTTTCCTCCACCTGTGTATTGCAGACACACGAGGGGCTCCCCTTTCACTTAAATCGATGTAAGTATTCAGAGAACCCCCCATGCCCTGTGAGTATCTGTGTCAGTATATTACTGGTGGGAAGGGAATTCACAATCTGATACGCTACAGTTATATCGGGTAGGAATATCTTCGTGACCCCTGCGACCCTGCCCCCTGTCCCCACTTGATACCTCCGGTTCCACTCTGCAAGCGAATCCTTACGGATTTGCTGCTTGATGTAGGAAACCGGGCACTTATCATAGTGGGGGCTGACCTTAGTGCGCAATGCCACCTCCTTGGCCAGATGGTCTGCCCTCTCATAATCCTGCATGTGCTCTTGCCCAAAACAAAGTTACAACTTTGCCCTGGTTTTCCAGCCTTGGAAGGCATCTGCGCGTTTCCTCGGCAAGTTGGTTTGTGGAGTGATTATTGACCCTTGCGCACAGTGCCGCCCTTGAATCACTTATGGCAGCGATTGTTGAGTGGTCCAGACGCGTAGCCTCCTCCACCGCTCGGCATATCGTCAGCAATTCCGCCTGATATACGGCGCAGTATGACGGCAGCTTAAGTTTTCGAGTCTTTGTCTCGGTCGCATCTATCCATAAGGATAGTGCAGCACCGATCGTCCCCTGGTTCTATTGTGGCATTATAGATTGTCTTAACGACTTCTGGATGGAGGCCCCAACTGACCCTGGCAGCCCTCGAAAGCTGTTTGTAGACCCCCAATGCCTTCCTGCAAACATTTGCAGTGTGGGCATTGAAAGTCAATCCACAGTCAATCGTCAGCCCCAGGATTTTAATCTCCTTGGCCATTGCAATGCTGACCCCTCCCATGCTCAGTCTTGGCGTATCTCACCCTTTCTTCTCTGTCACTGAGATAGCTACTTATTAATTTTCCTAGCTCTCACGGCCAGCGCTCTTCCACCAGTCAGGCTCCAATAGCTGGCCACCAGGCGTTGTCGAAGGCGCCCTCTATGTCTAGCGACACCATCGTGATCAGCTTCCTTTTAGTAAGTTGACCTCTCACGTGAGTCACCACATCATAGAGGGCGTCCTCCGTACTACGCTGCGGCATAAGCCGTACTGGCGGTCGCTTATCCGCGGGGCCAGGTGCCACGTTAGTCTCCCGACAATCAATTTTTCAAGCATCTTACTCATTACGGGCAAGAGGCCAATTGGTCAGTAAGATTTTGGGGTGGTATAATCGTTTCTCCCGGGTTTTTTCATAGCTACCACCACTGCACTCTTCCATGGCTTTGGGAAGTGTCCCAGCTGCCAACATTTATTGAAGACAGCGAGGTAGAGCTGCTTGTCCCTTTTGATGACTTGGGTGCATATGTCCGAGGTAAGACCATCCAATCCTAGGGCTTTTTTAGCGTTGAAGCTGTCCACCACCGAGTCTAGCTCAGTCATGGTAAAATCTGGCTCACATCTATCATTATGTACCCTTTAAGATTTTCCGCCTGAGCCCTAACTCGGTAGTGAACATCATTCTCACCGTCAGTTTTGTCCTCCGGAAATAACGTTTCAGCCAACTCTTTTGCGGATTCTTGGGCTGCTAGTTGGTGGCCGCTTTTTATCAGTGGCAGATCCTCTGTCCTTTTTTCCGTGTTCCTCATAACTCGGTAAATTCCCTCCCATACCCCTTCTCTGTTTTGTCTCTCGCAAAACGCTTTCCAACTTGATACCTGGGCCTTTTTGGTCTCCATTTCATACTCTTTTTTTAATTCCAGATATGCTGTCACTACGAGTGCTCTACTGTTTGGCCCTGCATTTTTTATTCTGCACCGCCTGGTGTTCACTTCGCACCTCATCCTCTCCAGGTTGTCAGACCACCACGGTACGATGAGTTTTTGTTTGTGTGTTAGTGTCGGTATAGCTGTGTTGCATGCTGTTGTTATGATGTGAGTGAGTTGATAAATATATGTGTCAAGTGCTTGTGGTGTCCTAATAGTGTGTATGTGTGATATGTCTAAATAGTGTTCCAGCTTTTGTATAAAGGCTGGTACTATCTTAAAAAACACTAACATCTAGAATAAAAAATAGAGATGCGCCGAACATAAGTTTAACCGAATACGAATATTCGGCTAAATATTCGGTTCAAAGTGTGCCGAACGGAATATTCAGCCATAAAAATCATCATCATCGACTATCGCCATTCAACCGTAACTGTAAGATTTCTTGTTTTCTACCAATCCCCAGGAATTTAATAAAATAACGAGACTTAATTGTTTACTTTGTATTTCGTAGAATAAATAGGTTCATCAATAATTTAAATATTTCATAACTTAGTGTTGGTAGGAGATAGCTGGGGAGGAGAATGAGACACGACCGAGGTTTTCAGTGTAAGTGAGTTTGTTGAGAGGGGAAGCAGCGTACGCGAGCTTGGCGACGGGACCAGCGGCGTAGGAAATAGCTGGCGCCTGAGCGTAGGTCACAGGTGCTGGGCCGGCGTAGGAGATTGGAGCCTGAGAGTAGGCTACTTTAGTGGCGGGAGCAGCGTAGGCAACCCTGGCGATGGGGGCAGGGGCATAGGCGATCTTGGCTACGGGAGCGGCAGCGGTAGCGATCTTGGTGGGAGCGCCCTCGTAGCGCACGTTAGCATTAAATCCTTGGTGGGCATCGGAGGTGTACTCTACGATGCGGGTCACGCCGTCGGGTTGTACAAGCGAATACGAGCCGTGCACGGCGTCTCCGGAGCGGGATTCCTGTTGCTGTTTCAGATCACCGCTGTGCGAATCTTGCACAGAGTAAGAGAAGTCATATTGAGCAGGAGCCTCAGGCTCGGCGTACACCACCTTGGAGAGAGGAGACACTGGGAGGACTCCAGCAGCTGCGACAGCCACCAGACCGAAGAAAGTCACAAACTGCAATAGGAATAATATATGATATAATATCGCTTACTTTGGTCGTTATAGTTACTTAATATTTTATGTATTTTAAACAAAATTATCTAAGCTTTTATTAACGTGATTTGTATTAGATTTGCCTGCATATACCTATTTATCTATCTATGTATATATAAACTTTGAGCGTATTTTCACCCACTCCAAAACGTCGGAAAAAATTGCTTCTCGCCCTGGTCAATTTCCATATAATTATTTCAATGAAGGCGAAAAGAAATGACACGATTTCAAACCCAGCGCACAGAAATTTTATATGAACTAAGTTTTGATAGTCAATTTTAATAAAACACTCACTTTGGCGGCCATATTGTGTAGTTTGTTTGTTGTGGATGAATGTGCAAATGTACATATCGCTCTCCGCACCGAGCTTTTATACAGACAATCTAATGACGTAGATTTTGGCATGCACGATAACCGCACCCGCAAACGATACAAGCACACAAGCCAGCCGGTTCCGAGTACTGGTTATCTGTCTCAAGTTCATAAGCATACTTTGTCTACAAATTGCATCAGATTTTATAGTACCGACAGTAACTCACGTTTAGGATCGATTACGTCGACCCGGGTTTCGAGCATATCCGATGCTCATCATCAGGACGAGTGCGCAGCGGCGTCTGCGAGCTCCCGGCGTGCACTGCGGAGCGCATGGCACTCGGCTCGACGCGACAGCGGTGCAGTTTGCGGTGGGAGGCTCGCTGGTGGAGCGTGCCCGGCACCGACGATGTCGGCCGGAGATGGTCGATTGTGTCCGGGAGTGGATGGATGTGTTTTTGCTTCGTCCCTCACTACATTATTGTCCCTCGTATGTTTATACATACATACCACATTGACTGTGTCGCCCTCCAAGTCCATGTTCACTTTTTGTTTCGAGGTAGCATTAAGGGCCGGAAACCAAGCTGACGAGAGCTTCCACCCACCATCTCTGTTAAATATTTGATGACGGTTGATCTCTATAGCCTCACATACTTTGCGAGGAACGTAAAACTTTTCTCGAGCTAATACGGAAGCTTTGTCAAACCTTATATAATGCTTTATGTCACAGAGGTGTGCGTGTTCTGCTACAGCTGATTGGTTGGTCTCCATATTCTTTACGCTCCTGACGTGCTCAGTTAGTCTTGTGGCGATATTGCGTCGAGTCTCTCCTACATAACTCTTGCCACAATCGCATGGGATTCTGTAAACACCCGGTACGCCGAGGTGGTCTTTATCTTTCGGAGAACGTAACATTTGTCTTATTCGACCAGGGGGACGAAAGAGCGTTTTTATATCGTACTTACGCTTTAAGAAGTAAGCTATTTTGTCGGTTACTTTCTAACAAAAGGTAGGTAGCTTGGAGAACGTTCTACATTTATCGGTCGGCTACGTTCACTCGGCTATAGAGAAGATGTCATCCACATACTTCCACCAATAACGCGGCTTAACTCTTGCGGTACTTAGTGCCTGGGATTCAAAGCATTCCATGAAAATATTTGCCACTACTGGAGCTATCGGTGACCGATATAGTGAACCCATCGCCACACCGTCCAGCTGTAGGTAATATTCGCCTCTCCACATGAAGTATCCACTCGTCAGACACACCTCTATCCACTTCAGGTACTCCGTTGGTAAAGCAGAGTCCCGTATCAAAGTACCTAAGTCTTGTAATGTTTCCTTTACGGGTACATTGGTGAACAGAGAAGTGACGTCGAAGCTTACCATTGATTCAGTGGGTTCGATTCTTACATCCCTTAACAGTTGGACGAAATGTGTAGAATCCTTTACGAAACTATTGTTCTGATCTGTGCACTGTAATAATACTGAGGCCAGATGTTTAGAAAGTTTGTAAGTGGGCGAGTCTATTTGGCTCACGATGGGACGCAATGGCCAACTTGGCTTATGGATTTTAGGCAGACCATATATCTTCGGACATGTTGGGTTTTGTGGTCGTAAGCGCGGTAACAAACTGGAGTCTGCACTCTTTTGTAGCAGATTTACCACTTTTGTTGTCACCCTTGAGGTGGGGTTGTAGTTAACCTTCTTATACTTGCTGCCGGTGGGCAGAGCCGAGTGAACGTAGCTGACCGATAAATGTAGAACGTTCTCCAAGCTACCTACCTTTTGTTAGAAAGTAACCGACAAAATAGCTTACTTCTTAAAGCGTAAGTACGATATAAAAACGTTCTTTCGTCCCCCTGGTCGAATAAGACAAATGTTACGTTCTCCGAAATATAAAGACCACATTGGCGTAACGGGTGTTTACCGAATCCCATGCGATTGTGGCAAGAGTTATGTAGGAGAGACTCGACGCAATATCGCCACAAGACTAACTGAGCACGTCAGGAGCATAAAGAATATGGAGACCAACCAATCAGCTGTAGCAGAACACGCACATCTCTGTGACATAAAGCATTATATAAGGTTTGACAAAGCTTCCGTATTAGCTCGAGAAAAGATTTACGTTCCTCGCAAAGTACGTGAGGCTATAGAGATCAACCGTCATCAAACATTTAACAGAGATGGTGGGTGGAAGCTCTCGTCAGCTTGGTTTCCGGCCCTTAATGCTACCTCGAAACAAAAAGTGAACATGGACTTGGAGGGCGACACAGTCAGTGTGGTATGTAAACATACGAGGGACAATAATATAGTGAGGGACGAAGCAAAAACACATCCATCCACTCCCGGACACGATCGACCATCTCCGGCCGACATCGCCGGTGCCGGGCACGCTCCACCAGCGAGCCCCCCACCGCAAACTGCACCGCTGTCGCGTCGAGCCGAGCGCCATGCGCTCCGCAGTGCACGCGGGGAGCTCGCAGACGCCGCTGCGCACTCGTCCTGATGATGAGCATCGGATATGCTCGAAACCCGGGTTGACGTAATCGATCCTAAACGTGAGTTACTGTCGGTATTATAATAAATCTAATATGTATCAATCTCACGATAATTTCAATACTAAGATTTTATAGTATCGCAAATGTTCATAAATATTCAAAATAATCAATAATATTCTTTACCTCAGCTCTTCCTTTGCTAGAAATATTACTTGAAGTCGTGTTTCAGAAAAGGAAACCAAGAACTTTATAATCTGTCTTAAATATAAAGTGATAACTCTTACAACTTTATCTATCTATCTATACTATTATAAAACTGTAATAGAGCTGTGTCTGTACATTGAAGATATTTGAGAAAAAAATACTGAAATAGGCTATATAGGCGTGTCTAGACACAAAACGATTTTTTTTAGATTTTTTGTTTGTCTGTTTATCTGGTTGTCTGTTTGTTTGTTCGCGCATCACGCAAAAACTACTGAACGGATTTTGACGCAACTTTTTTTATTCGATAGATCTTGATTAGACTTAAAAACTGGTATACATTATATCCCGCTACTTTATCGGGAACCTGAGATTCAACCCGAAAACTAGCTTTTGGCGGAGCCGCAAGCAAAGGCTAGTTTATACTATTATTAGATGGAGTGTTCTCAGTGTATTTACAAGTTATTTTGTTATTATAAATTGTTTCTAATTAG
The DNA here is from genome assembly GCA_948253155.1 of Leucoma salicis. Lineage (NCBI taxonomy): Eukaryota > Metazoa > Arthropoda > Insecta > Lepidoptera > Erebidae > Leucoma > Leucoma salicis. The sequence continues at coordinate 18,692,363 of OX411816.1, read as the reverse complement.
GTTATGTTGTTTTCTTTTTAGTAATTTTGTGATCTTCTTTTTGATTGTTATTGATCAGTTCGCTATTTATTTTAATAATTTCTTTTTCTTGTTTATGTAGGTATATGGCGCCGATGCGCCTAAGGGCCACGGCGAACGCGGTCGTCGCCGGCGGTGGAGTGCTGTTGGCGGTGTCGCTTGACATCGCCAACGCTTCCAATAGTCTGCCATTCAGCTGCATCAGGGAAGCGCTCCGGTATCAAAGGGTGCCTCTATACCTGAGGCGGCTAATGGCACACTACCTTGATGGCCGCAGCGTTCTTTATGAGAGCCGCATAGGGGACGTTGTGAGGAGACCCATGTCGTGCGGTGTCCCACAAGGTTCGGTTCTAGGGCCGCTCCTGTGGGACATCGGTTACGACTGGGTGCTGAGCTGTCGGCTCCCCCCCGGGCTGGCGGTCATCTGCTATGCGGATGACACGCTGGTTGCGGCTCGGGGCGGAAACTTCGAGGAAGCGGCGTTCCTGGCCACCTTAGGGACCTCGGAGGTGGTCAGGAGGATCGGGGCGCTGGGGCTTAGGATGACCCTGGATAAGTCGGAGGCCGAACTCTTCCATGGGCCCCGACGTCGGCCACCTGCTAGCGCCTCAATCACAGTGGACGGGGTCCAAATTGAGGTTGGGGCCCAGATCAAGTATCTAGGCCTGGTGCTGGACGGGCGGTGGCGTTTTTGCGAGCACTTCCGCCAACTGTCCCCGAAGCTCGTCGGCGCGGCATCCGCCCTTGCACGGCTCATGCCGAATATGGGCAGACCCAACAATACGTGCCAGCGGCTTTACGCGGGGGTGGTCCGGTCGATGGCGTTGTACGGCGCACCCGTGTGGGCGGAGTCCCTGGACGCACTGAACAGGACTCTTCTGTGGAGACCACAGAGGGTCATCGCGTCCAGGGTCATACGCGGATACCGCACGGTGTCAACGGAGGTGGCCTGTGCATTGGCCGGAATCCTCCCATAAATCAAAAAGTTCAAGCTCCATTATCTCGTATCATAATTTTTTATGAGATGAGACTTCATTGAACTATTCATGTTTATAAATTCTTGTTAAGTTTTAGCGTTGGTTCTTAAGTTCTTTTCTTCTTGGTGTGAAGATGCGAAAGGGTATGCTCCGATGATTCGGACGTGTCGAAAGAATGCCGGACGAGCGACTGGTTAAGAAAATATACAATGCAAAAGTGGAAGGATGTAGGTACAGGAGGAGATCTCACCTACCTAGACCAAATCGGTCATGTATTGAAGGAATGTGGAGTCAGGGGTTTCCGAAAACGGCGAGCATGTATGAAGAGAACTATGAATGTTGAGGAAGTGAGAAATATATGCAAGAATAGAGCCTTTTAGCACTCTGTTCTCTCTGCCTACCCCGCAAAGGAGATGGCGTGATGATAAGTAAGTAGTAAAGCTATTGCATGATAATATACGGTTGCTTAAGTAAAGCTAGCCGAAAATAAGGGTTAGTAGCTGTTAAGATGGTAAATATAAAGATTGTGAAAGAGAGTTAGCGCGCATTGCGCGCAAAATCATTCGTTAGACAAAGAGAGCGATTGTCAGCTGTATGATGCTTTAAAGCCATTGCGCATACGTCAAATTCTAGTTTTTATAAAAACACAAAGTGAAAAATGTGAAATCGAAAATAACAGTCACGAGCAGGATTTGAACCTGCATCTCCTGGATACCGTCCATATGCTTTGCCAATTCAGCCATCGTGACAATTGGGGGTGGGTGATGCTAAAAATATATATTAATATTTATAGGTATTTGTAGGTAGTTCAAATCCTGCTCGTGACTATTATTTTCGATTTCACATTATTCACTTTGTGTTTAATGTATAGTGCTATGCATGTCAAATGCTATAAATATATAATAATATTATATTATGAAGCGGCCAAAATGAGTGTAGTTTATATTTATAGTACCTAATATCTATAGTCCATCCATCATCGACGATCATCTTTCACGGTCATGACTTTAGGTTTTCTTGTTTTCTACTAGTCTTTAGGAATTTAATAAAATAACGAGACTAAATTGATTATGTTGTATTTCGTATAATAAATATGTTCATTGTTCATCAATAATTTAAATATTTCATAACTTAGTGTTGGTAGGAGATAACTGGGGAAGAGAACGAGACACGACCGAGGTTTTCAGTGTAAGCGACTTTGTTGAGAGGGGAAGCAGCGTACGCGAGCTTGGCGACGGGACCAGCGGCGTAGGAAATAGCTGGCGCCTGAGCGTAGGTCACAGGTGCTGGGCCGGCGTAGGAGATCGGAGCCTGAGAGTAGGCCAGCTTAGTGACGGGAGAAGCGTAGGCAAGGTTGGCGATGGGGGCAGGGGCATAGCCAATCTTAGTGACTGGAGCAGGAGCGTAGGCGATCTTGGCTACGGGAGCGGCAGCAACAGCGATCTTGGTGGGAGCGCCCTCATAGCGCACGACAGCGTTAAATCCTTGGTGGTCATCGGAGGTGTAGTCTACGATGCGGGTCACACCATCGGGTTGCACAAGCGAATACGAGCCGTGCACGACGTCACCGGAGCGTGACTCCTGTTGCTGTTTCAGATCACCGCTGTGCGAGTCTTGCACAGAGTAAGAGTAGTCGTATTGTGCGGGAGCCTCAGGTTCGGCGTATACCACCTTGGAGAGAGGAGCCACTGGGAGGACTCCAGCCGCTGCGACAGCCACCAGACCGAAGAAAGTCAAAAACTGCAATAGATATAGTTAAAATTAATTTATTGAGGCGACACTTGGCGGAAATCCATTGTCTTTAATATATAATGATTCCTCTTAAAATATCCATTCTTTATTAATTAATATTATTTAATACTGTTGTAACAGTCATTTGGTATGTGTGTGCAATTATAAGAGTTAATTTTTGACGTTAAATTTTAACAAATCACTTACTTTGGCGACCATGTTGCCTGATTTGTATTTGGTTGATGAATGTGCATATTGCTCTCTACACGGAGCTTTTATAGTCAACTAGTGACGTATACTCACATTATATGCACATAAATATGTATTAGGTTGATGTGTGGCAGTGATCGTTAAATAACCTCTATCAAGTTCATTAATTATATTTACGAGCTTCCACTAATTTGCGAATGTATATTATCTATTTGATACAGTGATAGCATTTATAGAAAAAAAAAGTATTATTATTTTTTATAAGTTTTAATAATACTTTTTATTTCTACGTTAGTAGTTTTAGTAAACATGTACGTGCCGAGTAACTATTTTACAATTTGGACAATCAAGACAATTTGCTTATGTAATTAAAAACTTTAAAATGTGCTTTCAATAACATTAGAGTATTCTAAATATATTTGTCTAATGTATGTATTACTAATGTCTAATGTTGTAATATGTATATGTTACGGCTAATGCCCGAAGTGCGGCTACACCTACTACACCGGCTAAAACTAGGTGTAGCCGCACTTCGGTTTTTAAAACTATGTTACGGGCTCCTAATGGTGAAGAGATCTGCATGTTTAGGTCCTCTGAGAATACTCCCGAGCCGAGTTAATGCTTTTCTCCACAGTATTTGTAAACAAAAATACACACGTAACTTTAAAAATGTAGAGGTGAGAGTACCACCGAAACCTTAACAAAAAAAGAGGTGAGAGTTGAATGCTAAATTGCAGTTTGAGGTGTCTCCTCCAACTGGGTTTGGGAGCATCGAATAATGTCGTATTGTCTTTAGAGTCCTGGGTGTAGGCACTAGGCTACACATTTGACTTTACTATTACATTTTTTTTTAAATATACTTACTTACTTATCATCACGCCATTTCCCTTGCGGGGTAGGCAGAGAGAACAGAGTGCCAAGAGGTTCTATTCTTGCATACATCTCTCGCTTCCTCAACATTCATAACTCTCTTCATACACGCTCGCCGGTTTCGGAGACTCCTGACTCCACCTTCCTTCAATACATGACCGATTTGGTCTAGGTAGGTGAGTCTCGGTCTCCCCCTGTACCTACATCCTTCCACTTTCGCATTGTATATCTTCTTAACCAGTCGCTCGTCGTTCTTTCCACATGTCCGAACCATCGGAGCATTCCCTTTCGCATCTTTACACCAATACTCTCTTTCATACCTACTCGCTCGCTTTTAAATATGTAATTAATTGAATGAGTGACACTTGGTTGAAGTGTATTGTTATTATTATAGAATGGATATTTTAGGAGGAGAGCCCACCACTCACCCACGAATTGTCAATCCTGGTGATCTTTGGACACACACAAAATATTTAAAGTAACATAAACGGGTCTTTTTTCGCATATAAATTAGGTGATTTTTTTTAACTACCTTTAGCCCGACGTTTCAACTGCGTTGCAGCAGCCGCGGTCACGACACTACTCACTACTAGACACTCAGGGAAACGTCGGGCTAAAGGTAGTTAAAAATTTCACCTAACTTATACGCAGTATAACAATATCTAAATATTTATATATATTTTTAGCATTTGACATGCTTAGCACTATACATTAAACACAAAGTGAAAAATGTGAAATCGAAAATAACAGTCACGAGCAGGATTTGAACCTGCTTTATAGGGGTTGCGTCATTATTAGGTAAAATCTTAATTGTAAAATTAAGTTTATCTGGTCGGTATAATGTATCAAAATACTTCCGATAGATGGCGCAGGCGTCACCCAAAGATGTTAAGTATGAATGTGTTATCGAAATTAGCAGTCAGGAGCAATTGTCACGATAGCTGAATTGGCAAAGCATCTGGACGGTATCCAGGAGATTCAGGTTCAAATCCTGCTCGTGACTGTTATTTTCGATTTCACATTTTTCACTTTGTGTTTAATGTATAGGTAGTGCTAAGCATGTCAAATGCTAAAAATATATATAAAAATATCTAAATACAGATCTATAGTTGAATTGGCAGTTTCTCGACTTAGATAGGAATGTTTTAAATATCAAATACATTATCTAAGTATAAACATATATATCATTGCCTTAAATAACCTTAAACTAATTACATAAATAACTAATTACTAAAACTATTTTAAGTACCTAATTAAGGATTTTTATTACCATTGGCAAATACAAAACCACGCCTGAGGTAAAATCAATCTTGGCCTAAGTCCTCTTGAGTAGATGAGATAACGGAATGCATATTGACGTTCAATGTTAATAACGATACGCAATCATCACACTTACACTCTTGTTAGTTCATAGATGATACTGTTCTGCAGACCGTATCCTAAATAGAGCTCTGGAACTCTAGAAGGTACTACAATGACAGGCGTAAGTAGATCGTAACTTTAGTGAAACGTAAAAAAAAACTAGATGTCGCGGGACGTCTAGCAGATGTGAAAATATCTGAATTATTTTGTAGAAATAAAATAATCATAACTTGACAAAGTACTCCTCAAGACGAATCAAACGAGTATAAACTCGATATGATTGCGTATTTTCATTACAGACTTACTGTGGCCACCTTCCAGCTCCATTGTCAGGCTCTGGATACCATCTAGAGACAAAGTACTCGTCAAGACAAATCATACGAGCCCAAAATCGGTGGAGTTATGTCGTTTCATAACGGAGTTCCTATGGCCACCTTCTAGCTCCATTATCAGACCTTGATTACCATCTAAAGACAAAGTACTCGTCAAAACAAATCAAATGATTCCAAACTCGATGGGGTTGCGTTATTTCATTACAGAGTTACTATGGTCACCTTCCAGCTCCATCATCAGACCCTGGATATCATCTAGACACAAAGTACTCGTCAAAACGAATCAAATGATTCCAAACTCGGTGGGGTTGCGTTATTTCATTACAGAGTTACTGTGGTCACCTTCCAGCTCCATCATCAGACCCTGGATATCATCTAGACACAAAGCACTCGGCCAAACAAATCATACGAGCCCAAACTCGATGGGGTTGCGCTGTTTCATTATAGAGTTCCTATGTCCACCTTCCAGCTCCATCATCGAATCAGCTCCATGTCATCATAATATTGCATTGTCACGCGATATACACACGCATGTAAAATTTCAGCTCAATCGGAAACCGGAAAGTGTGTCAAATTTAACTTGCAAAATTTGAACGGGAGTTCGGGACAAGTAAAATAAAAGCGTCGCCACGCTAACAGCCGATTTTACTCTCCCTCCGCATTAGATGTTTCACATCAAAAACATAGCATCACGCCTGTATTCCCGAAAGGGGTAGGCAGAGGTGTATTACACACCCACGGTTCGCCAGCTATGTTTAAATTCCACGTCATAGGGGCGCGCCTATTGCCGTCTACCGGGCACATTTCCAAACTCCGGACATTTTTTCTTTTTACGAAAAAGCTCAATAACACTGCCGGGGATCGAACCTGAAACCTCATGATCAGCAGTCGTCAGAATTTAGTGCTAATACTAAAACCGTTGAATTTGTTACTGCTTATGGGCGTTAACGAGACATGGCCCACCTGATGGTAAGTGGTAACCATCGCTCATGGACTCGACAATACTAAGAATACTACCAAAGCGCTACTCCCATCCGTGAAATGAAATGGAAAACGAATGAACGGGTAACTACTACCTAATCCACCGTTACAGCCAAAACACCGAAGCACGTCATGGGCGCGGTCGTACGTCAGACGGTCGTACTGACTCACACGGACCAGATAACAAGTCCTTCTTGCTATCCATTTTTTTTTTCTGTTTAAGGCGAGAAAAAATCTACCCAGCAAACCCATTAGTTCGGGGCAGCGAATAGGGTAGTGTGCGGCCCTCACTCACTAAATAAACTAGCCGTGTGACGTCTCTCCGTCTGCATTGGGGAGCCTCTGAAACTGGGAGTGGGCACTGGGTAGTGCTTGACAATTTAAGATACGAGTGCGTGTACTGTTTAAACTGTTCATAGTGGTGTTTATTAGAATACCTGTGAGTATAACAAAAAATATCTTATTATTTGTCAATAAGGAAAAAGATATTTTTAGTACGAGCGGGAATCGAACCCGCGTCTTTTCCAATCCGGGGAAGTGCTTTAAACCACTGAGCTATCGTACCATTCTCATTCAGATGGTGTTGGTTGTAAAGACAAATGTGATAAGATCCCAGAGATTGGGATGATCGAAAGAATGGTACGATAGCTTAGTGGTTTAGAGCAATTCCCCGGATTGGAAAAGACGTACTATCTCGACTCGTACTAAAAATCTCTTTTTCCTTATTCACAAATAATTTGTACAAAAAAGTAGCGGGGCATGTCAAATGCTAAAAAATATAGATTAAAAATGTTAAAAAAATATCTTACTAGCTACACTTGATAATTATTTGAAAAATTATACATAACTTAGTTAATTATCTGAATGTTTAAGTGCTAGCCAGTCTAGCTTGCAGTAAATTATTCGTTGTAGATTTCATAACAGAACTATTACCTACTTGTGTCAACTGGCGAAACACATCATGCTTATAGTTATATTATTCATGTGTCAATTACCAATATGTATATGTGAAGGTCGTAGCAACATAACGAATAATTTCTCTATAAATTTATAAATTACGAGCTGCTGCCCGCGACTTCGTTAGCGTGGACCTCAGTATTGCGTCCCTATAATATAAGTACTTACTTACACTCTGTGGTACATTAATAATTATCTGACGGGCCTCGTGGCGTAGTCGGTAGTGTAACCGACTTCCCTGCACGAGGTCGTGGGTTCGTTTCCCACTCAGGACAATTTTTTGTGTGATGAACACAGGTATTTGTACTGGGTCTAGGTATTTTCTATCTATTATATGTATAAAAAAAGTAATATAGGTATGTATTATATCCGTAATCTGGTACCCATAGCACAAGCGTTAACCTTAGTTTGGGAGCAGACGAAATTTCCGTGAAAATTTATTTATTATCTCTGTGCAAAAATTTTCTGGTGCAGCGGTAGTGTGAGCGACTGCTGATCATGACTGTCTCGGATTCGATCACGGGGTCGGGCAGTGTTATTAAGCTTTTTCGTAAAACGTAAAATTGTCAGTAGCAACCCGAAGTTTGAAATTGCCCGGTAGAGGGCAACAGGCTCGCGCCCTATTACGTGGGACTTAAACATAGCTGGGGAAACGTGGGTGTATAATACACCTCTGCCTACCCTTTCGAGGAATACAGGCGTGATTTTAAGTTTTTGTGCTGTACAAAAATAGCTATTCTAAAGGAATGTAAACTTTTTATTCTAGAAAAATCCAGGTAATAATCTGTGTGCCAAAAATCATCCAAATCTTTTTAGTAGTTTTTACTTGATTGAATAACAAACAATAACGTATTTATACGGCATCAGCTTCCTAACCTTATCCCAAACTAATTAGGTTCACCTTCCGATTTGTTCAGCTTTAGCCGATCACCAGGTTTTAAACCAGGCGATTACTATCCAAACTTTTTTTTTCTTATGTTGCTAACCGCACACCCCGTCGTTCGGGACAATGAACTGGATAGTGTGGGACCCTCACCCACTAAACTCTAAAAACTAAACTCGCCGTGTGCCGTCTCTCCGCTTGTGTTGACGGGCCACTGGAACTATGTTACATTACTTCAGTGGTTACCTATCTGACCTTCACGACAACCATTGGGGCAACTGTCAACCTTGAACTTCTACTTGTTCTTAGTCAGTTTACGAATATCTGTACTGTTTGGCGGATAGTAGATGAACTAGCTGTCCTAATCGTGACTGTTTTTTTTTAACTAATAGTAATTTGGTTTAAGTATTTTCCAATGACCCGTTTAGGGTATATTTCTTCATCACAGGTAAGTTTAATTTATCCAGTAAGTCACAGTCTCAATAAAGTGGTGGAGAATTTACTGGTAGCTTCTATGAACTTTTGGGGGCAACACGAAACGTTGCATTATACCACTTGCCAAAAGTTATGCACACAAATAGTTAATTAGCAAGATACCATCACTTTTATATATTAATATTTGAAATAACACAGGTTTTGAAAAATAATGTATAACAATGACATTGTTCAGAGCGATAAGGTTGAGTTTATTTGTTGGATGAATAAAAAATACGCAACACATCTATACTGTAGGAATATTTAATTGACACTATTATATTATACATGATCGGTTTAAGTGAACTGTATTAAGATGATAAGTTTAAACAACATAGGTATCTAATTCTTTTATGTTTCCGCCAAAAACTCCATCCTGATGGATAAATAACCAACTGATACTGATAGCCATTTATGGACCTTACATTAACAGGACACGGTCAAGCTATTGTTTAGGTGAATATCAACTACATTTGGGAGAAGATGCAAATGCAAGGTGCATTCCCCATTTTTTTTTAGGCTGTAAAAAATTTTCCTAACCACACACCCCGTCGTTCGGGGCAACGAACAGGGTAGTGTGGGGCCCTCACCCACTAAAGAAACCCGCCGTGTGCCGTCTCTCCGCCTTTATTGGCGGGCCACTGGAACCATGGTATGGATGCATGGATTCCTTCGGTTGTCCGCCGGCGGCTTACCCTTTCGGGTACCCTCTACTGAGCGACGCATCCGAACACGGAGCGTCGCACCTTCTCGGGAGGCCTTGCGGGTGGCGGACGTTCCCCGGTCCATCCACCCGCAGCCTCAGCTAGGGCGGCATGAGGCGCAAGTACCTGCGCCTGCGCCGCCCCGGTCGCTGGCGGCGGTTTGGGTCCTGAGTCCTGAGTCCTTCCTTCAATACAAGCTTTCACCTGCGGCCTAAATGGTGTCCTAAAAAAGGAGATGAAAGCGGCTATACTCCCCTACATGTTAAGCCGGTGTGGTTTTGTTCTTCTGTGTGTTGTAAATGCTTGACAGTTAGGTAAAGTTAAGAAGTCAGCCGTACATTTTTATTCAGCAACAAGTAAATGTTCTTACTCGAAATTAAAACATTACCACCAATGCTTTTACTTGGAGGTCTTTCTGTTGATAGACATCAACATTAGATAATCAATTCCCTTAATCGCCTTTATGACTCAGCCAAGAATCGTTAGTTTAGTACATTTGTATTCTAGGTTAGAGTAAATAATAGCAGGCAAGTCAACGTTCTGGACGTTGACTTGGCGGCCTTGGCGGCCTTCTTGTCCTCGGCCAGAGCTGGATGGAGTCTTGGCTGCGGCGGCACCCTAGTGCTCAAGGAGTCGATGCGCGGGTCATAGATGGCACTAATGCGATCGATGACTTGGCGCATCTGCTCCTCTGTAAGGAAACCAGGGACCAGAGGCCCTGCGCCCGCCATTGAGGCAGAGGTTTCCGGTCCGGCCTTGACGAGGCTTGGCTCGACTCGCCGACCGGTGAGTTCCTTACGGGGCTCTGCCACCTCCACCTCGAGGCGCCTGCATCGGCATGGTGCCTCCAGCTTCCCAGTCTCCCCTGGCACCGAGTACCGCCGGAGAGACTCCATCGCTCCATAGGCTACTTTCGTAGTGCTATTGAGGGCCTCCGCGAGACTGCCCCGAAGGCTCCGCGACCCATTAGCCACCGTAGAAACAACGGCCAGGGCATTGGAAACCTTCTGGGCAATCTGGTCCACCGTGGGCGGACCGTCCGTGTCCAGCGGAGCTTCGATGTGAGGAGGGTTACCCTCTCCTCCACCGAAAGCCCCACTGTCAAACCCTGCAGTATGGCCTCATCCGCTAGGGTCGAGGCTCGGGTCGCCATACGCCCGCTGCGCGCGTGCCTCGGCCCCTCTTGGCCGACCTTCCCGGCCTTCTCGGTGGGGGCATCTCCGTAGAGCTACCCTCCGACTCCGATGACGCGCTCCTCTTCTCCGCTAGGCACTTTGGCAGAAGTGTTGCAACCATCGGACGTGTCCATGTCGGTGGTAGAACCGCTACCTATGGTGGGACTACCAGCGGGCGTGGTTTTCTTGCCACGGGTCTTTCCCTTCTTTTGCTTCTTCTCTTCCCTGTCTTCGGCGTTGGTTGCCCCCCTCCGATACGCGGGGCTGACAGAGCCGGTCTTGGCACTCGGCCCTGTGAGGGATTCTCCGGACGCGTTGCGCCCGGTACCCTCCGGAGGTATACTAATGCTTTTCACGTCCGCCATGTTTGAGTTTAGAGTCCTTCGACAATGGGGTGCCACCTTCGCGACTGGATACCCTCCAGCCATTCATCCCTCGCCGGGCGGCAAAGGTTAGATTGGGGTAATTTTTTATAGGGGTTTTCTTCCCCGCAGTTCGAAGACCCCCGGTCCTGTCCTCCAGGATTACGGGTCGGGCCGAACGCTGGTCTGTATCAGACCGTGCTCACCACTTGCAAGCAAGTAGAAAGCCCCTCAGGCCGAAAAGCCCCGTCTCCGTCTCCCAGGGCCGGGGGGGGCCACAATGGCCCCGCTGGCCCTCCACGGCAGACGTTCAGCCCACTGCAACCAGTGAGCCCGTCGCCACTCGAGCTAAAAGCCCCGTCTCCGGGGACGGGGCTATGGCGGCACGCGGTATACAGCGGACGTGTGGCCTATCCGCTGTGCCCTCTGCTAATCAGAGGGACACGCGGAGACCCGTCCCCTGCCGGGATTCAGCCGCTGGCACCAAAGTGCCGACGTTGCCCGGGATGCACCAACGCGGAGCTATCCCGACCCGCACCCCTTTAAATAATAATCCTGGAACACAATTTCTGTGCCAAACAAGTTCAATGGTAAATTTAAAGCAAGACAGAAAAATTTCATCGAAATCATACCATAACCTAACCTGTAAAGTTCAAGTATCTACGACTTTCTATTCTGTCCGTTCCGTCCGCGGAGACTTATGAATATAATGTTCTCTCTAAGACACCCTAATTATCTTTATGTAAAAATAGCCATTTGTTTTTTCAGTCTATATCGTTTTCTGGGCTCCAGACTATATGCATGCAAAATTTCATTATGATTGGTACAGTAGTTACAGCGTGAAAGCGTAACAAACAAACTCACTTTCAAAATAATATTAGTAAGGATATAACTCTCTACTTGTACGTGAATATACTAAATAGTTGTACGTGTTTATTATATTTTATTATTAATTAGCTTGCCCATCACAACTGAATCCGAGTTTTGTGAGTGACTCAATAAGCCAGATTATTGAACTTGAGAAAATAGATGTCTCCTTGGTGTATTTTTGTTTCAAATAATAAAACAGTTTAAACAATATGTCAAAGTGCGCATATCAAGCATAATATGTGTGCAAGTATCTGGAGAAGGTATCAATTTATTTCATCATCTATATCAGCGATACTTATCTTATAGGTATCACAAATAAGTTTTATATAAGGTGACGCGGGCTTCAACATAAATTTATTTAGATATTAAAAGCTTAGTAAAAATTAATTTAATGCTTTATATTTAGATCACTTACAAAAGCTGGGTGGGCTGCAGACTGGGTACCTATAGCTAGTTTATATTATCTCTTATGAAAGTATAAACTCCAAAAATTTTGCCAGAAGACCGGTATGTACTATAGCGCGATTCAAGGAATATGTCCTTAACCTCGTGAAAGCACGTGCAATAGATATTATACCTGTGGGAGGAGGTTTCGGTCACGATTTAGTTGCCACCTACCACAATAAAATGACGCAAATCATACTCAGGTTACATGTCCTATCCAGAAACTAGAGCGCTTACTCGGCTAAGACAAAGTGAAATGTCGTGAGTACTGGTTAGCTTTCAATTAAAACGAGAAAGTTTAATTATATAGTCTATATCCTTGATTATAATCACCGAACTTTATTAACCTCTTTAGGTCACAGGTCCGCTTTCTGAATGTTCTCAATAAAATGTCATTGCGGTCTTGCCAATCGTCACAATAAATTACTCAGCGCGTCACATTTTAACACGTAACTGATAAAGATATTTTTTATTTCTTAAAGGGCAAATGATATTACTATAATAGGAGTAGCGCATATGAGACTGACGACGGGTGGACGGACGAGTTTGATCTAGGACCATAAGATTCTTTTTTTACTATAAAACATTTTATTATTGTAGTGTAGGTCAGTAGGTGCACTAATAAAATTATATTCATTTGCATTCAAAAAATATATGGCTCATTCAAAATAATCTCCATTGACCTTAAAACAATCCGTTAAACGTTGCGAGGCTAGTTATCAATTGAAACACGCACTTTTTCTATGGGAAAACTCTTCACTGGCAATTTTATTAATTGCTCTAGGGACTCCAAACTATCAGGGCATAAACCATAAATCATAATCCAGCAGATTTAGATCGGGGCTAGATGACGGTCAGTCTTCAGCTCTGATGAAGTCAGAAGCGTTCGTCGTCGTTCCAACCACGCTTGTGTGGATCGAGGGTTTTAGAAGAGGTTTAACCACATCTATACTAATAAAACTGTAACATAGCTATGTCTGTACATTTAAGATATTTGAGAAAAAAATACTATAATAGGCTATATAGGCGTGTCTAAACACAAAACAATTTTTTTTAGAATTTTTGTCTGTTTGTCTGTTTATTTGTTTGTCTGTTTGTTTGTTCGCGCATCACACAAAAACTACTGAACGGATTTTGATGAAACTTTTTTATTTGATAGCTCTTGATTAGACTTAAAAACTGGTATACGTTTTATCCCGCTACTATGTCGGGAACCTGAAGATATACCCCAAAAACTAGCTTTTTTTTAAAGGCTAGTTTTGAAATAAAACTACGTTTACGGAATCTATCACGTTTACTTGATTTACTTAGACGGTAGACATTCAAGGCTGATATCAGCCATGGACGTCTACCATGTAAATTCGCCTGTGATCATGAATACCGTAAAGTATTCGAAACGTCGGGATAGTAGAAAATCAAGTAAACGCATAGATATTTATATATATTTGTAGCATTTGACATGCTGTCACCCAAAGACGTTAAGTATGATGTGTTATCGAAATTAGCAGTCAGGAGCAATTGTCAGGATGGCTGAATTGGTAAAGCATCTGGACGGTATCCAGAAGATGCAGGTTCAAATCCTGCTCCTGACTGTTATTTTCGATTTCACATTTTTCACTTTGTGTTTAATGTAAACGCATAGATTCCGTAAACGTAATTTTATTTCAAAATGTTTAACCACCTTCCTAAGAATCGTATCTTGATACACCTGTGCTGATGTTTTGACACCAAAAATATGGCTCAGATATTTCTTGATAGCTACGCAGCACCACCACACAAACCATCACCGAAATCGGATACAGGATGAAATAAGCCACGTTTTACTCTGCTAACTAATTGAGAATCTTTACGAAATTAAACTGAGACAGTAGACACTGTAAAGTATTATTAATTTTAATTAAGTACATTTCATTGTAAGTAAGATATTTTTACATTGAACTATGAAGGTCACGATCTTGTTTCAACATATTACATACGCTATAGGTATTCACGCATTGTAGGAAATGCAGTAATTTCATGGATGATTTATAAATATTTTTTACTTTATGTTAACTTATGTTACTTTATGTTACTTACTTCTTATGCCGTGTGGGGATATCTCCACCCCGTCTCTTCCTATGGGAGTCATAAAAGCCGACTAAGGGATTACCGGGGGACCAAGCAGCAGCGTTCCCCTGTGTACTAAAACATCCACTGCGATCGCCAACCCGCCTGCCAACCGTAGTGATTATGGTAAAACCCCCATTTTGGAGAGGCCTATGTCCAGCAGTGGATGATAAAAGGCTGATGGATGGATGGATAAAGCATCTCAATGCCTTTCTGTTTTTATACTACGCGAATGGCGGATGGCGTGGTGACCGACTAAGAATACAAGTGTCACCATCCCATTCTTTCCCACGGGTGTATGAGGTGACTAAGGGAAGTAAGCGATTATCATCCATAGCATGACTGGTGGTAGGGTTGGGTACCAAGTAGGAGTCTCACTTGGTATCGGGCCCGAGCGGGTTGGTTACCCCCACCACAATCTCCCGTGTGACCGACCATAAAGCACATCGTTGCGTTTTGGCTGTAGTGGGAGAGACGTTTATTCTTTCATTTCATATCGGTGAAATGAAATGCTGAGCAGCGGCTTGACAATACTTTCGGTATAGTTGAGTCCATGGGCGACGGTTACCATTTACCATCAGATGGGCCGTGGCTTATATGCCAATACAGGCAAAAAAAAAAAAGGCGATAGAGAAGAAGAATTATAAGAAGAGGATAGAGGATAAGGATGGGGTTTGTGCCTCCGTCGCTGTCACTCATTTTAATAAAAAATATTTGCTATGGTGGCAGACGAGCCGCGGCCAACGTGATGGTAACTGGTAACCACTGCTTATGGACTTGACATACCTTACCTATTACTAGATAGGTATTAGACAAATAATAAAGAACTGATTAAATTGCCTCTTGGCACTCTGTACTCTCTGCCTCTCTTGCAGGGTGCAAGGGAGATGGTGTGATGATAAGTAAGTACAAAGAAAAATCGTTTATTAGCACATTGAATACAAAATAAGAAGGAAAATAAATAATTAGAATATTTTCGAAAAATTTCATTCGTGTATTCATGCCGGCATTTTTAGCTTCAGTTAATAGTATACAAAATTTAGTAAACATTAGCACCTAGTTTAGACGATGTTGAAATTTATTTTTTGACTGAAGCTTTAAATGCATGGAAAATAGCCTGTCCAAATGGTGGTCACCCAAAGGACCCGTCCTCGCAGAGGCAGTGGGACGAGCCGCTTTGTGAGCTGGTACAGAATAATCTTTTAAATACGTCCAGCAGCCTCATAGAACGTGCTCGTCTTTTAGCTGTTTCTCGTTAGGAATCGGGCCCTTGGTTGCAGGCTCTACCATCAAATGTATTAGGCACGTTGCTAAATAATAACACCTTCCGTATTGCCATATCTCTATGTATCGGTGATCCGTGCGTTGTTCCACACCGCTGCGTATGCACTGATAAAGTAGATGTTTTGGGTTACAACGGGCTGTTATGCATTAGAAGTGCTGGTCGTGCATCTCGTCACAGCACTCTAAATAACGTTATCTGGGTCGGGAAATGTTATTGAGCTTTTTCTTAAAAAGAAAAATTCTCAGTAGCAGCCCGGAGTTTGGAAATGTGGCCGATAGACATCAATAGGCTCACCCCCTATTACGTGGGACTAAAACATAGATATATTGGCATCGTTTCATCTTCCAGAATCATCTTGGAGTGCTGGTGGCGTGGCTGCGTCTGCAGCATCACTCAAGCAGCGCAAATATGCTAACCTCGATAAAGATTACTTTTTTGTACCGTTTGGTGTGGAAACAATGGGCCCTTGGGGACCCGAAGCTCTTAAAATTTATAAGGAATTGGTGGGTCATCTTGTGGAGTCGACACGTGACCGAAATACTGGGCTGTATCTTGGCCAAAGATTAAGCCTCACCATCCAGCGAGGTAATGCTGCCAGCATTTTGGGAACGTTGCTGGCTGTGGATTCTTGCTTGAACGAACTTTAGTCCACTCGATCTAAAGTTCGCTCAACTGTCTTATCTATAGATAGTCATATCTTAATTTATATTCTATGTTAATCTTTTAGGTGTTAAATAGAACATCTATACTAGTAGTAGGTATTATAAAATTGAAACAGAGCTGTGTCTGTACATTCAAGATATTTGAGAAAAAATGACTGTAATAGGCTATATAGGCCTATCTAAATACAAAACAATTTTTTTTTTAATTTTTGTCTGTTTGTCTGTTTGTTTGTTCGCGCATCACACACAAACTACTGAACTGATTTTGATGCAACTTTTTTTATTTGAAAGGCCTTGATTAGAATTAAAAACTGGTATACATTTTATCCCGCTACTATATCGGGAACCTGAGATATAACCGAAAAACTAGAAAATTATTTAAACTAGAATTTTTTGTAGAATTTATTTAAAAGAACTACTAGGAGGGAGGGTAAAATCAGCTGTTAGCGTGGCGACGCTTTTATTGTACTTGTCCCGTTCAAATCTTGCAAGTTAAATTTGACACACTTCCCGGTTTCCGATTAGCTGAATTTTTACACGCATGTATATATCACGTGACAATGCAATATTATGATGTCATGGAGCTGATCTGATGACGAAGCTGGAAGGTGGACATAGGAACTCTATAATGAAACAGCGCAACCCCATCGAGTTTGGGCTCATATGATTCGTCTTGTCGAGTACTTTGTGTCTAGGTGGTATCCAGGGTCTGACGATGGAGTTAGAAGGTGGTCACAGTAACTCTGTAATGAAACTACGCAACCCTATCCAGTTTATACTCGTTTGATTCGTCTTGAGGAGTACTTTGTCTAGTTATGATCATTTTATTTCTACAAAGTAATTTCGGTGTTTTCACATCTGCTAGACGTCCCGTGACGTCTAGTTTTTTTTTTAGAATTTTTGTCTGTTTGTCTGTTTATCTGTTTGTCTATTTTTTTGTTCGCGCATCACACAAAAACTACTGAACGGAAGGCCTATGTCCAGCAGTGGATGTAGAAAGACTGATGGATGGATGGATGGACTATATCGGGAACCTGAGATATAACCGAAAAACTAGAAAATGATTTAAACTAGATTTTTTTTTAGAATTTTTTTAAAAGTAGTACTAGATGGATTTGATGCAACTTTTTTTATCTGAAAGGCCTTGATTTGACTTAAAAACTGGTAGACATTTTATCCTGCTACTATATCGGGAACCTGAGATATAACTGAAAAACCAGCTTTTGAATGCGGCGAAGCCGCTGGCAAATGCTAGTTTAATATATTTTTGATGGTCTAACAGAAGCGCTTTGAGATGATTTTAAAATGAGGCTATGGAAGTGCATTTCCTGAGAGGTTGAGGAATATTGTTCCATATTTTTGACGCTGTATAACAAAAACTACCCTGAAATGCTTATGGCCTGTGACGCGGAATGGACAATTGCTGGAGTCGTCTTCCATTCCCGCTCCTGTATGTTACGTTGAATGTAGAATGAGGTTACATGCGCTCTGCGTGGAATGTGAAAGCAAAGGCGTACGAAGGCGTTCTGTAATCTTTGTACGAGCCGCTCTGTTTTTATTTGCCCTTTTATATGTAAATAGGCTCGCCTTACGTGGGACTTAAACATATAGCTGGCGAATCGTGGGTGTGTAATACACCTCTGCCTATCCCTTCGGGGAATACAGGCGTGATGCTATGCTATATTTTTTTTGGGATAAAAGACGCGGCCCATAAACAGCATCCGCGTAATTTAATCCAGAAAGAACCAATGCCTCCTCCAGTAAGACGCAATTCTTCACTCAAAAACGGCCTAGCCTTATACATCATTATCATCTTTAGTTCATAAAATTAATTGTTAATTAAATTCAGTATATGTTGTTCAAAGCGGAGATCCAAGTCCATAAGGAGCCCCAGATTACGAGCTTTTTAAACCTATCTACGGGATCGCCCTTTAGCTGTATCATATCAGGGTGCAAAATTAAAAGTTTTTAACTGTGCTTTAGATCCGAATAACATAAGTTTACTTTTAGATGGCTTTAGTACAAGACAGTTGCTATCAGACCATTGTACATTCTGTGTAGATCGTCATTAAAACTTTTAATAAATCCATTTTTGTTAAGGTGGGAAAAATGTTCCTAACCGCACACCCCGTCGTTCAGGGTAGCGAACAGGGTAGGTGGCTTCCAGCCAACACCTATTTTTTTTTGTTAAGGCGGGGAAAAATTTACCTAACCGCCACACCCCGTAGTTCGGGGCAACGAACAGGGTAGTGTGGGGCTCTCACCCGCTAAATAAACCCGCCATATGCCATGTCTCCACCTGTATTGGCGGGCCACTGGTACTGTGTTGGATTACTTCAGTGATGAAACTTCACACCTAGCACTGAAGTGTGTTAATATTAAAATGATTTGATAGGTAAATATTATAAAACTCAAATAAGGTAAAACAATATAATTTATTAGCAACTATCCACTACAGTAAACATAATAGCTCTCTCAATTAAATGATAAATTTGGTCTAGTGCTGGTAAGAGATGACAGGAGAGGAGTAGGAAACTTGAGTGAGGGGAGCACTGGCGTAGGCCACCTTAGCTACGGGTGCAGCATAGGCGAGCTTCGCGACAGGAGCTGCGTACGCAACTTTCGTGATCGGTGCTGCGTAAGCGATCTTGGCTACGGGTGCTACGGCGATCTTGGCGGGTGCAGGGTGCACGGGGGTACCTTCGTAGTGCACGATGGCGTTGAATCCTTGGTGGTCGTCAGCGGTGTACTCAACAATACGGCGCACTCCGTCGGGCTGCACCAACGAGTACGAGCCATGCACGGCGTCACCGGCACGTGACTCCTGCTGCTGTTTTACATCGCCGCTGTGTCCATCCTGTACTGAATAAGCGAAGTCGTAATGTGCGGGAGCTTCGGGCTCGGCGTACACCACCTTGGCGGCTGGGAGAAGGCCTGCGTAAGCCGAGGCAGCCAAACAAAGGACAAGGACGAACTGAAAGTGATATATAAGGTTTAATATCTTAGTAAAAGCAAATTGTCACAAATCACAGAACTTTTTTCTCGTATCTATATCCCCAAAAAAATATTTACAACAGTGTACCCCAGAATGTCTTGTTTATTGCTTATGGTGGCAAACGAGATACGGCCCACCTGATGTTAACCGTCGCTCATGCACACAACTATACCCAGAGTATTGTCAAACCGCTATTAACCATTACATATCAGAAATATGAAGTGAAAGTATTAACGGCTAACTCCTGCTACAACCAAAACACACCGATGTGCTTTATGGCCGACCATGCGGGAAATGGTGGTACCAACCCGCTCGGGCCCAATAGCAAGTGAGTACTCGCACTTGGTACCCAGCCCTACCACCAGTAATGCAATCGGTGATAATTGCTTACTTCCCTTAGTCGCCTCGTACGACACCCGTGGGAAAGAAAGGGGCAGAACACTTGTATTCTTAGTCCATCACCACATGCACACACAATATGAGCAATTTGAAAAGTAGGTAGGTACATTAATATAGCACCAGAACTCACTTTGGTAACCATTGTCGCAAGCGTGTATTGTATCTGAGTGTAAGTACTCGACTGCTATAATGAAAGACCTTTTACAGTATTTATACATGAATTGTCTCAAGCAGTAATTCACATTGGTGATATCCGCCCGGGGCGGTACCAAATATACTATACGTATTGTGATTGACGGGTAAAGGTCAGACACGCGCCGACCGACATAATTCGACCTAGGGATTAACACCTGTAGACACGGCGTTGGCGTATAATATTAACCATTACCTATAGTTTCACCGTTTGAATATAACTTGCATATTAAACACAAAGTGAAAAATGTGAAATCGAAAATAACAGTCAGGAGCAGGATTTGAACCTGCATCTTCTGGATACCGTCCAGATGCTTTCAAGCATTAGGACTGATGAAGATGCAGGTTCAAATCCTGCTCCTGACTGTTATTTTCGATTTCACATTTTTCACTTTGTGTTTAATGTATAGTGCTAAGCATGTCAAATGCTAAAAATATATATAAAAATATCTAAATATAACTTGCATACTTACGTCATTTTCCTTGAGGGATAGGCACAGAGAACAGAGTGCCAAAAGGCTCTATTCTTGCACATTATGTCTCGCTTCCCTATACACGCTCACCGGTTTCCGAGACTCCCAAGTTCCTTCAATAGATGACCGATTTGGTCTAGGTGAGTCTCGGTCTCCCCCTGTACCTACATTTTTCCACTATCGCATTGTATGATTTGTATATCTTCTTAACCAGTCGCTCGTCCGGCATTCTTTCAACACATAAGTGGATCCTGATATTTTTGTGATATCAATTACCTATATCAAATCTTTTATGTATCATAGTGAACCTCAGTTAATAATTAATGAAAACAGATGAGTTTCACATCAAAAGTCAATTTTCTTGCAGCTTGACATCAGGACTACCTCCAATTAACAGGTTATCCATTATTTACGACAGACCCTGTATATTGAGGTATAAAAAAGAGAAAGCTCTACAATTAGGCACTAAAAGTGTCCAATAGGAATGAGTGCAGATTACGCTTTCTACACTCATTTCGTTCAGTGTTGTTTCGACACGCGAGCAGCTGCAACGCCCGCAACGTATGAACATACTAACATCTTTTTTGAAAAACTCATTGACTGTCTCATTTTCTCTCGTTCTTTCGTGTCATTACACTCAAGCGCGTATTACATTGTTATTATTTTATAAAATTAGAGCAATATGAAGTACATAGCATCACGCCTGTATTCCCCGAAGGGGTAGGCAGAGGTGCATTACACACCCACAACTCGCCAGCTATGTTAAGTCCCACGTAATAGGGGGCGAGCCTATTGACGTCTACCGGGCACATTTCCAAACACCGGGCTGCTACTGAGAATTTTTTGATGTGAAACATCTAATGCGGAGGGAGGGTAAAATCGGCTGTTAGCGTGGCGACGCTTTTATAATAAACTTGTCCCGTTCAAATCTTGCAAGTTAAATTTGACACACTTCCCGGTTTCGAATTAAGCTGAAGCTCGAGTTTGGACACGTTTGATTCGTCTTGATTGAGTACTTTGTCGTTAGATGGTATCCAGGGTCTGATGATGGAGCTAGAAGATGACCATAGGAACTCTGTTATAAAACGACATAAGTCCATCGAGTTTGGGCTCGTATGATTTGTCTTGACGAGTACTTTGTCTCTATATGGTATCCAGGGTCTGACGATGGAGCTGGAAGGTGGCCACAGTAACTCTGTAATGAACCCTATCGAGTGTATATTCGTTTGATTCGTCTTAAGGAGTACTTTGTCAAGTTATGATCATTTTATTTCTACAAAATAATTTCGATGCTTACACATCTGCTAGACGTCCCGCGACGTCTAGCAGATGTGATGTGATGTGATTATGCTGCTTCAGAGATTATATGCAATTAATATATTAATTTCATGTCAGACTGCTGATCTCAAATAGAATTACGAAAGGCGTAATAATGACGAGAAAAGTTATACAATAGTACATCAAATCACAATTGATTAACAAATACGTTTTGTAGCAGTGATAGCGTTAAAACTATGGAGGGTAGAGGTAAGGAGGACCGACTCTGTGTGTGAAAAAGTGTCCGTAAAATAAGGGCGAATAAAGATGGCGCTATTGTAGAGCTAGTATCAGTTCAACTTTTAGGTTATATTTACAAAATTCTTTTAGACTACGTGAAGTACTACTACGTTTTATTTACGGCAGTTTCATTAGCTCAGCACACTTCACTTTGACTACAACCGCTAAGTTCGTATCGAACCTAAATCTACACAAGCGCCATTCTGGTCACTTTTTGAAATGTTATTTGATACTTTCAGCTGGACACTTTTTCAGTTTGGCCCTCGTGTGAGTCGGCCCTCCTTACCTCTACCCTCCATAGTTAAAACCAAGGAATGCAAAGACTGTGGTATCGAGTTCGATCCCAATCCAAGGTCCAGACCTCGTACGGCACTCTAGTCACTAACTCTGACATTTTGAGGATTTTTGAAATTACTTGTGTATTTCTTTACAATTTATCACTGCTCGGTGAAGGAAAACACCGTGACACCTGAGAGATTTTCTATACGGCTTGTGAAATCTCCCGACACACACTGGGCCAGCATGGTGGACTATGGCCTAATTCCTCTCACCATTAGAGGAGAGCCGGGCCCTATAGTAGGACAGAAAAAGGGTTGTAAAAATAATACGTTAGAAATTGCTCTTGTCAGAAGCAATTGTCATGATGGCTGAATTGGCAAAGCATCTGGACAGTATCCATGAGATGCAGGTTCAAATCCTGCTCGTGACTGTTATTATCGATTTCACACTTTTCCCTTTGTATTTAATGTCTAGTGCTAAGCATGTCAAATGCTAAAAATATATATAAAAATATCTAAATATCTAGTATTTAAATAAAAAAATATTTTAAACAATATAATTTATTCAATTAGGTGTACATTTTAATAAATAAAGCTCTGCTAATTAAATAATGTTGGTCTAGTGATGATAAGAGAGGACAGGAGATGAGTAGGAAACTTGAGTGAGGGGAGCACTAGCGTAGGCCACCTTAGCGACGGGGGCGGCATAGGCGAGCTTCGCGACAGGTGCTGCGTACGCAACTTTCGTGATCGGGGCTGCGTAAGCGATCTTGGCTACGGGTGCGACGGCGATCTTGGCGGGCGCGGGGTGCACGGGAGTACCTTCGTAGTGCACGATGGCGTTGAACCCTTGGTGGTCATCAGCGGTGTACTCAACAATACGGCGCACTCCGTCAGGCTGTACCAACGAGTACGAGCCGTGCACAGCGTCACCGGCGCGTGACTCCTGCTGCTGTTTCAAGTCGCCACTGTGATCATCATGCACTGAGTAAGAGAAGTCGTAGTGAGCGGGAGCCTCGGGCTCCGCATATACAACTTTAGCAGCTGGGAGAAGACCCGCGTAAGCCGAAACAGCCAAGCAAAGAACGATGACGAACTGAAATAAAATGATTGACATTTATTAAAAGAAATTAATAAACTTTTATTTCGTTTATTAAATTGGGCAGACAATAATAAGTACTTACTTTGGCGACCATTGTAGCTGATTAATTGTATCCTGAGTGTCAGTACTCGAATGTGATAGTGTAATACCTGCTACAGTTTATATACATGAACTGTCACAAGTACTTTGTCATATAGGCGTCTTGGATGCCCGAGGCGATGCCAAATAAGCTGCAAGTGACTGAAGGTTGAAGGTCACACATGCTTTGTTTCAGCCACGATTCGACTACGAGATTAAATATTGGGAATTGTACTGTTACAAATGCATGAGTATGAGTTCTTAAAACTGTATTAGAACAGTAATAAATCCATATTCACCAAAGCACTAAACTATTATTGTAACATTTTTTTATTACGAATTATATTTTAGTCAAGTAATTAGAAATTAAAGATCGTAAACGTAAATTTTTTATTGACTAAAAATGTAACCCAGTCTTTACATAAAGTGCCTATCTATCTATCTTCTAATCTATACTATTATAAAGCTGTAACAGAGCTGTGTCTGTACATTTAAGATATTTGAGAAAAAAATACTGTATTAGGCTATATAGGCGTGTCTGAACACAACACATTTTTTTTGTGTTTGTCTGTTTGTGCTCGAACGATCATCACGCAAAAACTACGTAACGGATTTTGATGCATTTTTTTATTTGATAGATCTTGATTAGACTTAAAAACTGGTGAACATTTTATCCCGCTATTATATCGGGAACCTGAGATATAACCTAAAAACTAGCTTTCGGCCACGGCGGTGCCGCGGTCAAAGGATAGTAGTTTAAAAACTAAAAATACACGCTTTAATAGCCAGTTGTATAATACACGCTTTAACTAAAAATTAGAAAATAATCTTATAATAAATAATTATTATAAAAAAGAGTGGAGTGTTTTTTACTATATCAATAAATTATTTGTGACATTGGATGTCAAGCACCAGTATTACACAAACGGATCCCTTCCACAATATTATTGAAAGACCTATCCAATGACACTCCACACTATGTGATAGATGAGAAAACAAAATCCCCACTTTACCCTAATATTTTGGTAAGGCTTTATTTTATAATTTTGTCGGCCTAACTATATTAATACCAAATTACATCTTTCTAGTACTAAGTCTCAAACAGCGGACAGACGGACATGGCGAAACTGTAAGGGTTCCTTATTAGCTCTCAATTTAACTTCTAAAATTATTGTATTGTCATCGGTATTTGATAAGTGTGCAAAGTTTTGATTTCCGACATTGCAAAATGGATCAAAATCACGTTAAAGATTTCGTTACATAGATTCAAATTCAAATTCATTTATTGTGGGCATAGGTAAATTACATAAAGGTGTACAAGATAATATATAAAGATCTCGCTATGTCCCGCTCTTTAAGCATACAATATTAATTAAATATCTTATATAAAACTTATATTTAAACATTATATTCATTTAAAAAGTCATCAATTGTATAATATGTCTTATCGATTAAAAAGTTGTGTAATTTATTTTTAAAACTATTCAATTGTATTGTCATTAAAATATGTGGAGCTAATTTATTAAAAAAAATTGACGCCATTCCAAAGAAGCCTTTATCAAAAATGGCAGTTCTGTGTGGCATAGTAGGTATTTTTAATTTATATCTCTTGGAATTTATTTAGATAGAATATAAATCCTGTATAGGTACATACTTGGGTATTGGCTAAGGCATAGCTACGTGCTTGTCATTCGTTACCCTATCGTGGGCCCATCAGAATATCAGCGCTGGAGCATCAAGGTGTTGCAGCACAAGCTGAGATGGGTACCTTATTTTTGTCCTCACACATTTACTAACTGATTTGTTCTGCTTACATAGTTTTACATAACTTGTCGTGTGTGATCAAAAATAAAATATATTTTCTTTCTTTTTTCTTTCTTTTCTATATATTTTTAGCATTTGACATGCTTAGCACTATACATTAAACACAAAGTGAAAAATGTGAAATCGAAAATAACAGTCACGAGCAGGATTTGAACCTGCATCTCCTGGATACCAGTCCAGATGCTTTGCCAATTCAGCCATCGTGACAATTGCTCCTGACTGCTAATTTCGATAACACATTCATATTAACGTCTTTGGGTGACGCCTGCGCCATCTGTCGGCAGTATTTTCATACATTATACCGACCAGGTAAACTTAATTTTACAATAAAGATTTTACCTAATAATGACGCAAACCCTATAAATATTTAGAAATAGTATTTTCATACTATCCATATTCCTAAAATTTTTATAGAGTTGACCTCATTTATTTTTGTTGAATTATGTTGTATGTTTAAAGTGTTTTTAATATTTTTAGAGTAACTAACTATTTTCGTTTTATTTAAATTAATAACCAAATTATTAGATATCATAAATTTTATAATTAAATTCAAAGTTTTATTAATGTCTGTTTCAATAGTGTCCACATTACGTCCAGTTATAATACAGGTAAAGCTAACAAAACGGTGGAACTACCTGGATCAAGTCGACCCATTCGTGCTGGGATAAGCAAGGCCCTACCATTACAACAACAACAACAAATTATTTTATTGACACCTAATAAATATTCTTAACCTAGAAAACCCCTCCCTACCCACGGGAGTCGTAAGAGCCGACTCAGGGAATAGTTACCGGGGGAGTGGGCAGCAGCACTCCCTCGAGTATTAACAACATCCACTGCGATCGCCAACCCGCCTGCCAAGCGTGGCGATTACGGCATTATCCCCCATGACGGGTCCGCTCGTTGTGGCGTTCTCTTGGGGAGGCCTATGTCCAGCAGTGAAACGTTAAAAGGCTGATGGATGGATAGATGGAACCTAGAAAAACGCAACAAAATATAAAATACGCAAATTTAAAGGTCAATAAGGCCCGCATTCAACAACGATGTTGTAGTGCAGCAATTAAGATGCACTGCAACGCTGATTTTCAATACAGGGCTTAGTGACAACACTAGAAAATTTCGTGGTTATTAAACTGCTACTTGTAATTAAATCTAATGGTGCATGCAAAAAACTTAATAAATCGTCGTTAAAGCTACTAGATCAAGTTTACATAATTACCTAACACGTAACATAAATAATATATGGCCGCTATTAGAATTTGACAAGTAATCAATTCGAAAATAATTTGCGAGAAGTAAAATACATTGTGATATTATTGAAGAAACAAGTAGTTACCGCTTTAGAAAGACCTACACGGATTTTAAATATCGAAGGTTATGGAGCTCTTAGTAATGTGGATAATGCGATAAAGAAATTAAAAGTAGTTTGTTGGACCACAACCGGAGTCTGTGACCAAGGCCTTGACCGAATTATTTTAGGCGTGGTCCAGTGCATAATATGTGTACCACGCTTTAGAGATACGAGTATTGATTGATATAAACAAGCTTATGAAACTGTTAAGTAGCATCGAACGTGACTTAGATTGTTTAGATATGTCTCTAATGTTGTATTGTATGTAATTTGTATATGTACATAGAACCGCGATTATGAACTATGTATGTTAATTATCGATACATACAATTAAAGCGATGGATTGTTAAGGCCGGCGCCCACTTGATGGGATGGCACGGCAAAGGATTTTTGTAAGAGGTTTTTTTTTCTCTTCCTCTTCAGCAAGAACTGCTATTTTTAATAAATCCCATATTATAATTTTTAAATACACAACTAAATCTTGAGTCTCTCTCAGCGTTCCGATGGTGTAATTATTCTAAGGTTTCGATGGTACTTTGCCGTGCTATCCCGCGCCAGCCTGTCGAGTGAGCGCCGGCCTTTACTGTGATGGTAGTTGTTATAGTGGCAGAATTGACTGGTAGGTACTATTATAGTGTATATGTTAAAATAAGGTACCTACAGTAATACTACACGTAGTAAAGTAACCTTCGCATTATTTACTTGAAAGTAATTTGTGAATGCTTGTCCCAGAATCAAACGGCCGGCTTGATCGGGGAAGCACCACACTTTCAGAGAAGATCATCATGAAACAACCGTAGGTACTCCCACAGTTGTGTTTCATATGGTGAGTGAGAGCGCCGGAGACCCAAGCCCCTTCCTTATCTTTTCCTTATCATTCTTCTTCTCTACCTTTTATCCTTTTCCTTGGAGTCGGTGACGCTCCAGCGATGCCTGTGTCACTAGCATCTATAAGCTACGGTAACCGGTTACCATTAGCAGCTTACGGATAAGCCATATCCTTGTTTATAGGGGTTAATATAAATAGAACTACGAAAAAGGTTGAAATAAAAACAATAGCTACATCTATACCTAAAATCTGTAAGTTAAAAAAAAAATAGCTATATCTAAAATTTGCAAATTAAAAAAAAAAGTTCCTAAAAGTACACTCAACAGTTCATAGTTCAGTTTAGCATCGCTACAGGATAGGATAATTTAGGTGCCTACCTATTGTTATTTAGCCACAGAAATAAGACCGTATACTCTTAAAAAATACTTCCGAAAAAATACTCTGCTTATAAAATACTTCAAACTTTAAAGGGCATCCACTCTTTCACCATGTAAAAATGTAATTATCACTTCGGTTTTGACGAGAATGAACTGGAACTGGTTTTGTAGGCAATCGGGTATTTTAAGAGCAACCCATTGTGGGTCAACGTAAATAAAATCATTAAAATCAATACTGACTCGAGAGGTCATTCGTTTTACTAGAGATTGGATTTATCAAAAGTTTGGATTTTTTACGCCTGATGACAAGATCGAGTAGTGAGACTAACATCAACTTGAATGCAATTAAAATTATTCTATCTATATATACTAATAGTTATCATCACGCCTCCCTTGCGGGGTATGTAGAGAGAACAGAGAGTATTCTTGCATACATTTCTCGCTTCCTCAACATTCGCAATTCTCATCGACGCATGCCGGTTTGGAGATTCCTGACTGCATCTTCCTTCAATACATGATCTGATCTAGGTAGGTTAGTCTCGGTCTCCCCCTGTACCTACATCCTTGCACTTTTGCATTGTTTATATTCTTAACCAATCGCTCATCCAGCATTCTTTCCACATGTCCTTTCGCATCTTTACACCTATCTTTCAGAAATACCCGCTTTCTTAACATCGCTCTATGAAAAAATATATTGTGACAAACCTGATTAACCTGGATAGGAAACCCTCAACCTTCGATTCAAAGCGACATCACCAATACAAATTAGGTAATCGAAAACTAACACATTTTCAAATTCCCGGCAGCTAATGAGATTTTTTCGAAAAAGCTCAATAGCACCGCACGACCCGGGGATCGAACCCGAGACCTCATGATCATCAGTCGCTTACACTACCGCTACACCACAGAGGCTATTGTATGATTACCCATCATATATACACCAATACTTACTCCAGATATTTCTGGAGTATATACTGTCTGGAGGCATATACTATTGTATATACGAGTACCTACCTCTAATAAAAAATTACTTTACCTTAAAAAATATATTACATTAAAAAATCAAGAATTTTGCACTGTTATTTCAATAGATCTTTTTATTTTATTTTGGATTTTGAGACCGGAGGTCAAACTAAATACAGCACGTGTCACAAATAGTCAAGCGTGATTGTGCAAATCCACAGAAAGTTTAGCAATTTAAAAATTGGAGCATTCATTCTAACTAATATGAGTTCTGCAATCACGCAACCCAACCTGTTCTTAGATAGATGAGGTTTTTTTAGAGTTCAATAAGTGTATATTGTGTAGTATTTCTCAACTCAACTCGCATGGCGTTGCATTCGGCTATAAATCTATGATTAGTACATAAAATGACATATAGCGCACTATTTATCTATCAGCCTTTGCCATCCTCTGCTAGGTACAGGCCTTTCCAGCATGCGTAGCCTACGTACAAGTAGGTACGTAAGTAGTGCATTAATTACCTTTTTTATTAAAAGACTTCGTAGCGCGGAAAACTTTACATACATAATTTAACGGACCTATACTACACCATTTGCGAATCGCACAAAGAATAGACGGGTATCAAACTCACAACATTAGAGGTCAGTATTGAAACTACTCCGCCATCTGTGCAGCAAAGTGTGTTATATTTTTTTCATTAATTCTTAAAATTTCTATTTTTATTGTGATCCGTATTTTAACACTACATGCTCAGCTCTTTAAAGAACAATTAATTATTTGTGAAAGTGGAAAAAGAGAGATTTTTGAAGTAAAATTTCTTTTAGCGCGTTACGCATATTTTTAGATAAGATAATATCTCTGGACTCGTGAC
Organism: Leucoma salicis; assembly: GCA_948253155.1. Lineage (NCBI taxonomy): Eukaryota > Metazoa > Arthropoda > Insecta > Lepidoptera > Erebidae > Leucoma > Leucoma salicis. Next base: position 18,662,671 of record OX411816.1, on the reverse strand, counting down.
ACCGTTACGAGACTCTTTTATTTTACTTGTCCCATTCAAATCTTGCAAGTTAAATTTGACACATTTTCCAGTTTTCGTTTGAGCTGAAAATTTACACGCGTCAATGCAATATTATGATGACATGGAGCTGATCTGATGATGGAGCTGCAAGGTGGCCATGGGAAAACTCTGTCATTAAATGGCGCAACTCCATCGAGTTAGGGCTTGTTTGAAATGTCTTGACTAGTACTCCAGACCTAGATGATATCCAGGGTCTGATGGAGCTGGAAGGTGGCCACAGTAGCTCTGTAATGAAATGACGCAACCCCATCGAGTTTGGAATCATTTGATTCGTCTTGACGAATACTTTGTCTTTAGATGGTATACAGGGTCTGATGATGGAGCTAGAAGGTGGCCATAGGAACTCCGTTATAAAACGACATAGCTCCATCGAGTTTGGGCTCGTATGATTCGTCTTGACGAGTTCTTTATTACTATATAATTTTAAGTTTTTACTTCTGTTGGCAGTCCTCATGACTGCTTTTTTTATTTACTGCGAGCACGATTCTAACCTGCGTTCCATCCAATCCGGAGAAGTGCTCTGTACGGGTAAACTATCGCAGTCACTTAATCGTAACACTCAATCTCCACTTCACAGTTGTTTCACTTCACATTTATTTTTCCATCACTATACAAAAAATCCTACTATATTGCATCATTTTGCCAGCTAGAAAAATGGATGCAGCTAACAACTCGATATCTAAATTGACTAAACTCATGAAGATCGTAGAGGTTATCAAAAAAATCATTAGAAGATTTATACCGACATTATCTGTAAGAACCATATTCACTATTTAATTAATTTAAAGTCTGAAGTCTTCCTAGGTCAACCAATTCCGACATAACCGCTTTTTGTAGTTATTTGTTTTGCATAACCTTTCTGAAGAAATAATGCGAAATATCAGGACTTCGAATGCAAAAAGTAGTGCGTACAACCTACCTACAAGAAAATCTTTGATTAAACCAAACAATAAAAGCTCTTCAGATTTATTATATTCATATAATAAATAAGTGTATACTATACAAGCCTATATTGAATCCACCACAGCCCAATGATGATGAAGTCATACAGTGCGATTATGACTTACTAAATAGGATGTACCTATAAAGATGGTGGTCAATCGTGAGCGTATTCGTTTATATCTTTTTATTTTCGTAATTCGTAATATTAATATCCGGTGACTTAACCAAGGAGGTTCAAGTTGCCTCTACACAGTATGTATACTCACTACACGCCATTAAGTAAGTACTTTAAGAGTGGGGAAAACCTTGCTATATCTAAATATAACATGTTATTTCTTTCTGGCTTTGATAAGCAGAATCTAGGTAAATCAAATTATAAAGGCCTGCCGTTGAGCGCGCATCACGGAAAAACTAGAAGAAATTTGAATTAAGTTTTTATTTTTTTTATTATTAGACAGTTACACAAACAGACAGTTATCTGGAAATCGGGTATCAGATAGTGTATACAAATAAATAAAACTGAAGTTCTGATTTTAATATCTAATATCTTTTTACTAAATGTATACGAGTACGAGAGTATATACGCTACAAATATTTTTAACGTTTTTGTATGTCTGTCTCTGGCTGTTTGTTCCGGCTAATCTCTGGAACAGCTGGACCGATTTAGCCTGGACTTTTACAGATAGCTGTTGTTACAAGGAGTAACTTAAGCTACTGTTGTTTTGGAAAAATAATTAGGGTTCCGCGTAAAAAAAGCATGAAATTGTGAATGAATACCACTCCGGAACGCCTAGACCGATTTTGACAGTACTTTTACTAGCAGATAGCTGTTGTTATAAGGAGTAACGTAGGCTACTTTTATTTTGGAAAAACAATTAGGGTACCGCGCGAAAAAAATAATTGTGAATAAATACAGATTCAAATAGATATACGAGTATACATTCAGTCAAGAAAGTATTGGGAATGGATGATGTGTTTATGGTTCCAAATTCAAATTTTTGTTTTTTTTTTGTTGTACTTAGTTAGATTGGTACAACTTTTATTGGCGCGGAGTTTGAGTTGCATCTGTTATTTATATTAAATACAGTGCTGTTTTTAGTTATATCATATCTAGTGTGTATTGCGAATTTCATAATGGACAAAAAACATTGAACAGAGTTTGTCTTAAATTTTGCATCGCCAATGGATTTTCCTGTTCGGAGTCACTGAAAATGTTACAGAAGGCTTACGGTGAATCGACTTTATCAAAAACACGTGCTTATGAGAGGTACAAAGCGTTTAAAAGCGGTCGAGATGTGATGGAAGATTTGCCTCACTCTGGTAGGCCCTCAACGTCTGCAACTGAAATTAACATTGCAAAAGTGAAGGAAATAGTGACTGAAAATCCTCATTCAACTTTGAGAGAGATAAGAAGTCGATCCGTACCATTTTAAATAATCACGAGTCGATCCGTACCATTTTAAATAATCACTTGGGTATGAAACATGTTTCCGCTCGGCTAGTCCCAAAAGACCTGAATTTTCTCCAAAAACTCAATCGCATGAGAGTCGCTGAGAACATGCTAGAACGAGTCAATTCCGACCCAACATTCATGAAACGCATTGTTACTGGTGACGAGACGTGGGTTTACGAGTTTTGACATGCAAACTAGTCAACAAGCTTCGGAGTGGCGACTTCCAACTGAACTGAATCCGAAAAAACTACGCCAAAGTCGATCAAAAGTCAAAGTCATGTTGACTGTTTTCTTTGACTATCGCGGTGTTGTGCATTCGGAATTCTTGCCAGAAGGTCAATCGGTAAATAAAGAATATTATTTGAGCGTTATGCGGCGTTTAGGAGAGCAAATTCGACGAAAAAGGCCAGATTTGTGGAAAGAAAATTCTTGGATTTTGCACCACGATAATGCGCCTTCGCACAAGGCCATCATTGTGAATGAATTTTTGTCCAAACGCTCAACAAATACCATCGAGCAACCACCATATTCACCAGATATGGCTCCAGCCGACTTCTTTCTTTTTCCTAAACTCAAATTACTACTTCGTGGCACTCGTTTTCAACCGGTAGAAGACATAAAGGAGAATTCGCGGCGAGAACTGAACTCAATTCCGGAAACTGCGTTTAAAAAATGTTTTGATGATTGAATTATTCGTAGGCATAAGTCTATCGTTTCTGAAGGAGCATACTTTCAAGGTGATAAAATAAATTTGGATGAATAATAAAAAGGAGAATACCGATTTTTCTATGAGAGTTGGGCTATTGTTGCGTCTTAACCAAATTAACTGTAGAACATTGTAAATGTACTCAGGGTCTTTAAATAAAAATATCATTGAGATATCTAATGGAAGTTTAGAGAAATCTGACTTTTAATTTTTAGTATATAGGTTATATATTATGCGTTGAAATCCATATCTATTATAGTATAAAATAATAGTATCAATAGTATTTTAGAGTACCTATGTAAGAAATATAGATAGGATATAATGCTACGGCTAACTACTCTGGATCTAGATTACATTCTAAGAGTCCTGGTCTTAGTACCACTAAAAAGTCTATCTCACACGACGTGCCGCTCTTTTTTTTAATTCCCAACGGAGAATTTGCTGAACTCAACGTTAAAGTAAACACTGAACAATAATAAAAAACCACTATTTTTTCACAAATGAAGCAATCAACACATAAACGTGCATAACACGTTATCGGCAATACAAATGTCAAATCATGTCAAATTGTCAATCAAATTCAAATCAATAAGGGTTGCTAGTAAAATAACAATATATATCCTAAAATATTTTTAGAAATAGATAATATATGTTATTATATTTTTAATTAAAAAACAAAACTTCATAATTATGATTTCATAAAATAATCTTCGACTAATACTAAGTATTATAATAGGAGCTCATGTGGGTTTTCTTTTATTTATTTCAAATCAATATTCTTACTATTTGGCTTTAAAAATGGGTATAGTAATAAACTGGCGACATTGACTATCCAAGCCTTCCAATAAATATGGCAGTTCCGCTTATATCGAATTTAATAATATGTATATCTATTTTTTTATAACTTTGAATAGCCTGGTTTTCGGCATTGTCTTTTTGTGTATTATTCATCTTTTCCCGGTACTTTCTTGACAGAGTAGTACATCGAATATACATCCACGGCTAATCTCCTGAACGGCTGCACTGATTTGGACGGGTCTCACAGGACGGGGATCACTACTTTTATTTTGGAAAAATAATTAGGATACTGCACTAAAAAATAAAATAAATAAATTCCACGCGGACGAAGTTGCGGGATATATTATAATTGAAATAAGCAAAAGGGTTATTACAAAATAGGTGAGCTTATGTTAAGAAAAAACTTTTTAATACTTTTAGCTATAATAGATTAGCCCATATATGCCCAGAACTTTTTTTAACCCCGATTTTTATAATTTTTACATATGTTGATCATTAGTAATCACTAATAAGGGTAGTAATAGTAATTGGTGATTTTCAGTTTGTAAAGTAAGTTTTTTTCAGTGGGTCGTTAACGACCCAATGGTCATATAAAGTCGTCCACCAGTATGAAAAAAAAAACAAGCAATATAAAAATTTAATATAATGTTAATCAGTCTTTAGTAGGAACTTTGAAGTAATCAAATTATGCAGTTTAACAAAAAGAAATATCAATAGACCACTATGCATGAAATGCTGCAAAGCGTTTGTCATGTAGATTGATATTACATTTGCGGCACATTTGTATAGTTTTATTTTTACACATTGCACATCTTTTTCTGACCTGACTGTTGAGAATAATATGTTGAGCTGAATGTTTTCTAATAGAAATTGGTACATTTGTCCTCACTTGTTGACAAATTCTAAGGTATTTACATTAGCCCCGAAAGATTTGGCCAGCAAAGTACTGTTATTGATAACTACGTCAATCAGCCACATCAATAGCGGCATATACCATTTTTTTCCTCTAACGGCTATCCGATAAACTCCGACATTAGGATCAAGTCTATCGACTCCACCCATAAATCATACATAGCATCACGCCTGTATTCCCCGAAGGGGTAGGCAGAGGTGTATTACACACCCACGACTCGCCGGCTATGTTTAAGTCCCACGTAATAGGGGGCGAGCCTATTGACGTCTACCGGGCACATTTCCAAACTCCGGGCTGCTACTGAGAATTTCTCTTTTTAGGAAAAAGCTCAATAACATTGCCCGACCCGGGGATCGAACCCGAGACCTCATGATTAGCAGTCGCATACACTACCGCTACACCACCGAGGCAGTTAAACCACCGAGGCTTTTCAACGTCCACTGCTGGACATAGGCCTCCCCAAGAAATGGGGGATAATGCCGTAATCGCCACGCTTGGCAGGCGGGTTGGCGATCGCAGTGATGTTGTTAATACTCGAGGGAGTGCTGCTACCCAATCCCCCGGTATTCCCTCAGTCGGCTCTTACGTGGGTAGAGAGGGGTGGGACAATTCTAAAGCCGGCCCCACACGGCAACCAAACGTAAATTTTTACCTCCATTAGTGGATACTTATCAACTCTGTTTTGACGAACCGTTCCAGTGATTTTCACATTTTTTTCTTGCAAAGCATTTAGTAAGCCAGGAGATGTAAAAAAATTATCACAATACACAGAAAACTGTGCTTCAGGGTATTCGTTCTTGACAGTGTTCGTCAATTTGGTAACAACGTGTTCTCCTAGTCCAGTATCTCGTACTTCAGATCGTCCCTCATATAAGTCAACTTGTAAACAGTACCCTAAACGAGTCGCTGCCACCTATGCTTTGAATCCAAAACGTATGGGTTTGCCATGAATATGTTACTTACAGCCGTGACGCCCATAATATGGTATCATTGACTCATCGATACTGAAGTTTTTCTCAATAGAAGCGTATGTAAGAAATTTTTCATTCATGATGTTGAACAATGGCTTAATTCACGAATTGTACACATATTTGAAGTAACATAAATGAGTATTTTTTGTCACCGAAGGAAACCTTTTATAGGTATCCCCCCGCCGGGGCGACGGGGAGATTATGTCGGAATCCGGACGCGGCGATTGGCAAATGGAGATGCCTAGTGCAATGCCACGCCGTATACCGACTAAAACCTGACAGTGTTCCTTCAGACTACCTGTAGCCCAGGGAGGAGGGTCACACTCATCGTATTCCTCATTCCCCCCCGGGCAGGTCTTGGCCGCCTTGCTCCATTCCTAGGCGGCCCCGCCTGTTTTGGAGGGACTAGCCCTCCCTCCTTTGAGAGGCGCACGCGGAACACGGGCGCGCCACCTTCTCGGGCCTGCTTCTGCTAGGGCAACGGACGGCCCTACGTCCATTGCCCTCAGGCCAGCGCTCATGTTCAGCGCCCTCCGGCGCCCGGTGCGTCTTCTGCGGGTCGGGAGGTTGGTGGAAGCCTCCCGAAGAATTAGTATACCTATGAAGCAACTCAACTCATCCCCCGAAAGACTAAAATTATAATTTTGCTTTTCAACAGCGTACATGACAGTGTGCCTGACCATGTATCTTATAACGTCTTTGTTAAAAAATATTTCAAAGAATTCTATTGGCTCACTTTCTTTAGTGAGTGTGAGTAGAGCTCGTGGCGGTGGAGGTAACCACTCAATGTGTTGGGTGCGAAAATCTCGTTTTATCCATTTGCGAAGTCTAGCGTTCCCTTTTTTATTACGTCGTGAATAACCACCATCCTGGCGTGCACTGTTGGACTGCATTTGAGGAAGACTGTTCATCAGGATTGACGATGATTGTCGGTGTCACAACAGGACACGACCTTTGTGAACTGCGAAACGTGGTACCTGATGCCGTGGAAATGGGGTCAACGTTTTGAGGACTAAGCCTAGGTCTAACTGTCACCTCACCGGTAATTGTATCATCGTCGTTATTCTCTTCACGTTGTCGTAACACCATCTCTCCCGTCGCCAGTAATTGATGTCGGTTCAGTCTATTTATGTTGACACAATCCTCTTCTCCAGAGTCCCCATCCGATATAGTTCCATCGCACGGCGGATCTATGTAAACATCGATGTCCTGGATATTTTCATCGTCGTCGAACGCCTCAAGAGCATCAGCTATTTCGTTTATAGAGAGCACGCGCCGAGACCTCAAAACAAAACACAATATGAAACATAATATGTGCCCACGGGGTCGTTACCGACCCAAAGAAAAATACCAATTGATTGTAAATAGAAAAATATCCTTTATAACAAAAAATAACATCTATATGTCTAAAAGAGATATTCAATTTACTATAAAACAATGTTTACAGTGAAAATAATATAATATAAACAAAATACATACTTACATTTATATCCGATAGGTAGCAAACTTTTTCTAGAAATAAATAAGCATGAAGTTGCACGCTTATTTGTCACTCGAAACAATCGCAAATGAGCAATAAAAATTAAATGTACTTCAAAATCATTCTTTAACGAATTAAAAGATGGCACTTTACTCAAAATTAATACAATAGCTAGATCTCATTATGTATCAGAAGTGATGTAGTACTTTTGGGTCGATATCGGCCCTATGCATATATGGGTTAGGCTTATTTCTCATCACTGTAGCACTGCTAATCTGTTGCTCGTCGTGAACATCGTGAACGAATCGCCTACGTTCAAGAGTGGAGTGGAGATGAAATTGAATATCCCTATAGCCGGAACAAATCTTTTTTTAGTATTTTTTTTTTTGTTTGGGTCACCATGAAGGTTCATTCGAAGCAACGAATAGGGTAGTGTGAGGCTCTCACCCAATTAACAAACACGCCTTGTGTCGTTCGCTGTGTTCCCGGCTCTGCTCGGGCAAAGCCGGGCACAACTCAAGCGTGTGCCGCGCCATGTCCTCGTCGCAGCTGCAACGGTGACAGCACGGAAGTCACTTCCCTCCTTGCGAATATGTTGTAGGTATCTGCCGAAGCAACCGCGCTCCAACATTTTTTTTGTTAAGGCGGCAAAATATATTCCTAACTGCACACCCCGTCGTTCGGGGCATCGAACAGGGTAGTGTGGGGCTCTCACCCACTAAATAAGCCTGCCGTGTGCCGTCCTGTCCCCACCTGTATTGGTGGGCCACTGGAACTATGTTACATTACTTCTGTGATGCTCCGACAGAACCTGCACCAGACGGAAGGTAAGGACTCCCTGCCGACAACCTGCCCACTCCTCCAGCACTGGCTGGAGCCAACCGGAACACACTCTGGGTTCCTTGCGCATGAATAAAATCGCCATTTAGGTCTGAGCTGATGAGTCTGAGTGATTCTACGAGTCCGGACTTATCCAAAGTAAATGCTCACTCCGAGTAAAGATATCTAAAGGAGAAAAAAAAAGGAAATTCTTGCTACAATTCACCTAGATATTATATATTACTAGCCTTTACATTAAACACAAAGTGAAAAATGTGAAAATCGAAAATAACACTCACGAGCAGGATTTGAACCTGCATCTCCTGGATACCGTCCAGATGCTTTGCCAATTCAGCAGCGTCACCCAAAGACGTTAAGTATGAATCTGTTATCGAAATTAGCAGTCAGGAGCAATTGTCACGATTGCTATCCGTTATGTTGTACAATCCGTTTTTCCGAGATAAAAACTAGCCCCTATGTCCTTTTCTGGTTGGAAAATGTGTATGCCAAATTTCATTACATTTGGTAGAGTAGTTACAGCGCAAAACGTAACAAACAAACTGACTTTCACGTTTCTAATATTAGTCAGGATTGTTAACTCATTCCATTACTGAGAACGCTCATACTCATCTATAGTGGAAAGAATGCCGGACGTGCGATGGGTTAGGAAGATATACAATGTGAAAGTGGAAGGAAGTAGGTATAAGGGTAGACCGAGACTCACCTACCAAGACTAAATCGGTCATGTATTGAAGGAAGGTGGAGTCAGGAGTTTCCGAAACCAGCTAGCGTGTATGAAGAGAATTATGAATGTTGAAGAAGCGAGAGATGTATGCAAGAATAGAGCCTTTTGACACTCTGTTCTCTCTGCCTACCCTGCAAGGGAGATGGTGTGAAATAAGTAAGTAGGAATATATGAAGCTTTACATAATAGACATTCCACAAGCTTATTCAATTATACTAGTACAAGCTTATAATTTTGACTTGTATGAACATTAATGACAAGGTGATTCAGTAAATCTTTTAAGGCTAATGGTGCATTGGTGGACCACTGGGACAGTGTGACACTACTCCAGAGGTCCGCCAGCGGGTTACCCTTTCGGATGCTCCTGAGTGAGTACCAAAACTACCTATAATTAAAACTACAATTTTAATTTTATCTATGTATTTTTTTGTAAAAGACAACGCCCCTCCTAAGGGGCGCAATGTACAGCCAGACTCAGAACATCCTTTTGTGGATCACACAAATAATTGTCCTGTGTGAGAATCGGACCCACAACACTCGGCAAGGGATCTAAACCACTTCATCATCATTGTAGTCAAAATTAATAATGTGTGTTAAAATCAAACCAACTTACTTTTGGTAATATATAAACGCAACATATAAACAGAACCTATAAAGTTGGAAGGAGTGTTATAATAGAAAAAAAACATAGCATCACGCCTGTATTCCCCGAAGGGGTAGGCAGAGGTGTATTACACACCCACGACTCGCCAGCTATGTTTGAGTCCCACCATTCCAAACCAAGTGTTATAATGACACAGTGTAGCCTTGCTGCGGGTCAACTTGTAGACGCATGTACTGGTAGGTCATCAAATAAGTACGAACACGCACCTGTTTGTAGATCATTTCATATGTAATTATATGTCCACATATGTGAGTATGCGTCACTAGTTTACTATATAAACTCCGCGCGGACATCAACAGTACATTCGTCAACAATACAAGCCAGCAACATGGTCGCCAAAGTGAGTAAAAATAGCAAATCTTGTTCAACTTAAATATTCAATTTCGAATAATTCAAATTTCTAGTTGAATAGCTACGATAATATGATATGTTTATTTACAACTAGATTCAGCCCGCGGCTTGACCCGCGTGTACCTGCTTCTAAACTCTTCCAAACTCTTCTATCAGTGTATATTAGATCCTCGAACACACTATTTTTGATTGATGTGTTTGACGTCAATATTTGATTGAAATGTTTGAATTGTCAGATAGGAACAGCTTAAATGGGAAAAAAATTGTGGTTTTCAAGTTTATCCTGGCAATTTTTTCAATTTTTTGTCATCATATTAAGGGTTTTATGTAACGAATATTTGAACAAAAAATAAATGGTCCAACCGTTCTCGAGTTTTGCACTGAGCAACATATTTAGCGATTCATTTTTATTTAAAGATATATATTAAAACATATAGGTAGCTATAAGTTATTTAAATATGTTGCAGTTCCTGACTTTCTTCGGCTTGGTGGCTGTCGCAGCTGCTGGAGTCGTCCCAGTAGGACCAGTTTCCAAAGTGGTGTATGCCGAGCCCGAGGCTCCCGCCCAATATGACTTCTCTTACTCTGTGCACGACTCGCACAGTGGTGACATCAAGCAGCAGCAAGAGTCTCGTTCTGGAGACGCTGTACATGGTTCATACTCATTGTTACAACCCGACGGTGTTCACCGCATCGTAGAGTACACCTCCGACGAACACCAAGGATTCAACGCTATCGTGCGCTATGAAGGCACCCCTGTTCAAGCAGCTCCCGCCAAAATCGCAGTTGCTGCCGCTCCCGTGACCAAGATCGCCTACGCTCCTGCTCCAGTTACCAAAATCGCCTACGCTCCTTCTCCTATTACCAAGGTCGCCTACGCCGCTCCCGTCGCTAAATTAGCGTATTCTCAGGCTCCGATTGGCTACGCCGCCCAAGCACCTGTAACCTATGCACAGGCCCCAGCTGGCATCACCTACGCTCACGCACCCGCTATTTCCTACGCTCAGGCACCCACACTTTCCTACGCTCAGGCGCCCGCTATTTCCTACGCTCAGGCGCCAGCTATTTCCTACGCCTCAGCCCCCGTCACCAAGCTCGCGTACGCTGCTGCCCCCGTTAACAGAGTAGCTTACTCCGAGAACCTTGGACACGTCACATTCTCCTCCCCAGCTATCTCCTACCAACACTAAGTTATAATTTATAAAATATTGTAAATATTTATTTTGTTAAATACAGATAAAAGTCAATTGAATTTTGCCAATTTTATTTTTGTGAGGGTTAGCAAAACATTATTACAAAAGCCGGCGTCAAAACAGTGGCGATCCAATATCAAAACGTTCTAAACGAAGTTAGAAAGAAGCGTGCGGGTAGTGTTGGGGAATCAAATGAATTATGTAGCATTATGATGTGAGTGGGTCTGGTTACGCGGCACGTCGCCGTCGCGGCGCCCTCGGCGGGATACCTTGATGCATCGCTTCAGACACAATCACTGTGTTAATTTATTTTAGCATCAACACTAATGCCTATCATTAATAACTATTTATTACTGTTATAAATCGAGGCTTGCGTGTCACAAAATGTATATACACTTGTTATATATATCATTTCGTGTGATGTTGTTGCTCACGATGAACTCCGAAACTATCTAACCGATTTTCACGTTTTTTTTAATGTGTGTTTGCTGGCGTGTCATAAGATATAAAAATAACACGTATGTTTATTAATTAATTGCAAAATATATAAAAAAATATGGCGGTATAAAGTTCGCCGGGTCAGCTAGTATTATTATATAGTTCGGTAAAATTGGTCTACCTTGCAATCATGGTTAATACGAAAAATTCTTAGACGTTACTATCCATGTGATGCTTGACTAAAAATACAAGTGTCACCGTCCTATTAATTCCAACGGGTGTCGTGAGAAGTGACTAAGGACTACCCGTTGAATTACTGGTGGTAGGGTTGGGTATCGTGTAAGAGTATTCACTTGTTATTGGACCCGAGTGGGTTGGTATCACCATTTTTCGTGTGACCGACCGTGAAGCACCTCGGTGTGTTTTAGTTGTAATCTAATGGTAAGCAGCGGCTTGACAGTACTCTTAATAGAGATGAGTCAGCGGGTACCACTTACCATTAAGTGGGCCATGGCTCGTCTGCTACCATAAGCAAAAGCCCTAGAGCAGAGTGTAGTATTATATTTTTTTTAAAGTATCACGAGCGGTCTAATGGGAGGCCGTCCAACGCAGCGCCGACCCACCATTCAGCGTGCTAGCTCTGTAAGCTATATGACTTACTCCTGTTCAGTATATTGAGAAACAAGAAGATCGTCATGAGCTTCTCGAACGCTATCCAGCGATGGTTTCCTAGATTGACTTGTAGTGTACACCTAACTAGACATAGCAAGCTACACCTTCCAAAATCGAGTGGCACTTATTTATATAGTAGCTTTTTTCTCTGTTAGAACGCAAATGATATTGTAGATATGGTAATAAGACTCGTAAACAGGAGATAATTCGCTATATAGACAATTAGACATTACGTGGAACAATATCTATTAAATATCAATATAATATAATATCATCTATATAATCAGTATCTATTAAATATCTAATACGAAATATTTGTACATGTTTTGCATAAGCACGGCGTAATTGTATATTAATTCCTATTTTGCAAATTTTAGCGAATATATTAAACACATTTCTCTAGCCTTCACCTCTCAATAAGTTGTGATCAGGCTTCTCGTACCTATATCTAGGTGAACCAGATATAAACGTGCAAGTGACAAAAAAATTATAGAAACCGTCTATATTCCCCTGGATTGGTAGAGATGCAAGTTCAAATCCTGCTTATAGAAATATAAATTTCTCTTTTTCCACTTTCGAATAATTTCTTCTAATATTGATGTTTGTTTCATTTTACACTACACCATTACATTTAATTGATGAAAAAAGTTTGGAAGCTTTGATGCCATCACATTCAGCCACGCAGACACCTACACAGACTTTAAATTTAACACGTCTCCATTTACGTAGGGGGTTTTTATTTTTTAAACAACTACAACCGCAACTACGTAACCGGCCGGTGTTTCCAAAGTTCTTTTGATGTTATTTTGAGACTAAAAATAAGAAAATACATTATAGCGTATAAAACTAAAAAACACGCTTTAGAAAATAGTTTAACTAAAAAATACAAAATAATATGATTATAAATAATGATTGTAAAAGCGTGGGTTGCTTATTACTATATCTTAATAACCACACATAAATAATTTATACCGCTACCAATGACCTATTTGTAACATTTAATGAAACACCCCGCACGTTTTTACGGTCATTACTATAGTATTATATTTATTAATGAACTAGAAAAATGACTAACTTCCTCGATGGTGCAGCGGTAACGTGAGCGGCTGCCGATTATGAGGTCTCGGTTTCGATCCCCGGGTCAGACAGTGTTATTGAGCTTTTTCGTAAAAAGAAAAATTCTAGGTAGCAGGAGTTTGAAAATGTGCCCGATAGACGTCATTAGGCTCGCTCCCTGTTACGTAGGACTTAAACATAGTTGGCGAACCGTGGGTGTAACCTCACACACACCACACACACACCTCTACCTACCTCTTCGGTGATACAGGCAGGAGTCTATGTTATTTGTAGAAAAATTACAAGCAAACATACTTATTAGCTTTAATTTTTAAATACTTATACTTTCTGATAAAATTTTATCTTTACTATTATTATTATTATAACTGCCTCTGTGGTGCAGCGGTAGTATGGGCGATTGCTGATCATAAAGTCTGGATCGATTCCCGGGTCGGACAGTATTATTCAGCTTTTTCGTAAAAAGAAAAATCCTTAGTATCTGCCCGGAGTTTGGAAATGTGCCTGGTAGACGGCAATAGGCTCGCCCCCTATTACATGGCACTTAAACATAGCTGGCGAATCGTGGGTGTGTAATACACCTCTGCCTACCCCTAGGGGAATACAGGCGTGCAACTAGGGTTGCCAACTATACTTCATAATAATGTATCCTACTTTATTTTTGGTAAATATACTTTATATTTTAAAAATACTCTATGTCCATATTAAAATGAAACACTTATTTAGATAACTGAACTATTATCGATACTTTTAAGCTGAAAAAGAATGTGAAGGCATACACGATTTAAAATACTTACAAGATAGATTAGAATATTAACGATTTAATTCCCAAGTCAATAAGATTGAGTGATACAAAGGAAATACTACTAATAACTATAAAGATTTTTTAGAAAAATCTATTTACAAATGGCTATATAAAATTATAAATGCATCTGATACCCTGTGTAAAGAAAATCATTTCTTATTTCTTCATCTATAAATTTAACAAAATATTAGTTTGTTCATTTAAATTTAAATTGGGATTGTGAAGATAGCTTTCAAAAATTCAAGGACAATAAAAACTGTTAATAAAACTGTGAATAAATAAATAATGAATATTTTTTTAAATACTTTTTTCTGCTTACAAATTCTTTATTTTTTGTGCTTAATAAAACATGATACGTTATTTTTTCCAAAAAAAGTTGGCAACCCTAAGTGCAACCTACAAATATCTCGAGTCTGAGAAAGACATATTTGTTAACTGAATGCTGGGATTAATTCAATCTTATCGGACTCTTAAAATATATCAAAGTTCTTATATTTTCTATTCTTGAAAATATTGTGCAAATTTATTAAAAATTGTACATATTTATAATATCGTATTAGTCTTTTCTTTCTGTCTCTAAATCTGTTTAGGCAGGTTCTTGGATTTCCCCTTTATTAACTGTGATGTGACGGTTACACTACAGCGCTACCCCTTTATAAAATAGGCGTAAGTCTAAGTATCTGCCTATGTAGATCTACGAGTATGTCGTGTAAGTTATATTTTACAAAACCGCAATTTACAAATTTAATTTTATCGTTATTTGAATATTACGTTATATAGTATGTAAGTAGCTAAAAATAAAGCTTTTAATAGTCATCTCCCCATCTCCTCAATTAGCTATACCTACATAAATGTACATATATCGTAGCCAGATCATGGAACTTAGTGAGATGGCTGCCCAACATGGAATTATGGTGCTAAGACTGCCCCCACTGGAAGCTGAATCCTATCGAGCTAGTTAGGGGTAAACGGGGATGCCACAAAAAATAAAAGTTTTATACTGCAAGAGGTAAAACAATTATTTGAACAGCAGTAGAACGTATTTTTCAAAAAAATGAGCTTGTTGCCGAACTATGCCCGTAAGTTACTTTTACCATGTGTGTGATTCAAATGAAATATTTTTACTTGTCAGCCACTCTCTGTTTTTGTTTTAGGCCGATACCTTTTTGGGCAACATTTGAACTTTACGAGGGTGATATGGTGCATTATCCATCACAACTACACTGTTAGGCTTTAATTTTGGTAAAATAGTGGCCCACTCTTGAAATCATAGCGCATTCATTTTATTGTGGTTTCCGCTTCCTTTTTTGGCTTTAAACATAAGAAGACTACCTTCTAGAAAGCCCTCGTGGCTAATCTTAAGACGGAACCGTCGCCCCTGGCTGGTGGAGTTTTTAATTTTTTAAATAAAATTTTGAATTAGGGATCTGTTTGTAAATTAAGCTATATATATACACGCTATTTTTTGTTAGAGTCAAGTGAGCCAGCTAAATTATTATGTTTGGATAAGTATGTGAAAAAAATCTCGGTGGTAGTATAAAGTTAAAATGAAAATTATTACACAGCTAAGTAAGCTTTACTTTTTTATTAATCTGAAGTACATACTTTTGATGCTGTTTCAAGACTAAAAAGAAAAAATAAAATCATTTATAAACTAAAAATTTAAAAAATCACGCTTTCATAGCTCTGAACTAAAAGGTAAAATATATTATCATAAATAATGATTGTAATAAAGCGTGAAGAGCTTGACAACAAATGTTACAAATAGTTCATTGATCTAGTAAACAGCATCCCACGCTTTTTTAAATCATTATTTATTGTAATATTCTTTCCTACTTGTAAAATATTAAAGCAGCCAGCAAACAAAGCGTGTTTTTTTTAGTTTTTAAACTAAATTTATTTGTAAGAAAAACCGAATAAACGAAATTAATGATACCTAATACTTGGTTACGACACACTAAAATGAATGTGTCAACATTTTTTCACTAACTGACATTAGGTACCTAACATTAGGTACCTAATGTCATTTTACTGCAGCTAATTATGAATCCGACCTTAGATTAATTTTATATCTAGATGGACCCTCGGCGTTGTAAACGCGTCAAAAACACCAAGGCGGGTGAACTTTACACCCCAATGCTGTTAGTGTCAATCGTGACGTCACTTGACAAGGTCGTATCCAGGAGCAATAGTGTGTCATATAAAATGTCAACGTGTGTAATTAAAGTGTGCCGAAACTAAACCGATCGGAAAATGAGCACTAAAGATATCTCTTATCATCGGTTAGTAACATTATTTCATACAATAACTGACTAAATAAGTCATTTAAATATTTCGAAAATAAATTAACTTTAGTTCGTAGTTTTTTATGTGATACCAGTTTATGAACTTAATTTCCCGCGTAAGCTTGCAGAGTTGATGATATTTTAACGATAGAGAGTAATAGAAACATTACCTAACATAATTATTAGCGTTTTTAATGGATCCATAAAGCTGCACAGTCGTCATTTTCGGAATTAATTACAATATTACTATTTGTAATACATATTATAATTTATTTTAATGATGAAGATTGTTTACAATTTTAAATTTATAATTATCGTGGGTTATAGTAGTATTCTCATTAAAGAAGAGGTTATATATAGTATATATATATTTTTTATAATATATTAAGATTATGAGAGTAAATAGAAAGAGATAATTGACTATATACCTACGAAACATTTTGTAGTATGAGAATGTCTTGAATCTATGATAATATAATTTTCCCATAATTTAATACTACCACTGAAACTGGTATCATTACGCACGCACACAAACACAAATTGCACAAGCGTAATGACAGCTGTCACGCACACTAGCATAATAATTCCCGCCCGATTTTTATGACGTTTATAAGAGTGACAGTCCATTTAAATATATACGAGTAATTACAGTCATTAGTGTGAATGTGAGCAAAACCAAAATAATGTTTTTTGAAAGAGAAGAAGCTAGAACAGTTGTTAGAGTAGCAATAGGAAATCGTGGGCTAGAACAAGTGGATGAATTTGTATATCTTGGATGTGGATTCAGTCGGGATGGAAGGTACACCACTGATGTAGAGAAGAGTGAATGCGGGAAATAGAGTGAACGGAGCATTGGGACAACTTCTCGGCACTCGTCACCTCAGCCAGAAGGCACGTGTCGCAATACACAACGCAGTGCTTGTCCCAACGTTATTGTATGGAAGCGAGAGTTGGGTATGCGAAAAGGAGCATGAGAGTAAAATCAATGCGGTCGAAATGCGATCTCTGCGGAGAATCTGTGGAGTGAGGCTGACTGACCGCATTCGTAACGATGACGTAAGCTAGCGCGTAGGTATGAAAGAGAGTATTGGTATAAAGATGCGAAAGGGAATGCTCCGATGGTTCGGACATGTGGAAAGAATGCAGGACGAGCGACTGGTTAAGAAGATATACAATGCGAAAGTGGAAGGATGTAGGTACAGAGGGAGACCGAGACTCACCTACCTAGGCTAAATCGGTCATGTATTGAAGGAAGGTGGAGTCAGGAGTCTCCGAAACCGGCGAGCGTGTATGAAGAAAGTTATGAATGTTGAGGAAGCGAGAGATGTATGCAAGAATAGAGCCTCTTGGCACTCTGTTCTCTCTGCCTACCCCGCAAGGAAAATGGCGTGATGATAAGTAAGTAAGTACAGTAATTCTGGGTAACTTTGACAGATTACAGCGATATTTTTCACTGTATTTTAAATGTTTTAACATTTAAGTGACAACATTATACTTTGTTAGTGTCCTCAGAATATTTTTTTATCCATAGACAATAGTGAAAGACTATAATATCCATTAATTATAGAGAAAAATCTATTTTGTAGTGTCTATTAATAAAAATTTTGCAGTTACAAATATATATTTTTTAATTCGCATCAAAACCTCATTTAAATCCTATAATGAACAAACCGTTAAGCATATTAAAATGAAGACAAACTAAAATAATTAAAACAAACAAAAAATATGTAAACACTTTGGTTTGAAGTATCTATTCACGCTACTACAACTATAGAGTAAATTGTCGTCTATATAGTAAGTTTATGAAGTGCCACACAATCACAAAATATCAAAAAAGTTATTCACTGTTTCACGAACTCAAATTCGCGCGCTAATTTCGGAAAAAGTTGTGACATTAACCCTGTTTGGCAACTTCGCTTTTATTTTAAGGTATGTTTAGGGAGTTTCTTTAAAAAATAAAACGTAAAGCAAGCATTAACAAAACATATTAATTTCGTAGGGAAAAAGAATTAAAACATTCTCATAGTCACACTGTCAATGTTACCCGAATGAATCAAAGTTACCCAGATTGACTGTAATCTAAGAATCCGACTATAGTCATATCCTTTGTCTAAGGACTATAGCCATTTCATGAATAAGTCAACCACAACATGAAATGATCAACTCGTAAGATGTGGCCACGAAATATACCTACACATTTATAAAAGAGCGAGCAAATCATATCCATTTCTTCACTTACATTACAAGGTGTGAGTTACAAAAAAATGCAGTTCAGTAACCTTCACCTCTCAATCATAATGAGGTCAAAATTAAAAGCGCCCCCAGCATGGCAAGTGACACGAGACAGTGACAATACTTGTATAAAATGCAGTGCAGGTGCGTAATTATTACAGTCAACTAGTAACCCGCAGATTAACAACAATATATCAAAACAATTAATTAATTAACTACCACAATGGTCGCTAAAGTGAGTAATTTCTTAAGATTCAGTAAATTTTATTATTTATTATGACTATGTCTTATGTAAATCCATATGAGAGTATATAAGTTACCTATAATAAAATACCAATCTTTACAGTTTTTGTCTGTCTCTCTGTTTGTTGCCGATAATCTACAAAACGGCTGAGCCGATTTGGACGGCGCTTTCACAGGCAGATATCTGATGTAATTTATTTTTATAGATTTATTAGGATCAGCACAGGCACAAAAAAGATTAACCAATAAATTCCACGCAAACGAAGTCGCGTGTAACAGTTAGTCTGTAACATAAAGACTAATTTAAATTCAAAAATATCTTTATTTCATAGACTTATTATATACCTAGCCCTTAAAACCGTCAGTTACTAATAACTAACACGAGCGCTTGACGCAAGTGCATCCGCAATGTCGCGATTGCAATCGCCACACACTATTAAGCAGCCGTTAGAGAACGTTATTCGACATACGAGGCGTTAGGGTTGAATAAAAGTTCTCGAGTGCAGAGCACGCATCGGATGATGCACCCTAGGACGGTCGTGCACTAAATGAGCTGGTGGTCTACTCTAAGCAGCAAGGAGCCGCTATGAGCAGGCAGAAAAAAACTACTTACCTACTAGTTTTACCGTTCTTTTGAGAGTCTTTAGTAGTAGACGTTGATACTCTTGCTTAATTTTGAGTATCAAGCAAAAGAAGATACCTATTAACTAGTAAATAATTTAGTACTGACAATATAACATATTATAATACAGTACCTATGTAACGTATTACTAATAATTTATTAAATTAATTTAATAACCTACTTAGATGTTATTTGTATTACTTCCAGTTCATCATTGTTCTGTCTTTGACTGCTGTGGCTTCCGCCGGGCTTCTTCCAGCTTCTAAGGTGGTTTACGCCGAGCCTGAAGCGCCCGCTCACTATGACTTTTCTTACTCTGTGCACGACGCGCACAGCGGCGATGTAAAACAGCAACAAGAATCACGTGCCGGAGACTCCGTACACGGCTCGTATTCACTTGTACAGCCTGATGGTGTTCACCGTATTGTGGAGTACACAGCTGACGGTCACCAAGGGTTCAATGCCATCGTGCACTATGAGGGCACCCCCGTGCACATCGCTCCAGCTAAGGTCGCCGTGGCTGCTGCTCCTGTCTACGCACACGCTCCCGTAGCCAAGATCGCATACGCTGCTCCTGTCGCTAAACTAGCCTACGCCGCTCCGGTAGCAAAGGTCGCCTATGCCGCACCCGTAGCCCACGTTAGCTACTCATCTCCTGTCCTCTCTTACCAACACTAGACTAAATATTGTTAATTAGCTAAGAAATTGTATTTATTGAAATTAGCAGATATTATATTTAAAATTCAAAGAAAATAGCATTTTATTTCTATTATTATCTTTGACGTAATGTTAACACTAAACTACTTGTTATGCATAGGTAGGTAGCCCCAGGAGGTCTTTAGACACGAAACTCTTATGTTCTGTAGTTATGTAACCTAATATTCTAAAGGCTCAGACATCATATTACAAATGACTAACCTATCTATTAGTAAAATAAATGTATTGTTAGTTATCATCTGGTACTTACTAGCTATATCACAAGACACATCCAGTGGTAAAGTTGCAAATTACGTTAATAAACATAAATATATGATGGGAATAAAAATAAGTGGATCCGAAACTTCGGTTCCGTTACGCAACAAAAGTCAAAAAGAGAGTTTCAAATCGAAATGAATCTCACGAAACCGTATCGACATCGCATCGTGTCATTGTGATTGGTTGAGAGATCACCGTGATTGGCCGACCGATTATTGTGACATCACGCGTCGCATTCTCTACCAATCACAAGCGAGACGATACGATGTCGATACGATTTAGTGAATTACATTCTACGGGCCCAGTGCTTCTTCTGTATATAAATCATCTTAATTCAAGGTTATATTTTTCAATTAATTTCTACTTTGACAGAAAATACTTACCTTGTGTTATTACTACCCATAATAATGTTTTATCAATTATTTAGCAAATACCTAGCATTTTTATCTCCTGTGATTCTCCAAAGAATAGGTAATCATATATAATTCCATATGTTAAAACTCCCCGTTACATTTTTTCTCCGCGATGAACTCTGAAACTACTTACCCGATCTTAACGTTTATTTTTTCAAAATGTGTGATTTGTTTGACTTAAAAGATACGATAGTAATTATCCCGATTTTTTCTTTTTATACATGACTCAATATAATCTCAATATAATGAAGCAACGCGTGGCCGGGTCTGCTAATAATACCTACTATAGGTATAATGATTTACATATTCGGAGTTTTAAAATATCCGCTGTCCAAACTATTGACAACTTTATATCAATATCACCGATATTGCGGGTGTACCAAGCGACCCCCTCTTCGCCGGTGTACCGCACCTGAATTATTCATATAGCCGCATAGTGATTTCATCTCATTGAATGGAGTTGCCGGCGGCGCGACCGTGATTACGACACCGATACCTCCATCGTTCGCCACTGGCCATGCGAGTAACTATGTGCACTGTACATCTGTACAATGACTACGTTTCAACTGCCTGTTAGTTCTATTGTGGCATCAAAAACAGCAGTCCTAATAGAACAAATTATAAAACATTTTTGATCTATGTATAAAGAAAAAGAGATTTTTAGTACTAATGCAATATTATGATGACATGGAGCTGATCTGATGATGGAACCGGAAGGTGGACATAGGAACTCTATAATGAAACGGCGCAACCCCATCGAGTTTGGGCTCGTATGATTTGTCTTGACGAGTACTTTGCCTCTAAATGGTATCCAGGGGCTGATGATGAAGCTGGAAGGTGGCTACAGTAACTCTATAATGAAACAACGCAACCCCATCGAGTTCGGACACGTTTGATTCGTCTTGATGAGTACTTTGTATTTAGATGGTATCCAGGGTCTGATGATGGAGCTGGAAAATGGCCATGCGAAACTCTGTAATTAAATGGCGCAACTCCATCGAGTTAGGGCATGTTTGAAATGTCTTGACTAGTACTTCAGTCCTAGATGATATCCAGGGTCTGATGATGAAGCTGGAAGGTGGCCACAGTAACTCTGTAATGAATAGACGCAACCCCATCGAGTTTGGAATCGTTTGATTCGTCTTGACGAGTATTTTGTCTCTAGATGGTATCCAGGGTCTGACGATGGAGCTGGAAGTTGATCACAGTAACTCTGTAATGAAACGATGCAACCCTATCGAGTTTATACTCGTTTGATTCGTCTTGAGGAGTACTTTGTCAAGTTATGATCATTTTATTTCTACAAAATAATTTCGATGTTTTCACATCTGGTAGACGTCTCGCGACGTCTCGTTTTTTTTTTGTTAAGCCGGGAAACAAATTACCTAACCGCACACCCCGTCGTTCGGGGAAACGAACACGCTAAAGTGGGGCCCACTAAATAAACCCGCCGTGTACCGTGTCATCTGCCGGAACTGTGTTACATTACTTCGGACGCAGACAACTGAACTTATTGAGTTGTGAGTCGTAGGTAATTGCAGTCCTGCAAAAATTTATCCAGCATTGGTACCGATAACAGCAGGAGATTGGTTCAACATATTCATTAATGTCACAATAGCCTCAGAAAACTATCTCTCTAAAAGTCTTCAGCACACTTTATTCTCGATGTCTTTATCTTAAAATTGACCAAATATTATTTGCAGAACACCCTTACCATAGAGTTATACGAAACATAAAAAAGAGGATTTATACTTCCGTGCGGCAGGTAAAAATGAAAAGATTGGTTTTTATCTGTGCACTGGCGGTAAATTGAATGTAAAGTTGATTTCCCGGCGGACCGCGCCGCATAATTCACCGCAAATTAAGCCGATACCAATTGACTTGCTACCAATGTAAATATTTTTGTTATATGCCTTCCCTTTATGTATTTAGCTTGATAACGGTTCAATAATATTAATTCGATACGATTACCTATTTACACAATACTTATACGTAGACAATAATGCAATAGACACGTACACAAATTTAAGCACGCTGTCGCATTCTTTCGTGTGGTCAATGTAGCAGTAGTAATGTAGCTCATACAGGTTATACTAGTAATTAGTAGGTCAATATTTTTTTATTACAAAAAAGGCCATATTTTTTTAATATGGGGTATATTCACTAAAAATAGAGAGAGTAGTAGAGTGAATGTGGATAGAAGTAGGTAATTGCAGTTAAACAGATCGGGTTACTCAATAGGAATCCACCACAGATGAGAGAGGCCAGAAACAATACAGAACTAAGTCCACCCGTGATCATGAATGCTGTAAAGTATTCGAAACGTCGGGATAGGAGTAAAATCAAGTAAACGCGATAGATTCCGTAAACGTAGTTTTATTTCAAAACAATACAGAATTTTATAATTAGTTATGCCCAGAAAATATGTACTGGATAAGATTTTTATTAGATACGAGTCATTACCTACTCTTTCATAGTCCCACAATTCAGGACATAATTCACAACGATGGCGACACTCTCGGGTACGCACTTCATGACGTTTTCCTTCACCGAACATTTATATTGTAAACAAATAAATACCACACGCACATAGTTTCAAAAACATGGCCTCTCTTTTTCTTCCTTTTTCGTATTAAATAAAAATGTTTTTAAGAAGAGAATTTATTGATAATTTTTATGGTGATGGACTAAGAATATAAGTGAAAATGAAATGGTGTGCAGCGGCTTGGCAATATTCTTAGGTTTTTTGAGTTCAGCATTAAAAATATATATTAGGTACATTCTAACCTAAATTCTAATCCTACAAAGAGTAGGTAGGTATCAATTTTATTTTTGTTATCCTACCTACCTGCGGTATAAATCCTAGGAATATATGATACGGGGCTAGGTATGGGCGCAATCCGCTTATTGCCGAAAATTAATCAGCCAGTCGCGTGACGCTCAGACGCGTCTTATAGGGGACAGACACCCTTGATGCGCACGTTAATTCAGTCAATATTCGTGACTGTTTTTAAATATTGGCATACAAACAGCTAGGTTTAGGAGGAATATGGAGCATTATTTTCATTCATAAGCAAAAAATATAGGTATACTATACCTAATCACGACGTGTCCCGAGAGGGAAATTGAGGTTTTGAACGTTATCAACTTTTTACAGTTATAAATAATAAATAGAAACCCGAGTAATGATCCCGAGAATCAAATCCCTTGAAATGTTTCCCCAAACGACTAAAAATGTCAGCAAAAATTTGTTAGTGAACATTTTACCGCAAAACAAAACGTTTTATAAAAAGTTATTAAACATTTTCTTATTATTACATTTTTCCTAACATTTGCTAACACAGCAATTTATAAAAAAAACAACAAATGTAACAATTTGTTACTTACAGCATCTAATAAGATTGCTTTTTCTTTCTTTTCAAACAAATAATAAGAGCCAATCCAATAAGCAAATCCTCTATTTTCATCGCAAGAGCGATATACAGAACTAAACAAATCCGAAGTGATGGTTATAAAATGTTAGAACACTTTCTACAAAATGCTTTATCACTAGGTATGGAAGCATTTTGATCTGTATTGTAGCACTTGACATGCTCAGCTACTTTAAAGTACAAATTATTTGTGAATGAGGAAAAAGAAAACTTTAGTGCGAGCGGGAATCGAACCTGCGTCCCTTTCCCTTCCAATCCGGGGAAGTGCTCTAAGCCGCTGAGCTACCGCACTGACCTTCGGCCATACCCAATCTCCTCATCACATTTGTCTTTACGACCAACGCCACCTATCGGATGCATTTACATGCATTAATCCAATATAGTAAGTTTAATTTTGTATTTAGATATTTTTATATATATTTCTAGCATTTTACATGCTTAGCACTATACATTAAACACAAAGTGAAAAATTTGAAATCGAAAATAACAGTCACGAGCAGGATTTGAACCTGCATCTCCTGGATACCGTCCAGATGCTTTGTCAATTGAGCCATCGTGACAATTGCTCCTGACTGCTAATTTTGATAACACATTCATACTTAACGTCTTTGGGTGACGTCTGCGCCATCTGTCGGAAGTATTTTCATACATTATACCGACCAGGTAAACTTAATTTTACAATTAAGATTTTACCTAATAATGACGCAAACCCTATAAATATTTAGATATTTTTATATATATTTCTAGCATTTTACATGCTTAGCACTATACATTAAACACAAAGTGAAAAATGTGAAATCGAAAATAACAGTCACGAGCAGGATTTGAACCTGCATCTCCTGGATACCGTCCAGATGCTTTGCCAATTCAGCCATCGTGACAATTGCTCCTGACTGCTAATTTCGATAACACATTCATACTTAACGTCTTTGGGTGACGTCTGCGCCATCTGTCGGAAGTATTTTCATACATTATACCGACCAGGTAAACTTAATTTTACAATTAAGATTTTACCTAATAATGACGCAATCCCTATAATGACGTCACCCAAAGACGTTAAGTATGAATGTGTTATCGAAATTAGCAGTCAGGAGCAATTGTCACGATGGCTGAATTGGCAAAGCATCTGGGGACGGTATCCAGGAGATGTAGGTTCAAATGCTGCTCGTGACCGTTATTTTCGATTTCACATTTTTCACTTTGTGTTTAATGTATAGTGCTAAGCATGTAAAATGCTAGAAATATATATAAAACTATCTAAATATTTATAGGGTTCAAAGATGATAGATGGTGGTACTTTAGTGGTGGCGTGATTCGAACCTACCTAGGTTCGAATCACGCCACCACTAATAAGTAATGTCATACAGTTGTAGTGGTTAGTAGCAGGCGGAGAGACCGCACACGGCGGGTTTATTTAGTGGGCGAGGGCCCCACACTACCCTGTTCTTTACCCCGAACGATGAGGTGTGCGTGTAGGCACATATTTTCCCGCCTTAATAATAATAGAAAGGTTTGAATCACTCCTATGTTCTTTTGCCATCATACAATTATTTGTATTAATTGTAAAGGTGCTTCTACAAAGAAGTTAAAAAATGGTAGATAATACCTATTAGATAAAAAAAATACGAGGAATCTTAGTTACCTAACTACCTATCGTTAGATGTTTTTAAGCTTCCATACCTAAAGTACAAATTATTTGTGAATGAGGTAAAAGAGAACTTTACTGCGAGTGGGCTTGGAACCTGCGTCCCTTCCAACCCGGGAAAGAGGTTTTTAAACATCTCACAATCGCGCCCTCAAAGAGTATGAATTTTACTTACAAAATTATTTATTTTAAGTCCTCTTCCAGTTGTCACTCGCAATGAACGAGATCGTCATGGTATGCCATCTATCCGATATGCTTCGCACATCACTTGAGAAATTTAATTCTTCTATAAGTAGATACTATTACAAAGCTGTAACAGAGCATGTGTACATTTAAGATATTTGAGAAAAAAACTAGACGTCGCGGGACGTTTAGCAGATGTGAAAACATCGGAATTATTTTGTAGAAATAAAATGATTATAACTTGACACAGTCTCAAGACGAATCAAACGAGTATAAACTCGATAGGGTTGCGTCGTTTCATTACAGAGTTACTGTGGTCACCTTCCAGCTCCACCGTCAGACTCTGGATACCATCTAGAGACAAAGTACTCGTCAAGACAAATCATACGAGCCCAAACTAGATGGAGTTATGTCGTTTTATAACGGAGTTCCTATGGCCACCTTCTAGCTCCATCATCAGACCCTAAATACCATCTAAAGACAAAGTACTCGTCAAGACGAATCAAATGAATCCAAACTCAATGGGGTTGCGTCGTCTTACCGAGTACTTTGTGTCTAGATATAGTATCCAGGGTCTGATGATGGAGCTGGTAGGTGGCCATAGAAAGACCGTAATAAGACGACACAATCCCATCGAGTTTGGGCTCGTTTGTTTCATCTTGACGAGTAATTTGGTCTTAAATTATTTCCAGTATTTGATGATGAAGTTGGAAGGTGGCCATAGGATCTCCGTAATAAAACGACGTAGAAAAGCCGATAGATTATTAGAACTACATGAGAGACAACCGCAAACGGATTCTTTTTTCCAACATACAAATTAAACTTTCGCAATAAGCTGTTTTCAATCGAATCGACGAATGTAGGTATGTTGAAACTCCATGCAGCCAATGGATATTATTTTTAATATAGGTACCTACGTAATACAGTTTTTTACATGCCTGGGGTTATTTATCATCCGTAGCTGATCAAATAAAGACAAAATTTATTACATTTAGGTGAGCCAGCGAATCAGTGAATAGTTGTTAGTGATAAGCAATATCAGTCTTGGTCTTGCAGTCTTGTCCAGACTACTGACATCAAGGGCGGATTCAGGGGAAGGGGTTATGGGGTCATGAACTAGGTCTGTTATTATTTTTTTCTAACCTCATAGATTAATTTAATAAATCACAATGTCCACGAACTAGGGCGGTTATTATTTTTTCTAACCTCATAGATTAATTTAATAAAACATAGTGACGGAGTACAAGTGTCACCACCCCATTCTTTTCCACGGGTGTCGTATGAGGCGACTAAGGAAGTCATGTATGATGGCAAACACATACGCGAAAGAAATTTTTAATAATTACTTATAAAATATCTAACGGCCGCATAAAGTCAACAATTTGTATAAATATAAAAATATAAGTGGGACAACTATAATCCATCCATCAGCCTTTCGACGTCCACTGCTGGACATAGGCCTCCCCAAGAGGGCCGTATTGCCGTAATCGCCACGCTTGGCAGGCGGGTTGGCGATCGCAGTGGATATTGTTAATACTCGAGGGAGTGCTGCTGCCCACTCCCCCGGCATTCCCTCAGTCCCTCAGTCAGGGACAACTATAAAGGTAGATAAGAAAAAAAAAGAAAGTCAGAAAGTCCCTCGGAACATGCTGGAGGAGAGGCGGATCCAACTTGTGTCTGAAGTCGAGCGCTCTCTAGGGCGGGCCTCGGAATGGGGAGAAAAGAACTTGATTCAATTCAACCCTACGAAGACACAGGTTTGCGCGTTCACTGCAAAGAAGGACGCATTTGTCGTGACGCCCCAGTTCCAAGGGGTAACTCTCCCGGTCTCCGAGAGTATTGGGATCCTTGGCATCGACATATCTAGTAAAGTCCAGTTTGGGAGTCATTTGGAGGACAAAGCCAAATTGGCGAGCAAGAAACTGGGCGTCCTGAACAGAGCCAAGCGGTACTTCACACCGAGGCATCGACTTGTGCTGTATAAAGCACAAGTCCGCCCTCACGTGGAGTACTGTTCACATCTCTGGGCAGGCGCACCAAAATACCAGCACGACCCGCTTGACTCCCTGCAAAGACGCGCTATTCGAATTGTCGATGATCCCAATCTCACGGATGAGCTGGAGTCGTTGGGGCGGCGGAGGCACTTTGGGGCTCTCTGTGTGCTGTATCGACTCTTCAACGGGGAGTGCTCTGAGGAACTGTTTGAGGTGGTACCAACATCGCCGTTTTCACCGGACCACGAGACGCCGTACTAGGGTTCATCCATACCACTTGGAAACGATCTCGTCCAAGACGGTTCATTTTCAGCGTTCTTTTCTACCACGTACGTGTAAGATCTGGAATGAACTTCCTGTTGCGGTGTTTCCCCAGCGTTACGACTTGTCCCTCTTTAAACGAGGTTTGAGAAGAGTACTTTACTCACGGTAGGCGGCGACTTGGCTGTGCCCCTGGTGTTGCCATAGTCCATGGGTGGCGGTTACTACTTACCATCAGGTAGGCCGTTTGCTCGTCTGCCACCATTGGCAATAAAAAAAAATATAAAAAAAAGATAGAAAGCAGCAAGTGCGGCACGGCAGCTATCACTGGTCATGGATCCTTTAACAAACATATATTTATTTGTCTTAGGAATCACAGACATCCCACTCTGCAGAGCGTGCCTGCAAGAGGAGGAGACGGCGGTCCATTAGTCCCTGTATGTGGCGACTTTCGAGCAGTTTTGCAGCACTGCTCGAAAGTCGCCACATACAGGAACAAATGCTTTGGTAGCCCAAGTTCTCTCCGGGATATCACCAGCAACACCAAGGGGCTGTTGGCATTCTTCCGAGAGCTGGGGTAGATCGTGTGAGCGACTCACAGCCAGCCACACGCATTAAGACATTGGAGTTGCAGAGAACGGCCCGCCGAGCCAATACTAATACCAAAGGTAGTAGAAATAATTACGTCTTGTGTTAGGGCTCTTACACATAAACACCGAGTACAACCTCGGAGAAACTCACGATACCTACACTAAACGTAGTGGTTAAATTCTCTCTGCACTCCTTTGCCAGTGCAGCATTCATTTATTCAGACAGCAGACGATCATTTAATAACCGTTAGTAGAGATTAACTGCGACACCTTTTTTATTTTTATTTTTTTATTTTAGTTGGGCAAAAATGTCCTACCGCACACCCCGGTGCCCGGGGAGACAACGGGGTAGTGTGGGGCTCTCACCCACTAAAAACCCACCGTGCGCCTCCACCCGCCCTTGCTACGGCGGATCACGGGTACCGCCGTTTCGACCGCGATCCGCAGGCGGCAGCCCCTTCGGGCACCCTCTCTTGAGCGACGCCTCGCGCACTTGGGCGTCGCACCTTCGCGGTAGGCATCCGCGGACGGCAGGGTACTCCCCGACCCCACCGCCCGCAGCCTCGGCTAGGGCGGCATCAGGCGCAGGTAAGCGCGCGCACGCTTTCCACGCGCCGGCGGCGAATCGGGTCCGCGAAGGAGGATTCCTCCCAGGCCCACTCCGCCACCTCCTTCCGCGAGATGACAGCCTCGCAGAAGGCGGCGACCGCGGTCCAGGCCCTGTCACTGCCAACCACCGCTCGCGCAACGGCCGGCAGCGACAGGTCCACGCCTATGACTGCAACGAGTTCCCGGCGCTGCACATCCCAGGCCGGGCACGACTCGAGCGTGTGCTGCGCCGAGTCCTCGTCGCAGCCGCAGTGGTGACAGCCTGGGGTCGTCTCCCTCCTAGTGATCATGTGCAGGTATTTGCCGAAGCAACCATTCCCCGACAAAACCTGCACCAACCGGAAGGTGAGGATCCCGTGCTGCCGCCCCGCCCATTCTTCCAAGATCGGCTGGAGCGCCCCCACGATCCAGTAACCAGCCCGGGTCGTCTCCAGCCGAGACTTCCACTTTAGGACGGTGGCGCGGCGGGCATCTTCCCGCCACGATGACATTGCGCTCAGCGGGGGGCGGCTGCCCCCCGCCCGCGCCGTCGACGCCCGCCGTTGGACGTCGGCGAGCACCTCCACCTCCAGATCCCACGGGGGGGTTCCGGCCAACGCGCAGGCTGCATCGGTCGAGACCGTGCGGTACCCGCGTATTGCCCTGACCGCTACGACCCTCTGTGGACGCCACAGAAGGGCCCTATTGCGAGCGGCCAGGGACTCCGCCCACACGGGCGCGACGTACAGTGCCATCGACCGTACTACCCCCACGTAGAGTCGTCGACACGCGAGACTCGGTCCGCCCAAATTCGACATCAGTCGCCCGAGGGCGGACGCCGTGCCGACGAGCTTTGGCGCAAGACGGCGGAAGTGCTCGTCAAAGTGCCACCGTCCATCCAATACCAGGCCCAGATATTTGATGTGGGCCTGGATTGGCAAGCCCACACCGTTGACCGTTATCGAGGCGCTGGCGGACGGGCCCCGTCGGCGCCCATGGAAGAGTAGGGCCTCCGACTTTTCAAGGGCCACCCTAAGCCCCAGCGCCTCGATCCGCCTGACCACCTCCGCGGTGCCCGAGGTGAAATTACGCCCAACTCGGGGGGGAGCCGGCCACGGAGGACCCAGTCGTAGCCGATGTCCCACAGGAGCAGCCCAAGAACCGAACCCTGCGGGACGCCGCACGACATAGCCCATAGGTCATACGAAGAGGACGCCGCGGCCGTGAAGGCCGAGACTGTATTCGGAAGCCGTCCCGGCTTCGGCAGGAGCACGAGCTTCCCCTCCTTCCAGCAGTCAGGGAACCGTCCGGACACCAGGCAAGCGCCGAACAGTCCCCCGAGGCGGGGCTCAAGGTGGTCGAGGACTAGGGCCAGCACTCGGGCGGGAACCCCGTCCGGCCCGGGGGCGGCG
Organism: Leucoma salicis; assembly: GCA_948253155.1. Taxonomy (NCBI): domain Eukaryota; kingdom Metazoa; phylum Arthropoda; class Insecta; order Lepidoptera; family Erebidae; genus Leucoma; species Leucoma salicis. The sequence goes on along the minus strand of OX411816.1, from coordinate 18,631,713 downwards.
CCTCTCCGCGTACGCGCTGCCGCCGCCCCCATTTCCGTCGTCATCACGGGCGGCACCTCTCCGTCGTCGGCCTCCCGGTCATCATATGGCGGAGCCATGACCGGGGGCGTGTGCACCGCCCGTGAAGGGAAAAGTCCCTCAACCACCTCAGAGAGGAAGCCCGGCTGGAGGATCTCCGTAAGGGGGGGCCCTGGGCGCGGAGCTCTTTAAGCGCCGCGCGGTACGGGCGTCCCCAGGGGTCACGCTCGAGACCCTCCAGCATCTCCTGCCTTTTAGCATCTTTGGCGCGACAGATGGCCAGCTTTAACGCGGCGCGCGCACTGCTGTACGCCGCATACAGCCGGCCCTCCCGCTCTTTGTCGCGGATTCGGCGACGTCGGCTGCGGGTGTAGGACCTCCGGGCACGAATACAGGCCGCACGGAGGTCCGCCGGCTCCGGGGACCACCAGTAGACCCCCTTCCGTCGAGGCGGGCGCCGCACGCGGGGCATGGCCGCATCGCAGATCTGCGTAAGCATGCCGCGAATGCGGCCAGCCTCGGCGTCCACGTCTTCCGTCAGGGGGGGAGGCAGCCAAGATTGAAAAATGGCCGCCTCCACTAGCAGGTCCCGGTCGAGCCTACCCACAGCCCATCGCGGAAAAGCGGGAGTTCTGTCCGCGATTAACTGCGACACCTTATCGATGTCGTCAAGCCGTGCACGTTACTCGTAGTAATTTCCACAATACGACGTCGCATTGTGAAACGATGCCGCGTCGTAGCACGACGCAAAGTCGTATCGTGTTTATGTGTAATACCTTTAGCGCTGAATAACTACTTCTTTACCCTATACAGCTTGTTCAAATGTTGTTTTGGTAGGTTTTTATTAAAAGATTTTACTTATTGCTATGACTGAATAATTGAGTATCTTTTTTTTTGTTTAGACGGGATATAATGTTCCTAACCGAACGTCATTCGGGGAAACGAACAGGGTAGTGTGGGGCCCTCACCTACTAAAGAAACCCGCCGTGTGCCGTCTCTCCGCCTTTATTGGCGGGTCACTGGAGCTATGTTAAATTCCTTCAGTAGTCCCAATTATTCTTATACCTGTTTTTAACACACAGCACAATGGTTTTCAGAATTCTAAGTTGTAGGTGGTAAATAGAATCTAAACGATATTTAAATACTAATACCGTAATATAGATTTATAGGTTGGTATTATAGGCATATGGGAGTAAAAGCTCTTCGAAGGAATGTTCAGGAAGGGATCATTGCTTCATCAGTCATATTATTGTTGCACATTTAATTTAATTAAAATGTTGTAAATAAATAATCTTTACGAAATAAAATGCACAAAAATATATTAGTTTTACAAATATAATATAATATTGTATTATACCTAGACAAAGAATTCAAATAACAGTTGCACTCTTATAGCTTAACGAACATAAAGCAATGGCACTTGTTAAATAACTATGGTTTCGGTAGAGGTGGACATTCGTACAAATTTATACTTTTGTCCTTAGATACAGACATTAATCTTTTGTGGCTTCTGGCAAACTGAATACCCCAAACCTGTAAAAAAGGAAATAATATTTACGATATTTTGGTGATGGACCAAAAATATTCTAACAAAAAATGGTGTTAGCCCATTAACTTAGCTTAAAAGGAATATTTCAAAAGGCAAAAGGTGCCTGGCTTAACTCAAACGGCAAACTTAAGAGTTGTGTCTCGTCGTAGCCGTCGATAGGTATCCTCACTTATTCGTTAAGTGCCACTCCAAGGTCTATATGGGGTATTGAACTCAGTTCTTTAATATGTGCAATCCATATTCAACCAAGAAGACCAGTTATACAGCCAAGTCACTGCTTACTGGGAAGCCTAAGAGAAGAAGAATCACTAGGCTTAGATAGGAATCTGGGTGTCTTAACCAACAATGACGACACGACGAGTTGATTCAGTGGGGTTAGAATGTATCTATATCGTATCAACGATGCGATGTCGTGCCATTGTGATTGGTTGAGAGATCACCGTGATTGGCCGAGCGATTATTGCGACATGACGCGTCTGTTTCTCTACCAATCACAAGCGAGACGATACGTTGTCGATACGATTTAGTGAGTTACATTCTACGGGTCCAGGCCTGGTTGAGACGGACACGTTGGGTTGATAACGTTCTGTTCCGACAACACATAAAAAAACTTACTGTATCTTCATGCTCTTTAAAAGTATGGAGTAATCTGAGATCCTGGGCCAATGCAATTCTAACGTTGCCGTCGGCATCTCCAATAGCCACACGCTGGCCATCTTGCGTGAAACACACGCTAACCGCCCATGACTTGTGTTCTAACTTGCATTTAAGTCCCGCACTAACGCTGTAAAATAATATGCAGCTATGAATTGTGGCAATTAGACTCCGATTCCTCTCCCCCTTTTTTCAAAATGATTCTAACATCAGACTAACCACAAACTATAATGGTTTCGCCCAACAGCAAGCGAGCCGCGACAGACGTGCCGCTGTCCGCCTGAAAGTACTATATGCTACTATACCGACGTCAAGCTCCGAGCGCGATTGCTTCTTGTGACGTTGTTTATATGTATTAACTAATTAGTATTTTACAAATGCTTACAACGCGCTCGCGTCACGTCAACGTCCCGACGCTCGCTGTTTGGCAAAAGCATAAAAGAACGTAGCGGAACACTTACACTCCATAAATTTTGACATATCCATCATTAGAAGCAGTGGCCAGCCGGGTACTGCATGGGGAAAATGCAATGCTTCGGATAGCCAGCGAATGGGCTTCTATTGTATGCAGTACTTTCGCTTGCTGAACATCAATTACACAAACTAAGCCATCCACTGACCCAGTCGCTATGTATTTGCCATTTGGACTCTGTTGAAAATTTTAAGTCAATAATTTAGAAAACTCATTAAATTACAAATTATTTGTGAATAAAGAAAAAGAGGTTTTTTGTACGAGCGGGAAAAAAAATCTCTTTTTCTTATTCACAAATAATTTGTACTTTAAAAAGCGGCGGAGCATGTCAAATGCTGAAAAATATAGATCAAAACTCATTAAATGTTAAAATTGATAAATATTGAGGTTATAATAAAGAAGATTCGATAATTTGCCCGGAAGTGTTAGCGACTAAACTGTTGCAGAATTGTAGTGCGATTTATCTATTTAGTTTTGTTTTTCGTGAGTTTTTCGGCCTAAGTGGTTTCTGTGTAGTGTAAAATTAGTCGGTAAGGTGTTGGTAAATGTTTTTTGTTTGTGTTTGTCCTACTAGCGTGTTTGAGGTTATCCTCAAACATGCTTTGTGACGACCCGTTGACGCCTCCCCCTGCGCCGGATCCCCCGGATCCTCCTGATCCTATGATAACGAATGTAAACGCGCCAGTTTCTGGAACGAAGAGGCGTATTCAAAGCGACGAAGATACTCCTACTAAAAAACAAATAACATCTCCGGACCTAACTGTACCGTCCATTCAAACAGTTTACATTCATTCGATAATTTGCCCGGAAGTGTTAGCGACTAAACTGTTGCAGAATTGTAGTGCGATTTATCTATTTAGTTTTGTTTTTCGTGAGTTTTTCGGCCTAAGTGGTTTCTGTGTAGTGTAAAATTAGTCGGTAAGGTGTTGGTAAATGTTTTTTGTTTGTGTTTGTCCTACTAGCGTGTTTGAGGTTATCCTCAAACATGCTTTGTGACGACCCGTTGACGCCTCCCCCTGCGCCGGATCCCCCGGATCCTCCTGATCCTATGATAACGAATGTAAACGCGCCAGTTTCTGAAACGAAGAGGCGTATTCAAAGCGACGAAGATACTCCTACTAAAAAACAAATAACATCTCCGGACCTAACTGTACCGTCCATTCAAACAGTTTACATTCACCCTTCCTATGCTATTGGTGCTTACGCTTATTCCAATGATGACAAGGGACCGTTTATTGTACATGTTGCTCGCAGCTCCCCTGATCCTGCAGCTGGCACTTCTATCCGCCCCATCAAGTTTGGACAGTTTTTAACTTCCCATAAAATAAAGAATGTAGTCCCCGGTGGCGTCAAAAAAGTCGGCCGCAATAAAGTTTCAGTTGAATTTTCTACAGCAAATGATGCTAATGCTTTTTCCACGTCTCCTATTCTTCCTCTCTGTCAGTTTAACGCATCTATTCCTATCTTTAATGTCACCAGAATGGGCTTGGTGAGACAGGTACCCACTGATCTGTCTATGGACGATTTCGCGAAGGACGTAGTAATTCCCCTAGGATGTGGTAAGGTGTTAAAAGCCCGCCGTCTTAACAGAAAATGCTTTGAGGATGGTAAGGTTACTTGGGTACCCACTCAATCTGTTGTCATCACTTTCCAGGGTCAGTCCCTCCCCTCTAGAATTTTCCTGTATTACACTTCCCTTCCGGTTGAAATCTACCTCTACCCCACCATCCAGTGCCACTCCTGTTGTAAATATGGACATACAAAGGCACAATGCCGGTCGAAACCAAGGTGCTTCCGCTGCTCTAAAGAGCATATCGGTGAGTCCTGTGAAACACCAGAATCTGAGGCAATATGCCTGTATTGCTCTGGGCGGCACTTTGCAACAAGCAAGGATTGCCCCGAACAACACAGACAAAAATCAATAAAATCGGTTATGGCTCAAGAATGTGTGTCATACGAGGAGGCCTGTTCCCAGTTCCCACCTGTGGCACGTTCCTACTCCGAAGTAGCCAAAGAACTCTTCTCCCAACCTATGACCCACAAATCCTCATCTGATACATCCCCATCCCACCCCCATAGATCCCAGCCCACTAATTCCTTTGTCAAAACCACATATTCCACTCCTAAACCTAGATTTTCCCCGGGTAAATTAACTTTTAAATGTTCTTATTGATTTCATCTTACAAAATCCTTACCAAATACCGTCCCACGTTGCCTCTAAATTTTCCCAAATCTCATCCATCTTTTCCAAAAACGGATCCAGTCGTCGTGATTCAGTGGAACAGTCGCAGCATACAAACAAAAAAGCATGAGCTGTACCACCTAATCAACTCTTATCAGCCATCGGTCATTGCTGTCTCTGAGACATGGCTGAGTCCTGGTGCACGTTTTAGTATACCAGGATTCTCATGTCTTAGGGATGACAATGCCAATGGTTATGCTGGGAGTGCTTTAATTATAAAGCACTCTGTACCTTTTTCCCAAATCACCATCCCCTCCCATCCCCCTGACTTCAACATTGTTGCGGTCAGATCCTTAGACATATCTTTTGTTTCAGTCTATATTCCTCACCCTAGATCTTCTATAATCCCAGATATCCTTTATGTCTTATCCGGTATCCCTTCCCCCATGGTTCTCATGGGGGATTTTAATGCACACAATACCTCTTGGGGACATGGCTATACAGACCTATTTGGCCATTCACTTCTGGACCTCTTTGATGAGGCTAATTTATGCCTCCTCAATGATGGTTCCCCCACCCGAAGAGTCCTACCTTCCCAAAATCCGAAAAGTGCTGTTGACCTCTCTCTCTGCTCTCCTTCTCTTCTTCCAAGCATATCTTGGAATATACTCCAATATACCTATGGTAGTGACCATTTTCCTATCACCATGTCGATTTCTACTCTGAATAGAGTCTATCCATATTGTAACCCCTCTCCTACCATTAAATATAGGCTCGCTGGAGCCGACTGGTCACTTTACTCAGACACCCTAGACCGTAAGCTGGAGGCTAGTCTCCAGATCGTGTCTAACTCCCCTCTTTCTTCCTACAACACATATATTGACTGTATTATTTCTTGTGCTTACCTTCACATCCCTCGCAAGAAACCTGCAAAAGCCTTCAGAGTCTCCCCTCCTTGGTGGGATTCTGAATGTACAGCAGCAGTTATCGAACGTCGCGAAGCTGAGAGAGCGTATGGTCGGTGTATGTCTGTAGAAAATTTCCAAGCATATAAGCATTCAGCGGCAAAATTCAAAAGACTAGTGAAAAGAAAGAAACGCCAGGGATGGTTAGGTTTCTGTGAGAATTTATCCCCCAGAACCTCTCCATCCCTCATTTGGAAACAAATTAGGCGCTTTAAAGGCTCCTGCAACCGTGATAATCCTTCAGCCAATGATCCTTCATCATGGCTAGAGGCCTTTTCGGACAAGCTTGCCCCCCCTTCTGTTCCCTGTTCTTCCTCCGTCCCTTCCGCTCTCTTTTTCCTTCCCTCAACAAACCGCTTTGATTCCCCGTTCACTACCATGGAATTAACCCTTGCTCTTGAGGGCCTCTCAGATTCAGCTCCAGGTATTGATGGCATCCCATACTCCTTTCTGACGAAATCCTCCGAGTTATCCAAAAACATATTCCCCTCCCTGGTTAACTCCTTTTTCGACTTTGGAATAGTCCCAGATCAGTGGAAATCCCAAATCATTATCCCCATTCTTAAACCTGGTAAGGACCCTCTTAATCCTAGTAGTTATAGACCCATTGCTCTATCCCCAACCCTTTGCAAAGTCACTGAGCATCTGGTGAAACAACGCCTTGAGTGGTTGACTGGTAATGGTTCCTTACTCGCTGGGTCTCAGTTCGGGTTCAGGAAGGGTATGTGTACCATTGACAGTCTAAGTATCTTAACCTCGGATATCCGGATTGCTTTCAGAGAAAAAAAATATCTAGTGGCGGTATTTCTGGACATTACGGCAGCTTATGACAGCGTCTTACTTCCGGTTCTCAGGAGTAAACTCTCACAGCTGAGATTCCCTGAGAAGTTAGTTCGTTTTGTCCTTAGCCTGTTAGTGGAGAGATCGGTCCTTGTCAAGTCTAGTTCTGGTTTTCTTCCTCCTAAAAAGATTTGGAGGGGCCTACCCCAAGGCTCTGTCCTTAGTCCACTTCTCTACAGCCTATATACGCACGATCTTGAGCGAACTGTTGACTCCTTTTGCGAAGTCCTGCAGTATGCGGATGATCTTGTGCTATATGTCACTTCATCTTGTATAGAAGAAGCCTCCTCCCGTATTAATATGGCCCTGGGATACCTTAACGACTGGTTGGATGATCATGGCCTATCCGTCTCTCCATCTAAAAGCTCGTCCATTGTTTTCACAAAAAAAAGAGCTATCCCACCACTAAACATTTCAGTCCAAGGTTCTCAGATCCCCCAATGCAACTTTGTTAAATTTTTAGGCCTTATGTTGGATACTAGAATGACCGGCTTCCATCACTTCTCAATGATATCTGATAAATGCGAAAAAAACATTAATATCCTGCGTTCCCTTTCCGGAGTCTGGTGGGGCTCCCACCCTTATTCCCAGAAACTTCTGTATAATGCTATAATTCGAAGCCACCTCGACTATGGCTCATTCCTACTATCCCCCTGTAACAAACTAAATTTGGATAAGTTTGACAAAATCCAATCCAAGTGCCTGCGCATTATCTTAGGAGCAATGAAATCGTCCCCCATCAACGCAATGCAGGTGGAGTGTGGTGATCCCCCTCTGTCAGTGCGCAGGCAATTCCTGGCCGATAGGTTTCTTTTCAAGATTGTTCAAAATTCAAACCATCCCTTACTCCCTAAACTCCAAAAACTTCTCAGTCTTCATCAGAATCATGATAATCTCCCTCTCCTACTTCTCAGCTATAAAACCTTCTCTCAACTCCCCAACCCGGTTATTCAGTACCCAACAAACCCACTGTATCTTATCCCATATGATGCTCTAGTTTTTCGTCCAAACGTCCTTCTGTACTTCGGCATTGACAAAGAGAGTCCCGATGCTAGAAGCACGTTCAATGGTCGCCTTAACCAGCATTATCATGGGTGGCATCACATTTATACTGACGCTTCTAAATTATCCTCAGAAAGTGCAGTTGGCACTGCTGTGTGGTACCCCTCCAGCAAAATTTGCCTTAACTTCAAGTGCCCTCCCTCCACCTCGGTCTTCACTGGGGAAGCCATAGCCCTCCTAGAAGCCATACTCTTTGTCAAAGCCCATAATCTTAATAACTCCATCATTTTCTCAGACTCTAAGAGCTGCCTCCAATCAATCCTATCCAACCCTTTTAGATCCGCTCCCTTGTATCCCATTATGTTGAAAATTAGGCTGGTCCTCTTAGAGTGTCATAATCTCAACATCAATGTTGTCCTCGCTTGGATACCTGGTCACACAGGTATCCCAGGCAACACAACAGCAGACGCCTGCGCCAAATTGGCTGTTCACCATGGCACTCTAGAGCATTTTCAAACATATTCCCATGACCTATGCCTTGTTGCCAAATCAATTATGTCGAAATCATGGACTAATATGTGGAACTCTACAAAGGTAGAGAGGGGCAAACATTATGCAAACATACAACCAGATATTCCCAACACTCCATGGTTTTATAAATTCCGGAAGTCCAATAAGTTGGCTATCTCCACAATATGTCGACTAAGACTAGGCCATTCCTGTACTCCTGTGTTCCTTGCCAAGCTCAGGATTAGGAGCACCGCACTGTGTGAGTGTGGTCTGGATGAAGGAGACGCAAACCACATCTTTTTTGCTTGTCCCAAATTTCGTTTCTCTCTCTTTGATCTCCTCCCCCGATCTGTTCCTCGTCCTATCTCTTTGAAATGTCTGCTTTCGGACATCTTTTCCCCTCCAATTAATAATGCCCTGTGTAAATTTGTAAATAGAAACAATATAAAACTGTAAATATATAAATGTCATCACTAACTTTACATGTTTCTAACATCAATTTGTTTGTTCCTCTAACCATTAACAATGTGCTGTCTTATATGTTGTCCTGTCATTTATTTCAGTAAACCACCTCGGTCATATCTAAACCTGTCCATTAAACCGACCAAATTCTGCTTCAACCGCTGCATTCTCTTCCGTTTACGACACTACCACAACGGACTTTGGCGGAATTGGGTCCTGCGGACGCAAAGCCAAAAGATAAAGAAGAAGAAGAAGAAGAAATGTTAAAATTAAATTTAATCCGTGTGGTGACGGACTAAGAATACAAATGTCACCACCCCATCCTTTTTCGCGAGTGTCGTACAAGGCGACTAAGGGAAGTAAGCAATTATCACCCATTGCATTACTGGTGGTGGGGCTGGGTACCAAGTGAGAATACTCACTTGCTATCGGGCTGCAACGGGTCGGTACCACAGTCTCCTGTGTGACCATCATCACCAGTCATGAAGCACGTCAGTGTGTTTTGCCTGTAGCAGAAGATAGCCGTTTATTCTTTCATTTCATATCTGAGAAATGAAATGGTGTGCAGCAGCTTTACAATACTCTCAGTATAGTTGAGTCCATGAGCAACAGTTACCACTTAAAGTCAGGTGGACCATGGCGCGTCTGCCATCATTAACAATAAAAAAAAAAAAAAAAATATGTAAGCTAGCCATTCTCAAACTGCGACTCAGCTTTAGGAATTAGCCCACTTGGCATACGTAAACTAATCCCCGTAGAGAAATACAAGTATAACCTTGTCCATGATACAGTATGCAACTAGACTACAGCTTCTTTATGTAGCTAACATTTAACAACGGCACTTAAGTGGTACCAGCAAGACCAAGGGGCTGTTGGCATTCTTCCGGGGGCTGGGGTGGGTCGAGTGAGGGATTCACACCCATCCACACGCAAAACATGCGCTCAGACGTGGAGTTGCGGAGAACAGCTTTCCGAAACAATACCAATAGATGTAATTTTAAGGGACTGGAATGTAAGCAGATATACACTAGCCTAGTTGCTGAAATTAAAGGAGAGTGCCACATTTGGATTTTGTATTTGTATGAAAATAATGCAATATCCACTGGTGTAGTTGATAGAAGAATAAATTATATAATAATCCCAGCCAACACAGATGATGTACTCACCCAATCAATACTGAGAATGAATGTTCCTCTAGTATCTAGTACACCATATACTTCACCATCATGAGCTCCATACACATAAACTTCTCCTGTATTACCCCCAGTTGCAATTTCTTCACCATCAGGGGAGAACACCACTTTCCACACATCAGACTCACCTGTTGGTATCTCTGTGATCTTTTTGCCAGATTTCAGTTCCCAGAGAATTAGATGTGAATCTAATGAAACACTCACAACTGCTGAAACACAATATATATTATAGAAAGAGATACTCATATTATAAGCTAAAAGGAAAAGGCCTTTCCTAAATTTTATCATCTAACGGCTTTTGAAAAAAAAAACTGCCAAACATAGAACAACAAGCCACAATGAAACATTACAATATTGTCCCTTCTTGAGTTTTTAAAAGACTATTTTATAATGATATAGCTCTATAATTTTTCTACCGACTTCCAAAAGGAGGTTCTCAATTCCACTGTATGTTTTTTCAAACACCCTATAATTTTAGCTAATATGTCCTCACATATTGAAATGGTCACAAAGAACTTACTTAAATTTTTTGGACTGGTTGCGACTGATACCACACCCATAGTATGCCCCTCTAATGTATGGAGCAGTTCTAACTTATTATTCTGTAATATCCATACTTTCACCAAACTGTCTAGACTTCCAGTTACAATATATTCTTCTGAAGTGTTCCTATAAAGTAATCAAATCAATTAAAAATGCCTCATGTAATTCTATGCTCCAGCATGTTATGTTAAATGTTGAGCATAAAATGGTGGATTAGTTGTTTTAACTAACCCCCAGTACCCAGTCATGTATAGATCAAAGGTACACCACACCACCCATTTCCTTTAAATGATCAGGTCTTATTAGAAATGGGGAGGGATAGTTGGGAGAAAATCCTTTACTAATCACATCTTAGACTGGTGTTTAATTAATTCATATACATCAGCAAAATATTCTACATCTATCATCATTATTATTATAAAAATGAAAATTTTTCAATTAAAATTTTATTAGTTTTATTTATTTAAACTCATTTACAATATCTTACAGGCTAACCCAAGACAATATTATAAGCTAAAAGAAAAATTAATATTATAAATAAATAAGTAATTTACAAATTATATGATACAATGCACCTTTGTGTTACTTCCATAAATTTGAGCAAGTTGCAGTTGTATATATCAACTTATATCAATTACAAAAAAAATATTAGAATGCTAAATTAAATAAAAAGACATGTATAGATGTCTTACTCCGCCAAGATACGCTATTATTCACACATAATACAATAATGCTAGTTAAATAAATACATAATACTCACTCTGAATTGCCAGATGTCGATTTTACCCAATCACAGCAATAGATGGTATGTTCGTGGGCATTTTCCTTTTTGGAAATTAAGGAATACTGTAATGGAAATTATATGTTTGTTAAAGAAGATATCACCATAAGCATTTCATGTGGTTGTTTCGATTTTACACTTACCAATAAATTAGCAGGCATCTTAATGTAAGTTTTCTTCAGTTTTATCACAACGCGCTAATTCTAAATTATATACCGAGAATACATTTTAAACAGACGGTATAGACAATACATTAATAATTTTCTTTAACGTAAGAGAAAAAGAAAATTCTAAAATAACCCCAATACGTATTGATTTTTGATCGACGTTGTTTACATTTGTTATTATGTTTTTCTTTTTTTTTTGGAATTTTATGTTTTGTTAGTATGGAAATTATTGGAAATAAATATTGAAATTGTAATTTTGTATTTGTTGTGTCTAAGTCTACTCTGTGCACAGAACAATATTACTCAAGAGAAGAACGCCCACTCCATACTTTATATTTGCCAACACAGCGCGTCTAGTTCCGTCGCCAGGAACTATTTCTTAGCGCGGTAAATTTAAATGGTCATTAAAGATACTTTTTTTAAGCCTTAGAAATATAGAATTCTCGTTTGCTGTTTTAACATAAACTATTAATTAGTTTATGCTAAAACAACAAACGAAAATTCTATATTTCTATGGCTTACAAGGAGACTAGTAAAACAAAATTGCAAGGAAATAAAACAAGTTTTTATACGTGATGTAATCTTTATTTTATTTTATTGTTTTACACTGCATCAAAAAATTATCTATTCTATAATATCACAATCATCATCATCTTAGCATTAATCCCGGTTGTAGTCCGCTTTCTTACTTTTACTACTTCTCTTTGCCTTCGGCATCCTTAGTGTGAGACCATTGACATGCATTTTATCTACCACGACGTCAAGCCATTACCTCTTGGAGTCAGGGCCTGGCGAAAGCGACATTGCTAGACACTAGTTTCCTACGTAGTTTGCCGATTTCTATAAAATGTGGCTGTACTAACGCGACTCTCTCGCATTTTATTTGCGAAGTGTATAAAATGAAGACTACCACGATTCTATAATGTAATGATCCAACACTATTGTAGCAATTCTCACAGCGTCTGGTGGTAGTTCTGCTGAAAGTAAACAAGTTACATGTAAATTGTAATGGACATACCATTTATATTCCCTTAAGGTTGAGGTAAGAACATGGGTAAAATTTCATAAAATTCCTAAAATAGTGGAGTTAGTTATAGTAAATGATTTATATTACGATGATTAGCCTGCTACACCACTTATAGATGATGCCAGATGGATTGGCAAAAACATATATTCGAGTTTTCTTTTACACGCAGTACTTTCAGAGTCCTTTCTCTGAACACCCAGGTAATGGAATGTACTACCACTGAAGCAATGTAACAATAATGGCCCGCCAATAAAGGTGGAGAGACGGCACACGACTAGTTTATTTAGTTAGACTGGTAAGGGCCTCACACTATCCTGTTCGTTGCCCCGAACTATGGAGTGTGCGGTTGGATAAAATCTTTCCCGACTAAACAAAAAAAATGGTAATGGAATGTACTGCTTACATTGGACAAACTTAATACGTAAGCAGAAAATAAACATAAAATACAGACCTAGATTATAGAAAATCATACAAAACATGATTCTTAAAATTCGTCATCATCCAAGTCACATTGTTGCTAATCATCTCCAAACCAGCCCCAAAAAAAGCACTCGCAACCTGAAAATTTAGATGTATTTAAGAAAGACAATATATTCAATGTTTTTTAATGTCTTTATTTTCCGCGCTAAAGATTTGTTGGACGCTTCTTCAACAAATCCTTGATTTTTTACCCTAAGAAACCTTTTAACTAATATGGTAATTGTACTAGTAATAATATAATTAAAATTTATTTCAGCGTGTTCTTCACAACCTTTCAACCAATCTCTATCTAAAATTTCACTTTTTTGTACCAAACTGAATTTAATTTTATCTATGTGAGAATATCCTTCTAAATAATTATTAATTAATGTTGCAGCGTTTTCAACTAGTTTGCATAAACCGGGCTGAACGTATTTTAACCTGCTGTTAACATCATCATATTCCTTAAAAGACGTAAATAGATGACATAACTCAGTGTTTGGATCTGCAAGCATGAGCATTTGGCACTGTTTGCAATTTAATGGCACACTTTTTACTATACAGCCGCAAACGTATGCGCATGCTTGCATTTCTCCAGAACACTGTAGCATTTCATACTCTTCTACATCTTTGGTTGCAATCTCAACGGGATAAGATGCAGAAGAGCTTGTTACTGTCTGATATCCCGTACTGGTTGTTATTTCACAACCCTTACGAAGAAATATCTTAAAATTATTAAGTAAATTGTTATTACCATCAAGGCAGTTCCTGTTTTTATTATTATTGATGAGATTCGTCATTATACTGGTTTTCAATGCTGCAACAAATTGTACACAAGTGGGGTTTGTGTTGCACCCACAATTGCTCCTAATGCATCCAAAGCAGTTTTCAATTATCTACATTATATTTTTTTAAATTATAAAATATTTTCTCAATGGCATTTATAGTTCTCAGCCAGCCATCTTTTGATGGGGGTTTACTCCTAGCCCCTAAAAACTTTAATTCGTTAAAAAAAGTATTTCATTTGTTTAAATAAAAAGAAGTTGAAGACATATTAGTCAGAAACGGTTTTCCTCTTTTTCTATCTGGCGTGTTTCCATTCATCGCGTCAAATAACTTGTCCAAATTAGATACTACTCTGTAGCAGTCGCCACAGCATCTGGTGGTAGTTCATCTGAAAGTAAGCAAACGTCTGGTAAATAAGTAATTTATGTATCATTTGTATCTATCTATACATGGTCTGTCGTAAATAATGGATAACCCGTTAATCGGAGATAGCCCTGATATCAAGCTACAAGAAAATCGACTTTTTATTGTTGGATTGCTATTGGTGTGAAAACAGTAGACAATTTTGTATTTTTTTTTTAATTTTCCTTCTTTGTTCAGTCATTCGGTCACCATTTCAACAAAGTAACTTATTTTAATATACTTTTTTTTTGTATCTGACTCCTGGATACTTGTATAATTATATTAGATTACTATATTAGACATTATTAATATAAAATACTGTCAAATTTACATTATGAGCACCTTGAAAGCATTTTTTTTTTCTTTATGTCAAGATTTTAACATTGACTGTGAAATAAGGTTCAACTCTTCTATGTCAATCCCACATTCACAAAGGCAAGAGTCCCTTACCCTGATCTTGTTAAGGTGGACAGGAAAACAGCAATGTCCAAATCTCATGCTTAATATAGACAAAGCTATTCTCCTGTTACATTTTAATTTAGAAAACCATGGTTTAAGTATAATCTCAGATTGGTACTTAGCGAAGTTGGTGCCTGAACGTTTACTAGTTATGCACCATCTTTTTGTCCATCTAGCTTGTAAGTCACGACTAGGAAGAAGAAGGAGATCTTGAGCATAATTTTTAAAAGGAACTGTCACCACAGATTACAGAGTCTTTAGCAATTCTATCTACCCTGTCATTGCCAAGTATTCCACTATGACCTGGAACCCAAGCTAAGTGGACAGTGTAATTTAGAAGAAAACATTTCAGTAATAACTGTTTGGAATTGAGGATCAGCCAGTTTCTGGGGCAAGATTTAAAAGGGTTACCTATTAAGGTTTGTAGTGCACTTAGCGAATCAGAAAAGATTACAGACTTATTTAATTTAAATAAAAGTATATAATTTATAGCTTCCATGATACCCCCTACATTCTCCGAGGAAAACTGAAGTTTCAGGGGGACATTTTATTTTCTGGACAATATTATAATTTTGATGTAGTAGTCCAACCCAATTAGACACTCATTATCACAACAACACAAACTTCACGTCATGTCAACCGTTGCTATGGTAACCATTGATGTAGCTAATTAAGTACAATAACATCATGCAAAAAGTTGGTTTTTAACAAAATAATTTTAATTATGTTTAGGAGTTAAAGAGTTTTTGGCATTATTTTAATAGTTTCTAGACTTATTTTGGATATTCCGATTTCTATAATATTTCAATTGGCATTAGTTTAATCGTTTTTTAAAGACTTATAACAGATTACAAGTTATTTGTGAATGTATAAAAAGATAACTTTTGTGCGAGCGGGATTCGAAATGCGTCCCTTTCAATCCGGGGAAGTGTCCAAGTCGCACTGACCGGCCATACCCAATCTCCACGTCACAATTGTCTTAACGACCACCTATCTGATGCAACGTATTTTGACCAGATCGGAGCCGTTCTTAAGGAAGGCCAGGTTAAGAGTACTCGAAATCAACAAGCATGCATGAAAGCGCTGATGAAACTAGATGAAGCGAAAGATGTGTGTCAGGATCGTAGCAAGTGGAGAGAAGAGGTCTCTGCCTACCCCTACGGGGAAAAGGCGTGACAATATGTATGTATGATTTTATAAAATAACTACTCTTACTCTTACCTACCCGGCGAAATTCGTATCGCCATATTTTTTTTCATGAATATTTTGCAATGAAAATTATTAAAGTATTAAAATCGCTATTAAAAATAGGGGTTGGCAGTAGAAGGGTGAAAATTTTGGGTTTTATGTATTTTTTAATGGTGAATAAAAAAAAAATAAAAAAAATTGTCCAATAAATAAAAATAAAAATTTGCGGTGAACCACCCATATCACTTAGGGGTATGAAAAATAGTTTACATCCTATTCTCAGACCTATTTAATATACATACAAAATTTCATAAGAATCGGTAAAGCCGTTTCGGAGGAGTATGGCGACAAATACTGTGACGCGAGAATTTTATATATACTAGATAACAACTTTTAACTGCGTGCATGAGCTTAATGACACTATTCAGAAAGAACGAGAGAAAAAGAGATAGTCAATGAGTTTTTCAAGAGATTTTGGTATTATTAGACACATTGATACGTTGCGGAAAACAATAATAAACGAAATAGTGCAGGAAAGCGTAATCTGCACTCATTTATAGTGAACACTTTTAGTGCCTAATTGAGGATCTTCTCTGTTTTATACATCAACTGCCTCTGTGGTGCAGCGGTAATATAAGCGACTGCTGATCATGAGGTCCCGGGTTCGATTCCCGGGTGTAGAGGGCAGTGTTATTGAGCTTTTTCGTAAAAAGAAAAATTCTCAGTAGCTGACCGGAATTCGAAATGTGCCCGGTAGACGGCAATAGGCTCACCCCCTATTACGTGGGACCTAAACATAGCTGGCGAATCGTGGGTGTGTATTGTAATACACACCCACGATTCGTCAGAGTACCTCTGCCTACCCCTTCGGGGAATACAGGCGTGATGCTACGTTTTGTTTATACATCAATGTTTATAACACATAATTATACTAGGCTGTACGGCTTGATGGTGAGTAGAGACGGTAAGTTTGTCACCCCGTGAGTGGTTGGCGTGGTAGCCTATAGACCAAAGGCAACCTTCGCGAGTACTCCATCACAAGAAAAGTTATGCACATGAAGAGGAATGATGATATTGAAGGAGATGAGGAAGTGGTCAGTTAAAATAATAAGGAGGGGATGGTTGTCCAATCCAATATCACTTGAAAAAATCTAACAAAGTTCTAACACTATGCCTGACCAATAGATCTACCCTAACACATCATGTTTATCAGTTACATTTACGTCTAATAGGCCAATAAAACCACAAAGCTATCAATATAAAATATGGACTTATCTAAATACTCACTTTGGGCTGCTTTGGAAAATATTCCTGCTGCAACTGAATGGCTTAAGACTAGAGCAGCTAAACGGACTTTCATTTTTTGTTTTTAGGTTTAAGATGCTGCTCAATGCAGGAGCGAAAACAAAGTTTTGGTTTTTATTATCTAGGTAAATTATAGAATTCTTCATTATGGCTCCATTTAGCAACTCCTGCAACAAAACCAAACCATTAACTATAGTTTTAGAAACTAAAAAAACATGCTTTAGGTGCTTAACATTCTATTTTGCACGCCTCATAAACGAAGCGTTGAGGTGTGTATTACTCTCGTTTCACGCAGAACAACTGATTTTTCAAACTTAAAATGTCTCTATTTATCATATATTGCACTTGTAAAATAATATACATACACATATATCAAGAAGAAACACTATTTTTAACACTCATGATATATTTGATGCCATTTTTGTTACTTATTTAAATTAGTTAAAAAACTGTTTAAAAAGGTTCTATCTTGGACGTCCGTTTGATATTCCTAAATCTATGATACGTATAGATCACCTGACAGCTCGATAATTGGTCTAAGCGCGTTACCAATTTTGATTTGTCAATGTGTGCGTTGGATAGTGATGTAAGTTTTAAGACATAGACTGACTATCGGTAAAATGATAAAATAAATCAGTTTCTTGTTTGAAAGAACCGTTCATTCGTCATTGGTTCCGTGTGGTGACGGATTAAGAATACAAGTGTCATCACCCCATTCTTTCCCACGGGTGTCGTATGAGGCGACTAAGGGAAGTAAGCAATTATCATCCATTGCACGACTGGTGGTAGGGCTGGGTACCAAGTGGGAGTACTCACTTGGTATCCGGCCCAAGCGGGTTGGTACCACCATCTCCCGTGTGACCGGCCATGAAGCACATCGTTGCGTTTTGGCTGTAGCAGGAGATAGCCGTTTATATTTCATTTCATCTGTGAAAGGAATTGGTGAGCAGCGGCTTGACAATACTCTCGGTATAGTCGAGTCCATGGGCGGCGGTTACCATTTACCATCAGAGGGACCGTGGCTAGTCTGCCACTAAATGCAAAAAAAAAAAATCTTCATCTAATAAAACAAAACAGACAAGTAATAGATTAAAACAAACATAGTTCATTCGTTTTTATTTATTTCACCAGCAACCCCAGTTTACATCACAGGCACTCACGGAACAAACAACCATTGTACCTATTTAATAGTTATAATCATATAATAAACTAGCTTCTGCCCGGGACTTCGTCCACGTTGAATATTTGCTTTGGGTTAACGCTAACATCAGTACTTGATCATTATTTTGCTTCAAGGTTATTTTAAAACTGCGATATCTATTAAGATATTCATTGAAATCGAATGATGTAAGCTATCTGCCAGTGAAAGTCCCATCCAAATTGGTCCAGCCATTCCGGAGATTAGCCGGAACAAACAGGCGGACAGACAGACAGACATTGCTTTTGTTATAAGTAACATAATATATAGTATCATATGCATGAAGTAAAAAGCTGTTATTTAGACATTAATTAACTCAGACACTTCAGTTTTATTATATGTATAGATTTAGCATTTCATTAAAACTATATAAATAAAATAATTCCGATTCATAAGTGAAGAAATATATTTTGTACATATCCTGCAATTATTTTAAAATTAATATATTTCTTCCATCAGTATTATCCAAAATATTGAGTACCTAAGTGTGCTTAATGCCCTTATTACTTATCTCTAATTATTTAAAAAACCGCACTCAATCACAAAAATATTAAGATTCTTATAACTATAAAAATTTATTGTAAACTCTATCTCAAAATTGGATTTGTCGGAAGAGTAGCAAAATATTATTAAGTTTTGAGTTGTCATTTTCATTTCGTTCCCAAAAATACCCTCAATTCAAATCACACAACAGTAAAGATAATAAGGTTAGGTAATGAAAATGACAGTTAACTAACTCCCGTAACATTTGCATTGTCATCATCACTAATAATTATTTGTGCACAAGCAATAGCTAAATAAATATTGATAAATTATAAGAAAAACTTACCTCTTTGACAAGTACAGCTAATCTAGTCGCAAGTGACGAAAGGTCCAAAAAAATAAAAAGCTATTGGTTGTTTCCAATTTTTACGAACTCCAATTGCCATAAAAGTTAAAGCACCTTTTGTATATACATACAAATCTTGTAGTATTCCTTTGTTTTTAGGTAATTTCTGTAAAAACAAGTATTAAATTTAATTTTTAGATGGCTTAAAATGAAATCCCTTATTTCCTGGTAGGAATGAAAGCCGGATACACTAAATATTCTTGCTTTCTTTGTCTATAAGATAGTAGAGCAGGCATACTTTACTACCAGCTTTGACAGCCTAAGCAGGCAGATTTTTAGATAGTAAAGTAGGATTAAAAGCGGTAATGCCTAATAATGGTTTATATGAAAGAAGAAATACTATATATTAACATTTACATATTTACTTTAATAGAAAGAAAGAAAGAAAGAACAAATTTATTTAGCTTACAAGTATGAGACAAACAAAATGTACAACATATACAATGTAAGTCAAACTAAAAACAATGTATGTCTCACGCCAATGCTAAAAAGGTTTCCAGCTCAGCCAGGCTAAAGTGCCAGGCGCTGGTTTTCTGCCAGAATCTTACCTTTACACACGGATGCCAATCAAGTCATACATACAATAAAATTAACAAAAACAAAGTTGGTTAAAATAGTTACATATCTGTTATACAGTATGGTTTCACACTTGATATTATCTAAGAATAACATGAATGACCTTTATGAGAAAAAAAAAAATATGAATTTCTTATTTTTTTTATATATATGTATTTTTTTTTTCTCAAAATAAGAAATGAATATTATATAATAGGTGAATATAGTTTTGTTGAAACTAATATAATAAAGCTTAACAACACATATATTAGTATACTTACATCAGTATCATGTGGTTAACTGGAAGTGGATGGATTATACTGGCTATCTCTTAATTGGTTTAATAGGTATATGTTGTGTTCCAATAGGTAAAGCAAACAAATTTAACCTTTTTCTGGCACTACTTGTATATGATAAGTCATCAAAATGTTTAGCACAAAGCATCATATGCTGCTTATTTAATTTATCCAAAAATTCATTAGAAGTCCAATCATCGTTAGGAAAACAATATTTTGCCTAAACTTTTGCCCTGAAAAATTAGTATTTTCTTATATATCTTATAAGTAAAACTTCTTTAGCCACTAATTGAGAGTAACTCCGTCTTTTTTCAGATGAAAATAATGGTTTTCTAACGGAAATGACTACTATAGTGTGAGCATCATGTTATTATTTCAAATTAAAATTAGAATCATCCAAAGGTCTACAAAATAAGCTTTCTTCTTATGTTATTTTTTGGTTGATGGGTGGTGGACCCCGTAGATACTTCTTGACCGCCCTTATGGCCCGGAACAAACATACCGTAGATACACCGTGCCCACTGTAGTCGTCCAACATCAATTCTTCGCCCTTTCGAATTGTCGAGACCGATAATAAGTGGATATCCTAGTAGTCCCCAACCCTACCACTTACTGGTGGGTGATAATAGCTACCTACCCCTAGTCGCCTCCACTGTTAAATCAAGTTACGAACGGCAGTCTAATAATTTACTTACTTGATACAAGATGGCTGAGGAAACCTGTGGAATTGCATAGCAGAATCTTCTTTGGAGTTTACCCCGCATTTTGCGCACTTTAAAATTATTTATCTTTCTATGATGTAGAAATGCGTCAATAACAGGTGTTTCCAACAAAAAACACAAATTTTAATTCAACTTATAGTAAATTTGTTACACAATCCAAAAACGTCTATTTCGTGTAAAAAAAACACGAAATGAACTTTAGAAAATAATTCAAAATTTGCTCTTGTTAGTCAGCAAAATAATTTAGATTATTAATGAGAAAATTAGATAATGGAAATCGTATTGCGAAAGAAAATGAGCAAATCCGCCATATTAAGTTTTTTTTTGTTATACGAAAAGAACCGTCCTTTTTTAGTACAATGTTGCCACAGCTAAGGCAACCTATTATGGACTGCGAATTCTGTAAAAAAACAAACTAAGTTTATTTTAGCACATACATATCCTTTATTTTCCCAGATTAGTTATTAAAAAATAATGTGCGAGCAGTTGCAACTAATCTAAAGAATTTTGTCTAGTGTAAACGATAAAAATAATATTATTTGAAACTTAATGGGTGATAATCTAATTATATTTGATGTTAATTTTTTCTAGATCTTATTAAAAATATTAATATCGAAATTGTTGTATAAAAGTAGATTGAAATATATCATAAGTAACGTAGTATAAAATCTGTATAAACGCCAATAAAACTATATGTATGGCATCCCTCACACAGTGACAATTTAAGTAGGAGTTGCCATTGCGTACCAGCAAATTCTAACGTCGTTTGAATGTATATTGGTTTTAAAATTATATAAATAACTTTTACAGTCTTAGAATTTAAGGTGTAGGAGAGAAAATTAGCTGAATAAATATCTTAGACAATTTCCATATTTTTAACCGATTGAAAAAAGTCAATCATCCCTAGTCTTAAAAAAAACAAATCTTCTAAACCAGTAGACATGTTTAAAGGATGTACAGAATAAACAAGCATGCGATTATTAGCATGAATGTCTATTCTGTCCCTTTCTTTTGTAGAGCGTTGTCTCTATTGAATTCATTTTGACCAAAGCTGGCATTGGCTAGTTTTAATGCTGACTCCCTGTGACTCTGTGTGTGATTATTGAGTCAAAGAACAATGCTCATATTTGACCTGAAAAAATGTTGACAGAAGAAGTCGTGTATAGAGACGATATATATTTTAAAAAAAGGTATTTTTTTTTCTTATTATAATACACGAACTTTTATCAAATACGGCAATCTGGAAAAATATAATTACTATTCAAAAATGTCGCTAATGTGTTATTAAAATGAACGAAGCCTATGGATGCATATTAATAACGTTGCGTTCCCAGTTATGGAAGACTGACACAAAAATCTTAGCTTTAGTTGATTATTTTGACATGTTTTTAACTCTAATTATCAAGATTTTATAGTTTATTTATTACTACGACATTTAATGTAAACAAGGAACTTATCAATCAAGGAGATCAAGAACAGTAGTGTGAAATGTTTTTTTCGTTGACAGCGATTAATGTCAAACTCAAAAGACTAGACTAGGCAAAGCCGGCAAAGTTTAAATAAAGGTAGCTAATTATTAAAAATAAAATCTTTTCATGGCATAATATTGCATTGCAGTTCGCAGTCCTTCGTTTGCTTTTGCTCCGATTTTTGAGCGTTCTGACAGGGTTCTTTCCCCTGATGTCGAAGCGGATACCTACAATGCGTCAATTGCAATATATGTGTGAGTTCATCGAACACAAAGCCGCCATCTCGTCATCGACCAAAATATAAGTTAATCAGTTTAATTAAATCAGCACCTGGATATCACTTGTCATATGTAAGTTTAATGTTTTTACAGTAATTAAAACTGCTTTCTACCGAAGTTTTATTGTCTTTTGTTATATTTTATGTCTAAAGGCATATTGAATTCAGAAACCATACATAACTAAATGAAACATTAATGACTGTTATAACAATCAAGTTCATAATAACTGAGCAATGGCTTATTAAAACTTATTGTTAACTGCATAGGTACTACAAACCCTGAATGGAAAGAGAAATGAAAATAATATATGTCTTTGTATGTACATAGGTATGTCCATCCATTCATCCATCAGCCTTTTAACGTCCACTGCTGGACATAGACCTCCACAAGAATGGGGGATAGTGCCGTAATCGCCACACTTGGCAGGCGGGTTGGCAATCGCAGTGGATGTTGTTAATACTCGAAGGAGTGCTGCTGCCCACTCCCCCGATATTCCCTCAGTCGGCTCTTACGACTCCCATGGGTGGAGAGGGGTGGGACAATTCTAAAGCCGGCCCCACACGGCATAGCCGGCCCCACACGGCATAGGTATGTACCTACATAATACTTAAACTGTGCAACATTTGGTATAGCAAGTAAGTGACTTCAAAGCGAGTAGGTATGAAAGAGGGTATTTGTGTAAATATGTGGAAGGGATACTCCAATGATTCAGACATGTGGTAAGAATGTCGGACAAGCGACTGGTGTAAGAAGAAATGCAATATGAAAGTGGAAGGATGTAGGGAGAGGGGGGACTGAGACTCACTTATCTAGAATAAATCGGTCATGTATTGAAGGAAGGTAATGTCAGAATTATTAATGTTAAGGAAGCGAGAAATGTATGTAAGAATAGAGCCTTTTTGCGCTCTGTTCTCTCTGCCTGGCCCACAACGGAGATGGCGAGATAATAAGTAAGTAAGTAAGTCACTTCAAATTCGCACCCTGTCTTATAACAGTTTACCTTCTGTTTTTTATATCTGTTATGTCATTTCACATTTGTTTTTAGATTATTAAAGAGGATTATCTTTGTGAGGCTTGTTTTCATACAGCTATGCAAGCTGTAAATAGCTACATGAAGATCCAAACCAGTGCGCAGGCCCATCTCATTGCGGTCATATGGAAGTCTTCTTGTTGTGTAGACGATCATTGGCCTACAAGTGAAATCTACCACTGCAGAGATAATTCAGATAGTTGAAAACATAATAGCACCACGTCAACCAAGAAACTTGGGATTAGATCATAAACCCAGGGAAGAATTACTTTAGCATAATTTAAATACTCCTAATGCGGACATATAATGCAGAGAACTTACACACTATACTATCGTCATCTGTGATGGAACATACATTTACTTAAATAAAAGTAGCAACTATATGTTCCACAAGAATTCATATTCTCTCCATAAATATGGAAATCTACTTGAACCATTTATACTTGCGGCATGTGATGGTTATATTTTATACTGTTTTGGCCCCTATAAAGCTACCACGTCAGATGCAGAGATAATGAAATCATTATTTAACAATTGATATTCCTCACTCAACAAACAAAAATATTTTCAACAAAATGACATATATATTTATTCTAGAGAGTCTCAGGGACAACACAATTACAAGATTTATGTTTATATATTTACAGAGACGCTTGGTGAAGGTGAACACCAATTAACTACTGCCAAGGTAAATAGAAGTAGATGTGTCACAATATGCAGATGGGTGGTAGAGGTGGTCAATGGGTACATTAAAAGAGATTATATATTTTTACGATTTGAATTTAAGAACAAGTGGGGAAAATACATTGATTAGAGGGGAAAAATTAAATCAAGGCACATCGGCAGTTGGCAATATTATGTTTATATTTTAATCAATAATGGTTTAACAGTAGAGAAGGCATAAGCGAATATTCCTGCAGCTCCCTAGTGAGACTTCACACTATAGGTTGTTGTGCGCACGTCATGATTCTGGTGTGGTTCCTTGAATGGGCAAAAAAAAATGGAGAAAATAATATATTTGCTCCAGTAGCATTTTTGAACAATATTGTAGTCAGGGAAGATTTCTTATGAAATAAAATGTGTGGAATAAATATGTATTTCATTTTCACTTCTTTTCTATTAGATTTGTGTAGGTATAAGTTGAGTGCAGGCGGACCGCTGAAATAAAGTCACACAGATCCAGTTGTCCGACACTGCAGGTGGAGAGACGATACAGGGCGGATTTGTTTAGTGGGTGAGGGCCCTATACTACCCTGTTCGTTGGCTCTAACAAAGGGGTGTGCGGTTAGGTATATTTTTTCAGGCCTTGTCTTCAAAAGGTATTTTATTTATTTATTATCTATAAACATAACACAAGGTTATTATTGGGTAGACATGTTGCGGTTAGACCTGCTCCAAAGATCAGCAAAGGGAGGTCTGAAATAGCAAATCCGCTAAGGATTATATGTAATGGTCCTACTGAGAATATTGAGAGTAGGGTTCCGATCTATTCAATTTCATCAAATATCGAACTTTTAGATTTAAAAAAATTACTAGTATGAGAATCGATCAATTTTCAACAGATCGATCTCATGAATTCAATATTTTACCTACATCGATCTTAGAGGCTAAGCTTCGAATCGATACGAAAGATTGGTTTTTTGTCGTAGATTAGAAACCCTAATTAAGAATTTGAGAGACTACATGTTTGACAGTAAGTAAATTATAGATATAACCTCGGATATTGTTTTCACTATAACATTGTTTCCACATTACGAAATAATAAAATACTCACACAGTGGTTTTAAGAAATGCCAATAATTAATTTAATACACGAAACATCATTGTACATCGCCTAACAAAAAAACAAAATGACAGGTCATCGAATGTATGGAAAGTGAGCATCCTTCTTTATTCAATCAATCAATCAATTCTTGATTTAATGGCGTTGTTAGACTTAGACTTATAGACACAACTTTGCCAATGTCGAGTAGAGATATCGAATAGACCGTCATCATTGAGCTCTAATAAGGAGGAGGCGTCCTAATCTTCATATACCTAGTAAAAGTGACTTACTTCGGCTGTCGTCCGCCATCTTAATAGTTACGATGACAGCGTAATTTGGATGTGTTCCAATATACACTGCGAGCACTATAAGGTGTGATGTCAATTTAGTATACTGTGAAGTCGTTCCTTTATAGTTAGCTATACTGGTTACTGTTTATAACGGAATGCAGTCCAGTCATCGAGCTCTAATAAAGGGGGAGAGGAAATGACTACAAATTTACCGAGCCAAGTCTTTGAAATCCAAAAATGCCGGAATTTCCGCTAGGGAAGCGCGTAAAAAATAGCGATATCGATACTTCAGTCCTTCAAGTGATCTATAAATTTTTGGGTGGACAAAGGTTTTTTCAATTGCGTAAATCTTTATCTACCTGTACCTATAATTATATCTATGTGTGTCAAATTGCAACCCAATCCATTCAGTCATATGAGCTAGTGGTTGATAGATCAATCAGGTTTGCCTTCTTTTTAAACAAACAGAAAATTAAGGGCGTAACACTATTAAATAGATTTGGGTTGTAAAAAGCATAAAGAAATAAATAATAATTTAATCCTGGGTATAGACGTTCACTCTAAGTCCACACACACCTATATAAGTTTGTGATCTGATGACATCAGGAGAAAAAGATTTGAATGTGAGGTATTACGATAACTAGAAACAAGTATATAATAATATTTTCAGTCAGTCATTCGACGTCCACTGCTGTACATAATAGGTCTCCCTAAGAGAACGCCACAATAAGTGGTCCTTTTTTTTCGTTAACATGGTCCAAAATGCAAGTTTACACACGTCACTGGGGTACCAACAGGATCCAGGGGGAGTGTCGAGCTTGATGTCATACAGGCTCGTTTCTTGTGTTGAGTTCATGAGCCACAAAGCCGACTAAAACATGACCATGAATAAAACATGAAACATGGTGCCTTCTTCCGTCATAATGGAGAGTCATGGGATCGACTACAAATATTCCACACCGACGCTCTAGTGACTACATCCAAGGGTCGTTGGTCGTTAGACAAATGTGATTAAGAATTTGGGATGATCTAAGAATCAGTAGGATAGCTTAGTGGCTTAGAGCACTTCCCCGGATTGGAAAAGATGCGGATTCGATTCCCGCTCCTACTAAAAATATCTTTTTCTTTATTCACAAATAATTTGTACTTTAAAAAGTAGCGGAGCATGTCAATTGCACCACCTCACTCCGAGCACACAAAATTAATAAATGGTC
The DNA here is from genome assembly GCA_948253155.1 of Leucoma salicis. Taxonomy (NCBI): domain Eukaryota; kingdom Metazoa; phylum Arthropoda; class Insecta; order Lepidoptera; family Erebidae; genus Leucoma; species Leucoma salicis. Next base: position 18,605,043 of record OX411816.1, on the reverse strand, counting down.
GGCTTCTTCCCACTATATGAAAATTAGTGACGAATAAAAATCACAAATTATTAGTGGTGGATGCTAGGTTGGAACCTAAATAGCGCAAATTAAATATTTTGAAATAAAGAATATTTAATATATCAATATTTTTTAAAACATCGATATATCGATAGTTGTTGGTTCTTCCTGCATGCCTAATTGACAGCTGACATACAACAGATAAAGGCCTTGTTCCGATATACACTGCGAGCACTGTGATATCACGTGATCAACAGCTTCCATAAATATAACAACGCACTACGGAATATTATTATTATTATTAAATATTGTAAATCAAAGATACCTGAACATAGCAAAAGTAAAGAAATTGTGTTTATTGCAGTGTAAAACCAATACTTTGAATGAAATGAAAATAATGACAGATCAGTATACTGGACTCATTGGGCTTTAATAAGAGTCCCGGTGTTAATAACACACAAATTTGCCTCATCAAAAATTTCTAATAAGGAACGGCCAAATGAATCGTCATGACTTGAACCCCATAAAATGTGGTGGGCATTAAAGTCTCCTAGAAATATAATAGGAGGCGGAACTGATGGAATAATGTATAGAATGTCTGAAACTAATGATGAATGAGGGTGAGGTATATATAATGATATGAAAGATATATCGAAAATATTTACAGCAATGACATTAATGTCAGGGGTGACAGATGGGAGATGAATTTGTGAAAATGGAGATGAACTTGAACACCTCACAAGCAAGGCACAACCAGCATATCCATCTGCCCTGTCATCCCTGAGACAGGAGTAACCGGGAACCCTAAAACGAGAACCAGGCACTAACCATGTCTCCGAGATGGCAATGACAGGTGGCTGGTATTTGTTAATTAAGTAAAGAAGCTCATGCTTCTTATGGTAAACGCTTTTCACATTTCACTGCAGGATAGGAACTTGATCCATAATTGTATTTTGAAAGTAATGTTGTTAGTCTTTGGGCAACGTGGGACGGTATGTTTGAGTTTGATTTTCCAAGTAAGTCAAATATCATATTAAATAGAATTTCCAGGAGATTATCATCCTGGAGTACAGGTGGAGAATTGGAAGAAGAGGGAGGAGTTAATGATTGCAGAAGTTTGTGCAACTTCTGCATATGATTTAATGGATTTGGGGATTGATCTTGATGCTTCTTGGAATGAAATATTTTCTTTTGAGATTAATAATTTGATGGACTTCTGCCTACTTTGCTCAGGACAGTCCCTGTTATTAGCAAATTGATGTCCCGAACAATGCAGACAAGAAGCTTCCGCCTCAATTACACTGCAGGAATCACCTGCATGTGGCTGAGCACAACGATAGCATCGAGGCTGAGATCGACAAAGACCGTTAACATGTCCGAATCTGCAGCAGTTATAACATTGAATTGTGGGGAATTGGTATAATTCGACAGGAAGGCTGGTATGGAAACAATAAATTTTGCTGGAGAGAACTTGACCTTGGAATGTTAGGACAACTGTTTGTGTAGGAGACCAACTTACCTTACCATCTGTTCTAGACTTCTCGTTGAGCCTGCGGGCCTTGAGAACAGAACCACACACATTTGGCAAAATGATAGATTCCACAAATTCATCCATGGACAAATCAATAGGAACATGACGAACTACACCCATCTTAGTAATATTGTAAGTGGAGATTGCGGAAATAAATTTAGAAATTTCTAAAATTTTATTGTCCAAGAATTTATTTACATTTGTCCGCTGTTTTAAATTCAACAGAGATTTTACCTCTTCCAACTTTTTTAATACCATCTGTACAAAGGTACAAACATTGTTTATTTTATTTTTAAAAAGAAACTGCCCAAACTTTATGGGACGGATAATTGTCCCAGCAAGCGGATCTGGCTCAGAACGGGTAACATGAACAATAAATGGACCACTGTCTGTATTGGTATAAGATTTAACACCCACAACTAATCTTGGGTGAAGATAGACGTTCTGAATGGACGCTACGGCTAATTCTTGATCTATTATCGTTTTTTTCGCGTTAAAATTGATCTTATCTTGCTCATCATTGAAGCGGCGTTTAGTCCCAGGTTGAAAAATTGTGCTAGGGGACGTAGCACCAGACCGAGGATCAGGAGGGTCAGGATCCTGTGGATCTAACCACACTTCCTTTTCCATTGTAAAGAATTAGTAAGACTTCCAAGAAAGAAAAAAAAAACAAATGAAAAGTTAAACAAATTAATAAACTATGAACATAAAACTTACCTATGCACAACTACCATAAACCATCTACACTTAAATAAATATATTTAATTCTACACTAATGCAGATATAGAATGAAAAATGTTTAAAATTTAGACCACGATTTAACCGAAGTTATTGAACAAAAACTCTTTCACACGTGTGACAGCTATCCACCGCCATTTTTACATTGAGCTCCTAATAAGGAGGAGGCGCCCTAATCTTCATATACCTAGTAAAAGTGACTTACTTCGGCTGTCGTCCGCAACCTTAATAGGTAAGATGACAGCGTAATTTGGATGTGTTCCGATATACACTGCGAGCACTGTAAGGTGTGATGTCAATTTAGTATACTGTAAAGTTGATCCGTTATAGTTAGCTATACTGGTTACTGTTTATAACGGAATGCAGTCCAGTATACTGATCTGTCATTACTTTCATTTCATACAAAGTATTGGTTTTACACTGCAATAAACACAATTTCTTTACATTTGCCATGTTTGGGTATCTTTGATTTACAATATTCAATAATAATAACAATATTCCATAGTGCAAATTGTTATATTTATGGAAGCTGTTGATCACGTGATATCATAGTGCTCGTAGTGTATATCAGAACAAAGCCTTTATCTGTTGTATGTCAGCTGTCAATTAGGGATGCAGGAAGAACCAACAACTATCCATATATCGATGTTTTAAAAAATATTGATATATTAAATACCCTTTATTTTAAAAATATTTAATTTGCGCTATTTAGGTTCATGTTTAGGTTTATGTTAAAAGAAAAGAATGGGAAATGGACAAAAACAATATCAGAATGGTACCCCAGAGATGGGAAAAGGAGCAAAGGGCGACAACCAATACGCTGGGAAGGAGACTTAAAGAGAACTGCTGGTCCAGAATGGATGAGAATTGCGAGGGATAGGGATAAGTGGAAATCTTTAGAGGAGGCCTATGTCGAAAGACAAGCTGGGGAAAAAAGTACCGATCCATAGTAATACTAACAATTAACTGTTGTAAACTCAGTAATAAAGGCTTATTTTATTTTATGGTGTCAATCTGTTCGACAATGACACATTTCAGGGGTGGCCAACTTTGCTGGAGTAGAATGTCGTAAGATGACCCTCCAGTACCCCCACAAAAGGCGTTGTAGGGGCCGCAGTGGTTTTAGTCGGTAGGGCTGCCATGCAAAATTGGGGGCATGGTGGCGAGCCCGACATACCCCCTGATGCACCCGGCTGGGGGGATGCGTAAAAGCATTTCCACGGCGTCAACAAAAAAAAATAAAAAAACGGGGTAATGGCCAACTTGATTAGATTCAAGAACTACTTTTTACTTATGAAGCCCTATGCGATATACCAATTACACTTTTATTTAAATTTTAAATGAAACAATATAAATTATTTGTGAGTAAGGAAAAAGAGATTTTTTGTACTAGCGGGAATCGAACCCGCGTCTTTTCCAATCCGGGGAAGTGCTCTAAGCCACTGAGCTATAGTACAGATCCTTCGATCATCCTAATTTCCTCATCACATTTGTCTTAATGACCAACGCCATCTATCGAAAACGCATTTACAATTATCCACTATAGTAAGTTTAATTTTGCAATTAAAATTCATACTATTTGCAGGCGCGATTTTTTAAACATTTTGATCTATATATTTTTTTTTTAGCATTTGACAATTAAAAAGTGGCGGAGCAAGTCAAATCTAGACTAAATATATCTAAAAAATATAAAAATATAGATCAAAAATGAAACAATATAGTTCAGAGTTCAGATTACTGTGGTTCAGTGTACTTAAGTCATGGACCTAACATACAACGTTACTACCATGCGTAGTATTTTGAGTAATTTGCGCAGTCAGTTTTTTATATTTTTTGTCCTGTCGTGATCAACTAGATTAATAGCCACGATCGACCAGTCTATCGCGATCGACCGGTCAGCTACCCCCATTGAGATAAAGCTAACCCTGACATATTTACTTACGTACGGAAAAATAGAGATTATCGCCGGATTATGATTGAGTAACTTTTCCGTATGGCAACGGAAGAATAACGGATTATCTTCACAAATTCATTTCAGTACACAAGTATTACAGTAAGATCTAAAGTACTGAGATTAAGCAGATAATGTCACTATGTTAGAACGAAAACAAAACCGTTGGCATTACTGATCAGAGCGTGGTATTTCTTGACGATTTTAAGTGCTGTTTAATAGGCCTATGAAATAAAGATATTTTTGAATTTGAATATGACAGCGTTGAATGAAGGAGATTCACACCAAACAGGTGTGTAAAGAAAGGTGAAAACCTACTTTGACCTTATGCTTATATTATAAACTCACAATAATTTTATTCTACTCCCTTGTTGGTAAAGAAATGTTTTTAATCGTGAGGTCTCGAGGTCGAGGGCAACGAGTATATACTGAAGAAAAGTCGGAACTTCCATACTTTGTGGTCTGTCGGTCTAATGTATGAATGGGCGCTAACTTTTATGTTGCTAAAAGAAAAAACTCACATTCATTCTGCATATCAGTCAACATGTCAAACTACAATTTATTTGACACTTGACAGAAGGGTCGACCGGTCGATCTTGAATCAAAAAAAAAAATATTCAAAAATGTGTGAAACATGGGCACAGCACTGTTTCTCAAGAACGATATAAGAAATTTTTTTTTCGAGTTATGCGACAATAGAAACGAAGATCCTTGATATGTTCCTGATAAACAGCCGGTTTTTTACACTTACCTATCTTTATCCAGGGGAAATCCAGCCAAAGATCATCGTTTTCACCTATCTTTCGACCGGATCGATAACCACAATATTCACACCTTTTGTAATGCATGTTGGTACTTTTCACCGCAATAACAGAACGAAATACGCCAAAAAATCACATAAATAAAACGATGTAATCTTTAAACAAACTTAAAAGTGGTAATTTCATAAATTTTCAACTTTTGATTTGACAAAGAGAAAGAGATTTTGGTTGTCATAAACGTATACTTATTGAATGTACTCTGTGAACTTTGGCTTCTATTGACTGACATCTGTCATAGCCAGTACTATAATTGGATTAATGCATGTAAATGCGTGCCGATAGAGGGCGTTGGTCGTTAAGACAAATGTGATAAGGAGATTGGGTATGTCTAAAAGATAGTACTATAGCTCAGTGGATTAGAGCACTTCCCCGGACAGGAAGGGACGCACGTTCGATTCCCGCCGTACTAAAATACTCTTTTTCCTTATTCACAAATTATAATTTTTACTTTAAGAGTAGCTGAGCATGTCAAGTGCTAAAATATAGATCAAAATTGTTGTTTGTGTTAGAAATATGTTGTGCGCGCGCACGTGATCGTGTGTTTGTGTGTGTGTGTTGGTTTTGGAAGATCTACAAGGCGAAGGTCTGGTGGCCGAGATTATGTTTTAATAAATTTTTCATTTCTTCAACTGGAACTAAGCTATTTATGCAAGACTGATCTATATTTACGAGCAGTAAGAGAATATATTTGAAGCTTTGTATTAGCTCTGTTTTATATAATAGGGCTTATAAAATAGTATTGACGTCTTGTTTTTATAATATTGGCTGATTCTGAAGAAAATCATGAAATAACGAATAAATAATAAGATTTTGTTGCTTTAGTTACTAATGCATCAAATAATGATTAGTTACTATTTACTAGCCTTTATCCGCGGCTTCACCGCAGCCAAAAGCTAGTTTTTTTTGTTATATCTCCGGTTCCGGATATAGTAGCGGGATAAAATGTATACCAGTTTTTCAGTCTAATCAAGAGCTATCAAATAAAAAAAAAATTGCATCAGAATCCGTGCAATAGTTTTTGCGTGATGCGCGAACTAACAAACAGATAAACAGACAAAAATTCTATAAATAATATTTTGTGTTTAGACACGCCTATATAGCCTATTAAGTACCTACAGTAATTTTTTTTTTCAAATATCTTAAATGTACAGACACTGCTTTGTTACAGCTTTATAATAGTAGGTATCCATCCATCTGCCTTTCAACGTCCACTGCTGGACATAGGCCTCCCCAAGAGAACGCCACAACGAGCGGTCCCGTCATGGGGGATAATAATAGTAGGTATAGATATATAAAAGAAATATAAATATATTACAATAGTTGCTTAGAATTTCGACAATGTCGATTTGTTAAAAAATAAATTTTAAAAACTAGTCTCTCTCTCTTGGTTTCATTCATATAACATGGTCACCCTTAACAGCGAATTCTTAAGGAATATCGAAAAGTTATTTGTTTTTTAGATACCGAATATATACAATGTTGATCTATACATATTTATTTAGTAGACATTTATACTAAACGTTAGTGTCTCTGGTTTTTGATTACGTTGTGATCTGAGGTAGCTACAGTCAGCTATTTATTAAGCTGAACGTCAGGATTGAGGAGCCAAATAAAATGCATTTATTTACTAAATTCACTCAGTTTTACTACTTTCTCCATATGCTACAAATGCGAACACACTCACTACTAAATGTTTTTTTGATGTGGAATATAAATTGACCATTACTTCTATAAAAATTCACATGCCTATATATAGATTGAGGAGCCACATTAAAAGTATTGTATATTCTTGATTATCAACAGTACTGGACTCAGATTTTTAGTAGGCACTAGACACAATTACTACTAAATGATAGAAAATTTTCAAAAATATTAGGTAAATATTTTCCGTGTTCTAGGTGGCTCCTCAATTCAGATGTTTGAATTTTTACATTGGTATATCTTTGGATATATTTTACTACAAATTTCAGGTTTGGCCTACAAAATTATTTGCTTTCCTACTAAATATGCCGATGATTTTCCTTTTAAAATCTGAAGTGGCTCCTCAATCCTTATGGACACAAATTTCCATACATTTTAATAGTTTTCTATTAGCGTCAGCGATCATAGAATGCAACTTGGCTAGACCCCCAGGTCGAGGGCAGATAGATATTGGGCTTTTATTGGTTGGCCTGTTTTGCCAACCAATAAAAGCCCAATATATTTTCTGTTTGAAACTGCCTAATAGACGCAACAAGCCGTCTCTTATCCTAATATCTTTAAACGAGCAATTCTTGTATATACCTACTATATGAATCTCGGAAACGGCCCCAACGATTTTCATGAAATTTAGTATGCAGGGGGTTCATCCATCAGCCTTTCAACGTCCACTGCTGGACATAGGCCTCCCCAAAATAAGGGATAGTGCCCTAATCGCCACGCTTGGCAGGCGGGTTGGCGATCGCAGTGGATGTTGTTAATACTCGAGGGAGTGCTGCTGCCCACTCCCCCGGTATTCGCTCAGTCGGTTCTTACGACTCCCGTGGGTAGAGAGGGGTGGGACAATTCTAAAGCCGGCCCCACACGGCTAGTTATAATAAAATATATAATTTTATAATAACTTTACTTAAACATAGCACAATTTAAAAACGACAATATTGAAACAATCACAAATTATTTATATCTGTAATTCTATAATTATACACTATAATGGGCAATCGTAAATATTCATACTTTTATCTTCTGATACAGACATTATTTTGTTACTTTCCGCGTTGAATTTTACTCCCCACACCTATAAAAGAATAAAATATTGAGTAATGATGGCTAAGAATATTTATAACTAACGTACCTAATATTGTATAGACCGTTCGAAAGGCACTTGATTACGTGCACGTCCAGTTGGAGAAGCTAGTGAAAGGTTTCGGCTACGGGTCACTCCATACATTTAGTAACGCCGCGCGGAGGAGGTATTGTACCCCACTAGTCAAACTGTACTTATACTAGGGGTAACACACTCGGGTAACAGCTAAGCTAGGTTTAGCAGCTAGAGCTTCTTTACCTCTGACTATCAGGCAAAATGATCTTATTAACATCCTCTTTTAGCCAGAATGTGTACAGGCCTGAGCAAAGCACCACGAGTATACTCCACGAACGCATTGTAGATATTATTTTATACACCTCTTAATCACAATGCACTGGCGCCATAAGCAACACAGATTGTACTAGTTTTAGTGGCGACCTTTTCACATATGCACTTGTAGTGCGGCGTAGTTACCCGATCTGGGCCCGTAGAATGTAACTCACTAAATCGTATCGACATCGCATCGTGTGATTATCATTGGTTGAGAGATCATCGTGATTAGATGATCGATTATTGCGACATCACGCGACTATGTCTCTACCAATCATAAATAAGACGATACGATGTCGATACGATTTTGTGAATCACACTATAAATAAATCAAATTCCCCCGATTTCCCATTTCATATAAGTATAGTGGATTTCAATCAAAGATGAAAACTTAGTAAACAAAGATACTTAAGTCAAAATAAATTTCAAACGAATACAAATTTTATATGTATTCGATATTTATTTCATGTTATAGTTTCAAATGAGTGTAATATGAAGGCAACAGTATTTTTGAAGATACCGACATCAGAATTGATTGTAGTGAAAACGAAATAAGTATGAAATCAACGATGTATGTTGAGTGATGGTTTGTTTACAATGTTTTCCCTTTTGATTGAAATGTAATATATATATTCTATAGTATTTCTTACCTGATCACTGTGTTCTTTGAATACATGCTGGCATTGCATACTATCCAAGTCCCAAACTCGCACAGTTCTGTCTGCACTGCCTGATGCAAAACGTTTACCATCTGGAGAAAATGCTACTGAGAGGACCCAAGATGCATGGCCTGATAATGTTCCAGCTAAGTTTGCATGAACTCTGAAAAAAATAACAATAATTCTGGCTGCGTCATTATTTGGTATGAATCTTTGTAATAATTAAGTTAACCTGTTACGCCAGATGGCGCAAGATATTTTAGAAGCAATGTGTTATCGAAATTTATAGTTCCGAGCGCACGTCACGATGGCTTAATTAGCAAAGCGTTTGTAAGAGTTACTCAGGAGACATAGATTCAATTCAAATACTGCTAGTGGCTATGATTTTCGATTTCAAATTTTATAGCACTGTGTTCATGAACGAAAAACGTAATATTCTACGATTGGTGTTTCATGTCAATTCACTGGAGACAGATTTAATTGGGTTTCTTTTTTATTAATATTAATTTGATTCCTTAAAAACGAGGCAAATAATGTGATTATATATTAACACAAAGTGTGAACATGTGAAATCGAAAAATAACAGTTACAAACAGGATTTGAACCTGAATTTCCTGGATACCGTTCAGATAGTTTGCCAATTTAGCCATCGTGACAATTACTCGGGATTTCTAATGCTGATTACGATAACACATTCATTCTGAACGTCTTTTTATAGCTAAGCATGTCAAATGCTAAAAAAAATATATGATGTGATTATATCTTAAAAACTAAACAACAACATAGAAAATGTTAAATATAAAAGTGGTATTTTTTAAGTTATAAAACTTAAAAACTACCACTTTTCTTACTTGTACCACTTTCCTTACTTGTACCACTTTTCTTACTTGTACCACTTTTCTTACTTTGTCGTACTTGTAGTTTTTAAGTTACAAAACTTAACAACTACCACTTTTCATTAAAATAATGACTTTATTTGAGTTTGAAAGCAGTCAACATCCAAATTGTATGTACTGAATGTATAATATGGAAATAAATTTGATGGAAACAAAATTATTAAAACCAATCGACAAAATGATGAAAACCAATCTATACATACTGTACATTTTACAAGTTGTTAGTTTTCCAAATAAAGTAAAAATAAAATACTTGTAACTAAATGTGAACATACTACCTACACATCATAAAGTTTCATGTGTCCATCATCTGATGCAGTCAAAAGCAGTTGGGAATCTGGTGAGAAGCAAAGACTTCTGATAGGCATAGCGTGTCCCTCAAGTGCATGCACTAATTTGCCTTGAACCACATCAAATATGCTAATAATACCATCAAGTGCTCCACTTGCTATGTATTTACCATCTGGACTCTAGAAATAATAAAACAACAGGTAGAAAATTATTTACAACTACTGACAATAAATAATGCCATCAGTCTAAAGAAGGATATCCATCAGCCTATCATCGGCCACTGCTGGACATAGGCCTCCCCAAGAGAACACCATAGCAAGTGGTCCTGTGCCACCGGCATCCAATGACTGCCTGCGACTTTGACCAGGTCATCCGTCCACTAAAAAAGATATAATTAGCTTCATAGAAATGTTCTGTCTCAGTTACAGGGTCAATATAAGTCTCGTATCTACAAGGAGCTGTTAAACAAGTTAACATTTTTTTTATATTTAAATAACCTATACCAATTGAATTATATAAATATCTTCAATGGCATTAAACTTTCAGCGATATGGTGGCCCAAACAATGTGGTGCGACCATATTCTGCCAGTATTTTGTTTAGCCAATTTTGTAAGTTAATAAAACCTTTATCTCTAAATCAGGTGCCAGCCATCAGACCCTGGTTTCACGCAAGTCACCTACTGCGAGACACCTTGGTAATAGAGTTCAGACTAAGATCAGGTCACATTCCACAAACAAATTTTATCACATGATTGATAGACAGGCTTCTCCCATCTGCGAATCATGTGATAAAATAGATGATATAATGCATTTATTGACAGAATGTGACCGAATAGAGGGCATTAAGAGCTCCTGATCTGTTCAGTTTTAGCTGACCCAGTGACTGCCTATTTGACCTCCATGACCAAACTAAGGGTTAAACTGGCGACCTTAGAACATGACCAGAGACAGATTTTTTATTCAGGACTGACAGACAACCTGTTCCTGTAAAAGGATGTTATTTGACAACCAGTACCCACTGCTTAATGTGCTTCCAAAGCACGGAGGAGATCAGGTGTCCACAAATAGGTGTTATATTTATTGGTCACCCATCTGACTGCCAGCCGAGCGAAAGTTGCTTAAGCTTGCCGATCGTTCCAACAGCATGTGCAATTAGGCTACAATCTCCGCGCAAAAAGTTAACAAAACCCTGTATAACATAAACAGCTTATGGGAATCTAAATTCACGTTACAATCAATTCAATGTTGTGGGTAAATATTTACTAAGCAAATCCAGGATATTGATGAGACACTTCTTTTTTTCCAGAATCTAATCTAACTACCTTAAATCACATTAACCTCCTTTGGTGGCCCAGTGTTACAGTGAGACTAACTTTTGAATAATGTTTTATTCATTTTCACTCTAGTCTGACTAGAATTGTATTCTACTTATAAATCAACATATAAATTTTAAGGCATCCTTAGACTGTAAGTAAGTAAAATCCTTACATAAGCAACACTTAGTGTGAATTTTCCTCTTGTGTCCAATGTTTGCTCTTGCTTTCCGCTCTCTACACTAAATATCAATATCTTGCCTGCATTGCTGCCAGAAACTACATGTTTGCCATCTGGAGAAAAGGCTAGTGTCCAAACATCTGTAGGCCCTGTCTCCATAGTTTTCAATTTCTCACCATTAGCTAAGTCCCATAATATCAAAGATGAGTCTTGGGAACTACTTGCGAGAGCTGTAAAAAGAAACAGCTACTGCTGTGGTCATTTCAAATAACTAATAAGTGCCTATGAAAACCTCAAAAAGAATTGCCTGTAGCAATACTTAAAAATAAGATTGTAGTTTGTGAGTTGCCCAAGTTTCTCTCAAACTAATAATTTTTATGCATCATTTTATATACTTGTGGAAGTTTTCAAATAAAATACTAACAGTTACAGATAAAAAAAAAAATTTAGCTATCTACAGGCAAATCTGGTATATTTTTTATCAAATCATCACCTTCTTCCATATTTTTTAAACAAACAATATTGAGGTAATGTGGCACCCTATAATGCTATACACTACATGTTACATGTAATTTACATTGTATGTTATCAGTATACATAGTCAATATATATGTTCTGTTTTGAAATAGGATATCAAAAGAATGGAGTATGTCTCGTCTTATGTCTGTCTCTGAACATATTATACTAGATTATTAGGATGAACTAAATAAATAATAATATATCTAAAATGTAATACCAACTTTTGCCATCAGGACTAACAGCAACAGAGATTACACCAAGTGAATGTCCTTCCAATTGAAATTTCTCTTCAACTTTACCATTTTCAAGATGCCACACTTTAATCAGATCATCTAGGCCACCTGTGATCATAAAGTTCTCTGAAATTGTCTGTATGTGATTTATGTCCCTGAAATAACAAAAATATATATTGAAGTTTCAGTTAGCTATATTTTATTTAGTTAACAAAACAACTAGCATATTTAGATATTTTTATATATATATTTTTAGCATTTGACATACTTAGCACTATACATTAAACACAAAGTGAAAAATGTGAAATCGAAAATAACAGTCACAAGCAGGATCCTGCTCATAGCTGTTATTATCGATTTCACATTTTTCACTTTGTGTTTAACAACTAGCATAGCAAAGGAATTAAGTTGTCTACCTCCTATGCTATATAAGAAGCAGGGACTGCTGATAATGGTGACATGATATATATCAGGTCAAGTGAGAGGTGTTATTTAAAAAAATGCTAAGGATAGAAAAGAGTCTGACAGTATCATATGAATCCATAAACTCATTAAAGTTTCTGGAAGATATATAACTGTACCCAAACAATATTAGGTATGCCAAATTAAAATATCAAACAAGCATTTTATCAGAGATATATTATTATGAAGACTAGAAACATATTATAGGTAGGTAGGTAGGGGTAATATTAGGTAGGTTATGGGGTGGCTGTTTGATTCCCGAGTAAAGTGAACCCAATAACAACAATATAGAAGAAATATGTATGCCAACTAATATGCCTAGTACCTATAGTATAATAGGAGCAGCTTCATACCCAATAGTGGGCGAATATCGGGTGTAAAAAAATATACGAATGTTTTAAAATAACTTAAGTTTTAGCAACTTACTGGGAATTTTCATGATTCTCGTCTTCATTCTCCGTCTCTTTAGGTTTCTCATGTTCTGTTTTACCCCAGTCGCAGCACCAGATGGAGTCTTCGTGAGCATTTTCTTTTTTCAAATGTAAATAATACTGAAATATGTGTGCAGTTTGTGAACTTATTGCGTATAATAATCTATTTATTTATATTTTTAATTATATCTACGACTTACCAAAGTTGTTATTGACATAATTAAATATTCATAAAATAATATTTTATTAATTTAATTTGAATCACTGTTTAGAACACCGGGATCGGACGTCCCGTCCTCCTTTAAAAACAACGACAGTAGTCTGTGACAGTAGTAATGACACCTGACAGTGACACTAGTTCTTTTTTTTCTTTTAAATAATGGCTGCTGGGTTTGAGTATTTAAATACTTATTTAGAGTAATTACTTTTTCACATATTTATACAATTAAAAATTACAGGTGAAGTTAAATTCTTATAAAATTAGTCAATAGTCAAAATCATGCCTCAATAAAGTGGCTTATTTACTGGATGGTGCTATGGGGTTTTGAAGACAACACAAAGTGATTAAAAAGAAGGGTTCCGTACAAAATCTATAAAAATATGTCAGATAACCAAACCTTATTTGAACTTCACTAAATTCATCGAAATCATCATCATAATAATATAATTGTCTGATTACTAATACTTATTCATCATCCATCAGTTTTTCAACATCCACTGCTGAACATAGATATTTTAACCGACTTCAAAAAAAGGAGGAGGTTATCAATTCGGATGTTTATATTTTTTTTTTATATATTTTCGGGCATAACTCTCGCATAAGTTTTTAAAAAATTTGAATACATAGATGATATATTTTTTCGTTGTCTGACTTTTTTCGTTTAGGGAGGCCTCCCCGTCATGTACGACATACTCTAACCTATTTTATAAAAAAACACTAAAAAGCACAAAATAAAACATTAAAAAAAAAACCGCCTTCAAGTGCACCCAGGAACTAAAAAGCAATAAATAATTAGTATTTAGATACGATTTCCGTGCTAGACACCTACTGATGTGTTTGAAGCCGGTGCCAAGTCCAAAAATAACAAAAACAATTCATAATAAATACTTAGATAACATTAAAAACATTGGCGCTAAATACTAATTATTGATTTTTAGTTCCTGGATACATTTGAAGGCGGTTTTCTTTTTTTTTTTTAATGTTTTATTGAATTTGAAGTGATAAAACCTTTTTTAAATAGTTACGTTAAAATTTTGTGCATGTTTATTATTTCTAAACTCTCACCTAATTTTGCATTCACAATATTAATCAAAATAATAAGTGATCGATATTATCTAATGTATTAATTAATTAGTGATTTATTTAGATAGTGGTAATAATTATATCGTTATCTTCATTTAATTTTTGCCACATTTAGGGTAAATTGTACACCACCGAAGGAATGTAATATAGTTCCAGTGTCCCGCCAATAAAGGCGGAGAGACGGCACACGGGGGGTTTCTTTAATGGGTGAAGGCCTCACACTACCCTTTTCGTTACCCCGAACGACGGGGTGTGCAATTAGGATTTTTTTTTTCACCTTAACAAAATAAAAAACGGTGAATTGTACATGTTATAATATATATATATATCCACACTGATTCATAATCTTAATCAGTGTGGCTATAACTATAGCTGGGCTAGAATATGAATCAGTGTGGCTATAACTATAGCCACACTGATTCATATTCTTTGTGTAAGTATAGTGTATAGTATATATATCGCAAATACGCATTAGACTGTGCGCATTACTTACTCTTGGAACTTGGAACAGAGGAGTTTTGGCGGGAACATAAAGAAAATAATGTCGTCGCTCTGCATTATTTTCCTAAGATTACGTTATTTCAAGTATTAATATGTAAAAGTGGTGGCCTTTTGCTTATTAACTATTTATGTATGTGCATAAGTGTTCGCAAGTGATGTAGTGCGACATAACGTGTTTTTTTCCTGTTGTCTCCAAAACTAATTAGAAGCTTCAGTAAGGTCGCCATCATCTTACTGAAGCGGAACTTAGACTTGACTGACTAGTTTTATATGACTGACTACGACTTGTTTTAGGAATTAAACTTACGTGTGATGAGAGAGTAACGATGTTTATAAGTTACTGTTAGGCTGATGGTTCTGCCAATGCCTTAAATAAATAAAAACGAAACTAGACGTCGTGGGACGTCTAGCAGAGGTGAAAACATAGAAATTATTTTGTAGAAATAAAATGATCATAACTTGACAAAGTACTCCTCAAGACGAATCGAACGAGTATAAACTCGATAGGGTTGTGTAGTTTCATTACAGAGTTACTGCGGCCACCTTCCAGCTCCATCGTCAGACCCTGGATACCATCTAGAGACAAAGTACTCGTCAAGACAAATCATACGAGCCCAAACTCGATGGAATTATCTCGTTATGCGACTGCTAATCATGAAGTCTCGGGTTTGATCCCCGGGTCGGGCAATGGTATTGAGCTTTTTCCTAAAAATAAAAATTCTCAGTAACAGCCCGGAGTTTGGAAATGTGCCCGGTAGACGTCAATAGGCTCGCTCCCTATTACGTGGGACTTAAACAAGCTGGCGAATCGTGGGTATGTAAGACACCTCTGCCTATCCCTTCGGGGAATACAGGCGTGATGCTATGTTTTTTTTGAGTTATCTCGTTTTATAACGGGGTTCCTATGGCCACCTTCTATCTCCATCATCTGACCCTGGATACTATCTAAAGACAAAGTACTCGTTAAGACAAACCAAATGATTCTAAACTCGATGGGGTTGCGTCGTTTCATTACAGAGTTACTGTGGTCACCTTTCGAAGGGGTTGCGTCATTTCATTATAGAGTTACTGTGGCCACCTTCCAGCTTCATCATCAGCCCCTGGATACCATCTAGACACAAAGTACTCGGTAAGACGAATCTTACGAGCCCGAACTCGATGGGGTTGCGCCGTTTCATTATAGAGTTCCTATGTCCACCTTCCAGCTCCATCATCAGATCAGCTCCATGTCATCATAATATTGCATTGTCACGTGATATACACATGCGTGTAAAATTTCAGCTCAATCGGATACCGGGAAGTGTGTCAAATTTAATTTTGCGAGATTTGAACGGGACAAGTACAATAAAAGAGTCGCCACGCTAACGGCCGATTTTATCCTCCCTCTGCATTAGATGTTTCACATCAAAAATACTCTTGGAACAAAGACTACTGTTGTATACTGTTGTGTATGTTGTATTCCACTTACGGGAGTATCACTTCGAAGAAAAAAATTAGGCATGCTTCTCTATATAGGTGCTCATATACAAAGCCTCTCCCGACCCTCATACTTCGTCCCTGCGACTTCCTTCAGTTCACAGACTAATTAGCGTCAGTTGAACGCTGAGGTAAAATTAGGTTATTTATATAAGAACGGGACTGACACTTGAGAGTCTTTAGCAAAGAGTAGAATAATCTAGTCTTGAGAAGCTTGACACGCATTTGTGAATTTTGAGACACTATGACTATACACACTAATTCACAGGGAGTCAGCATTAAAACTAGCCAATGCCAGCTTTGGTCAAAATGAATTCAACAGAGACAACGCTCTGCAAAAGAAAGGGACAGAATAGACATTCATGCTAATAATCGCATGCTTGTTTATTCTGAACATCCTTTAAACATGTCTACTGTTTAGAAGATTTGTTTTTTTTTAAGACTAGGGATGATTGACTTTTATCAGTTCCTTAAAAATATGGAAATTGTCTAAGATATTTATTCAGCTAATTTTCTCTCCTACACCTTAAATTCTAAGACTATAAAAGTTATTTATATAATTTTAAAACCAATATACATTCAAACGACGTTAGAATTTGCTGGTACGCAATGGCAACTCCTACTTAAATTGTCACTGTGTCAGGGATGCCATATATATAGTTTTATTGGCGTTTATACAGATTTTATACTACGTTACTTATGATATATTTCAATCTACTTTTATACAACAATTTCGATATTAATATTTTTAATAAGATCTAGGAAAAATTAACATCAAATATA
Source organism: Leucoma salicis (assembly GCA_948253155.1). Classification (NCBI taxonomy): domain Eukaryota; kingdom Metazoa; phylum Arthropoda; class Insecta; order Lepidoptera; family Erebidae; genus Leucoma; species Leucoma salicis. The sequence continues at coordinate 18,587,841 of OX411816.1, read as the reverse complement.
ATTAGATTATCACCCATTATGTTTCAAATAATATTATTTTTATCGTTTACACTAGACAAAATTCTTTAGATTAGTTGCAACTGCTCGCACATTATTTTTTAATAACTAATCTGGGAAAATAAAGGATATGTACGTGCTAAAATAAACTTAGATTGTTTTTTACAGAATTCACAGTCCATAATATGTTGCCTTAGCTGTGGCAACATTGTACTAAAAAAGGACGGTTCTTTTCGTATAACAAAAAAAAACTTAATATGGCGGATTTGCTCATTTTCATTCGCAATACGATTTCCATTATCTAATTTTCTCATAATTAATAATCTAAATTATTTTGCTGACTGCTATTATAACAAGAGCAAATTTTTGAATTATTTTCTAAAGTTCATTTCGTGTTTTTTTACGCGAAATAGACGCTTGTGGATTGTGTAACAAATTTACTATAAGTTGAATTAAAATTTGTGTTTTTTGTTGGAAACACCTGTTATTGACGCATTTCTACATCATAGAAAGAAAAATAATTTTAAAGTGCGCAAAATGCGGGGTAAACTCCAAAGAAGATTCTGCTATGCAATTCCACAGGTTTCCTCAGCCATCCTGTATCAAGTAAGTAAATTATTAGACTGCCGTTCGTAACTTGATTTAACAGTGGAGGCGACTAGGGGTAGGTAGCTATTATCACCCACCAGTAAGTGGTAGGGTTGGGGACTACTAGGATATCGACTTATTATCGGTCTCGACAATTCGAAAGGGCGAAGAATGTTGTTGGACCACTACAGTGGGCACGGTGTATCTACGGCATGTTTGTTCCGGGCCATAAGGGCGGCCAAGAAGTATCTACGGGGTCCACCACCCATCAACCAAAAAATAACATAAGAAGAAAGCTTATTTTGTTGGCCTTTGGATGATTCTAATTTTAATTTGAAATAATAACATGATGCTCACGCTATAGTAGTCATTTCCGTTAGAAAACCATTATTTTCATCTGAAAAAAGACGGAGTTACTCTCAATTAGAGGCTAAAGAAGTTTTACTTATAAGATATATATGAAAACACTAATTTTTCAGGGCAAAAGTTTGGGCAAAATATTGTTTTCCTAACGATGATTGCACTTCCAAATGAATTTTTGGATAAATTAAATAAGCAGCATATGATGCTTTGTGGTAAACATTTTGATGACTCATCATATACAAGTAGTGCCAGAAAAAGGTTAAATTTATTTGCTTTACCTATTGGAACACAACATATACCTATTAAACCAATTAAGAGATAACGAGTATAATCCATCCACTTCCAGTTAACCACATGATACTGATGTAAGTATACTAATATATGTGTTCTTAAGCTTTATTATATTAGTTTCAACAAAACTATATTCACCTATTATATAATTTCATTTCTTATTTTGAGAAAATAAAAATATACATATATATAAAAAAATAAGAAATTCATATTTTTTTTTTCTCATAAAGGTCATTCATGTTATTCTTAGATAATATCAAGTGTGAAGCCATACTGTATAACAAATATGTAACTATTTTAACCAACTTTGTTTTTGTTAATTTTATTGTATGTATGACTTGATTGGCATCCGTGTGTAAAGGTAAGGTTCTGGCAGAAAACCAGCGCCTGACACTTTAGCCTGGCATAAAGCTGAGCTGGAAACCTTTTTAGCACTGGCGTGAGACATACATTGTTTTTAGTTTGACTTACATTGTATATGTTGTACATTTTGTTTGTCTCATACTTGTAAGATAAATAAATTTGTTCTTTCTTTCTTTCTATTAAAGTAAATATATAAATGTTAATATATAGTATTTCTTCTTTCATATAAACGATTATTAGGCATTACCGCTTTTAATACTACTTTACTATCTAAAAATCTGCCTGCTTAGGCTGTCAAAGCTGGTAGTAAAGTATGCCTGCTCTACTATCTTATAGACAAAGAAAGCAAGAATATTTAGTGTATCCGGCTTTCATTCCTACCAGAAAATAAGGGATTTCATTTTAAGCCATAATACTTGTTTTTTACAGAAATTACCCAAAAACAAAGGAATACTACAAGATTTGTATGTATATACATAGGTGCTTTAACTTTTATGGCAATTGGAGTTCGTAAAAATTGGAAACAACCAATAGCTTTTTATTTTTTTGGAACTTTCGTCACTTGCGACTAGATTAGCTGTACTTGTCAAAGAGGTAAGTTTTTCTTATAATTTATGAATATTTATGTAGCTATTGCTTGTGCGCAAATAATTATTAGGGATGATTACAATGCAAATGTTACGGGAGTTAGTTAACTGTCATTTTCATTACCTAACTTTATTATCTTTACTGTTGTGTGATTTGAATTGAGGGTATTTTTGGGAACGAAATGAAAATGACAACTCAAAACTTAACAATATTTTGCTACTCTTCCGACAAATCCAATTTTGAGATAGAGTTTACAATCAATATTTATAGTTATAAGAATCTTAATATTTTTGTGATTGAGTGCGGTTTTTTAAATAATTAGAGATAAGTAATAAGGGCATTAAGCACACTTAGGTACTCAATATTTTGAATAATACTGATGGAAGAAATATATTAATTTTAAAATAATTGCAGGATATTTACAAAATATATTTCTTCACTTATTAATCAGAATTATTTTATTTATATAGTTTTAATGAAATGCTAAATCTATACATATAATAAAACTGAAGTGTCTGAGTTAATTAATGTCTAAATAACAGCTTTTTACTTCATGCATATGATACTATATATTATGTTACTTATAACAAAAGCAATGTCTGTCTGTCTGTCCGCCTGTTTGTTCCGGCTAATCTCCGGAATGGCTGGACCAATTTGGATGGGACTTTCACTGGCAGATAGCTTACATCATTCGATTTCAATGAATATCTTAAAATATATCGCAGTTTTAAAATAACCTCAAGGCAAAATAATGATCAAGTACTGATGTTAGCATTAACCCAAAGCAACTATTCAACGTAGACGAAGTCCCGGGCAGAAGCTAGTTTATTATATGATTATAACTATTAAATAGGTACAATGGTTGTTTGTTCCGTGAGTGCCTGTGATGTAAACTGGGGTTTCTGGTGAAATAAATAAAAACGAATTAACTATGTTTGTTTTAATCTATTACTTATGTCTGTTTTGTTTTATTAGATGAAGATTTTTTTTTTGCATTTAGTGGCAGACGAGCCACGGTCCCTCTGATGGTAAATGGTAACCGCCGCCCATGGACTCGACTATACCGAGAGTATTGTCAAGCCACTGCTCACCAATTCATTTCACAGATGAAATGAAATATAAACGGCTATCTCCTGCTACAGCCAAAACGCAACGATGTGCTTCATGGCCGGTCACATGGGAGATGGTGGTACCAACCCGCTTGGGCCGGATACCAAGTGAGTACTCCCACTTGGTACCCAGCCCTACCACCAGTCTTGCAATGGATGATAACCTTTTTAATAGTTTTTTAACTAATTTAAATAAGTAACAAAAATGGCATCAAATATATCATGAGTGTTAAAAATAGTGTTTCTTCTTGATATGTGTGTGTATATTATTTTACAAGTGCAATATATGATAAATAGAGACATTTTAAGTTTGAAAAATCAGTTGTTCTGCGTGAAACGAGAGTAATACACACCTCAACGCTTCGTTTATGAGGCATGCAAAATAGAATGTTAAGCACCTAAAGCATGTTTTTTCAGTTTCTAAAACTATAATTAATGGTTTGGTTTTGTTGCAGGAGTTGCTAAATGGAGCCATAATGAAGAATTCTATAATTTACCTAGATAATAAAAACCAAAACTTTGTTTTCGCTCCTGCATTGAGCAGCATCTTAAACCTAAAAACAAAAAATGAAAGTCCGTTTAGCTGCTCTAGTCTTAAGCCATTCAGTTGCAGCAGGAATATTTTCCAAAGCAGCCCAAAGTGAGTATTTAGATAAGTCCATATTTTATATTGATAGCATTGTGGTTTCATTGGCCTTTTAGACGTAAATGTAACTGATAAACATGATGTGTTAGGGTAGATCTATTGGTCAGGCATAATGTTAGAACTTTGTTAGATTTTTTCAAGTGATATCGGATTGGACAACCACCCCCTCCTTCCCTCCTTATTATTTTAACTGACCACTTCCTCATCTCCTTCAATATCATCATTCCTCTTCATGTGCATAGCTTTTCTTGGGGTGGAGTACTCGCGAAGGTTGCCTTTGGTCTATAGGCTACCACGCCAACCACTCACGGGGTGACAAACTTACCGTTTTACTCACCATCAAGCCGTACAGCCTAGTATAATTATGTGTTATAAACATTGATGTATAAGCAAAAACGTAGCATCACGCCTGTATTCCCCGAAGGGGTAGGCAGAGGTGTAATACACACCCACGATTCGCCAGCTATGTTTAGGTCCCACGTAATAGGGGGTGAGCCTATTGCCGTCTACCGCGCACATTTCGAATTCCGGGCAGCTACTGAGAATTTTTATTTTTACGAAAAAGCTCTATAACACTGCCCTCTACACCCGGGAATCGAACCCGGGACCTCATGATCATCAGTCGCTTATATTACCGCTGCAACACAGAGGCAGTTGATGTATAAAACAGAGAAGATCCACAATTAGGCACTAAAAGTGTTCACTATAAATGAGTGCATATTACACTTTCCTGCACTATTTCGTTTATTATTGTTTTCCGCAACATATCAATGTGTCTAATAATACCAAAATCTCTTGAAAAACTCATTGACTATCTCTTTTTCTCTCGTTCTTTCTGAATAGTGTCATTAAGCTCATGCACGCAGTTAAAAGTTGTTATCTAGTATATATAAAATTCTCGCGTCAGTGTTTGTCGCCATACTCCTCCGAAATGGCTTTACCGATTCTTATGAAATTTTGTATGTATATTTAATAGGTCTGAGAATAGGATGTAAACTATTTTTCATACCCCTAAGTGATATGGGTGGTTCACCGCAAATTTTTATTTTTATTTATTGGACAAAATTTTTTATTTTTTTTTTATTCACCATTAAAAAATACATAAAACCCAAAATTTTCATCCTTCTACTGCCAACCCTTATTTTTAATAGCGATTTTAATACTTTAATAATTTTCATTGCAAAATATTCATGAAAAAATAATATGGCGATACGAATTTCGCCGGGTAGATAAGAGTAAGAGTAGTTATTTTATAAAATCATACATACATATTGTCACGCCTTTGCCCCGTAGGGGTAGGCAGAGACCTCTTCTCTCCACTTGCTACCATCCTGACACACATCTTTCGCTTCATCTACTTTCATCAGCGCTTTCATGCATGCTCGTTGATTTTGAGTACTCTTAACCTGGCCATCCTTAAGAACGGCTCCGATCTGGTCAAAATACGTTGCATCAGATAGGTGGTCGTAAAGACAATTGTGACGTGGAGATTGGGTATGGCCGGTCAGTGCGATAGCTTAGCGACTTGGACACTTCCCCGGATTGAAAGGGACGCATTTCGAATCCCGCTCGCACAAAAGTTATCTTTTTATACATTCACAAATAACTTGTAATCTGTAATAAGTCTTTAAAAAACGATTAAACTAATGCCAATTGAAATATTATAGAAATCGGAATATCTAAAATAAGTCTAGAAACTATTAAACTAATGCCAAAAACTCTTTAACTCCTAAACATAATTAAAATTATTTTGTTAAAAACCAACTTTTTGCATGATGTTATTGTACTTAATTAGCTACATCAATGGTTACCATAGCAACGGTTGACGTGACGTGAAATTTGTGTTGTTGTGATAATGAGTGTCTAATTGGGTTGGACTACTACATCAAAATTATAATATTGTCCAGAAAATAAAATGTCCTGAAACTTCAGTTTTCCTTGGAGAATGTAGGGGGGGTATCATGGAAGCTATAAATTATATACTTTTATTTAAATTAAATAAGTCTGTAATCTTTTCTGATTCACTAAGTGCACTACAAACCTTAATAGGTAACCCTATTAAATCTTGCCCCAGAAATTGGCTGATCCTCAATTCCAAACAGTTATTACTGAAATGTTTTCTTCTAACTTACACTGTCCACTTAGCTTAGGTTCCAGGTCATAGTGGAATACTTGGCAATGACAGGGTAGATAGGATTGCTAAAGACTGTAATCTGTGGTGACAAAGTTCCTTTTAAAAATTATGCTCAAGATCTCCTTCTTCTTCCTAGTCGTGACTTACAAGCTAGATGGACAAAAAGATGGTGCATAACTAGTAAACGTTCAGGCACCAACTTCGCTAAGTACCAATCTGAGATTATACTTAAACCATGGTTTTCTAAATTCAAATGTAACAGGAGAATAGCTTTGTCTATAATAAGCATGAGATTTGGACATTGCTGTTTTCCTGTCCACCTTAACAATATCAGGGTAAGGGACTCATGCCTTTGTGAATGTGGGGTTGACATAGGAGAGTTGAACCTTATTTCACAGTCAATGTTAAAATCTTGACATAAAGAAAAAAAATGCTTTCAAGGTGCTCAAAATGTAAATTTGACAGTATTTTACATTAATAATGTCTAATATAGTAATCTAATATAATTATACAAGTATGCAGGAGTCAGATCCAAAAATAGTATATTAAAATAAGTTACTTTGTTGAAATGGTGACCGAATGACTGAACAAAGAAGGAAAATTAAAAATAAATACAAAATTGTCTACTGTTTTCACACCAATGGCAATCCAACAATAAAAAGTCGATTTTCTTGTAGCTTGATATCAGGGCTATCTCCGATTAACGGGTTATCCATTATTTACGACAGACCCTGTATAGATAGATACAAATGATACATAAATTACTTATTTACCAGACGTTTGCTTACTTTCAGATGAACTACCACCAGATGCTGTGGCGACTGCTACGGTAGTATCTAATTTGAACAAGTTATTTGACGCGATGAATGGAAACACGCCAGATAGAAAAAGAGGAAAACCGTTTCTGACTAATATGTCTTCAACTTCTTTTTATTTAAACAAATGAAATACTTTTTTAACGAATTAAAGTTTTTAGGGGCTAGGAGTAAACCCCCATCACAAGATGGCTGGCTGAGAACTATAAATGCCAATGAGAAAATATTTTATAATTTAAAAAAATATAATGTAGATAATCTTTCTGTTCGCAGGGTTAATCAAGATCCTCTTGAAAGCTGCTTTGGATGCATTAGGAGCAATTGTGGGTGCAACACAAACCCCACTTGTGTACAATTTGTTGCAGCATTGAAAACCAGTATAATGACGAATCTCATCAATAATAATAAAAACAGGAATTGTCTTGATGGTAATAACAATTTACTTAATAATTTTAAGATATTTCTTCGTAAGGGTTGTGAAATAACAACCAGTACTGGATATCAGACAGTAACAAGCTCTTCTGCATCTTATTCCGTTGAGATTGCAACCAAAGATGTAGAAGAGTATGAAATGCTACAGTGTTCTGGAGAAATGCAAGCATGCGCATACGTTTGCGGCTGTATAGTAAAAAGTGTGCCATTAAATTGCAAACAGTGCCAAATGCTCATGCTTGCAGATCCAAACACTGAGTTATGTCATCTATTTACGTCTTTTAAGGAATATGATGATGTTAACAGCAGGTTAAAATACGTTCAACCCAGTTTATGCAAACTAGTTGAAAACGCTGCAACATTAATTAATAATTATTTAGAAGGATATTCTCACATAGATAAAATTAAATTCAATTTGGTACAATGTAGTGAAATTTTAGATAGAGATTGGTTGAAAGGTTGTGAAGCACACGCTGAAATAAATTTTAATTATATTATTACTAGTACAATTACCATATTAGTTAAAAGGTTTCTTAGGGTAAAAAATCAAGGATTTGTTGAAGAAGCGTCCAACAAATCTTTAGCGCGGAAAATAAAGACATTAAAAAACATTGAATATATTGTCTTTCTTAAATACATCTAAATTTTCAGGTTGCGAGTGATTTTTTTGTGGCTGGTTTGGAGATGATTAGCAACAATGTGACTTGGATGATGACGAATTTTAAGAATCATGTTTAGTATGATTTTCTATAATCTAGGTCTGTATTTTATGTTTATTTTCTGCTTACGTATTATGTTTGTCCAATGTAAGCAGTACATTCCATTACCATTTTTTTTGTTTAGTCGGGAAAGATTATATCCAACCGCACACTCCATAGTTCGGGGCAACGAACAGGATATTGTGAGGCCCTTACCAGTCTAACTAAATAAACCAGTCGTGTGCCGTCTCTCCACCTTTATTGGCGGGCCACTGGAACTATGTTACATTGCTTCAGAGGTAGTACATTCCATTACCTGGGTGTTCAGAGAAAGGACTCCGAAAGTACTGCGTGTAAAAGAAAACTCGAATATATGTTTTTGCCAATCCATCTGGCATCATCTATAAGTGGTGTAGTAGGCTAATCATCGTAATATAAATCATTTACTATAACTCTAACTCCACTATTTTAGGAAATTTTATGAAATTTTACCCATGTTCTTACCTCAACCTTAAGGGAATATAAATGGTACGTCCATTACAATTTACATGTAACTTGTTTACTTTCAGCAGAACTACCACCAGATGCTGTGAGAATTGCTACAATAGTGTTGGATCATTACATTATAGAATTGTGGCAGTCTTCATTTCGTACACTTCGCAAATAAAATGCGAGAGAGTCGCGTTGGTACAGCCACATTTTATAGAAATCGGCAAACTACGTAGGAAACTAGTGTCTAGCAATGTCGCTTTCGCCAGGCCCTGACTCCAAGAGGTAATGGCTTGACGTCGTGGTAGATAAAATGCATGTCAATGGTCTCTCACTAAGGATGCCGAAGGCAAAGAGAAGTAGTAAAAGTAAGAAAGCGGACTAGAACCGGGATTAATGCTAAGATGATGATGATTGTGATATTATAGAATAGATAATTTTTTGATGCAGTGTAAAACAATAAAATAAAATAAAGATTACGTCACGTATAAACACTTGTTTTATTTCCTTGCAATTTTGTTTTACTAGTCTCCTTGTAAGCCATAGAAATATAGAATTTTCGTTTGTTGTTTTAGCATAAACTAATTAATAGTTTATGTTAAAACAGCAAACGAGAATTCTATATTTCTAAGGCTTAAAAAAAGTATCTCTAATGACCATTTAAATTTACCGCGCTAAGAAATAGTTCCTGGCGACGGAACTAGACGCGCTGTGTTGGCAAATATAAAGTATGGAGCGGGCGTTCTTCTCTTGAGTAATATTGTTCTGTGCACTAATTAGTCTGTGATTCCACTCGTCCCGCCAAAAACTTTGTCTTGACTTCAACCAACTTCAACCGAGAATCGATTCTGAGGTCTGAGAAGATGAGTAGGTACTTTACTTCTAAATTCTGAAACGCTCCTATAACTTATTGTTTACTTTTATAAAGTGTTAAATCCAAAATAGTATGTAATTTTTTTCTTCATCGCTTTTGATGATGGTGCGGAGGTAGTAGGTACCTAATAAAAAACAATTGTGACAAAGACCTCGTAATAAAATATATTGCTGCAGCAGTCAGGCAGGCTACTGGCCAGTTAGCACTTAGCACTACCAAAATTTTGTTTGCTTGGATAAACCGTTCTGGTTGTGTGTTGTGCCAGCCAACCTTAAATAGAAGTTATATAGGATATTGACTAGAGAATGATGGTATAACAGATTGTGTCAGAATCAGATGCCTTTTCATTTCTTTGTTTCACTAATAGGCAATCAAATCCGCAGAGGACCTTAGTAAAAAGCAGTTGGTAAATACTAAACCATTTGCATCGGTTCGTCTATAAGCTAAGATTGCTGGAGCTGTGGGTTTGTCATCAATAAATAATGAAGTTACAATGCCAAGTAGAAGTTATAAATAGACTACAATGCAATTTAAATATAAGATCAAATGGGAAATACTTAAAATCAACTTTAGCTCTTGGAAAAGAACCAAGACAAAATGCTGGTTATTTTATAATACATTTCTCATCCACAAACAAAACTGGGTCAAAGTATAATGTGAAAAGATTAAGCAAAGTGTTCTCTAAATGCCTCAAAGAAGGTAAAACAACGTTGAGATTTGATGAACCACCTCATGATTTGTGTGTAAAAGGGGAGGCCATACAACTCATGTGTTTCATGAGATTGTTGAAATCTTGCATAACTGGGGAAGAAAATGTACAGATTGCTCCATTATCGAGCTTAAGTGTCACACAAAAAGACCATGCACCTACTAAACTTGTAATATCTACAAGAGATGAGTATCCACTAAAAGGACTTCCAAGAACACTAGAGAGCCTATATATTAATGGATTAAATCTATGTAACTTTCGAAGAGATATTTTATTATTAAAACAACTTACAGTATTAGATTTAAGTAATAATGCAATTGAGAAACTGCCTCCTGAGTTTGGTAAGTCACAATAATTGCTATAATAAACACATTCCAATATTTTTATGGGTTTTACTAGTGACTTGGCCTGCTAATTTACTATTGTTACAAATTTAATTTTCAAATTCAAAATGTATTGTCAATATAATATTCACCAATTTGTGCTCAGTACAGTCAACCTATCAAGATTCAAATTTTAATTAAAATGGAATTATTACAATCAACAGGTAGAATGCCAAACCTATGTGAGCTGCATTTATCAAACAATCAAATTGGTGTCAAGGGTGAGGTTGACTGGAGATGGTTACTGGGTCCTGAGGTAAAAACTATCATTATCTAAGTACCTATTTGATTGACTTCAAATCATGTTCTGATATTGAGACTAACTAAAAAGCAGTCTCTTTATCATTCCAGTCTAAAATTTAAAGATACTACTATACTGGTATGAATGATAGTAATTTTAAATCCTTGCCTTGCCTTGAATATAGTTAAATAAAATAATAAATAAAGATATTATTCATGGACATTTTCACACAACATCCTCTAGTCCCAAACTAAGCTTAACACTTGTGCTATGGATACCAGTTTATGGATATAATACATATATTACTTTTTTTGTAAATACATACATATGATAGATAGAAAACACCCAGACTCAGTACAAATAACTGTGTTCATCACACAAATAATTGCACTGAGTGGGAACGGAACCCACAACCTCGTGTACGGAAGTTGGTTACATTACCAACTAAGCCATGAGACCCATCAAGTTTAATCATTGTTACTAAACATATTTATCTAAAAATAATCTGAAAACTCATCGTCATCACTCAATAATTGTATTGATGTCCGGTACCCTGTGACTAAGAATTCAAAACCACCATTGTCTATGACATTTTTTAAATCACGAGATACATAGTAGAGCCTTGCTTGCCCCAGCATGAATAGATCGGGTTGGACTGGAGATTCGGATTAGGATTTCGATTTCACATTTTTCACTTTGTGTTTAATGGACTGGAGAAGTACAACCTTCTCACATAAAGTAAAACAATGGCAGTTGCTACTGTTGTCCACTGACTACCGGTGGCTTAATCCCCATCTCATCCTCCTTATTATCCTTGCTATCCACCTCCTATCCCTTTCCTAGTATATAGGTATGCAACAAGCGAGTGTGTGAGATGTCTCTGGTGTTGCTAGCGTCTATAGGTTACTATAGATAGGCTGTATGCTCGTTTGTCACCCTCATAGTATAAAAACAAAAAGTTACAAAATACGTTTTCTTTGATGACAAGTGTCCTCTGTTAATATATTCTTTTAATTTTACAGATTACAAAAAAGCTCAAGCTGTTAGATTTAAGTGGAAATAAATTGGGATATTTACCAAAATCAATTTGGAAACTTCAGAGACTGGTTACACTTAAGTTAGATAATAATTTGCTAAACCATTTACCAGCAACAATTGGACGTATAACTCAATTAAGGTCAGTTATACTAACACTGTCACATGAGCCCTGTCAACCTGTTTGTGATTGCAGCTCATAGAATTGGCTAGGGTACAAAAGATCTGATGATCCATTACTACATTGAGTGGATCCCCATTTAAAGCCGCCTGGAGACCAACAAATTATTTGTCAAATTTTACATGTTGGTAAAATTTATTTGATAATCTGAGGCTTGCTTGACGTATTTGTTAAACAAAATACACTCATTATTTGTTGAAAATTTGAAATTTGACAAACACCTTGGTCAAACAAATTTGATCGTTTATAGGCGCTTAACAGACATCCATCTATCATAAACAATCCGTTGACCAATCACGGTAATCTGTCAACCAATCACAGTGATCTCGATACGGTCGACACGTGACATATGATATTCTGCCTAACCCCCCTGATCAATTTTTTTTTCGTATTTATACTAATTATGTATTTAGGTACATGTCTGTATGGGTTTCACGGAATCTCATATCTCACAATCGACATCGATCGACTCGCTTGTGATTGGTAGAGAAACCGACGCGTGATTTCGCAATAATCCGTTGGCCAATCACGGTGATCTTTCAACCAATCACAGTGATCACGATACAATCGACATGTGAGATATGAGATTCTGCCTAACCCCCCCGGTGTGCAAAGATTTCAAAATGAATTATGTTACTAGTAGTCATCTTGTTGCATTACTGACATCCCCATCACCAAAATTAAATTATAACTGTAATATTGGGCATGGTGATAAATTAATTGGAGCAGGTGTAGAGATAGCCTATTTATTAAAATACTAGCACACCTATAATAGCCTTTGAATTAGTATACAATATGCAAATTCGGACTTAATGCAATGTCCATAATGTCCAATAGGATGTGTTTTAGTAGTGGATAGACTGTGCTTCTCTGAATGCGATTGAGCCGTCCCCGTCAGCAACAGTACAGTACTGCTAATAACACTGACTATGCACTTAATGCCGCTGGACTATGCTCAAAGGATGTATGAGTAAGGACTCAAAAAAATAAATGCCTATTACCCTTTTTCTTTTTATGTTTAGGCGGGAATATATGTACCTAACCGCACACTGTCGTTCGGGGCAACAAACAGGGTAGTGTGGGGCCCTCACCCACTAAAGAAACCCGCCGTGTGCCGGCTTTATTGGCGGGCCACCGGACCCATATTACATTCCTTCAGTGAAATTACCAATATCCTATGGATACATACAATCTTCATTATACAATCTCTAGGAGAAATTAATCATTGAGATTCATTAAAATCCGGTGAACTACTCAAAATTGCCTAGTGATCTTCTTAATAATATGTATATCTTTCTGTTTCAGATACTTAACAATCTCACAAAACGAACTTGCTTCTATACCTTGTAGTTTACTGAAATGCCGGCTAGACTACATAGACTTATCAGAAAACAAGTTTGAGATTATAGAATCAATACAGCCACTGCCACAGAGCACTTGGGAATGTTGCGGTCTTGTAGACTTGGCTTCGAAAGTGGTTCTAAAGCAAAAGATTTATTATGCTTCCAACATAATACCATGGACGCTGGTTGAGTTATTAGATAATGCAAATATGTGTATGTGTGGGACGCCTGTGTTAAACAACAAAGTGTGCATGAATACTAAGTTTTTACTGACAGACTATTTTAGTGTTGTAGTGTTAAGTGACAGAAAAAATACTGTTACAGTCCAGTGCTATTTTTGTTCTTTAATGTGTTTTAATAGATTTAAATAGTCACTGAATAAAACAAGAAAATGATTTCGCAATTAAGTTATTTATTATTTAATTAAGGCCATCAAGCTTCCAACTGACTTCGGAAATGACTGGCGCTATCCGTAGATGCGGCTCTGTAAAAGTAAAAATATTAATGAATAAAAGTGCATGAAGAAATGAAAACTAGTTTTATTTTATTAAAAAAATTACTGGTAAAAATCCGTACCGTCGTTGGTGGCATGAATACTAGCAGCAGTAATCAGTGGGAAGATCAATATATTGAATAAAGTCGTAGGCAAATTGGTTAGGTACACCACCTTACTCACTAGTCCAATCAACAATATGGTGAGTTAACATTTACAATTTGACGAGTACCCTGTCTAATATCTTAGGAAATCGCGGCACTTAATTCAATAGTCACACCATAATCTAAATGAAAGAAGTTCGGTCTTCTTTAATAGATGCGGAAATATTTATGTGTTCTCTTCACATTTACAAGACCCAATTTAACCTTAACCTTATTATATTAACACATTAAAGTGCATTTTATCCAGCAAAATTTATCTAAAGCATAATTAAAAAATATATCGGCAATCGTGTAAAATAATATACAATGTATCATACTAACCAAGAGTTGCGATTCCCTGTGGAATCACATTTTGGCCTTCTGTAATAGACATAGCAGCTATACTAGCATTAGTCGCTTCTAACACAAGCTCATTAGTCCATATATCTTTAAAACTTTCTCTCATATCTTTTAGTACATTCTCCAGTGATGTCTGTAACGTGAGTAATATTTATGTTTAGTTTCGTGTAATATTTGTAAGGGACCGCCGCTCATGGACTCATGGCAACATTAAGACTTGCAAAGTCGCTGTTCACCATTTCATTTCGCAGATTCCGCTACAACCAAAACAGAGCTTTTTAACGGTCGGCCACACCATAGCAAAAGAAAAGAAGTAAGTTATCTTCATACAAACGCACCGAGCGATTTGCATGTGTGCGTGCCAGTACCTACGAGTCGCCGCAAGTACACAATGACAAAATTTAACGTCAATGCTGCGCGGTCGTTTCGTACGCATTGCCTTGCGCCCAGGCCTCAATGGTCGCCGCTACCGCTCGGTATTTATTTATTCAAGCTCAATGATGGCTACATATCGGAATAGAAGATACTTTAGTGTATTTGGATGCCTCAATAACCATTGTAGTGCTCCTCGTGGGGATGATAATGAAACGTCGGTGAGCATTGATTATATTCGTATATTACTTTATATCGCGTTCTGTGGCCGACTGACCTTACATACTAGCCTGCTTATATATATATATATGTGATTGCGACATTATAATATGCAATTCGCACAATCACCACATACACCCCGCTCTAAAAAAAAAATGTTTACTATCATTAAACATCACAAAATACACCAAAAAAAAAAACTAGACGTCGTGTACCATCATCTACCAGATGTGAAACATTGAAATTATTTAAATGATCATAACTTGACAAAGTACTCCTCAAGACGAATCAAACGAGTATAAACTCGATATGGTTGCGTTGTTTCATTGCAGTGTTACTTTGGCCACCTTCCAGCTCCATCATCAGACCCTGGAGACCATCTAAAGACAAAGTACTCATCAAGATGAATCAAACGAGTCCAAACTCCATGGGATTGCGTCATTTCATTATAGAGTTACTGTAGCCACCTTCCAGCTTCATCATCAGATCCTGGATACCACCTAGGGACAAAGTACTCGTCAAGATGAATCCTACCAGCCCAAACTCGATGGGGTTGCGCCGTTTCATTGTAGAGTTCCTATATCCACCTTCCAGTTCCATCATCAGATCAGCTCCATGTCATCATAATATTGCATTGTCACGCGATATACATATGCGTGTAAAATTTCAGCTCAATCGGAGAGGTGTGTCAAATTTAACTTGCATGATTTGAACGGGACAAGTACAATAAAAACGTCGGCTTAACTCTGTCGATGGAGACCTTACACTCCTTACCATTTACCAAAATGGTGAACACCTTTTTGCCTCTTTCTACAACCTTGTAAGGACCACTATATGGCGGCGTCAAGGGTTTTATCACAGTGTCTATTTGGATATTTTTATATATATTTTTAGCATTTGACATGCTTAGCACTATACATTACACACAAAGTGAAAAATGTGAAATCGAAAATAACAGTCACGAGCAGGATTTGAACCTGCATCTCCTGGATACCGCCCAGATGCTTTGCCAATTCAGCCATCGTGACAATTGCTCCTGACTGCTAATTTCGATAACACTTACTTTTTTTTTTTACTTAACGTCTTTGGGTGACGTATGCGCCATCTGTCGGAAGTATTTTCATACATTATACCGACCAGGTAAACTTAATTTTATAATTAAGATTTTTACCTAATAATGACGCAAACCATATAAATATTTAGATATTTTTATATATATTTTTAGCATTTGACATGTTTAGCACTAAATCTTACACTTTTGGCATTTAATACATGTCTACCCATTTCCCTATATCCCCGTTCATTCCTGGCCAAAAGACTTTCTTACATAGTAACGCTCGCGAAGCTCGAGTTGCGGGATGCGATAACCCATGTAAAGTATCAAATATAGTTTTTCTAAATTCTAATGGAATGTAAGATCTAATATGGCTAGAAAATGTTTCGCAATAAATCATTTCCTTATTTATTCTCATGCGTTTTAATCGAACGTTATTATTCGCATTTGTAATACACAATAGCCTTGTTAGCTCATCATCTTTCGTTTGTGCTTCCGCGATTCGCTTATAGTGCAAGGTCGCTGGAGTCGTTAGTCGTGAGAGGTTTGTGATCCGTATAAACCATAAAATTCCTTCCCTCTATTAATTCCCTAAAATAAACCACCCCTGCATAGATCGAAACCAACAAGAACCAAAAGAACCCAAAAGAAGTAGTGTACCAACCCAAAAGAAGTACTGTACTTATGATAAGGAACTTTTATCATACGTACAGTAATTCTTTTGGGATTTCGTAAGCCGTTTAAAAATATAACCAAGGGGTCTCCATGTATTATTTTCTTTCTGTTGTAAAACCGCGCCTATACTGAAATCGGATGCGTCGGTCATTAAAGCTAATTGCACGCTCGCGATAGAGTGAGATAACGTGGCAGCATTTTTCAAGTTCTCCTTACACCTTTCGAATGCTCTAGTTGCCTCGTCCGTCCATTCTATCTTACTCTTATCTCGTTTTTTCGCGCCGTGTAAATACTTATCCAAAATTCCCTGAACTGTTGCTGCTTTAGGTTTCTGTAAAAATTCAACATCCTTAGGAACCTACGCAGCTATTCAATCGTCTCTGGTTTCGGGTATGTCTCTATAGCCTTAACCTTATCACGTAAAAGACTAATACCCGTTTCCGTGACCTCATAACTTTAAAAAGCTATTTTTGACTGCCCAGACACACTTGCTTAAAATGTACATAATGTATTTCCTAAATCGTTCGAATAACAACCGCAAATGTTCCTTATTTAATGCCTCGTTATACGACCCTATGATGACGTCATCTAGGTATCCACACACAACTGACTGTCCTATGTTGTCCTTATAGCTACCCTTATCACTAAGACTAGAATTATTATAACCTATCTTTCTATCCCCGATAGTACCGTGTTATTTATGAACCTTTGGAAGGTTTGTGCTCCGTTACGAAGTCCAAACGTCATCTTGGGAACTCATACAGCCCAAAAGGGGTAATTATAGCCGTCTTTTCTTCATCTTCTGGCCTAATCTTAATGCAATGGTATGCCCTACAAATATCAATCTTAGAAAATACCTTCTTATTATGTAAACCGTACGTAGTCCTGCACTCTGGGTATAGGGTAGCGGTCCGGTTTTGTTACCGCGTTAAGCATCCTATAGTCTCCGCAAGGACGAATGTTGCCATCTTTCTTAGGCACCACGTGTAAGGGGCTCGCCCATGCGCTTTTTGATGGTCTAAATATTCCTAGCTCTTGCATTAACTCACGTAGGTGGCTGTGTGATTTCCTGAAATGATTCTAGTAAATCCGCGTATGGGTGACTACTACTAATGCATTTTATCGAGCCATCGGCAAAAATACTCTTTGATCCACAACCGTACAAATTAGTAATTAAATCTATCAATCTATTATTGTATAAATCTACTGCAAGCCTAAAATTTCTTAAAAAATCAGCCCCTATTATTGGCTGTTTCACGTCGCACACAATAAAAGTCCATTTAAAAACTCTCCTTAGCCCAAAACTTAATTCTAAATAACATATTCCGTACGTCCTAATTTCACTATTATTAGCGGCTACAACTTAAAATCACACCTCTCCATACTGTGTCTCCTAAGGTACTTTTAGGAATGACAGAGATGTTCGTGCCGGTATCTATTAAAAAAGTATACCTAGTTAAACTATCCTTAACTAATAAACGATGGTTTTCCGCTACCTGTCCTTGGGTACACCCGTCCATCGCTGCCGAATGTACTGCGCCTAGTTTCCCGTGGCCTTGTTAGACTAGGCGCATGGTTGCTCGCACCGCCTCGCGTTCTTCTTAAATCTGTAGTGGAATCTGCATAGCCAGTCTGCGTCGCCAGGTGACCTTCTCTTCCTCGACACCGAACGACTCCTGTACTCCTGCTACGCGCGCGCCTCCGATCACTCACTTCGTTGCGCAGCGATGCCACCTCCGCAGCCAGCCTACTCATCTGCTCGAACAGCTCGGTTACCCGTCCTCGCATGACCTGCGCTGAGCCGTCGGCTATAGCTACTACGTCGCTGGATCCTGTGTTCTCCATGATCTTGTCTGCTATCGCCGCTATGCTGTCCAGCGACTGGTCCTGGCACACGGTGATGACCGCCCGTACACATGAGGGCATCCTCGACAGCCACAGGCTCTTTAGCGTCTGGTCCGAGACCTGTGCCTTACGCCTTAACTCTCTCATCTGCCGCAGATGTGTAGGCTTCTGAGCGCCCAGTTCCAGCTGTGACACTAGCTTCTGATACTGGCGCTCGGCGCTCTTCTCGTACACCTGCAGCAGTCTGTTCTTCAGCGTTGCGTACCTTTTCTCCTCTGGTGGTGACGTCAACAAGTCGCTCACCTGTTGGATAGACTCCCCTCCTAATTTCGGGATGACCATGCTGAATTGGGCCTCGTCTCCCTGGTTCTGCGGCGCCATCACGGCTGCGAACTAGGCGAACCACAGCCGTGGCATATCAACCCAGAACTCGGGCAACCTCGCCGAGACGCTGATGGCAGCGAGAGTCGCGTTCCGGACTCTGCTGCGGTCTAGGACGCAGGTGGTACCTTGTTCATGGTGCGAGTCGCTTGTTCTTGAAAAAATTACGCGGAACGACAAGCAGCTCACCGACACCGGACAATTAAAAAAATTTTGAATCACCAGCGCCAGAGTGACATTCACGATCACGTTGGGTTCACCAGTGTGGGTGCTCCTCGTGGGGATGATAATGAAACGTCGCTGAGCACTGGTTATATTCGTGTATTACTTTACATCGCGTTCTGTGGCCGACTGACCTCCTTACATACTAGCCTGCTTATATACATATGTGATTGCGACATTATAATAAGCAATTCGCACAATCACCACACCATCATATAGACGGGATCTTCTTATTTCACAAAACTAAAAACGATATCATTGAAAAGAATATGTACTCCGATCCCGTTCTATGCATAAAAACATAATTTAAGAAACTTTGTATTATAGATCCCTGATATTCTGCCTAACTTTCAAGATGATTTAATTTTGTATATAAAAACTAGCTCTGTATTTATGAAGATTGAATAGAATAAACTAAAAGTGACAGCCCTACGTGCGTAGGTTATCATCACGCGCACGAGGTCTGAGATAGCGTACTTCTCTTTTCTTTTACTATGGTACACACGGAAGATAGAGTAGAGGCAGGCTCAGGCTCGATAACAAGTAAGTACTCACCTCTGACACCCAACCCTACAACCAGTACTTAGTGCAATGGGCGCTAATTACTCACTACTTAGTCGCCCTATACGACACCCTCGGGAATTAATGGTGTAGTGATAATTGTATTCTTAGTTACATGTGTGTTTTTAAAGCGTCCCGCTATACTAAAAAAATATTTCCAAGTGCAGGACGTTATCTTTGAAAAAAAAACTTACCTGTAACAAAAATGCTTCCCTATCTTTATTAAAACAAACAAGTGTTAAAATAATCTCCTTGATAAGGGTTCTCAGATCAAATGTGGTAACAACTAAACTATGTAAGGCTTTCATCAACGCGATGTCTTCATATTGCGAGCCTTCTTTGAGTGACGCTAATTTGCGTTCGTGTTTTCTTCTGTTCTTGCTTGAACGAAACGATCGACTAAAATAATAAAAATAAAACATTATATACCTACACGAAGTGAGGTGTTTAACATGGTACATCATAGTGATTGTTACAATATTGTCCTTTAGTCTCTCACTGAATATACCTCACGCGCCCTATATATGGCAATACTAGAATCTGTCCGCGTGGACTTCAATAGAACGTATTTACGTTTACGTTAACGTAAAATACGTACTCTATGGCATATTAATTATCTCTATGTACAAATACTTATCCCTAAGGAACCATCCATTTTATCTCGGGAAAATATCAATTTTTCCGAGATAAAATGGATATCATTTTCGATGCTCCAGATTAAATCTCGTGATGATTAAGTCAGTAGTTACATGAAAGTCTAACAAAAACTGCCTTTTTCATTTATAATATTACTATGGATAAGGATATCTTAACTAAAAATAAAAACGTAGAGCCATGGACTTAAAAAATTATACGTCCATGCGTAGACCGTACCAAAATATAAGTTTAAATATTCACAGCCTTACAAATAAATCGTTTTGTCCGTGTGGTGACGGATTAAGAATACAAGTGTCACCACCTCATTCTTTCCCACGGGTGTCGTATGAGGCGACTAAGGGAAGTAAGCAATTATCATCCATTGAATGACTGGTGGTAGGGCTGGGTACCAAGTGGGAGTACTCTCTTGGTATCCGGCCCGAGCGGGTTGGTACCACCATCTCCCGTGTGACCGGCCATTAAGCACATCGTTGCGTTTTGGCTGTAGCAGGAGATAGCCGTTAATATTTCATTTCATCTGTGAAATGAATTGGTGAGCAGCGGCTTGACAATATTCTCGGTATAGTCGAGTCCATGGGCGACGTTTACCATTTAACATCAGATGGACCGTGGCTCGACTGCCACTACTTGCAATAAAAAAAAAATTAAAAAAAAACAATATATAAACCATGAGTTATACCAAGAAAATCTATCCTTAGAATATCTTAAGAATAAGGAGTTAAATATTTTCTTACAAATAAATTCGGAATAACTTCGTCGTAACTATTCCCCTGTTAGCTAAATGTAGAAGAAAAAGTAACATTTTGTCTATGAGCACTTTGCTTTTTTGCATGGAAGTAATGATGTAGTACTTTATTACTTCCACGCTTTTTTGTTAATACTCCGTCACTGACGATTTTTGAGTTTATTCCATATTTAAATCAGGGTGGAGCTGAGAATATTATGAGAATAGCGTTCTATGAAGAGAAACCCCGACATAATGTCAGGGTTTTTCTAATAATTTATTCCGAGTTTATTTGTTGACATTTTGCTTATTTTTGATCTGTATTTTAGCACTTGACATGCTCAGCTACTTTTTTAAAGAACAAACTATTTGTGAAATGTAGAAAAAGATAACTTTAGTGCGCGAGGGAATCGAACCTGCGTCCCTTCCAATTCAGCACTTCCCCGGATTAGAGAGATTTCACAAATAATTTGGTGTTTAAAAAAATTTGCTTATTCTTCATTTACTCTCGAGTATAAACTTTTAAACTAGATTTATTTGTAAGGCCGATAGTGATTTACACATATATAGGTCACAATATAAGAGTATAGGTATCTTACCTTGATCCCCTTGATGAGGATCCGAGAGTACTTCCCGTGTCAGAGTATAAATCACTGTCCTTGTTCATATAGAAATCGTAAGTGTCCACCGGGTTTTTTATTTTGTTCTCTCTTACAATATTTAGTCGTTCGCGATACTTTATAAAGGTAGCCCAACTAGATTCAATTAATTCTGTTATGTTATTGTAGTCTTCCATTAATATTGGTAATACTTTAGTTTCTAAAATAAAAATATCTTTACTGAGTAGGTAATAAATTTAAAATTTAGCTGTTCATGTTTATTTATAATTTCTATGTAAAAAATCGACTACAAGTAACGACTTATATGGTTTTCTCATGGATGCCATTGTCAGAACTGGACCAGATTGAAAGCGGATCACACTTTCAAATAAAGCTTCCCAATAAAAAAAAAATCATCAAAGTCGATTCACCCAGAAAGTTCTGAGGTAACAAACATAAAAAAAATACAGTCGAATTGATGACCTTCTCCTTTTTTGAAGTCGGTTAAAGACTGGCCGGGAAAATATCGTAAGTAAACGATGGTCACCTAAATATTAATTACACTACTACCCTACACCAATTTTTTTTTCTATGTCATAGTTTTCTTTTTTTAACACCAAATGAAATGGAGTTGGCAGCATAGAACTTTTAGCCATAAAGATCATATTGCTTTTTTAGTGGATGTGAACTCTGGGAAAAAGTTGCTGTTGCTATAGCACATGACAGGCTAAGATCATTTTGAAGTAAGGCGATTACCAGATCTACAATATTGTAAAAAAGGTAACAATGGCAACTAGTAAGTTAATAGTACTAGCAGCAAAATCAATTTCATTTTTTTTTTTTAGCCTTACAAGATCTCGAGCTCAGAGTGGTGATTAAACTCGGTCTTGCAGTTCTTGGTTTTACCCCTAGGCATAACAACTGGTTACTCACCCCTTAAGCCAGGTAACTTGTATTGAGAGCACAACCTTAATGCAGTTTTATAATGTCCACACTGAACAGCATAAGAAATCGTATCTTCCGGATTACAATAATATTGCTCTAAAATTATTAGAGCTTCTTTGTGTCGTTTGTCTTCCTTCAATGCTTCTATTAAGTCCCTGAAAAATATTAAAATTGAAATTTAAAAACATATTAAGAATTCATGGGCACTTACTTGTGAACAATCTCGAAAATCACAAAAGATTTGGAGGCAGTAAGTAGTAGTTTGTATGGAACTAAACAAATTTCCCAAGGATCATATGGTGGCCAGACGAGCATACCTTTCGCAATACCAGGGTCATAGCCAGAACTTTGCCTATCGTGAGAAAATTGCACTCTTTAAGGACCCGTAGCCTTTCTCCACCGCTCCAACGGGATAGCCGGCGATTCGAACAGGGATAATTTTGGAGATATAGCTTTTCACCACCTTCCGTGGGAGATATCCACTGCCAAGTTTTTACTACCCAGGATGGTATGGTTGCTGCGATATTCAAGTCGAATCGGCGGCAGTGTTGTATCCATCCTAAAGATCGCCTTTGTTTTCCCACAATAGTAGTCTAGTATGTAGTAATATGAGATTAGACTGGTAGAAGATGGAAATGGATGAAAGATGGCGATCAACAACCGTACTGCACACCAATAATATGATAATATGGAAAGAAATAGCATCTTTTAAATAAAGTAACAACTTATGATGCTATCTTGAGTAAAAAAAAATATCAAAATACTTTGGAAAATCCAAAAGTGCACACCTCATAATCTTCATTTTTCACAATAAAATTGATTATTTGATAAGTAACTAATAATTTATTGGTCTTACTAAGTAGTTTTCAATAAATCACATAGATAGCGCTAATTTCAAAAAGTACTGTGGTTTTCATGTCTTAATCTAGCGCTAATTTTAGGAAGTACTTCTATATTGGTCTATAGAAATCCCATCCATCCATCAGCCTTTCGACGTCCACTGCTGGAGATAGGCCTCCCCAAGACAACGCCACAACGTGTGTTTCGCTCATATGGAGGATAGTGCCGTAATCGCCACGCTTGGCAGGCGGGTTGGCGATCGCAGTGGATGTTGTTAATACTCGAGGGAGTGCTGCTGCCCACTCCCTCGGTATTCCCTCAGTCGACTCTTACGACTCCCATGGATGGAGGGGTGGGACAATTCTAAAGCCGGCCCACACAGAACTCACTCACACACTATAGACATAGTTCTCACGAAATAAGTATAGCGCTGGTTTTAGTGTCGAATGGGGCTTAAATATTCACTATTTTTTTTGTTTATTTAATAACAATTAAACCACATCGAATCAGACCGTGAAAAGTAATAGGGCTCTATTCGTAGTTATACTGAATCGTAAAAGAAAAAAAAAAAACTCGATTAGTAAAGTATTTCGGTCGTTATCGTGTTAACATACATTACCTACAACACACGTCAAAGACAGAACTTTTTTAAACAGATTTTTAACTAGTTAAAATAACAAAAACGGCATCAAAAATATCATAAGTGTTAAAAATTGTGTTTTTTCTTGATATGTGTGTGTATATATTATTTTAGATGTGCAATATATGATAAATAGAGACATTTTAAGTTTGAAAAATCAGTTGTTCTGTATGAAACGAGAGTAGTACCCACCTCAACACTTCGCTTAGGCGTGCAATAAATAAATTATAGTTTAAATAACTAAAAAAACAACCTTTAATAGCTAGTATTAAAAAGTAGAAAACAATTCTATAATTTTCATAAAGCTAGTTTATTTTGTTTGTTAACTATAATTTATTTATATTGGGGATGAACAATTTCATCTTCATAAGCACTAATTTAGAGACGCAGTTTGCAAAAACGTTGGGGCATGCAAAGAGAAGCAGAGACGCTTCCAATTAGATTGGATCAAAGAACTCACAAAATAATTAAGAAAGTGGAATTTGTATAAGTAGAAATCATTACATACCAACATAATTCTTTAAATTGCTCTTCAGACCACGAGATTGCTAAGCTAATAGCTAATTCCCATTCTTTTGCATTTTTATAACATTCAACTGCCTTTTCTATATTACTCGCTCTCTGATATATTACACCAGCTTCTGTATACTGCTTCTTCAATTTTAAATACAGACCAAAATCATCAGATATTTCCTTAAATATTTCATCATTAGGGGAAAAGAATGCCAATGCTTCTCTGTAAAGACTGTGATATTTGACAAAAGTTTTAAGCTCACTGTGTTTGCTAGGACCACAAAGAGCTAAACTTTCAACAGCCCTATCAAATCTTTTTAAATGTTTGTTGATATTAAATCTCTTGTAATTTTCTTCCATCTCATTTAGTTCATCGAGCATTGGAACATACTCTTTGGGATCTTTCTGTGACTTATTGGCAACTAATAAAACTAAATCAAAATCATACATTCCAAATGCAACGTCAAACAAATTATTAACATCAACCATATATAGTAAATATTTCAATGCCTCATCCGATCCAACTGACAATTTTGATCCACTCAACTCTTGGCTTTTCAGTTCCTTTATTACTAAAAGAGCCTTTTCCATATCTTGTACTGTATTTTTCTTTACAAAAGTGGTTAACAAAGGAAGTATTTTATTGTCGTTATCAGATCTATTGTTCAAATGTTCCCTTATCATATCACATATTATATGTATTTTATTATCAAACCCATTTTTAATATCTTCACATTTAGAAGCATAACTACTTGCATACATAGTTTTTGTCACATCCACATTATCTAACTCTGTCAGAAACAAATTTAGCCATGAGTTATTTTTCACAGATTCTAAAAATGTATCTATACTATTCATAAACTTTACTGGATCATGATCGCAAATCAGATTTAAGTTGATCCTCTGTTTTCTCATCAAATCAAAAGCTTCATAGTATTGAAGATTGTCAAGGTATTCTCCAATTATCTTAAGTGATAAAGGCCTTGGTTGAATAGTCTCCAGATTTCCTCTAGGCAACTGGAACACTGTTCTCGTGTCGTTTGGCACTGCTATAACCAATTTAGCACCTCTTTCAATCTTCCTTTTATAAACATGATTGGATTCAGTTTTTTGATATTCAGTTATTGCATGGAGCCCTGCTTGTGTCAATTCAGCACAAAGTAATACATGTTGAAGGGTAGTCAACAGAAGAAAATGGGTGTGAACATAGTAAGAGCTGACATTATTCATAATTCTTCTATCA
This sequence comes from Leucoma salicis, assembly GCA_948253155.1. Lineage (NCBI taxonomy): Eukaryota > Metazoa > Arthropoda > Insecta > Lepidoptera > Erebidae > Leucoma > Leucoma salicis. The sequence continues at coordinate 18,562,076 of OX411816.1, read as the reverse complement.
TTGATGTGCAGTTGTCCTTTATGAGAAAGTCCTATAAAGTGCAATACATTCTCAACAAAAATTATGTCAAATTTGGGGCACATGATGCCAAAAGACTGATCTTTAATATCTATACTACCCCCTAAATTATATGATATCACATCTCCATTGTTCAATTGTAAAAATATTGAGGTATGGTCAGAAGGATGTGAATGAACCTTTGAAACAGCTGCAGGTAAAGGACTACAATACTTTTTTTCAATGTTGTCTGTTCCAATTGCGTATTCTATCAAACTGTAGTTAACATCCTCATCCACCATAATACAAATAATTGTTTCAGTATTCACCCAAAACCAGTTGTAATATTGAAATGGAAAATTATATTTTCCTAAATCAATAGTTTTGGATACTTCATATTGCAAAGGAAATCGGTTTTTATAGTTGAAAAATATCAATTTATGGTCCGTAGTATAAATAAAGAACGAATTTGTATTTATTTTGTTGCAATGTGGGGCAAAATGAACTGAAACAATGTTAGCACTAACATTTATTTTGAAAGCACTCATCGGAGGGGGTACAACAGTTTGCCTGAATCCTGTCAGTAACAGTTCCTTTCCATCAATGACAGCAACTACTGCATCATCATCCACCCCCTTACCCCTACTGTGATCAATATTCCAAATCCAATTATATGATAAATGTTTTCCATTACATAAAAATACATGTAATTTCTTATTATTAATTATATCAAAATCATTATCCCACATTACTTTGCTTATTTTCAGATCTGATTGAAACTCCAAAGTCTGTTTGAGATACCAGTGATAATTTCCAATAGTATACAGTAATAATGTCTGTACATTTAATTCGGTATTGCAGCATAATAGAGTTAATATTTCAGAATCTGAACTCCACACAATATCCTCTACTACAGTGTTACAAGTAACCGGAATGTCTAACTCTCCGTGTTTCAGACCATTCTTTTCAAAAAACGAAACAGTATATTTATTGTTTACTTTCTGTGTGGTTGCAATGATGTTTCCACTGGGTCTCCACACCAAATTTGACTCTAAGCCTTGTTGCTTCTCACTGGTGTATTGCAATTGACCCAATTTGTCAAATACTTTAAATCTTCTAATACCATCCATTAAGAACCCCACTGCATAATAACTGCCGTCACCTCTCCATGATATTTTAACATTGTTATCGGACAATGTTTCATCTGGAAATAACAGAAATTATAATTATCAATAACATTATATATTTTTATGTAATAAACAAAATGCCAAGTAAACTGCCAAGTAAAACTGGAACTTGTTACTGTAAAATCCTCTTCTAGTAAGTTGCAAAATTATACCACTAGATCAATGAGGCAGTGATTGTGGAACAATACAGCACCTCTTAAGGGGTTTCAAGTTATAAACAAAATTTTCTTATTAAGGCAATAGAGACTTGCCACAGTAAATAGTAATATAATATTTTTTAATTTTTATTTTGCAAAATTAACAAATAAACTATATGTAGCCCTCTCTGCTAGTACTATTATAAAAATTTAACAGAAGTGTGTTCATCAAAGACATTTAAAATAAATGCTTATATTATCTCTAAACTCAAAATAATTTTAATTAGAATTGAATGCCCATTTGTTTGATCATCACACAAACTCGTAAACCTATTTTGATGAAACTTTTTTTTTTGCTATTTTTGATTGGACTTGAAAATATCCAATCAAATATATGCTATACATTTTTTCTCTCTACTATGTTGAGAACTGAGATATAACCAAAAAACAAGTTTTGCCTGGGGCAGAGCCGCAGGCAGAAGGTGGTATATACCCAGGTAGTAATAATATATTAAAAGATTACCTGGAATAATTTCACTTTTAACCCTTGACTGTTTACCAGCAGATCCATGGAACTGAGTTTCCTTCTTGCCCCATCCTACTGTGATAAACTCACTATCTCCAAATTCTTTGCTTAATAGATTTATCTCCACAAAAGGGTCAAATGTATTCATAAGAACCATATCCATGTCTTTAGTGACTAGTACTAGGAGCTCCTGATCTGGACTCCATTCCATTGCCTATAAATAATGTTAAAATTCATCTTTAATTACACAAATAATGTCATCTAAAATATGTGTTATAAAATAAAGTAAGATAATTATAAGAAAACTGTTAAGCAAGATTTCCCTCGGCAATCCTTAATATCCACATTATTAATCAAACACGCAATTTTATTTCTAATTACCTACTACAGTTACTGCACAGAATATAATAATTGAAATTGAGAACACTCCCACATCATTAATGGGCTGTAAATTTAGTTACAATAACATACCAATAGTCCATTCTTGCAGGTCCCGGCTACTATACAGACATTGCCTGCATCCGTTATAGTAATTAGCTCACCATTCTCAAGCCCAATGCATAGAGCATTGTTTAGGGTAAGGAATGTAATGTTCACCGGCTTATTATTCTCAGATGCAATAGTAGACAGATCCTTAACCCATTTTATATCCTCATTTCCATCAAAGTTAGTTACAGTAAGGTTATGAGTACAAATATACAGTTCATTAGAAGAACTATCTTCGTCGTGTCCACTGCATACCACCAACTTCTCTTCCCATTTAAAATGTAGGTTTCTTAATGCTACATCCCAAAGGTTTAAATTTTTCATTATTAAATTTGAAACTTTTAAATAAATTTAATACACCTTTAAAATTTTAATTTGTAAACACGTTTTGGATGGATTTATGGACTTTTTAAATGTCACATTGACGTTGATGACAGTATACAATTGCCAGTATGACATTGACAGTATGTGCTTTTAAAGAATTTGTTGACCTAGTGACTAAGACCTTTAGGTAAAGTCTTACTATTAAGTGTTTATGTGCATATTGTGTAGCGCTTATAACAATCGCAAGTCTTTATCGTTACTATCTGTGAGCATTCCACTACTTCCTTTCATAATTCCTTCCTATTAAATGCTTTAGAAACTTTTCCATCTATTCCAGAATATCTTCTGGATGTCATCATCACGTAAGGATTAAATTATTATTCAGATATCAGAGAACAATTTTAGTCGTCTTCTCAGGAGACGTGGCTTCAATATCCGCTTGTAGCTATAGGCGCAGCAAATTCAGATAATCTATTTCATATGCATATTTTTTAAACATATAAAACCATCAAAGGTTTATTTATTAACTAACACGAGTGCCTGAGGCAAATGTATCCGCAGTACTAACATCGTGATTGCAATAGCTACAAGCGGCCGGATTTTGTAGTATAAAGAACCCGGCAAAAAACTCATGAGCTACTTAGATCACTATTTTATATTAGTTTTATGCGGTTCGTATTTTCTTTGAGGAAGTAATACAATACGTGCGTAAAACTAGTACGCCCAAAGTAGTTCGAGGCTAGGCGAAGAAATTAGTGATGTCAAACGTGACTATATAGGTACTTAGCTTTCTCCTCGTGTACAATAATGTAAATGTATTATAAGGTCACCCTCAGCGGTGACCGCGGTGCAGTCGGACCTCCAGACATCCAAATGCTCCACCTACGATCAACCTCCGGGACACTGCCGCAACAGTGCCGGAATTATATCAAAAGTAACATTGCTTAACCATTATTATAGGAGACTGGCGGGTTTCCTAGGAGCATTCGGCTTGGTCACCTACACGGATAATTTTAATGTTTCCTGATAGCATTATTAATTAGAAAACCATTTATGGTTGTCACTTTTTCCAAAAACTTGTCTGAAAGTAGATATAAAACATTAATTTATGACATTGACGTAAGGTTATCACGCGTGAAAACTTCTTAAATATTTTATCAATGAAGTTATTTCACTCATATGAAGTGAATATCATACGAGACCAGCAACGGATGCCTTATGGTCAAAATAATAATTGATAGCACAGAGAAAATTCTACAAAGCGCCGGGAACAGGGATCACAGACAACAACGACAACATAACGTTGTAGAGTTTCTTGCTAAGCATTACCTCATGTTGAAATGATATAATGTCTATAATGATTGACAAGTGGCAGTTTGTTGGCATCTCAGGTTAGGTTGGCATCCTAAAAAAACAATAGTTTAAAAAGATAAGTATTGAGTAAATAATCAATTACAAAAACCTGTAAAATGAAATTAAAAATCTATAAAATACCTCATTACCTTGGTAAATATCTACCTTATACCTTGGAATGTAAATAATAAAGGAATCAATCTGATTTAGGGTACAAAGTAGGTTGAGTATTGATGATTTAATAGAATTGATTTTTCACAATATAATCGCAATATTAAAAATTCTTTGTATCCACTCAGACAAGTTTTTTGGAAATAGTACTGAAGTAAAAAGTTATGAGTAAATATGTACTTTTTTCGTAAAAGTTTTATTTCTGTATGAGTTCAGGCCGAAAACCGCCAGTCTCCTTTATTCCTATTCCTCAACACGGCATATACACTCATTTATTATAAATATTTTATTATAGGATACATTCACACTTAAAGTTCACTGCCTTTATGTCCATTTCCGTTATTTTAAACATGTCATAATTCTATACAAGCATACATTGAAAATGTATTGATCATTTTATTACTAATTATTTCTATAAAATAATGATGTTTACACATCTCAAAGACGTCCCGAGACGTCTATTTTTTATAATTTTAGATTTATGATATATTTAAATTGAGTTTATTTATATTTAATGTTGATTTATGTATATGGGTATTTAGCCCGAAATAGTTTTTATTATTTACCCTCTACTCCATATGAGCCCATATATGGTATGGCGATTTTATTGTTGTTTTATTTCCATACAAATAATAATTAAGCCATTCCACATTCTTAAATCCATGTAATGGTAATAACAAAACGCAATAAGTTTGTCTATGGTTTGATGACATTTAGAGTTTTAGAAATAACCACAGAATAGTTAACTACGTTACGTATCGACAGATCATGTCTCCTGTAAAATTTTTGGACATAGCGACTTGCTTGTGATTGGCTAGGGACAAATGAAGTTTGACAGTTGATGCGGTTTTTATTTTTATTAACTACTGTATTAATCAAGCAAAGGCAGATACTATACAGCCTGATGTTACAGTGGGATCCTGAAGGCACACTATGTACTAATATTGAAAGTTCGAAATTACCACGATATCCTGTAATTTGAAACAATAATTCAAATTACTGAATAATCGTGATAATTTCGAACCCTGCTATTCTGACTATTTTTATAAAGGAACATATTTTTAACTATATAACTATATAATTATTTATTTGGGATTTTACACTTTTTTTTGAACTTAAGACTACATAAGCTTTGACTAGCATAACTGGCTTGTTACTCATGTTTTCTATTGTGTTCTAAAGTCTAACAATGTCGGATACCTTTAATATATTGGTATATAGTATTGCACTAATTGTATATAACCAATCTTGCTATAAATATGAAGGCTTGAATAATTTTATTTTGATGCTTTTGGCACGTAATGAACTCAAATGCACACTTTCTGTGTACTTTATTACAAATATTAACTGCAATTTCGTTTTTATGTGCATTTGAGTCCAAGAACAAATTTGTCTCTTTGACGGTTGTCCTTAAAAACATATAACCACATGTTCAGATGCATATTCGGTTGCTCTTCATTTTGTCAAATTCCCTTTGAGAAACCCACTTATGTGGATCCGTTTTATTAGTGGTTAAATCTTTTTTACACTGCCGACATTTGTATTTTGTTAATAGTTTTCTTGTTGCCCTGCCTGGGTAGTGTAGATTCTTGCATGAATATTCAAGCATTCACATATTGCCACAGTGCAAAATTTACAGGATCATTGTTAGAACATTTTAAATTGCTATCTTTGAATAAAACTATCCTTTGCAGCCAAAAGCTATTTTTAGGTTACATCTCCCCGGTTCCCGATATAGTAGCGGGATAAAATGTATACCAGTTTTTAAGTCTAATCGAGAGCTATCAAATAAAAAAGTTGCATCAATATCCGTCTAGTAGTTTTTGCGTGATGCGCAAACAAACAAAGAGATGAAAATTCTAAAAAAAATGTTTTGTGTTGAGTCATGCCTATATAACCTATTACAGTATTTTTTCTCAAATATCTTAAATGTACAGACACAGCTCCATTACAGCTTTATTATTTCTATAATTATAGACCCTAACCTTTCCAAAGAAATTTTCAATGCAGTCAGAATTAAAAAATCTAGGGTGCATTATTTTTATATTTCTTTCATTGAACAATTGCCACATTCTCTGAAAACTTTTGAGAGTTACCAGCCAGTTCCGAGTACTAGGTACAATAAGCTCTATTCCTTTTTGGTCTATATATTAAGTTTTTTGGAAATTTTCTATTGCGTCATGCCAATATTTGTTGTGAAGTGATGATTGTTCCTATTAAAAGTGCTGGCTCCATTCACACTGTCAAATTTTGCTTTGTCCAGGAAAGCAATTACATCAGATGTATTCTTCAAAGTCGAAAGAGATGATCGAAAGATCTGTACTATAGCTCAATGGCTTAGAGCACTTCCCCGGATTGGAAAAGACGCGGGTTCGATTCCCGCTAGTACAATAAATCTCTTTTTCCTTATTCACAAATAATTTGTACTTTAAAAAGTGGTGGATCATGTCAAATGCTAAAAAATATAGACCAAAAATGTTTAGAAAGTGGCGCCATCAAATAGTATGAATTTTAATTGCAAACTTAAACTTACTATATTGGTTTAATGGATGTAAATGCTTCCGATAGATGGCGTTGGTCGTAAAGACAAAATGTGATAAGTAGATTGGGATGATCGAAAGATCTGTACTATAGCTCAGTGATACAGAGCACTTCCCCGGATTGGAAAAGGCGCGGGTTCGATTCCCGCTGGTACAAAAAAAATCTCTTTTTCCTTATTCACAAATAATTTGTACATTAAAAAGTGGCGGAGCATGTCAAATGCTAAAAAATATAGATCAAAAATGTTTAGAAAATCGCGCCATCAAATTGTATGAATTTTAATTGCAAACTTAAACTTACTATATTGGTTTAATGCATGTAAATGCTTCCGATAGATGGCGTTGATCGCAAAGGCAAAATGTGATAAGTAGATTGGGATGATCGAAAGATCTGTACTATAGCTCAGTGGTTCAGATCACTTCCCCGAATTGGAAAAGGCGCGGGTTCGATTCCCGCTAGTACAAAAAATCTCTTTTTCCTTATTCACAAATAATTTGTATCATACCTGTTTTTTTTTTGGCTTTTGTTTGGCAGAATGGACACTGCTCGCTTTTATGGTAAAAACAAATACGCTAATCCCATTCCTAGTGACAATTTCAATACTTGTCCTAGTCAGAAGAGCCATTATAATACCTGAAACTGATGATGAAAGTTCGGATGAAGAAGTCAAGGAAGTCCTTTATTGTCCAATCCTGGTACCCTGGTATCTTCTAAAAAAATGAAAAAAATGCCAGAGGCGCCATGACATTCCTTTGAACTGTGTCAGAACAGACAATATTGGACATTGGCCTATGTGGTAGAAAAAACGTCAACATTGCATAGTATGTTCTATGAAGACTAAATGCTCAAAATACAAAGTTTTTCTATGCTACAATGATAAAAGAAACTGTCTCGTTACATTCCAAGACTAATAATAAATATTACTTTTGTTTATATCAGATAATGTTCCTTTTCTATTCCTTTTTTTTTTCCACGCGACTTTTTGTTTCAGTGCATACGAGCCCATATATGGTATCGTAGTTTTTTTTTCTACATTAAACGACTTTTTTATTGTTTTTCGATTTATTTGTCTTAATCTTACATAAATAAAGCAATATCCACAAAGATTTTTTTTTTCATCTTCTTAATAATACATGCAGTAGAGGGTTAAAGTGTTATGAAACACCAAGTAAAACAATTATTCCGACAAATGTTGTATTGCTAAATTTCTATACTATAATTACATGTACTATTCTATACCTTAGGATAATAAGTTGTTTCAAACTTCTTTTTACTCTTAGGATAAGCACGTAGTGCCTTCGGAATATAAGGAGGTAAATGATCATCCAATCGCCTTTTGAATGGATTAATTCCAAGTTCGAATGGCCTTCTCTTAGCTTCAAAGAATCTCGTGTTAAATTTAATTTTATATATTCTCTCCCATAAGTATGTTTCGGGTAGTAAAAAGTGCTTTGGTCGGTTGGCTACCAAGTGCTTGTATCTAGATTCTAACCAACAACGTTTGTTATCATCTTCAATATCAGCTACAACCTGTTCTTCCTTACCCAAGTAGGGTTTCATCTCATGTCCCCGTTCCTCTGGGGCATTTAAATAAAATTGAATTATCATTTTCAATACATCCTCATTCAAACCTTTTACTTTTCCGTCTTCAATGCATTCATAAAGCTTTAAAGGGTTTGTTCCATAACAGAGATTATGTTTGGGGTTATCCACTTTATCGTTATGCATTAATATTGTATTCAACTGGTAAGCGTATAACGACCAAAGTTGACCATTCGTAATAAAGGTTTGCGTCACTAAAGGATAAGTTATATCGTTAAACGTCGTGAACCCTTGGTAATTTGCTTGAGCTAGTAACCAACCAAAACTAGCCTTCATCGCTTGGCAATGCAATGCTTCCACATTGTCTTCTGGACCAAATGAAGCTTTACGATCAAGAATATGTCCACGGCCATGATAGGAGATCAGACCGTACTCATCGAAATCGCCAGGCCAGTACCCTGAAAAAGAAATGTAAAACTGAATGTTAGTCACAACCAGTGAAACTATCAAAAACAGATCAGGCACAGGAAAAACAGCTTTACATACAGTTTTCCTGACTCCAAGCTGTTATCGAGGATAATAAAAATCAATAGCACTGTTTGGAACGTGCCAGGATACGAAACCCGGGACTTCTGCAACTAGAACAACGATGCCAAGACGACATACTCCTCTTTACACTAAAAATCAACACAAGCCTGGAAGGGCGGCAAAATAACAGCTGCTTTTTAATGTTTACAGCAGTAAAAAAATACAGGACTGTTGTACAATGTAGACTAAGAAGTAAGACCCTACCTACCAGATACCTAAGAGTAACATGCCTAAAGCCCTTTTATAATTACTTTATATAAGCGTATTGTTATCAATTACATACAAAATTTTTAAACAATACTAAATCAAGCATTGTAAATAGCCTTTTATGGTGCGTCAATAATATTCATGATTTTAAGGCCGGGGCCGCACTGGTACGGCGACGGCCACAACTTTTATTAACAATGGCGTTGGCCGTACCGCCACTGTGCTGGCGACATGCGAAATTTATTTGATTACAGTAATTCTGGGTAACTTTGACAGATTACAGCGATATTTTTCACAGTATTTTAAATGTTTTAACACTTAAATGTCAATATTATACTTTGTTAATGTTCTCAGAATGTGTTTTATCCATAGACAACAGTGAAAGACTATAATATCCATTAATTATAGAGAAAAATCTATTTTTGTAGTATGTCAAAGTTACCACCCACAAAAGTGTAACTTTGACACACATTAAATCCTTTATATAAATAAGGTAATATTTAATTATTAAATTACTTTGGGTAACATTGGTTTATATTATTCCCAAATTAGGGATGTGGCTGTGGCAATACAAACATAAATTTGTAGTAGTATCATATATATTTGTAAAAAGGGTCCATCAATCAAAATTTAGCAGTTACAAGTAGGTATATATTTTTATAATTCGCAAAAAACCTCGTTTAAATCCTAAAAATGTACAAACCGTTAAGCATATTAAAATGAAGACAAACTAAAATAATTAAAACAAACAAAAAATATGTAAACACTTTGGTTTGAAGTATCTATTCGGCCTATTACATATAGAGTAAATTGTCATCTATATAGTAAGTGTATAGAGTGCCATACAATCACAAAATATCAAAAAAGTTATTCACTGTTCCATACACTCAAATTCGCGCGCTAATTTCGGAAAAAGTTTTGACATTAACTCTGTCTAACAACTTCGCTTTTATTTTAAGGTGTGTCTACGGAGCTTGTTTAAAAAATAATATCTAAGGCAAGCATTAACAAAAAATATTGATTTCATAGGGAAAAAACATTTAAAATTTCTCATAGTCACACTGTCAATGTTACCCGAATGAATCAAAGTTACCCAGATTGACTGTAATCAAATAAATTTCGAATGTCGCCAGCACAGTGGCGGTTCGGCCAACGCCATTATTAATAAAAGCTGTGGCCGCGACATTATCAAATGTACTACAGCTAACCTGAGTGTCCGGATAGCGACTGGGGGGTAAGACTGACTACTATAGTGTAGTTAAGATCCAATGAAAGTGCAGTGTCTAGTTTCAGGGATATTTATTCAGACGAGCGACGAGAGGGTGTGCTATGTAGTCACAGCCGTCTTACCGATGCACTACAGAATATTACATAGTACTAACTATTACAGGTAGCGATGTCAGGTCAAGAAGCTCACGAAGGTCTGCTTCACGCTACTTTAAGAGACAATCCTTGGAAGTAGACCTTATAGCACCTTTGGGCTCACTACGGTTCGGCAAACCTTTCCGTGATATCGAAAACTTTGGTGTTGCGTATTGCGGAAAAATATAATCAAAACGAATAACTACCGAAAATATAATCTGAGGGATGGTGAGCTGTGATTTCTCCGGTGTTTCAAGCAGGCCCTGACATATGGCCTCTAGTTGTTCACGTCTTGTAACACGAATAATAGCACAGGCATAACCAATTACCCAATTCAGCGATAGCCTAGCGGTAAAACCAAGGATTGCAAAGACAGTAATATCGATTTCGAACCTGAACCCAAGGTTCAGACCTCGTACGGCACGTGCCGTAGCACACACCTCAGACTTTTTGAGATTTTTGGAAATTATGTGTGCATCTTGAGAAAACCTGCATGCCTGAGAAATTTACTCAACGGCTTGCGAAGTCTGCCAACCCGCATTGGGCTCATGGTGGACTATGGCCTTATCCCTCTCACCATAAGAGGAGACCCGTGCCCAATAGTGGGACAGAAAGTGTTTAGAAAAAAATACAAATACTATACTTCAAATCTTGCTTTCTCATACAATCTTGTGAAAATATGATATTTATCCCAGTCAGTCCTCGAAAAAGTCATACCACACTGTACTAGGATGGACTTCACACCACACATAGGATTTTGAAGGCCATAAAACCTATCATCATGGTATCGCTGTAATTGTATTTTTAGCCAGTGGGAATGCAATAGTTTTTTATCTTTGGTAGCGGAAGTCTGTGGCCATGCGTTAACTCTCCCTACCGCTCGCGCACTTTGGTAAACAGGCGTAATATTCATGTATAATATAACTCTAATAAAGACCAGTGTTTTAGAGAAGAAGGAGGGCTCTACTCCCGTTATGAGCATGTTATCATTTTCAAATTAACATTTTTACACTCTATGGTTCCAGACTAATCTATGCGAAGGGAATGGCATGTCACTATCCCTCACGATGAGAATCTCGTAAATGCAGAGAACGATGAACGAGTTAAATGTCTCCTAGGTCATGGCATTAGTAGTTATTACTGTACCCTATTGTTAGCCAGATTCAACCTGTGACTCCGTCAACGTGTACCTAAAATATGAATACGTCACTCTAAAGCACACTAATTGTCTCTATTTAAAACAGCTATATTGGGAACCATTCATTATTACGGGAAGGCAGGTAGCCTACATCTTTTTCTAGGCTCGGGACTATATGTGTGTAAAATATCATGGTGATTGGTTCAGTGGTTACAGCATGAATACGTAACAATCAAGCAAATAAACTCACTTTCACATTTATTATAATATATAGATTCTCCCGCGACTCTGTTCGTGTGGACTTCACTGTCCTTTTGTGGGGTCCTTCACTATGTCCTAGTGTGTGTATCATCTCTGAGATATGAAAACATCGATTTTCTTTCTTTCTTCAAATATTGTTTTGTTAGAGTCTTATATAAATATTTGTTATCGTTATCCATAAATGAATTAAAACTGTTACTGGTTTATTGATTCAAATTATACTTAGGAAGTTAGATTGTTTTGTTAACAGATGGCGTTAAAACCAATTAAATAAATTAACGTGGTGAGATCGCCACGCCAACAGCCGGTTTTACCCTCCGAATTTCACATCAATAGTCACTTTAAAAAAGAAAATATAATTACAATGTTTTTGAATGTATTAACTGTTAATTGTTGCCTAGTTTTAGATGTGCCCGATAGATGACAATAGACTCGCCCACTATTACATCCATCCATCCATCCATCAGCCTTTCGAAGTCCACTGCTGGACATAGGCCTCCCCAAGAGAACGCCACAACATGTGTTTCGCTCACATGGGGGATAGAGCCGTAATCGCCACGCTTGGCAGGCGGGTTGGCGATCGCAGTGGATGTTGGTAATACTCGAGGGAATTCTGCTGCCCACTCCCCCGGTATTCCCTCAGTCGGCTCTTACGACTCCCATGGGTGGAGAGGGGTGGGACAATTCTAAAGCCGGCCCCACACGGCATACAATTACATGGTAGTATTTAAACGATCAAAGTAGGTAAATTACTTTTCAATTAGCAGATTTTTATCCGTCGAAATTTTGACTTGATAATTGAGTAAGCATTGTAGATATTAAAAATTAAATTTTTGAGAACAATTTGAGTCCGATACAACGAAACCATGTATGGACATTCTCCTTTTGCAAACAGCATAATATTTAGACTGGACTCAAAGGACATGAACTATTTTTTATCCTGGAAACATGGGCAATCCTGTGGGCTAGTTCTTCTATATACATAGAATTGCTTGTACCGACTGACTGACGATCAACGCAGAGCATAAACCGCTGGAGCTGCAAAGTTGAAAAAATTTTGGTAGTTAACTTAATAATTTTTGTTGTAGAGATCCACTGAGAAAGGATTTTTGAAAATTTCACCCCTAAGAGGGAAATAAGGTATAAAGGGTTGTATGGAACTTTGTCATATTCAAAGTAAGAAGAATACCTGTTTTTGGTTAGAAATAAATGTACATGTACAGGGGAATATTAAAAAAAAATACTCCTGAGATGGTAAATGATGAATGGTTCGTCACTTGAAGTAAGAAACACGAAATTTCAAATACCTGTTTCTGGTTAAAAATAAATGAGTAAGTATATCAACGATTTTATAATTATTACCACTAAGAGCGTGAATTAGGGTTCGAAAGTTTGCATAAAAAGTTTGTTATTTATAAAGAGAAAAAGCATGAAATTCAATATTGAAGCATCTTATATAAAGTTTAAGTAACAAACTTAGTTAACTAAGTGCAACACACGACTTCGTTCACGTGGAATTATTTTTTTACCTTATTACTTTTCTAAAATAATAGTATCATAAGTTACTCCTTGTAACATCTGCTATACGTCAGTGAAAGTCCCATTTAAATTGGTCCAGCCGTTATGGATATTAGCCGAAACAAACTGTCAGTTCAAAATACTTTACGTAAATGATAAATGCGTTTTGTAGAGCACAATGAGTTAGGAATACGTAAATTGTAACGCTCTTAAATTTAAAGAAGAAGCGCCTGGTTTATTGTTAGTGAGTGTGTTTCTCACTGGCAACTAACTCTTAAAATTGGATCACAAGTAATGTTATTAAGAAATCTCAATCCCCTAAATTTTGCAATGGAACTAGGTTACAAATCAAAGCTCTTTATAAAAACATCGTAGGAGACACATTAATTACCGAACGTGGTCAAGGAAATGTTGTTTGTATTCCACGAATACCGTTAATTTTATCAGAGTATCCTGACGAAATTAAAATAATATAACAGAATACAGATCCCTCTTAATGTGTGCTTTGCCATAACAATTAATAAGTTCCTAGGCCAGTCACTAAAAATGACTGGCGTGGATTTAACTGCTTTTCACATGGAGAAATTGCAGGGTGAGGTTTAGACGCAAAAGGAAACACTGCAAACATCGTTTACAAAGAGGTACTTACTATTGTAATTAAACCTACAATTTTGATGAATACTAATAGTTTAATTTCATTTAGAGACAGTATTTTTTAACAAAATCGTTCTTATTTCAATATTCATTTATTTGCGCGAGCGAAGCCGCGGGAATCAGCTAGTTTGGCATAAAAATAAACTAATGTACCATAGTGAATTTTTTTATGTATAATATGGACCTTATGAATTTGAACAGTCATAGGCTAATAATGATTCTAGTAATAAATATTAGCAAATTAACCTTTTATCATTAAATCAATTGGTTCAAAAAATCCACTCACCTTTACATATTATGGATCATAATTATCTAAAACCTCACCAGTTGAAAAGGAGTGGCATCAATATATTTAAAGATTATTGTGAGCTTCTAATTCTAATAGACATTTTAATATCTACCTGGTATGTTTGTGCCATGTCTGTGCTCTTGAAAATATCCCACAACCTCTGGTACATATGCAAACTGAGGCACTTTGAACTCTGGGTTTTCTGCTTCGCTGTATGGTACAAGCGGCTTAAGGGGTAATTTATTTCTGATAGTTAACATTGGTGATCCTGAAATAACATATTAAGTGACCATGTTGTACAGAAAGGATCTATCCCACACACTGTACAAAATTATGGTTTAAATGCCAAGCAATCGAAAAATTATGCGTGTGGGGCCGGCTTAGCCGTGTGGGGCCGGCTTTAGAATTGTCCCACCCCTCTCCACCCATGGGAGTCGTAAGAACCGACTGCGGGAGTACCAGGGGAGGGGACAGCAGCATTCGTTCGAGTATTAACAACATCCACTGCGATCGCCAACCCGCCTGCCAAGCGTGGCGATTACGCTACAGTAACTTAACTTACCATCAGGTGTGCCATAAGTTGATTGCCACCCACATAAAAAAAATATTTAGATATTTTTTAATATATTTTTAGCACTTGACATGCTTAGCACTATACAGTAAACACAATGTGAAATCGAAAATAACAGTCACGAGCAGGATTTGAACATCTCCTGGATACGTACGTATGAATGTGTTATCGAAATTAGCAGTCGGGAGCAATAAGAGCAATTGTCACGATGTCTGAATTGGCAAAGCATCTGGACGGTATCCAGGAGATGCAGGTTCAAATCCTGCTCGTGACTGTTATTTTCGATTTCACATTTTTCACTTTGTGTTTAATAAAAAAAATATTTTGAGAATATTGTTGCGTTTTTCGTATTTTATTTATATTTCATAGCATAGGACAATAATAACTCTTCTAATCCAAATAGGTACTTAAAAGTTTTTGCATTATAAAATCTACCAGAAAATGTTGCCATAAGATAGAGATTTGTTTATTTGTGACAGAAAAATATGTATCTAACCCCACAGAATGTAGTTTTGGGCAATAAGCAAGGTGTGGGGCATTCACCCATTAAAATAAGTCATTGTGTGCCATCTCTCCACCTGCTATATGTGTATAGTACTTCCATAAGTAATATTTAATAATACAAAAATCACTGTTTTTTTGCCCTTTACAACAAATTGATCAGATTCCTAGTGTGACAAGTCCTAAATTAGGTAGTAAGAGATTTTATTACCTATATATTGCACAGGTCTATCAATGGACTCAAAAGGAGCTTGATGTTTACGTTGTTTTCTGCCAATAACTAATGCTGGAGGTGCTTCCACACCTCCTATAAACCAAAATGCTTCATGGCGTGCATCATAGTCAACCTGAAACATAGAATATAATAATGAGTAGGGTCTCAAAAGAACTTATTTATTATTTTAGAAGTAATCTTTTTTCTTTAGTGCAATTCGAAGTCCACATTCTCAATGTTATTTATAAAACACCTTTCACTTTGTTTTACCGCTTATTCTTTTTTTTTTATTGTTTGTATTGGCAGACGAGCCACGGTCCATCTGATGGTAAATGGTAACCGTCGCCCATGGACTCGACTATACCGAGAGTATTGTCAAGCCGGTGCTCACCAATTCATTTCACAGATGAAATGAAATATAAACGGCTATCTCCTGCTACAGCCAAAACGCAATGATGTGCTTCATGGCCGGTCACACGGGAGATGGTGGTACCAACCCGCTCGGGCCGGATACCAAGTGAGTACTCCCACTTGGTACCCAGCCCTACCACCAGTCATGCAAAGGATAATAATTGCTTACTTCCCTTAGTCGCCTCATACAACACCTGTGGGAAAGAATGGGGTGGTGACACTTGTATTCTTAATCAGTCACCACATGGACACGGATTCTTTCAAGAAATCAATTAACATTGAAGCTTTCTGTTTAGTGTTAAAGAGACTTGCTTCTTAATGTTTTTGTCTGTACAATCCACCCACACCTTCATGATGAAATAAGCCCTTTTGAAGTCACTTCATAATTGCAAAGAATCCTATTTTTTTTAAGTACCTTACTCTTCAATATATTTGTCTAAAAGGAGACCTATGACTAGAGTACAACCTTCGATCATCAATACTAAAAAGATACAGTATCCTGAACAAAATCAAGCTAAAAACTGTCAGTGTAATAATATATACTTATACAGCTACATCTGTTTACTAACAAAGGTTATAAAACAGTTTTAAGTTCAACCTAATTACAATCATGGCACTTAGTAATAAAGACGCAAATCTTTAAAATACTACATTACATTTACAGTAATTGGTCACAAAAAAACGAGCAAAGCAATAAAATATTACTGCCACTTTAAAAGCGAAACAATAAATAACATTTACTGTGAAATCAAGCTTAAATAGCAACAAATAGTGTCATTTTGAACTAAACAACATAACAGCTCACTTCTTAAGTGCGCTCTTATTTACGGAGACATAATTTTCGGGTCGGCGCGAAACCTATTGCATTTTTGATTGAAGAGTGCAACAGTAAATGTTTATAAAAAAAGTGTTCAAAGCAGAAAAAAATACCTGAGAGGATAATATATGAGGCAATTTGTCAGCCAAGTTATTAATTATGATTCTGTTTATCTGCTTTACTATACATTTTGATAATTCATCTTCTATTTGTGAAACCTCAGATTTGTCAAGTGCAGGAGTAAAATTATACCTGAAAGTAAAGTAATAAATAATGTTCTTATAATTATTTCCTAGTTCACATTATTTACAGCTTTACAAAGTATATAATTATGAATATTACACATACTTTATTCCCTCATTTTCAACAGAAATAGCTTCTTCAATAAGTGATTTTATTTCTTGAACTACAACATCTGCAATGGAAGCTGTTTCAACGTATTTCTCAGGGAGTTTATCAACAGGAATGAAATGGCTCCTCGTGTAATATTGAATAAAAGGCATTGCGTTATAGGGCACTTTATTTTCATTCAACATGATGCACTTCCAGCCATAAAAACGAGGCATATTTAATGCAATCTGTTTCTCTTCTACGGTATTTATTTCCTGAATTTTATGGTGAAGTTTTTGTCTTTTGCGTATTTTTTTAGCTTTTGGAGATAAATCCAAAATTGGTGGATATTCTGGTTTGTCAGTGTACTCATTTTGGTTTACTAATGCCGCTTGAGTCTGTGATCTTGCTATAAAATTACGCAATTTAGGGAATGTCCTATTAACTCTATTTACATACATTTTTACTATCTTCTAAGCTTACTCTTTGATTATAGCATTAATTTAATTAAAAAATAAAGACATAAAGTTGTTGACATTCGACACTTTAGATTTTAGGTTATATTATGTACAAAGAGTATATATACTAAAGAATTATATATTAATGTAATGTATTATGTCATGTCTATCTAGTGTCTAGCGATGACCGATGACGAGTATTATAAGTAGTATAGTACTCTGTGAGTATTATTGACCACTCAGTTAATGTCGTTTGTTCTGATTTTCAAATAACTCGATTTTCATTCGAAGTCGATGGTTACTTTTCGATTGTTCAAACATCTCTATGGTTCACGATTGTCTTCATTCATAGTTTCCACTAGGCTCGGCGTTCATTATCGAATCGAAACGCTACTGACTTCATTCGTGTTTGAAGGATCAACTAATTGTAATCCACAATCGCATCGAATCGTTTCGTTTGGTTTGGACTTACTTTTTTTTTATTGCCAATGGTGACAGACGAGGAAGCGAGCTACCTGATGTTAAGTGGTAACCGCCGCTCATGGACTTTAGCAACACTAGGAGCATAGCCAAGCCGCCGCCTACCACAACTTATGCTCTTTTCAAACCTCGTTTAAAGAGAGACATGTTGTAGCACCGGGGAAACACCGTAGCAGCTAGGTCATTCCAGAGCTTACACGTACGTGGTAGAAAAAAACGTTAAAAACGAACTGTCTTTGACAAAATTGTTTCCAGGTGGTGTGGATAAACCCTACCGCGACGTCTCGTGGTTCGGTGGTAAAATGGTGATGTTGGTACCACCTCAAACAGCTCCTCCGAGCACACCCCATTGTAGACCCGATAGAGCACACAGAGAGACCCGAAGTCTCTCCGCCACTCCAACGACTCTACTTGTTTGCAGGGTTGCCAACTCGGTGCTACGGTTAGGTGCTAAATGTCGTTTGAAAAAGTGCTAGATTTATATATAAATCCAAAAATATATAAAGGACGCAGGTTAGTTTAAGATTATATCAATATTTAAATGTAAATCATTTTACTCTTATAAACCAATAAAAATAAATACTAAATCAATGTGTCAGTATTGATTTTGTACCGATTTGATCGTCAATCAATAGGTTCAATCAATAGGTTTTTTCGATGTGAAACATCTAATGCGGAGGGAGGGTAAAATCGGCTGTTAGCGTGGCGACGCTTTTATTGTAGGTACTTGTCCCATTCAAATCTTGTAAGTTAAATTTGACACACTTCCCGGTTTCCGATTGAGCTGAAATTTTACACACATATGTATATCACATGACAATGCAATATTATGATGAAATGGAGCTGATCGGATGATTCAAATTCAAAAATATCTTTATTTCATAGGCCTATTAAATAGCACTTAAAATCGTCAAGAATACACTAATAATTAACACGAGCACCTGAGGCGAGTGCATCCGCAATAACAAAGTGGCGGTTGCAATCGCCGGATTCCGAAGTAAAGCCTTTCATGAGAAGAACCCGGCAAGAAACTAATGGGGCACTTTTTTAAATTGCCAATTTATTACAATTTAATATAATCTCTAGAACTAAAATGACATTATATCATACAAAACAATTTTGAAAATTAATGAATGAGGAGCAGCTCGAGCCCATTTTGTTTTGTCCTCAAGATAATCCGAAACAGTGTAATAACCTTGATTACAGTCTAATTTTTATGGCTTTCTTAAACTTATTTAGTGGCATGTTTCGGACATTTTCAGGAATCTTATTGTAAAAGCATATACATTGCCCCATAAAAGATCTACTAATTCTGTGGAGACGAGTACTGTGTGCAATAAGATTGTCTTTGTTCCTAGTATTAATGTGATGAACATCGCTATACTTATCAAAGCTTCCGATGTTTTTCTTGACATACAGCAGATTTTCGTATATAAATTGAGACACAAGAGTTATAATATTTATTTCTTTGAATTTCTGTCTAAGGGAAACTCTCGGGCCCAGATTATAGATTGCACGGACAGCCCTTTTCTGAAGTGAAAATATGGAATTTAAATCGGCGGAACATACCCATAGCAGCATATTGCTATGGGGATGGCATACCATAGGATATAATACTATGAAAATAACTGAAATAAACTATTCTAGCCGTTTCAACATCAGTCAATAATCAATTTTTTTTACCGCATATGACGTTGAGCTTAACCTACCTGACAATTTTTTAATATGGGGGCCCCATTGGAGTTTGTTATCTATAGTGATACCTAGGAAAACCGTGGACTCCACAAGGTCCAGTTCAACGCCATTCAATTGTACATTGGTTTCTACATGCCTTACATTGGGTGTAGTAAATTTTATACATTTAGTTTTATTTTTACTTAAAACTAGGTTATTAGTGTTGAACCAATGAACAACTTTAGATAGTGCGTTGTTCACATCGTCATAACTAAGCAGTTGCCTTCTTAGTTTAAAAAATAAAGATGTATCATCTGCGAACAACACAATACTTCAATTATCTCCTACGTAGTATGGTAGGTCATTAATATAGACTAGAAACAGAAATGGCCCCAAAATGGACCCCTGTGGCACACCCATTGTCATGACAGACCCAAGCGATAACGTACCATTAACATCGACCCTTTGAATTCTATTGCTCAAATAAGAAGTCAAAAGCTCGAGAGCCCTGTTCCTGATTCCGTAATGGTATAACTTTTTAATGAGGGTTTCATGATGTACACAGTCAAATGCCTTAGACAAATCGCAAAATACGCCTAACGCATCATGCGAATCTTCCCAGGCTCTAAATATGGTTTTTAACAATTCTATACCTGCATCAGTAATGGAGCGATTCTTTGTGAAACCGAACTGGATTTTATGGAAAATTGTATGATTGTCAAAAGGATTAATCATTTGTTTGAGAATAAGCTTCTCAAATACTTTACTTAGCGTCGGTAGTACAGAAATTGGACGAAAATTATTAAGTTCTGAGGTACTACCAGATTTAAACAAAGGAATTACTCTACTAAACTTCAGAAGGTCGGGGAATACACCATTAACAAAACAACCGTTAAACACAGATGCCAATTGCGGAGCAATAATATGAATGATTGAGTTAACTAACTTAAAAGACATACCCCATAAATGCGCAGTGTTTTTAATATTAAGACTTTTAAAATTATTTATAACACTGTTTACATTGACATCCGAACTTTATCCGACTTGATGAAGCTGCAAGGTGGACATAGGAACTCTATAATGAAACGGCGCAACCTCATCGAGTTTGGGCTCGTATGATTCGTCTTGCCGAGTGCTTTGTGTCTAGATGGTATCCAGGGGCTGATGATGAAGTTGGAAGGTGGCCACAGTAACTCTATAATGAAAACCCCGTCGAGTTTCGACACGTTTGATTCGTATTGATGAGTACTTTGTCTTTAGATGGCATCCAGGGTCTGATGATGGAGCTGGAAAGTGGCCATGCGAAACTCTGTAATTAAATGGCGCAATTCCATCTAGTTAGGGCTCGTTTGAAATATCCTGACTAGAACTTCAGTCATAGACGATATCCAGGGTGTGACGATGGAGCTGGAAGGTGACCACAGTAACTCTGTAATGAAACGACGCAACCCCATCGAGTTTGGAATCATTTGATTCATCTTGACGAGTACTTTGTCTTTAGATGGTACAGGGTCTGATGATGGAGCTAGAAAGTGGCCTTAGGAACTCCGTTATAAAACGACATAACTCCATCGAATTTGGGCTCGTATGATTTGTCTTGACGAGTACTTTGTCTCTAGATGGTATCCAGGGTTTGACGATGGAGCTGGAAGGTGGCCTCAGTAATACTGTAATGAAACTACGCAACCCTGCCAGTTTATACTCGTTTGATTCGTCTTGAGGAATACCTACTTTGTTAAGTTATGATCATTTTATTTCTACAAAATTAATTTCGATGTTTTCACATCTGCTAGATTTTTATATGGAAGCGAGAGTTGGGTATGCAAAAAGGAGCATGAGAGTAAAATCAATGCGATCGAAATGCGATCTCTCGCATTCGTAACGATGACTTAAGCGAGTAGGTATGAAATGGAGTATTGGTGTAAAGATGCGAAAGGGAATGCTCCGATGGTTCGGACATGTGGAAAGAATGCTGGACGAGTGACTAGTTAAAAAGATATACAATGCGAAAGTGGAAGGACGTAGGTACACGGGGAGACCGAGACTCACCTACCTAGACCAAATCAGTCATGTATTGAAGGAAGGTGGAGTAAGGAGTTATGTCGCAGTACATCACTTGCCAAAACATATGCACATTCACAAATAGTTAATAAGCAAAAGGCCACCACTTTTACACATTAATACTTGAAATAACACAAGTTTAGAAAAATAATGCAGAGCGACGACATGATCTTCTTCGTGTTCCCGCCAAAACTCGCATATGGTTGACTTTGATTACCATAGACTAAGTAATTGGTCCGAGTTGATTACAGTAGTAAATGAAAGAGATAAATATATTACGCTTTATTGTATTTGTAATAATGGATGAATGATAGTGACCAATCTAATTCTTTACTCAATTGCCTATAAAATACCTCATAGCTACGATTTACTAGCCTTTAGCTAAGCCTCATAGTAAGAACCGTCAAATGGGGTCAATCGGAACGGTTTTTATCTGTTTGCATGTATTTGACAACTTAATTTAAATTGTGTATTTGTTGTGGTACCAAATTTCTAGTTAAGTGCATTAGGTACAAAAATAAACAACAATATGAATTAAAATATGGCCTATTTTCCGTAATCCGTTTAAATATAGCCTGTTCCTATTGTAACAGAAATAGGGGACAATAGGTACGACATATGTGATAATGGGAAAAAACTTGTAGGGTTATCACCATTTATGTAAGATTATATTCAGTTGGTAGGTAGCTACATATGCAAGTACCTAGGTGAGAAAATAGGTAGGTACCTTACCTAATGTACATAAATAGCAGCATTTTAGAATTATAATGTAGGTATATATTAGTATAATGGAATTCTACTTAAGTTTCCAATATTTTTGTCAGTTTAAACATTAATGTAAGACAAAAATATGACTGTTACTGTGATCATTGTTTAAATTTGGCTATCTATCTACAGCTGTTAAATATGATGGATTCTTGATTTTAGTGTAAATAAATAAGTCATTTAACAAATTTCAAAATATTTATTACAATATCAGACTCATTTACTTACTACTACTAGCTAGCTAGGTTACTTATAGCCATTTTTTTTTGTGTGCTGATGATAATAAATAATACTACCCGTTTTCACAATCTTCGATCATATAAAATATAAAATCCTCATTTGTGTATTTCGATATACTATTTATACTAGAAAACAATGTACCTACATAAGGTAATTCTTAAAGACAAAAAATATAATAATTAGTTCTGCTGAGATCAAAGTCATACAAGAGATAAAACTAAATTGGCTGATCTTAGCTGACCTATTTAACTTTACGAATCAGCTAGTCAAATTAAAGCATCTAATATTATAATTTCAATATAGACCTCAACATCAACTTCAAACAATCATTTATTTTATTTTATTTTATTTATTATTTTAATTTATTTGGAAAGCTAACAGCTAGTAAATGTACAGTATGTAATTTTATATATAGGTCCAATTACAAGTTATCAAGGTAGCATACGAATTTTACAAAAAAATGATAGTCGGAAATCGCTAAAATGTGAAATACCTAAACATAATATTATACAACAATGCTTATGAAAAGAAGTCCATCAGTATAGTTCATATTAAAATACCAAGATCATCTTGGTATTTTAAAATGAACTATAAAATTCACTTGTATAATAAAGGTTAACAGTTAGGAGCTATCATTACAAAAAAAATCATACGTTTAAATAATGTCTTCATCTGTGAGATCACTTAGTATTTCAGATTAATTCCTATAATATTTCGGTCTTTTTATTGTAAGTCTATCAGTCACTTTTAAAATCTTTGGTTCACTGCCTGTTTTAATGTTTGTAAACTTTTTTTTAAATCTTTAAATCATTATCTAATATATTCTTTTCCGACAGAATTTTAATTTTACTTGTAAAAGCATTTGTTACAGCGTTTGGTTTAGAGCTATTATTTGTGTCCTGATTATCTGGTATGTTACAAGCATTATTATCGGTAGCAACTTCTATGGTATTACTTACGGTAAACATATCTTCAAACACTATAGGCATATTTAAAATGTCATTAAAAGGAGGTAAATTATTTACTAAAGTTTCTTCTTGATCTTGTTGCATTTCACCAACGAATGGCTGCATTTTTATTTCTTTACTATCATTTTCTTTTTCATCATGCATTTTTCCAGTTTTCAAACTACCGTTGCTATAGCTACTTGTGTTCTCGTCAGTATTTAGTATTTCTATTTATAACTATAAGCGGGTAGATCGATTTTAGATAAGGTTTCTTAACTACAGGTGGATCTAAAGTTTGTTTCGACTTATCCTTATCGCTCTCTTTCTTAGGCTTTGTCTTCTTTATAAGTTGAATATTATCTGTCTCTTTTTCATTTTTAGTACCAAACTCTATATGTTCATCTGTGGTCGGTAACTAGGAGTTTAATTGCCCGTCATCAGGTTGTTTTAAAATGTTTTTATTTTTCTTCATATATACAGTCATGGTCAACTAATTAGGGACATTCAAGATAGTGAAGAGCTATAACCGGTTATGCACATATAAATGTAAAACCCTATTGATTTCTTAGCACCTATTATTTGCATAATTTGGTCCGATTATTATGCTATAAATGGCTGTAAATAAAAGATTAAATAAAGAAAGAAAAGTATTTAATATCAAAGGTTAAACATGTATTAAATTTTAAGGTACAATTCTGTAGCTGGACATTTAATTAAGGACAGTAAAGTATAATGAAAAATAGAGCTAAACAAAACTAATAAACTGCAGTATTATAATATCTTTAACAGCTCCATTTTATTACGTGTAAAATCAATACCCAGTAGCAAAACCTTTGTTAGTAATTACCGCTTGACACCGATGTGGCATAGACATTATCAGTTTCTGACATGTTTCGACAGGAATGTTTGCCCATGCCTCACAGAAAGCTTAATAAGTTCATCTAAAGTTGTAGTACGTTAAGTGGCAACTTTTTTCTTGATTTCGTGGCAAAGGTGCTCAATTGGGTTGAGGTCCGGGCTATTTGCTGGCCAATCTAGCACCGATACTGACTGACTGGTAAGAAACGACTTGACTGAACGGGCGGTATATTTCGGGTTATCCTGCTGAAACGTGCATATAATAGGGAGATGCTCCTCAGGATAGGGATATACATAGTTTCTTCCAATATTGCCTGCCTGTATTCATATCCAATTTATTCTGTCGCTCCATTTCTTTACTTGTTCCGGCTCTCACTGTAATATTTTTTTGTAAACTGGCACTTCTTCCGTATTGCATCCGTTAGATTGTTCTATCTCTATGTTTTCTACACTTCTTCCGGGAATAACGTCAATTTTCTTTTTTCTGTTTTGTATGGTCGTACGACCACTTATATCATATCTCATCTCTTGCAGCAGCATTAATACTAGACCATCAAACAAAAGGGCTTCAAATTTTGTATACTTTCTAAAACTTTATTTTTGTTCAAGGGACTTATGCCACATTTTTGGAAGCCCGATTTAATATTTTGCGAAATATTATCTTCTAATGCACTCATTATTTTTTTTAATAGCATTGGGAAGCACTGTTTGGGTACAGTAGCATAGTTACTATCATCATGTTTTTTCCAACTACACAATATGTCTCTCCACTTTATTTTCAAGGGCCCAAAAATGGCCACATCTAGTGGCTGGGTTAGATGAGTAGAATTAGCTGGCAAAAAAATAAACCTGATACCATATGTATCTTTACAATCCCTTATTAATTGTATAGATAAGTGGGATGATAAGGTATCACCAATTAAAATTTCTGCCCCTGATTTCTTATCAAGATACGGTATTATAATTGCCTTCACCCAATCCACAAAACAGACAGCATCGAACCAACCAGAGGGTGTGCTGTTGTAACGGCAACCTCTTGGTCCATTGAGGCGCCAGGTGTCTTATACATATTGGGCCTTATAAACAACATAAGGTGGTAAAAAAGTCCCATCAGCGGCAGCCGCCATCATAATAGAGGTTGAGCCTTTTGTATGGTTCATAATACGTTCAGGATATTTTACGCTTCTTTTAACTAAGAGTTTTGCGTCCTGGGTCATTAGTTAAGTTCGTTTTATCGTAATTTACTATATTCGACAGTGGAACTCCCTTTAATGATGTCTCTAGTTCCCTGAAGTAGTTTTCAATGATTTCAGGTTAGACTTCTACCCGTGATCTTTTAATATTTTGACTTAATCGTGTTGTTATTTTATCCCTGTGTCTTTTGAGAAAACATTTCACGTACCTAATCGGGCCCATGCATATTGTTTTTAAATCTCCTTACGGTACCTATATCCTAATTGGCCTAAATACCCTTTAATCAAACATCTTAAATCTATAGTTTCTAATGGATATCCCCATTCAGAACATATATTTATATATTTAATTAAATACTGTTCTTTAAGTCGTAGTGCACTTTATCCACCTTACTTTTTCGTAAAAAATGTGTTATGTCTATGTAATACGGTCTTTTGTGTATTGATTTTTTTTCGAAAGTAAAGATAAATATAGATGTCGCCGCGGGAGCATTTAGTTCCTCAATTATAACAATGAATATTTTATTAATACTTATATTAACAAATGATTTTAATCATAGGCCTATGATTACCATCCTTAACGATTTAATTTATTTGGTAGCAGCGCCATCTAGTACTTGGTTTAAATATTAATCAATACTGGCGATGTATTTGTAGCATTTAAATTAATCTGTCTTGCTCTAAATTAAAAGTAAATTTAATAAACTTAAATCTGTTTATAGTTTCGAGGTTTTTAAGTATAATAAGTGCAATCAATAAGTCATTTAATAAACCGACGTTATGTGACGTCTTAGGAAGATGGCGCCTGTGCTTATCGTTCAGATTCATGGCTTGATTTATTGCGCTTCTTAAATTAATATTACGAAAATACATTTCAAATCAGAAATAATGTAATCTAATTTTCTATATCGAAATAGCACATGAAAATCTTTTTCTACTTAATCGCTTTAAAACGGAATCACAACAAAGTTAGACTAATCATGTTGTGATGTGAATTAGTTAATAAATTATTTAAATAATTCAAATTAACATGTTAATATTATTACCTTATTTTAATTAGAATTACTAGTCAATTTAGATCTGTTACAAACCAAATCAAATTTTGCTACGATTTTGTGTTTCCGTTTCAAGTTGCGATTTGTTTAAAATAATTAATCAAAAATCTAAAATAATTCTAACTAGCGTTGTTTATTGCTAAAATAATAATTTGGTTATAAATAGATTTATTAAGCTAGCCAATTTAAATTTAGTTACAAATCAAATCATGTTCTGTCACTCACTTCCGTTGTAATTTTTTATGTCACGGATAAGAGTATTTAAATAAGTGTAACGATTTTTGAGGCTCATTAAATTTGTGAAAATCGTGCGTGCCTTGTTTGCTTTCTACTGTGTGTCAGTGCTAGAAACTATCGGCTGCGATCTATATATATCTGCGACGGAAGATGGAGGAAGATGCTACTGCGAGGGCCCCCTCCTTGTCATCAGAAGTGGGATCGCTCTCGCGATCCTGTTCTGCCGGACATCCTGAAGAACCATGTGCATCAGAACCTTTACCAAAGTTCGAGAGCGCACCAAAAGAATTTTTCATGGAAATGGTGAACATGATGCGCTCCATGAGCGAACGCCTTACTGCCCAGCCAGAGCAAAGAGTAAAGATAACAGAAGTGTTTCTTCCTTCTTACGACCCTGATGGCAATATTGGCGTACGGGAATGGTGTGATCACATAACTACGGCGGTGAGTACCTACAAATTTACTGATTATGACATTAGAATGAAAGTTTCTAGCCTATTAAAAGGCAGAGCTAAAGTATGGGCCGATGAATGGTTAGTGACAACAACCACGTGGCAAGAATTAAAACAAAATATTTTATTAACCTTCGAACCAGAACATCGATACTCTCGAGATGTGCTTGCTTTCCGTGAACACGTGTATGATGCATCTAAAGACCTGACAGAATTTCTTTCAAAGTCCTGGCTGCTCTGGAAGAGAGTAACCAAAGATAAGTTGGATAATAGGGACGCCGTCGAAGCGGTAATTGGAACTGTGGGTGATCAACACCTTAGGATCGACCTTATAAATGCCAGAGCCACTTCAGTACCTGAACTTATATCAGTAGTAGCCTCGATTCGACCTAAACGTTCTTATCAATCTGCCAACCTTAATAGTAATCTACCTCCAGCTAAACGATCACGTATAGATAATAGAGTAGTTCCGTTTTGTACTTATTGCAAAAAACCTGGACACATACTTGACACCTGTCGTAATAAGGCTAGGGATACTCATGATTCGAGAAATAGTAACGCTTCGAATAGCACAGGTTACTTACCCACCACACGTGTTAATCTACCTACAAGTAGTACATGTACTTTTTGCTTAAAACCTGGCCATACCTTCGATGTTTGCTATAAACGCCTTAGAACTATTTCTCCTAATTTAGCCACTAATTCTAATGAAAAAGATCCTCAACGCGTTAATAGCATTGCGAATTCAGAATTAACACGTATGGTCATCAAGATAGGTAATATTAGTTTGAGCGCTACTTTCGATAGCGGAGCTGAATGTTGTGTTATGCGAGAATCGATTGCTAGTAAATTACCCGGCCGAAGGAGAGATGAAGTCAATTATTTAAGAGGAATAGGTTCGTTTTCAGTAGTTTCTGTTTGCTCTATCGATTGCGTTTGTATGATTGATGGTATTCACGTAGAGTTACAATTTCTCATTTTGCCAAACAATGAGGTGTCAACGGACATCCTTATAGGTACTAATTTATTAAAGAAGACTGGCCTTGGTGTACTCGTAACTAATGATGGTGCCAAGCTTTTATATCAACCGTGCGTGATGCACCTAAAAATGAATAACTCTATTTTTGATAACATTGATCATGATCTTAGTGACGTCACGCAAATTGAACACTTGCTTATTTTATTAAATAAATATTCTCATTTGTTTATCCGTGGCTACCCCAAGTCTCGGGTAACTACAGGACAGCTAGTGATTCGATTAAAAAACCAAGATAAGTATGTCGAACGTCGCCCATACCGTCTTAGTCCTACAGAACGAAATAAGGTGCGTGAAATAGTTCGCGAATTATTAGACAATAACATCATTCGTGAAAGTCAGTCGCCATTTTCTAGCCCAATTATTCTCGTTAAAAAGAAAAACGGAGAAGATCGCATGTGCGTCGATTATCGAGAGTTAAATGCGAATACTGTCAGAGATCACTACCCTCTGCCACTTATAGCAGATCAGATTGACAATCTATCTGGGGGTAAATACTATAATACGTTTGATATGGCAGCAGGCTTTCATCAGATTATGATTTCTGAAAGCTCAATTGAGAAGACAGCGTTCGTGACTCCGGACGGACTGTACGAATATCTAACTATGCCTTTTGGCTTGTGCAACGCTCCATCGGTTTATCAGAGATGCATAAATCGCGCCTTAGGACCCTTATTAAATGCTGGTAGTGCGGATACTAACGACAGCTCTCCTAGTGATAGTGTTGCCCAAGTATATATTGATGACGTGATAAGTAAGTGTAGACTATTCGAAGATGGCCTAGTTTTTATGGAGAGAATTTTTATTGCCTTAGAAAAATCCGGGTTTTCCATCAATATCGACAAATGTCTCTTTTTCAAGCGCTCAGTTGAATATTTGGGCAACATTATTACAGATGGTAATGTAAGACCTAGTCCTAGAAAAATAGATGCCCTTGTCAAGGCCCCAGTCCCTTCTACCGTAAAACAAGTAAGGCAGTTTGCAGGTTTAGCTGGTTATTTTCGTAGGTTTATCCCGAACTTCGCACGTACAATGATTCCCCTCTACGAACTTACTAGGGCGGGTGCTAGGTGGCAATGGACAAATCGACAAGAAGAAGCCAGAGATAAAATTATTCAGTATTTAATTTCATCCCCAGTTCTAATGATATTCCGTGAAGACGCGCCTATAGAACTTTATACAGATGCCAGCAGTCTAGGAGTTGGTGCCATTCTTGTCCAAGTACTTGACGGCCGTCAGCATGCAGTGGCCTACTTCAGTATGCGCACGACTGATGCTGAAAGTAGATACCACTCGTATGAGTTGGAGACGCTCGCTGTAGTACGAGCAATTAAACATTTCCGACATTTTCTTTATGGAATACACTTCAAAGTGATCACAGATTGCAACGCACTAAAAGCCTCTAAACACAAACAAGAACTTTTGCCAAGGGTCTATCGATGGTGGGCGTTCCTACAAAATTTCGATTTCGAAATAGAGTATCGTAAAGGAGATCGCATGCAACACGCAGATTTTTTTAGTCGTAACGTAGAAGGTTACACAGTTAACATTATGACTAGAGACTTGCAATGGCTTAGTGTAGAACAACGCCGCGATGACTTTTTACGCTCGAAGATCGACGCTATCCTCAGAGGTGAGACGATCAAAGATTACTTCCTTGAAGATAATTTACTTAAGCATGCTAGATACGACGAAACTTTAGGCGATCAGAAGCTGGTAGTGGTCCCCAAATCATTTCAATGGAGTTTAATAAATACCTACCATTCTAGTCTCAAACACCCCGGATGGGAGAAAACACTAGCCAAAATACGAGAAACGTACTGGTTTGACAACATGAATACCACAGTACGACAATTCATTGATAATTGTATCGTGTGCAAAACATGCAAAAATCCATCTGGTGCCATCCAGGCACAGCTTCACCCTATTCCTAAACCGACCATCCCCTTTGAGATGGTTCATATGGACGTAACCGGAAAATTAGGTGCATCAACCGATCAAGAGTATGTAATAGTAACAATAGATGCATACACAAAATATGTTCTGTTACATTACGCAAATGACAAAAGTCAACATAGCTCTCTTGCAGCACTCAAGGCGGTAATACATTTATTCGGCACCCCGAAAGTAGTTGTAGTCGATGGCGGAAGAGAGTTCCTTGGAGAGTACAAAAATTATTGTGAAAGATACGGCATAGAAATTCACTCTATAGTCCCCGGAGTAAGCAGAGCCAATGGTCAAGTTGAACGGGTAATGGCCACACTAAAAAACGCCCTTACAATGATAAGGAATTACGAAACTCCCGACTGGCACACCGCATTGGATAGTCTTCAACTTGCACTCAACTGCACTAAACATCAAACAACGGGTGTAGCTCCGCTCACACTACTCACAAAACGCCAACATTGTGTACCTCCGGAGCTACTTAACTTGGTCCAATTGGAAGAAATGACAATCGATTTTGAAGTTCTAGAACAACATGTGCGACGCAGAATGACCGAAGCAGCAGTCAAAGAAAAACAAAGATTTGACTCCCGAAAAGCTAAGATTAGAAGATTCCAGAGAGGAGAGTTTGTGTTGATCAAAAATAATCCCCGCAATCAGACTTCCTTAGATCCCAAATTTAGCGCACCTTATGAAATACATAAGGCGCTTGACAACGACCGCTACCTCGTCAAACCAGTAGTCGGTCGTGGTCGCCCGAAAAAGGTGGCCCATGATCAACTGCGTCGGGCACCGCAGCCAGGTGAACAGATGGCCGTGTCGCCGGCACTCGGACAACCAGGTGATGAAGACCAACTTATGGACAGTCGACCAGCAGACGACTGTCCAGGTCCCTCTACCACACAAAAGGACAACTAATTACCTATTTGGTGAGCAGTTTTCACATTATTACCCCTTTAGATTCATACATGATGTATTCCATGTATGAAAGTTACATATAGCCGTGGAGGCAACTATCACGCATTAAATCTCATACATGATGTATTCCATGTATGAAAGTTACATATAGCCGTGGAGGCAACTATCACACATTAAATCTCATACATGATGTCTTCCATGTATGAAAGTCGCATAGTATAGCCGTGGAGGCAACGACTATGAAACTCTCTTGTTATCCTGCTGGGTCCACGGCGTACAAGACCGCTCAGAGCCCGGTTCCCAATATCCTGTCAAATCAAAGACTTCGTGCCTGCCACGGAGCAATGGTCCTGAATTCCCTACCTCATGTTCCATCAAATCAAAGACTTTGTGTCTATCACAGAGCGGTGTTCTTGATCCCATCCTTTGATCCTGTCAAGTCAAAGACTTTGTGTCTATCACAGAGCAGTACCGTCACGAGAGAATGAAACCAAACAGCTAACAGCTGAACAAAAATAAAATATAAGAAAACGACACATCACGCATGTTTACTAATGTCAATAACCTATAGGTAAATCAAACCATATCTAAGCCTGTCGTACGGGTTCATGAAACAAATAATCATCTGCCACACATTATTAATTCTATTCCAGATATCAACTAATAACATCAGCAGGCGGGCATTATCGGCAGCTGCAGAGCACGCACCGCCGATCAGAATGGCCGTGTCGCCGCGGGAGCATTTAGTTCCTCAATTATAACAATGAATATTTTATTAATACTTATATTAACAAATGATTTTAATCATAGGCCTATGATTACCATCCTTAACGATTTAATATATTTGGTAGCAGCGCCATCTAGTACTTGGTTTAAATATTAATCAATACTGGCGATGTATTTGTAGCATTTAAATTAATCTGTCTTGCTCTAAATTAAAAGTAAATTTAATAAACTTAAATCTGTTTATAGTTTCGAGGTTTTTAAGTATAATAAGTGCAATCAATAAGTCATTTAATAAACCGACGTTATGTGACGTCTTAGGAAGATGGCGCCTGTGCTTATCGTTCAGATTCATGGCTTGATTTATTGCGCTTCTTAAATTAATATTACGAAAATACATTTCAAATCAGAAATAATGTAATCTAATTTTCTATATCGAAATAGCACATGAAAATCTTTTTCTACTTAATCGCTTTAAAACGGAATCACAACAAAGTTAGACTAATCATGTTGTGATGTGAATTAGTTAATAAATTATTTAAATAATTCAAATTAACATGTTAATATTATTACCTTATTTTAATTAGAATTACTAGTCAATTTAGATCTGTTACAAACCAAATCAAATTTTGCTACGATTTTGTGTTTCCGTTTCAAGTTGCGATTTGTTTAAAATAATTAATCAAAAATCTAAAATAATTCTAACTAGCGTTGTTTATTGCTAAAATAATAATTTGGTTATAAATAGATTTATTAAGCTAGCCAATTTAAATTTAGTTACAAATCAAATCATATTCTGTCACTCACTTCCGTTGTAATTTTTTATGTCACGGATAAGAGTATTTAAATAAGTGTAACGATTTTTGAGGCTCATTAAATTTGTGAAAATCGTGCGTGCCTTGTTTGCTTTCTACTGTGTGTCAGTGCTAGAAACTATCGGCTGCGATCTATATATATCTGCGACGGAAGATGGAGGAAGATGCTACTGCGAGGGCCCCCTCCTTGTCATAGATGTTTTTGTAGAATTATATTACTGTAACGCTAGGTCTATTAATGCTTCATCATGTTTCCTGTAGTATCGACTTCTAATGGGTTTGTAAGTACGTGGCATTTTGCCTCGTAGTTACTGCCTAAGTTATTTATCTGAAAACAGTAATAGAAATGTTAGTTCTAACAAAACACCTACATAATAAATACATGCTTACATTAAAGAAATAATGTCTAATGACATTAGAATAGAATGGTTAGGATATAGGTATGTTATTAGTACCTACAAGAGTACAAAATGCCCAAAAAAGTGTCATTAATATTATCTACTATTATTCTTTAAGGCTATGAAAGTCGCTTAGCTTCGAGTCCCGACACATAAAACGTAGTAAGTGCTGTGAACATTAAAGAATGTTTAAAAACGTAAATACGCGTAAAACGTAAAATGATTTCAATTTTTTTTCCATTTAGTCCAATTTTGCGTACTTTAAATTTTGGCATCAATCACAAATGGGAAATGCTAGTGCATTATTAAAGCTGTGATTAATGATGTTTTAGGTATTTATTTTAAATTTTATTTGACAAATTCGAAAAATCTACCGATAATAAAAATCAATTACATTTTAATCGATTTTTCACTTTAAGGAAAATAATCGATTAATTAATAATCGATTTTCTATGAAGGATGTGACATCCCTACTTAGAACACTAAATGCTAAAGTGCCGTAAAATGACCTAAAGGTCTTAGTAACCAGGTCATAAAATTACAAAAAAAAAGTGCCCTAAGTGATTCTGGCGGGAATTTCGAGAAAGTGAACATCGAAAATTTTCAATTCTTAATTTCTTTTGAATTTCTTTAATTTTTGTGGCATAACGTACTAGAACAACGTTGACTTGGACATAATAAATAACAGAAATGGAAGGAAATGCAGGCAACAAATCTTATAAAGATGAGCATATCTATCCATTACTCAATAAATTATCCCATCATAATAATTTAATCAATACTGATGACTTACATAATTTTTTTGAAAACAATAATAATAACCAAAATTCAAAATTTCTGTTAGAACACTTTTCATGGTCCGAATTTACAAAAAGTTTACAATCACGACGTAATACAACTCCTGGATTAGATGATTTTCCTTATATTATCATTAAAAATTTAGATGACTGCACAAAAAATATTTCTTAACATTCTTAATTTACTTTGGCACAGTAAAACTATTCCACATACTTAAACCATAAAAGATTACAAACTATTTATGTTTTCCTAGATGTTCAGGGAGCTTTTGATAGTCTAGATCCAGGTATACTTGTCAAAGTTATGGCTAAGGTACACATACCCGGACAGTTATGTAAATGGATATATATCTTTCTGAGGAACAGGACACTCTATATAAAACACAACAATACATTATATGGACCAAAAACAGCCTCTAGAGGTATTATGCAAGGTTCAGCTATCTCTCCTTTACTGTTATAATATATATATGTGAAACTTGTAAATATGTAAATACTTCTGATGTAAATATATTACAATTTGCTGATGACATAGTAATATACACCAGTAACTCTAGCCTACAAACTGCAATGAATAATATAAATACAGCTTTATTCCAAATATTCGAATATTACAATGAATACCTCCATTTAGAAATAAACACAGCAAAAAGTAGTGTTCTAGTCTTAGGCAATGAGACCCCTTTCTCAAACGCTATATATAATGGAGAAATTATTAACAAAGTAGATCATAAAAAATTTTTAGGAATAATCCTAGATAAAAAATTAACTTTTAAGGAACACATAAAATATGTCTCAAAAAATGCTCTCAGGGGACCAAATGTTTTAAAATGTCTTGCAGGTGTATCATGGGGAGCAGACCCTAAAATATTGACAATGTTGTACAAATCTATTGTAAGAAGCCATTTTGATTACAGCTCACTGGCTTATATGAATAGTGCTCATGTAAATAAATTGGATACATTTCAGAACAAAGCTTTGAGGATAATATCCGGTGTAATGTGCTCAACTCCCATAAGGGCCATGGAGGTTGAGACAAAAATATTGCCCCTTAGCTTGAGAAGATTGTTACTCGCAAAAAGATATTGTTTAAAATTAATTTCCTCTAACAATACACAAATAATAAACAAAATTGTACCTCAAAGAAATAGAACTCCCAATCCCTTAGCTACAGGAGAGAGCCTCTTACAGGGTAAATCTCCATGTCTCTCACATATATTGCTAGAAACAGACAAAATGTTTGCTAAAGTCAGAAAACAGAGTCCATTGCCTTGCTACTCCTTCTCCTATAAATGCATCTCACATCCAATTACTATAATAAAAACTATAGTGTCTAATAATTCAGATATGCTGCAATTTTTGCAAGAAGATAAACATTATTATAGTATGTACACTGATGGTAGTAAAGGAAGCGATTATGTGCGTGCTGGGCTATACGATCCACAAACTAAGTTTTCTCAAAGCTTTGTTCTGCATGAGTCCTGTACCATATTTACAGCAGAAGCATATGCGGTGTATCAGGCATTAAAACGTATTCAAAAAATTTATAATGTTAAGTATGTTTTAATAATCTCGGATTGTTTGAGTTTGATAGAAGCTTTAACCAGACTAACAGTTCATAATAAATCAAACTATATGCTGTATTTTATAAAAGAAATGATTGCTCAATATTACCAAAACAATATCGAAATTTCTTTCTTGTGGGTGCCTTCTCACAGAGGTGTCTCCGGCAATGAAATGGCCGATAAAAATGCATATGAAGGCATTAATACCATCGATGTCAAACACGCAATGGAAGTCCCTATGACTGATTTTCTGCAATACATAAACATAAGTATTAGTAAACTGTGGCTTAAAATGTGGAAGAAAGATCAGGAAATAAAAGGAAAGTGGTATGGTGAAATTCAAGATAACTTACCGATTAAACCGTGGTACTACCAAATAGAAGAGACCAATCGTGATTTTATTACCACGATAAACAGATTACGCTTTGGCCATAATACTTGTCCGTCACACCTCACAAGACTCGGCATTGTTGAAAACAGCATTTGTCCACATTACAGAACAGAAGAAGGAACCACCACACACATGATTTTTGAATGACAAAAATTTTTGATTCACAGATTAATCTTAGCCAGTGAACTAAGTGATGTGAAAATATTAAGTGATTCCTCATCCCGCCCGCC
Organism: Leucoma salicis; assembly: GCA_948253155.1. Taxonomy (NCBI): domain Eukaryota; kingdom Metazoa; phylum Arthropoda; class Insecta; order Lepidoptera; family Erebidae; genus Leucoma; species Leucoma salicis. The sequence continues at coordinate 18,525,714 of OX411816.1, read as the reverse complement.
GCCACTTAATCAGTTACTAAAGAACAAAAAATCTTTTAAACCCCTATATAAATATATAAAAAATACGATTAAATCAATATAAAACAATAAATATATTGAAGGAAACTGAAGAAATGACCTAAAGGTCTTAGTAACCAGGTCATAAAATTTACACAAAAAAAAAAGTGCCTTAAGAACGAGTAACATAGGCGAGACGACATTATATTTACCCCACATTAAGTGGTAAAAGGGCAAAAAGAAAAAAAAAACAGCACGTAATTACTCTGTAAACCTATTTAAATTTTATGTTAATAACCTTTAATATTTATTGCATTTTTTAGAGTCATTATAAGATATTTATTTAACGTCTAAGGGGTATTTAAGAAAATTGTGGGGAGAATAATTTATAAAAAGTGGGAGCCCTATGGCTGATGCAACAATTTCATTTGATTTTGACGTAAAGTTTACTGACAGACTCTACTCTGACGCTCTAATCCAAATTTACCTACGATTATAACCATTCACGGATTATTTTTAACCAACAGTTTAATTCGTTCTTAAATCATGGATGAAGATATGGTATTTGATCCATCTTTGAAGAAGAAAAAGAAGAAGAAGACTGGCTTTGACATCGATGCGGCGCTAGCAGGTGATCAAGGTGAGAGCACGAGCGTGGAGGTCCCCGTTGGGACGGGTGACGTCGACTTGCTTGAAGATGATAACCTCGATTTGGATAACTTTGGAAAGAAAAAGAAGAAGAAAAAGAAGGGCGTCTTCAATATGGAAGAGCTTGAAAATGTAATGCCGGAAACACCACCTGCTGAGGAACAAGAACCGCAGGAAGATGACGTTATTGATGACTTAGATTTAGATATAGACTTTTCGAGGCAGACTAAGAAAAAGAAGAAGAAGAAAAACCTTGAAGAGCTTGTTAATGAGGATGAAGTGAAAGGTGATGATCAAGAGAATGTGGAGGACACAGCTGGTGACTGGATAGGCACTGATCGCGATTATACGTATGACGAGCTACTGGAGCGTGTTTTTGATATCATGCGTGAGAAAAACCCTAGCATGGTCTCTGGCAAGAAACAGAAATTCATTATGAGACCTCCACAGGTGGTGCGAATTGGTACTAAAAAGACATCATTTGCCAATTTCACAGAAATCTGTAAAACACTTCATAGACAACCTAAACACTTATTAGACTTTTTATTGGCTGAATTGGGTACTAGTGGGTCTGTAGACGGCAATAGTCAATTGATCATCAAAGGTCGTTTCCAGCAAAAACAAATTGAGAATGTACTTCGTCGGTATATCAAGGAATATGTTACATGTCATACATGTCGTTCACCAGACACCATTTTGCAGAAAGATACTAGATTATTCTTCCTTCAGTGTGAAACGTGTGGCTCCCGTTGCTCTGTAGCCAGCATTAAATCTGGTTTCCAGGCTGTTACTGGAAAACGTGCTGCCATTCGTGCAAAGACTGCATAGAGTATTAGTGTTTAGTGGTAAAATAACTAATTTTACAGCCTGGGCTGGGGTACATATGGAAATGATACTTGTTATCTGTTGTATAGATATGACAATGTTTGTAATTATTGTGAAATTGTGTTGATATATATTACTAACTTGTTTATGAATTTTCTTAAATCATTTGGAATTCATAAAAAATGTTATAAATCTTTATTGTTGCTTAGACTGAGCAGTGCCTCATCTTGTGATAAAAAATTTCCAACAGTCTCTTCAGTACTATTGATGTCCTCAGTGGTGTTACCACATTATGCAATTTCCCATTTCTATTGCATTATTGGCATTAATGTTAAACATAATGAGGTACACACTTTCACTAATTGCTATTTATTTGCTTTATCTATTATTTATGGTATGTTAAAAAAGCTAGTGATGTGCTCAAATAGTTACAATTAATTGAAAGACATTCTCTGAATGTACCCCATTCTAACCCCTATATTTATGTATAGCTCACTTCTGTATTATTCTCATTAATACACAATGATTTTATATATCACTGTTTTATTTATGACTAGCTGCTATCTGTGACTTAAGTCTGTGTGGAATTTCGTTATTTTTTTTATGTAGGATCCTAATTATTTTTCCTAAATAAAATATAGCCTTAGTTACTTCTTATACCCTGTCCAACTCGGTCCAGCTATTTCCAGATAAGCGTGAACAAAAACTAGAAATAGCTAAATTGCTGAAGGTCCATAGGACAAACGGTGTGGCCGCTTTAGGCGCCAAGGGTGGTGGCGCCGGAGTGCCCACGGCTTCCTAACGCCAATGGTGTCTGCTGCTTACTTGAAGTGCCCTGGGATACCACCGTTAGCGAAAGCGCCACCGCCCGTCCAGCCTCAGGCTCATATACTTAAACTGGGCCTGAAACTGCCGTATCTAAGTCATAAAAAGTACCGGCGTGGTACCGACCTGGGACTGGCGCTCTATAAGAATTGTTTATGCTGTACATAAAAAAATACAGAGAGTACCTATTGGAGTATCTTTTTCTTTACACCAATACAGAGTGGCGGCCGCTGAGTTGTCCCAAGGGTTCGTTTACTCTTGTTCCCGTATTTACTATTCTCTTTACAGTGGTGTAGGTACCTTTCATCCCAACTGAATCCACATCCAAGATATAAGTATTCATCAGCTTGTTCTAGCATACCATTGCCTATTATTAAATTTGTTCTGGCTTCTTCCCTTTCAAATACCATTATTTTGGTTTTGCTCACATTTATCTTCGCAAATATATTGTAAAGGCTTTTAAAAAAACAATAATATGGTTGTCTGTAAAGTAGAGACCGAGACTCACCTACCTAGACCAAATCGGTTATGTATTGAAGAAAGGTGGAGTCAGGAGTCTCCGAAACCGGCGAGCGTTTATGAAGAGAATTATGAATGTTGAGGAAGCGAGCGATGTATGCAAGAATAGAGCCTTTTGGCACTGTTCTCTCTGCCTACCCCACAAGAGAAATGGCGTGATAATAAGTAAATAAGTCAGTTTACGGACGATAATTTTACGTGATAACGTCTTTGTTTTCGGAGTTTCACAAACAATGCATCGGTCCCGCCATCTTACGAACCGCAGATGAATCCCGTAGCCAGATTACGTTAAATACCGCCACCTATTGCACGCCTCATAAGCGAAGCGTTGAGGTAGGTATTACTCTCGCTTCACACAGAACAACTGATCTTTAGGGTTGCGTACCCGAAGGGTCAAAACGGGACCTCCCATACAGCGTCTGTCTGTCCGTCCGTATGTCACCAGGCTGTATCTCAAGAACAGCGATAGCTAGACAGATGAAATTTTCACAAATGATGTATTTCTGTTGCTGCTATAACAATAAATACAAAAACAAAAAAAAATAATAATATTTAAGGGGGGCTCCAATACAAACCAGGCTGCATCTCAAGAACGGCGATAGCTAGACAGTTGAAAATTTCACAAATGATGTTTCTGTTGCCGCTATAACAACAAATACTAAAAATAAAAAAATAATAATATTAAAGGGGGGCTCCCATACAACGTCTGTCAGTCCGTCCGTCTGTCATCAGGCTGTATCTCAAGAACGGCGATAGCTACAGTTGAAATTTTCATAAATGATATATTTATGTTGCCGCTATAACAACAAATACTAAAAACAAAAAAAACAACAATATTTAAGGGGGGCTCCCATACAACAAACGTGGTTTTTTTTTTGCCCTTTTTTTCTCGCTATTGATGACGACAACAGGTAGACGCTTGAAATATTCACAGAATATTTAGTTATATATTCACTTTAAAAATAAATGATTAAATTAAAATAAAAAAAATATTTAAGGGGGCCTCCCATACAAATGTGTTTCTTTACTCGTTTTTGCTCTGTCTGTCCGTCCGTCTGTCACCAGGCTGTATCTCAAGAACGGCGATAGCTATACAGTTGAAATTTTCACAAATGATGTATTTCTGTTGCCGCTATAACAACAAATACTATTTAAGGGGAGCTCCCATACAATAAACGTGATTTTATTGCCCTGTTTTGCTCGCTATTGATAACAACAACAGGTAGATGCTTGAAATGTTTACAGGATATTTAGTTGTATATTAACTTTAAAAATAAATAATTAAATTGATATTTAAGGGGGCCTCCCATACAACAAACGTGATATTTTTACTCGTTTTTGCTCGATATTGATAACGGCAACAGTTAAATGCTTTAAATATTCACAGAATATTTAGTTATATATTCACTTTAAAAATAAAGAATTAAATTAAAATAAAACAGTTACCTATTTAAGGGGGGCTCTCTCATATTATCTAAACTGTCTGAAAAGTAAGTAGATAGGTACTTAATTGAAAATCATAAACAAAAGTGGGCGGTCCTACTACCTACATACCTATCAAGTAATTGTTAACACCACTTTCTTTATATTACTTACCTAATTCTTACACCCTTACAGATAATAATAATAAGTTTAAAAAGCTGATGGAATTAACACTATAAAAACTCATCCACGATGGCGCCTACTTAAGAGTCATATGTGCGCAGTGGGTAAAAGTGCGCAAACCCATTAATTTTAGTCCTAAACATATGCGATTGCGCACGCTTACCCACTGCGCACAGTTACCTCGAATGACTTTAGTGGTAACATAATTCCTTACATTTAAAACTGTTTCGTTATGCGCATTTAAGTCTAAGTTGAAAACCACGAAATGAGTCAAATTTTACTTGCAACATTTGGTAACAGCCAAACACCGTGGTTACAGAGAATAGTGTAATGTTGTTTACCTAGTCAATGGTACGGAACCCTTCGTGCGCGAGTCCTACTCGACTTGGCCGGTTTTTCACTTAAAATGACAATTCAATTCTATTCTTGATTTAATGGCGTTGTTAGACTTATAGACACAACTTTCCCAATGTCGCGTAGAGATAATGTCTCTATTGCACGCCTCATAAGCGAAGCGTTGAGGTGGGTATTGCTCTCATTTCATGCAGAGCAACTGATTTTTCAAACTTAAAATGTCTCTATTTATCATATATTGCACTTGTAAAATAATATATGTATACACACACGTCCAGCAAAAACTATTTTTAACACTCATAATATTTTTTATGCTATTTTTGTTATTTAAACTAGTTAAAAAACTGATTAAAAAGTTCTGTCTTGGACGTCCGTGTGTTGTAGGTAATTTATGTTAACACGATAACGACCGAACTACTTTACTAATCGAGTCTTTTTTTTTTCTTTTACGATTCAGTATAATTACGAATAGAGCCCTATCACTTTTCGCGGTCTGATTCGATGTGGTTTAATTGTTATTAAATAAACAAAAAAATAGTGAATATTTACGCTCGACACGACACTAAAACCAGCGCTATCCTTATTTCGTGAGAACTACTTCTATAGACCAATATAGAAGCACGTCTTAAAATCAGCGCTAAATGGCGTGCAGTTTTGAATTTTCCAAAGTATTTTCTTCTTTTTTAAGTCTCAAAATATTATCAAAAGTACTGTTATTTAAAAGAAATCCATCCATCCATCCATCAGCCTTTTAAAAGTCAACTGCTGACATAGGCCTCCCCAAGAATGGGGGTATAGTGTCGTAATCGCCACGCTTGGCAGGCGGGTTGGCGATCGCCGTGGATGTTGTTAATACTCGAAGGAGTGCTGCTGCCCACTTCCCCGGTATTCCCTCAGTCGGCTCTTACGACTCCCATGGGTGAAGGGGGGGTTAAAAGAAATAAAACCTACTTATGTCGTGATAATTTGCCTTAACTTCATCGGACGGACGGACATGGCTAAACTACATATAAGGGTTTTTTATTGGCTACGGAACCGTATAAACCGATAACTCAAACTATTTGCATTGTCATAGGTCCTTGATAAGTGTGCAGTTTCAAATCAATCAAACGTTTTGAAGTTGTTGAAAATCACGATTGAAGATTCCGGTATAATTATTCCTGACGATCCTAATTAGGATAATGAGATAATCTCATCGAATTGCTAATTGGCCATCGGCCCTCGATAAGTCTACAAAGTTTGAATAAAATCTGATCGTTGAAAATGAGTCAAAATCGAAGTCAAAAAGCGGTTACAAATAAACATACTTTTTTTTTTTACAAATGAAACTAATAAAAATCTCGAATAATGGAGGGTTCCTGTGGGGTAACTATTTTATAGTAATTTCGAAGTCCGCATGGGAGAATCTAGTAGGTTAAATAGCATCACGCCTGTATTCCTCGAAGGGGTAGGCAGAGATGCATTACACACCCACGACTCGCCAGCTATGTTTAAGTCCCACGTAATAGGGGGCGAGCCTATTGACGTCTACCGGGCACATTTCCAAACTCCGGGCTGCTACTGAGATTTTTTTTTTTCAAATAAAAAACTCAATAACACTGCCCGACCCGGGGATCGAACCCTAGACCTCATGATCAGCAGTCGCTTACACTACCGCTGCACCACAGAGGCAGTTAAATATACTCTAATTATGAGTGCTATGAGTCAATATTAGACCAGAAACCTTTCAAATATACAAAATAGATATAAGTATATGTGCAAGAGATATCACACACATACATAATATACTTATATGTATGGTTAGTGATATGTGTATAATAAAGAGTATGTACAAATAATATAAATATATTTATATACATATTATATACATAGGAATTAGTTAAATGGTAAAATATTAGCTGCTTTATGTTTGTGAGTAATGTAGGTACCTAATTACCAGGCAAAATTTGAGGTTCAAAGTCAAGCTGACAAGCTTGTTGCAAACTATCTGCGTACAAATCAAGACGCTGTGTCATTCTGAAACCCCATTTGTCTTTAATTTGACGGCAAAGGTTCAAATCAACTTGTGTAATCAAAAGTCCATCTCTTACTCTAGACAAGCTTGGTGTTCTGCTGCCATCTGGAGCAGTGACATAACTAGAACCATAGAAATGGCCAAAATCTTTGTGAGCTGGTTTTCCATCAGCTGATGTGAACTCATTAGGAAAGCTTTCAGTCCCAACTCTATTGATAGCAAAAGTAAAATAACTGTTTGCAATGGCAGCATTACGGGCTTCAATAGGCCATAAATGCTCACTAAGTCCTGCTACTGTTGCAGAAGGATTAAATACTAACTCTGCTCCATTAATACCAAACATAAGCCAGTTCTGAGGGTGATGACGTCCATAACATATATTTATTGCAATTTTACCAAACTTGGTATCAAAAACGGGATGTCCAGTATTACCTTCAAAGTAATATGTGGACTCATTGAAATCTCCAACACGAGGTATGTGGTTTTTACGATGTTTTCCAATTACTTTGCCACATTCATTAATTATAACAGCTGTATTCCAGATTGTGTCACCGTGGATATCATCTCGTTCCAATATTGGCGATAGTAACACCATACCATATTTAACTGCTAAATTTTGTAGAAATTGAGTGCTTGGACCAGTTTTGGCACATTCAGCAAATTCACACCAAGGGTATTTTTCCCTAGTACAAAATGCGAAAGGCATATTCCAAGCCTCTTGTAGGCATAGAACATTGACTCCTTCGCTAGCTGCACATTCAATTATTGGTTGTATTTTATCAAATATAGCTTGCCTTTGCTCTGTAATTGATTTAGTAGTACATGTAGCGATAGCATGCTGGATGACACCAATTTTAACAATCCGTGGACTTCTTGTGTCTTCCTTCTTGGCTGGAAAATCGTAAGATGCTATCTCGAAGTTATTATCCTCAGCAATTCGTAGACTATTCATTTTTAAATCTAATTCATGATGAGATGTTCTGCCATAGTGTATCCTATTGAACTCTTCTAAATCCTTTCCATGTAATGAACTGGTTATTAGTTTATCAAAGCTTGGCAGTTCTAAAGATGTCATCCTTTCAGTTGAATTCCTGATAAAAGTATAGATATTTTATATTACTGATATAATATTACACGCAACAATTACTGTTATGTGTGTTGTGCTGTTATCAATAATAATATATGTGATGTGAATATACACCTCTCGCTATAAAACAGAGGTACAATCACAGAACAATATTACTCAAGCAAGTACAATAGTTTAGATTAGTGACACTACGTAGCTCTTGAGTATAATGTTCCTTGCTACGTAGTACGTTTGGGTCACAGACTAAAGAATTATATATTAATGTAATGTATTATGTCATGTCTATCTAGTGTCTAGCGATGACCGATGACGAGTATTATAAGTAGTATAGTAGTCTGTGAGTATTATTGACCACTCAGTTAATGTCGTTTGTTCTGATTTTCAAATAACTCGATTTTCATTCGAAGTCGATGGTTACTTTTCGATTGTTCAAACATCTCTATGGTTCACGATTGTCTTCATTCATAGTTTCCACTAGGCTCGGCGTTCACTTATCGAATCGATACGCTACTGACTTCATTCGTGTTTGAAGGATCAACTAATTGTAATCCACAATCGCATCGAATCGTTTCGTTTGGTTTGGACTTACTTTTTTTTTATTGCCAATGGTGACAGACGAGGAAGCGGCCTACCTGATGTTAAGTGGTAACCGCCGCTCATGGACTTTAGCAACACTAGGAGCATAGCCAAGCCGCCGCCTACCACAACTTATGCTCTTTTCAAACCTCGTTTAAAGAGAGACATGTTGTAGCACCGGGGAAACACCGTAGCAGCTAGGTCATTCCAGAGCTTACACGTACGTGGTAGAAAAAAACGTTAAAAACGAACTGTCTTTGACAAAATTGTTTCCAGGTGGTGTGGATAAACCCTACCGCGACGTCTCGTGGTTCGGTGGTAAAATGGTGATGTTGGTACCACCTCAAACAGCTCCTCCGAGCACACCCCACTGTAGACCCGATAGAGCACACAGAGTTTTAGTATGATTACTTTACTCTATGGTCACAGAACAATATGGTTTGGGTATTGTAATTTTGTAATCTTTGGTAGTACGTACCTACATAATTTTTTTTTTATTTGTTTATTAAAGGCTTTGGCAGAGCCATCAGCCTAACTTAAGCTTAAAACTATTTACATAGTTTTAGTACATAGATATACTAAATTTTATTATAATGATCATACAGTTTTAGTCACAAACTAGTTGGTTACAAAGATTCAATTGTGCTTACAATATAATTATATAACGATTTATATAATGCTGGAGATTTTAACATATATTGTACAGAGTTAGGAACGTATTTTAATATGTAGATCCAGGAACAGATATATATATAGGCACGGGCACACGAATAAATAAACTTTTTCTCTAGCAGTAGTATAATTAAAGTAAGTTCACAGACAGTTCACATATATGATTGAAGGAGTAGAGACAGAGAAGAAGAAATGCTAGACATACGATTGAACTATAAAACGACACTACTTGACTACACAGATATGATTAAATACTAGAGTATCTAGGCGTACGTAAGCGTAGCGATAGCGATTTCTTATACAAGCAAGCGTGAGGCCGCGTCAAGACTACTCAGCTGACTGGCTAGCGACCGAGCGATCGCGGAAAGCCCGATGTCGGGCGGCCGCGGGGGCAGCGGGCGCGGGCGCATGCATACGCTGCGTGAGCTGTACCTATCTAACGGTCGCTCGATAACTATAACAAAAAGTCGGTTTGTATGTTGACCTCTAATTAAAAATTTATTATTTTAAATATTTATGCACTACATCACCCCCCTCCAGAGACCGTCACTACGGGCGATAATAATCAGGGAAATGCACTTTACGGCCTGATCGTGTTGTCCTAATAATAGGACTAATGGTTTTTGGTAATTCTTTGGTGAGTGTGTTTTTGAGTAGTGTCGGTGTACTAGTGTGTGTATTTGTGTTTAAGTGTGGATTTATAGAATTATGTGTGTTGTGAGAGTCTTGCAGTATATAGGCCGGCTTGAGGCGGTCTATCGACACTGTGACTTCCTTATTACCAATAAGGAGTTTGAATACTTTGTCGCCTCTTTGTACTACTGAGTATGGCCCAGTGTATGCAGGTTTCAGTGAACCTATAGTGTTGTCCTTAAGAAAGACATGTTTAGTATTAGCCAGATCCTTAAAAATGAAAGTTCGGCGATTGCCTATGTGCCGGGACGCCGGTGATGGATGCAGATTTCTGGCAAAATTTCGAAGTCTTGACAAGTAATCTGTCATGTCTATGATTTCGTCAACCTGTGGGTCGAAAAATTCGCCCGTAAGGCGCAGTGGCTGGCCATATACTAATTCAGCTGCTGAAGCCTCAATATCCTCTTTGTATGCGCTGCGAACACCTAGCAAAACTAGTGGAAGACATTCTATCCAACTGTCATTCGTGTGCAAGTAATGGCAGCTTTGAGTTGCCGGTGGAATCTTTCCACCAGGCCGTTACATGCTGGGTGATATGCTGTCGTCCTGCGATGTTGGAAGCCAGCAATTTCGGATAATTTCCGAAACAAGCCCGATTCAAACTGCCTTCCCCTGTCGGTGACGATATCTGTGGGACAACCAAAACGCGATATCCAGCCGTTCAGCAGGGCCTTTGCCACCGTTTCAGCAGTTATATCAGCCAAAGGTATTGCCTCAGGCCATCGCGTGAAGCTGTCGATGGCGGTGAGACAATAACGGAAACCTTAACAGAGCGGTAGTGGACCCACCAAATCTATATGTATGAAAGCAAACCTTGAGTGCGGTAATTTGAACGTACCTAGTGGGGCAGAAACGTGCCGTGTGGTTTTGGAGCGCTGACAAGCCAAACAAGAACGTACCCAATCACGACAGTCTTTCCTCACCCCAGGCCAGACGTAGCGTTCAGCCAACAACTTGACAGTGGCTTTGGTGCCTGGATGACTCAAGGAGTGCAGACGTGTAAAAATTGATTTACGTAATGTCTTTGGAACGAATGGTCTCGTAGTGGAGCTGCTGGTGTCACAGTACAATAGATTCTGTGAACCTGGGATTTTTACCTGTTCTAGTGTCATTGAGGTACCACCTGCTAGGAATTCTTTTAGTTCAATGTCTTCAAGTTGAGCTAAAGCAATGGTCTCTGCGTCCACAGGTTAGGCAATCTCCTCTATGCGTGAAAGAGTGTCCGCTACGACGTTGTCCTTCCCCGAGATATGCCTAATGTCGGTTGTAAATTGAGCTATTAGATCTAGGTGACGAAACTGACGCGGTGAACAGTTAGCTTTATGCAAGTTGAAGGCAAATATAAGAGGCTTGTGGTCGGTGTATACCACGAAGTTACGAGCCTCCAACATGTGCCTAAAATATTTCACACTTTCGTATACAGCAAGTAACTCGCGATCGTACGGAGAGTACTTTACCTGTGCTGGGCTTAATTTACGTGAAAAGAAGGCAAGTGGCTCCCAAGATCCCATCCGCAGCTGCTGCAGAACTGCGCCGATACCTACATCAGAGGCATCCGTGATCAACGCTAGCTTTGCGCTGCAGTCAGGATGTGCTAATAATGCTGCTTGGCACATACTGGCTTTGCAATTGTTGAACGCCTCAAATTCCTGGGGTGCGAAATTGATGGGATATGACCCCTTCACTGAGCCAGCCAGCAAGGCATTTAGTGGTGCTTGGTAAGTGGCTGCATTTGGGATAAAACGCCTATAAAAGTTCACCCTTTTTAGGAACCTACGGAGTTCACGGACGGTCCTAGGTATCGGATAGTTCTTAATGGCCTCCACTTTTTCAGGCAAGGGCTTGGTACCATCCGCCGAAATGTTGTAGCCAAGAAAAGTTACCTCGGAAGCTCCGAAGACACACTTGGATGTATTTATAACCATGCCGTATTGTTGGAGTCGTTCGAAAAGCTGGCGCAGGTGTTCTGCATGGGTCTGCTGGTCTACTGAATACACTAAAAAATCATCGTGGTAGGCATAACAGAAATCTAGTCCCCTGAGCATTTCGTCGACAAAACGCTGAAAAGTTTGTCCCGCATTACGTAAACCAAACGTCATGTGAGTAAATTCATATAAGCCATATGGGGTGGTGATGGCGGTCTTCGGAATATCATCTGGGTTTACTGGTATTTGGTTAAACGCTTTTACCAAGTCAATCGTGCTGAAGATCTTACAACCGGCGAGATTGTGTGCAAAGTCATGAATGTGTCGCACTGGATAGCTGTCCGGTACTGTCCTTGCATTTAGCATGCGGTAATCACCACAAGGTCGCCAACCGTTGTCTTTCTTGGGTGCGAGGTGTAATGGGGACGACCACGGAGAGTCAGAGGGTCTAGCTATACCGTTTTTGAGCATAGTTTCAAACTCCTCTTTAGCAATCTTTAGTTTGTCCGGGGCCAGCCGGCGTGGTGTACATGAAACGGGCGGTCCCGGCGTAGTACGTATATAGTGCATTGTATTATGTTTAATTGTACGGTGTGTGCCTGAGGGACGAGTAATGTCGGGGTATTTGCGTAGTATGTTGTGGTATATGGACTCACCAAAGATTACCTTAACCGAAGAGACGAGGTTAGACGGGGCGCCGGGCAAAGCAGGGGTGGTGAGCATAGTCGTGCTGTCAACTAACCGGTATTTCCTGCAATCAACAATCAAACCGTAAAAATGCAAGAAATCGTATCCTATTATTGCTTTTGTAACATCTGCTACTACAAATTGCCAAGTAAAGTCGCGGCGCAATCCTAAATTTAATTTTATATTTAAATGTCCATATGTAGCAATTGAAGTACCGTTTGCCGCATTTAACACGTATGTTGTCTTTTGCCGCCGCTCGGATAGTGCAGACCGGGGGAAAACACAGAGGTCACTTCCAGTGTCAACCAAGAACTGCGTTTTCGTTTTTGGTCCGTGACGAACAAGCGACCGGTATTCGGGCAATCGTCGGTCGCCATTATCGACTGCCCTGAGATTTTCCCGCTGAATAGAAGTCACAGGGTTTCACGCATCGTTTTGCCTGCTCACCAAATTTCGCATGGTACCAGCAGTGTGGGAACTTTCGGTACTGTGATTGTGATCTCTGGGAGCTGGACCGTTGACGGGGGCGGTTGGTTGTTCTTGCCCGGGAACGAGACATTCTCTCCATTTGGGTCGTGAGCACTTCCATTTGCCTAGTAAGTGCAGCAATCTGCTGCATCATGGGATCAGCTGCGCTAGTCGATGGGGTTGATACGGCGACGGTAGTTGCTGCGACTTGGGGACCGACCACATCCTGGATGCGGTCCGCGAGCTCCGCTAATTCATCCAGTTTCGCATGAGGTTGGGCTGTGATTATAGTTTGCGTACCCGATGGTAGACGGCTTGCCCAGATGGTTCGCAGGAAGTCTTCCGGTACGCCGGGACCGGCCAGATTTAAGAGGTGGCGGTAAAACTGAGACGGCTTCCTATCACCCAGCTCCTCGTGCATCAACAGCTGCTTTACTTTTCGCTCTTTTGATGCTGACAACCGCTTGATGAGCTCCGTCTTCACGGTTTCATACCTATCTGTCGCTGGTGGGGACTCGAGGATGTCGTCCACTTCGCTGGCATATTGTGGGTCTTGATTGCCCACTACATATGCGTACTTTCTCTCGTCGCTGGTAATATTTGCTAGTAGAAACTGTGCTTCGAGTTGGCGAAACCATAATGCTGGTTTTTGCGGGTAGAATGGCGATGCACGTACGCTGACGGCGGTTGACTCAGGCGTCTTCTTCTTGTCCTCACTCATTGTGCTCTCGGGAGGTCACCAGTATAGATCCAGGAACAAATATATATATATAGGCACGGGCACACGAATAAATAAACTTTTTCTCTAGCAGTAGTATAATTAAAGTAAGTTCACAGACAGTTCACATATAAGATTGAAGGAGTAGAGACAGAGAAGAAGAAATGCTAGACATACGATTGAACTATAAAACGACACTACTTGACTACACAGATATGATTAAATACTAGAGTATCTAGGCGTACGTAAGCGTAGCGATAGCGATTTCTTATACAAGCAAGCGTGAGGCTGCGTCAAGACTACTCAGCTGACTGGCTAGCGACCGAGCGATCGCGGATAGCCCGATGTTGGGCGGCCGCGGGGGCAGCGGGCGCGGGCGCATGCATACGCTGCGTGAGCTGTACCTATCTAACGGTCGCTCGATAACTATAACAAAAAGTCGGTTTGTATGTTGACCTCTAATTAAAAATGTATTATTTAAATATTTATGCACTACAAATATGTCTTGACATTGACAAATTAGCAATAACACCACCTGTATTGGCGGACCACTGAAACTGAGTTACATAAACATAATCGATATAATTATAATTTTTTTCACAAAATGCAGAAAATTCTAGTTTTTGTATCCTAGTGATTTATCTTTGTTGGGGCACTTGTCTGCTCATACATTAAATGAGGTAAAGGTGTAATGATATGCTGATTGTCTCGATCAAGACGTTTATTGCAACAGAACTTTACATGTCACACTTATGCAGCGATATATGAAATGCTAATGCAAAACACAATTTTATTACACTTAGATATATATTTAATTAGGTAAAATTGCTTACACTGAAATATTAATCTAATAACTGTGTATAGTTTATGTTTGTGATAATATTCCTAAGTCGTAACCACTAAATGTTTGAACCGATCACGACGCGAAATTACTTGTAATGTGATATTACACACATAAAAATATTGTAAGTAAAATTTCCTTCTTTAAGTGGAAATACAATTTTATGGTTTTTGAAAGAGAAGAAGAACAGGTGTTAGAGTAGCAATAGGAAATGGTGTGCTAGAATAAGTGGATGAATTTGTATATCTTGGATGTGGATTCAGTCGGGATGGAAGGTACCACCACTGATTTAGGGAGAAGAGTAAATGGGCGAAATAAAGTGAACGGAGCATTGGGACAACTTCTCGGCAGTCATCACCTCAGCCAGAAGGCACGTGTCGCAATACACAATGCAGTGCTTGTCCCAACGTTATTATATGGAAGCGAGAGTTGGCTATGCAAAAAGGAGCATGAGAGTAAAATTAATGCGGTCGAAATGCGATCTCTGCGGAGAATCTGTGAAGTGAGGCGGACTGACCGCATTTGTAACGACTACGTAAGAGAGACAGTAGGTACGAAAGAGAGTATCGGTGTAAGGATGTGAAAGGGAATGCTCCGATGGTTCGGAGACATGGAAATAATGCTGGACGAGCGACTGGTTAGGTACAGGAGGAGACCGAGACTCACCTACCTAGACCAAATAAGTCATGTATTGAAGGAAGGTGGAGTCAAGAGTCTCCGAAACCGGCGAGCGTGTATGAAGAGAATTATGAATGTTGAGAAAGCGAGAGATGTATGCAAGAATAGAGCCTCTTGGCACTCTGTTCTTTCTGCCTACCCCGCAAGAGAAATGGCGTGATGATAAGTAGTTCAATTTTATGCCTTCTGAAAATAAACACTAACAAAATAGACCAATGGCAACACACATTATATTGTATATAAAAAAACGTCAAGAATTCACTAATAACTTACACGAGCGCCTGAGGCAACTGCATTCACAACAACAATGTTGCGATTGAAATAGGCCAGCAGCCGAACCCCGTAGTAAGGCCTTTCATGATGAAAACCCGTTAAGAAACACATGGACCACTGTTCTTAAATAAACAATTTCTTACAGTTTTAATATAGTTTCTTATAACACTAAAGTGACATGAACAATAATGCAACCAAAATTACTTACTACAACATACTACTAATTATTATTATTAAAGTATGCCACACTATTGGGAAAGGCGTCAGTGTCTAGAATACAGTACACAGATAAAATTAAACCATTTTTTTTTCTATGATATTCCGAAACCATATAATAACCTCTATTACAAGTCTAAGTTTATAGCTTTGTTAAACTTATTTAAAAATATATCACATTTTTTTTAAGGAGCGTATAAGCCACTTTTGTTAAATTATATTATTTTAATTATCTACATTACTTAAGCACTAATTATGAAAACGACAATAAAAATTATCCACAAAATTTAATATTGACTGCCTCTGTGGTGCAGCAGTAGTGTAAGCGACTGCTAATCATGAGGTCTCGGGTTCGATTCGGGTACGGGTCGGGCAGTGTTATTGAGATTTTTCATAAAAAAAGAAAAATTCTCAGTAGTAGCAGCCCGGAGTTTTGAAATGTACCCGGTAGACGTCAATAGGCTCGCCCCCTATTACGTGGGACTCAGACATAGCTGGTGAATCGTGGGTGTGTAATAGGGTGGGTGCACCTGTGCCTACCCCTTCGGAGAATACAGGAGTGATGCGTTACAAAATTTAAAATTTTCTCTTAAAAATAACTGAAGTTTCTGACAAAAAATTATGATATAGGAGGAATAATTGCAGATACATATAATAAATGAGAAAATAATGATGTTGATCTTAAGCAAAAGTTATGTTATTCTCTTCTATTAGTCTTCTTTTAAAATAATTACTAATAAAATGATGCCTGTGACACTCTTCAAAATGGTAATCACATATACGAATGTTATAGTATATGTAATTATCACCCTTTTCTTTGTCTTCCTCACTCAACACCATTTTCCATTGGCAAAATTTTTCTAAATATGGGTATTCAGGTGGAGGAAAGTGATGGACTTTTCCTGAAAGATTGGCACAAACTTATAGCTATTTTTAAGCAAAGTATTAGCAGTTGGCTCGAACAGAAAATTCATTACGCTTTAAATAATGTTGTAAAATGTAAATTATACAAACCATACCTTTGAACGGAATACATCCAAAATAGCACTTAAAGACAGTCTTTCTTGGCATTTTAAAAACTGTTGTCAAAACCAAATCTCAAAAGCAAGCAAGGTCCAGTATAGGGTCAGCGTAGGGTCAATCGTTATCGTATCTTATCACGGGGTCTAAGGGAGAAGCAGGGTCAAACGTTTATAGCAGATATCAAGAATTAAGCACAGTCCAAAAGTCGTAAAAGAGCGCAAATCAGATTATTAGAGAGAACAGAGAACTACGAACATGAACAGAATTACAGAAAAGTTTTAAACTTAACGTACTTCAAGTGTCAGTGTCGTTTTTAAAATGTTATCGAAAATATTTTTTTTTATTAAAAATTTAAATTCACAGCATAAATATTAATTTCGCCTCTAAACGAGGCATTCTCAAGAACGCTCGGCAACAAATAATATTGTTTTTATAGCTAACTCCATTTATTAACAGATATGTAAAACAATTGCAAAACTTATAGTTCCTTTTAACACAGATGGCACCATTTCTGCGCATTATATTTTTGATAGGTTGATGTGGGGAAGTTACCAACCTCTGGTTAGGATATACCCAAAGAATATATTACTTTCTGATATATATAATCCTCAATACAATAGGTATTCCTTTTCCTTCTCAGAGGATATTCTTGCTTCCACAGAATAGTTAGAGAGCAGGCAACTTTCTTTCAGGTTGCCAACTCGGTGTTACGGTTAGGTGCTAAATGTCATTTGAAAAAGTGCTAGATTTCTATAGAAATCCAAAAATGGTGCTAAAGTAAAGGCCATACAGTGTAAGCATCGCAAGATTGATTCGAGGCATCACTTGATATCGAAACAAAAGTATAGAGTACTTACTCCTATAGTATAATAGTGTCGGAAATACCTACACTGAAATTGAATCAACAGATTCAATATGAAAGTGGCTTTTACACTGCCTTATTTTAAGATAAATGTTGGATCATTACTCCGTGTCATTCAAAAAAGTGACCAATAGAATAAGTGATACTCATTTGTATTCTGGTCTCTTTCATTGGTCAGTATCAAACAGGGGAGGCAGCAACGTATTTTAACAAAGTGTAGCAGATTACAAAGTTGGTATTTGTAGTGTAGTTTGGCTACTGCTCGGGTAAACGCATTTTGTTTTGCAGTAATCAAAATATAATCAGCTTTAAAGTATAAATTATTTGTGAATGTGGAAAAAGAGAACTTTAATGCGAGCGGGAAAGGAACCTGCGTCCCTTCCAATCCGTTTATTAAAATAATCAGCTTTTTATAGAAAAACTTAACTTTTTTACTTAATAGTAAGTGCTAGATTTAGTGCTAGGTGCTAAATGTCAGGGTTCAGTGCTAGACTCACGAAAATAGTGCTAGATCTAGCACCGAAAGTGCTAAGTTGGCAACATTGCTTTCTTTTACGAACAAAGAGCATATAACCAGTCTAGCGCAAGTCCTATTCAAGCCTACCCAAAGATTACAATACCCAAGAGCCTACCAATGTATGACTATTGTATCCGTATTAATGGCACCTATAATACGTTCAAATTATGAAGAACGCTGAGATCTTTTAGAGCTATATCAGCCCAGACACTCCGACACATAGACGTATTATATCACATTAGACATGGGTTGTTGACGGTTTTTTCGTTAATGTAATTTAACTGTTAATCATCAATGGTCAACAGGTTAATAAAACTGTTAAATAAATAACAGGTTTTGAATGTTCAGTGTCAATTTTATGTCAACGTTTTCAATTTCAATCATTGACTAATGGTCAACAGGTTAAAAAAGCTGTTAAATTAATAACAGGTTTTGAATTTTCAACGACAATTTATTCCGTTGATTCATTAACGTAAAGTAACAGTTTATATTTTCAACTGCTTTTTTAAACTGAATAAAATAATGATAGTCTTGGGCGTTGACGTAAATTAACAGCTAATATTTTCAACCTGTTTTTTTCATTGATGATTAACAGTTAACTTGTTGACGAATGAAAAGCCGTTGAAAAAAACAGTTTATTGATTCAACGACCACCTCTGTATCACATTGCCATCTTGATCTATCAATGCCATCCAGAGATGTCATGTCATCGTCTTATAGTTTGTTGTCGAGTTAGTATTCGATAGTAATATTTCTTTCCCAAGTTTATGTGTGATAACTAACAGAAAAAATCTAATAGTTCCTTTTAAAGGATAGTGTGTGTGAAAGCGATATGAGGAAAACAATGTGCGAAATCTGTGGTCTAAAGACAAGCCGGAGGAGACAAGAAACGCAATTTTATGGCTTTTTACATTTGAAGAAAATCGGTAAGTAAATATTTGGTATTCATTTCAGTTCCGAAGTAAATTATAATTCAGTTCCTAAAAGATTTGGTGAGTTTTTACAGTAAAATGCTGCATATAAACAATAAATAGTGTGTAGCCATCACTTGCACTTATCGATATCGATAACTTGGCTCTCATTTCACATTTATGTTTTTGATGGGATTAATGTTATGCAATAAAATTATTATATATTCCAAATAACTATTATTAATTGTACAATATTTGTTGCAGTTAATCTACCAAAATTTATTTAGTTAATCTACCATTATATCATAATATTGAACTTGGCTCTCATTTTACATTTATGTTTTTGATGGGATTATTATTATACAATAAAATTATTATATATTCCAAATAATTATTAATTGTACAATATTTGTTGCAGTTAATCTACGAAAATTGCGACACGACGGCACGTGATGCACGACGAAGCTTATAACACAGAAGACATATTTTGTTGCAGCCTACTTACACATTAATCTTATACAATGAAATGAATTTGTTGATTAAGTGCAATATAACAATTTTACCCTAAAATTTTAATCTTTTATTTATGTAAAAAGAAACTATAAAATATTTCAACGAAATCCAGGAATACCAGCTATAGCTGATATCGGATATTGATAACTTTTCGCTAGTTAGTACATCACTAATTACGATGAGGTTGGCAGACTTGGCAGTATATTATACGTCATGATTCTGTTGTAAGGTTGGTATTGGACTAAGCTGCAATTACATACATTGGGTATTTGTATGGGACTCCCGACTCATAAACGTAGTGTTATATGCTCTTTGTTTTTTTGCGACGCGTTGGTGGAGTAAAAGCTGCACGTGCTTTGGCGTTTCGGTAAAAATTTGCACATTTTACTGTTGATTTATCATTATTCTGTCTAAGTTTTGTGTTGGTGGAGGTGATATATCATTGTATTGTAAGTTTCTCTTCCCTTTTTACTATATTTTATACGTAAAATGGACGCCGAACCACCTGACCCGGGTGGTGGCGTTACCGATCCGAGATCCCGTTCACGATCCCCCATTAGGGTAACACAGCCTTTGCAAACATCGACAAACACTAATATGGAAGAAGATATATTAAGTGCTAGCTCGGCTAGCAGAAAGCGTACCAAAAATCGTAAGGATTTGTTGACTTACCCTCCATCCAAAAAAAATATAGCTGACCCTTCACAGGCCACGTCATCCATACAATACACCTATTCACACCCAGATCTTACAACAGGTAAACATGTTTACTCAGACATCGATGCAGCCCCGTTTTTGGTACACATGAGTAGACCTGTTGATGAACCTTCTTCGTCCATGTCCCTTCATCCAATAAAAGTCGGTCATTTTTTGTATAAAAATAATATCAAGAATATTACGCGTGGCGGAGTCAAGCGTGTCGGTAGAAACAGGGTCTCAGTTGAATTTAATACTGCTGCTGACGCCAATTTGTTTCTCGCTCATCCCTCTTTGACCACTGGAAAATATGTAGCTACTATCCCATCCTATAGCATTACCCGAATAGGTGTAGTGAGAGAGGTACCTATTGAATGGTCCCTAGAAGAGTTTGTCACCGTCATAGATGTGCCCTATGGCTATGGCAATGTTATCAAGGTCCGCAGGCTCAATAGAAGGGCCATATCTGACGGTGTTGTAACTTGGAACCCAACCCAGACGGTAGTGCTTACCTTCCTAGGGCAAAAACTACCTTCGCATATCTATAGTTTTTATACATCAATGTCCGTTGAGACCTGTGTCCTGCCATCCATACAATGTTTTAAATGTTGTAAATTCGGCCATGTAACTAGACAGTGCAGATCTAACCCACGATACTTTGTGTGTGCCCAGAATCATGAAGGTGCAACTTGCACTAAACAGATACCAACCTGCTTGTTTTGCTCTGGCAATCACCAAGCAAAAGACACCCGTTGCCCTGAACATGCCCGTCAAAAATCAATCAAACTGGTCATGTCCCAAGAAAATGTATCTTACTTAGAAGCCTCGGCAAGATTCCCTCAGGTCAGAAGGTCTTTTGCTGACACTACCATGACCACACTCCCACCGGAAAACCATCTTAATGTTCTACCCACCCAACCCACTGAACCAACCTCTTCCGCTATCCCAACATCTTCATATAGGAAGACGGTTTTTAACCCCTCTCCAGCTTCTGGCCCATCTTACAACAAACAAGCCCACCAGGCAATTGTAAATACCCCAACCTCGGCTCTGCCCAACGGATGTGCTGTTACTGAACCCCCAAATGATAATTTATTAGAACTCCTCCTATCCACCTTAATAAATATTATCTCCAAATTCAGCGATTCTGAATTACCTTTGAATTCCCATAAAAAACTTACTGAGCTTATCTCCATAGTCCATAACTTTCCCACTAATTCTACAGTGGAATTGTCGGAGTATCAGAAATAAAAAAGATGACTTAATATATCTTATTAACAGGTACCAGCCTGCCATTCTGTGTGTCCAGGAGACTTGGCTTAGACCTGGTTCCTACTTTAGGCTACCGGGCTATTCCTGTCTCCGGGATGACGGGGATGATGGCTGTGCTGGTACCTGCATCTTAATTTCCAGACCTATAATATTTTCCCAAATCACCCTACCTGCTCACCCTGATCCCTTCCATATATTCGTAGTTGCTACCCGTGCCTTAAATATTACTTTTGTTTCTGTATATATACCTGAACCAAACATCCCAATAATATATAATGTGGTTAACATTATAACCTCTTTACCCTCACCAGTTATGATACTAGGTGACTTTAATATTCACCACACCTCTTGGGGTTCCCATCACTGTGATACTATATCCCACTACTTCCTGGAACAGATTAACAACTTAAACATGTGTATTTTAAATGACGGTTGTCCTACCAGGAGGGTCTCTCCCACTTAGCATTTTAATAGTGTTGTTGACTTAACAATTTGCTCCCCTAACATTTCTACAATAACGTGCTGGAATACACTGAGTAACTCCTATGGGAGCGACCACCACCCCATCCTTATTTCTTTATTATGCTCCGGCCCTACTAACCCTATGACTCCGTTCAACCCTCGGCTAAAGCATATTGTTTCTAGGGCTGACTGGAACCAGTTTACTCCCTTCACCGATCAACATGTAAATTCACTCCCACCTATTGATCAAAACTATTTCCTAAATATATATGCAGAAGTCAAGAAGGTCTTGGTCTTATCTGCCAATAATTATATCCCTCTCAAAACTCCCCCCAAAAAGTATATTTCTTCCCCTGCCTGGTGGGATCAAGCATGCACATTAGCAGTAAAAAAAAGAAAAGAAGCTGAACGTGCTTATGCTTCCAGTATGTTTGTAGAAAACTACTTGAATTACAAAAGAATAGCTGCAGAAACAGTCAATACTCTTTCGGATAAAAAAAGGTCAGGTTGGCACATCCATCCATCCATCCATCAGCCTTTTAAAGTTCACTGCTTGACATAGGCCTCCCCAAGAATGGGGGAAATTGCCGTAATCACCACGCTTGGCAGGCGGGTTGGCGATCGCAGTGGATGTTGTTAATACTCGACGGAGTGCTGCTGCCCACTCCCTCGGTATTCCCTCAGTCGGCTCTTACGACTCCCATGGGTGGAGAGGGGTGAGACAATTCTAAAGCCGGCCCCACACGGCAAACATTCTGTTGGGGTGTGGAGTGTTGGGTTGGGTTGGCACACATTCTGTGAAACTCTTTCCCCCAGATTTCACCCATCCCTTGTGTGGAAAAGAGTCAGGAGATTTCGGGATGCTACTGCGTATGATAACATTACCACAAATAATATATTAGAGCACATTGAAAAATTTGCATAGAGGTTAGCCTCCATATGTGGCATCTTATGAAGAGTTAACCACATATCTCAATACCCAAACCTTTGTGAGTGAATTTGATTCGCCTTTCTCGCAGGAGGAGTTCTATATGGTCTTCGATAACTTGAGGCATTCATCTCCAGGTGATTATGGTATCCCATACTCCTTTATAGTTAACAGTGGGCCCAAAACTAAGGAACTTATTCTCCAAATTATGAGCCACATTTTCTCATGTGGGATTCGCCCCGAGGAGTGGAAATCATATACCGTTATCCCTATCTTAAAATCTGGCAAATCGAGTTCTGACCCCACAGGATACCGCCCTATTGCGCTATCTTGCACAATGGCTAAAATTTTTTAACATCTTATCAAAAACCGCCTGGAATGGTTTCTGGAAAGCAAAGATGGCCTACCTAAAAGTTAATTTGGGTTCAGAAGGGGCCTAAGTACTATTGATAGCCTTGGTACTCTCATCTCCGATATCCGTATAGCTTTTAACAAAAATCAATACTTGGTGGGAGTTTTCCTTGATATTTGTTCAGCATACGATAATGTACTTCTTCCTGTGCTCAGGCAGAAAATGCAACATCTGAGTGTCCCAGCGAAGATTGCAAATTTCATTTCTAATTATCTTTCACACAGGAAAATAGTAATTAGTACTCAAAATTTAACTCTCCCACCAAGAACGGTATGTAGAGGCCTTCCACAAGGTTCGGTGCTTAGTCCCCTCCTGTATAATATTTATACCTACGACCTGGAATTATCTGCAAACAGCTTCTGCAATGTGCTTCAGTATGCTGATGATCTTGCACTCTATGTTGCAGTGGATGACGTGGTTAAGGCTTCCAACCGTCTTAACTCTGCTGTAGCATATTTGTGGGACTGGCTAACTGACCATGGACTTACAATCTCAGTACAAAAAAACAATGTTACTGTTTTCACCCGACATAGATTAATCCCAGATATTGCCATTTCATATGAGGGCCAAAACTTCCCACTTAACAGTAAAGTTAAATTTCTAGGCGTGATACTCGATTCAAAATTAACCTCGACCCACCACATCAATTACACTATTAGTAAATGTGAAAAAAAAAACATCAACATTCTCCGTGCGCTATCAGGAGCCTGGTGGAGCTCCCACCCTTATTCGCAAAAGCTCATCCATAATGCTCTCATACGCAGCCGTCTAGAATATGGCTCATTTCTACTTGAACCCTGCAATAAATCTGCATTGAAAGAATTGGATAAAATTCAATCAAAATGCCTTCGCATCATGATTGGAGCAATAATATCCACCCCCATAAACGCACTACAAGTGGAATGCGTTGAACCCCCTCTCAGGCTTAGGAGACAATATTTATCAGATCGGTTCCTATACAAAACTTTTCAACTGTCTTCTCACCCTCTCATTAATAAATTACTGGAACTCTCTAACCTGATCTCAACTAGTAAATACTGGCCCCACAAAGAACCCCTTTATTTAATCATTAGCCTCCCCTCACTTCTGCGCCTTCCCTATCCAGTTTTTCAATGCAGGTTGAACCCACTTTTTGATACTCCCTTTAACTGCTTAATTTATCAACCTAATGTTGAAACGAATTTGGGCTTCCATAAATACTCGTCTGACTCAGATGTCCGGCTAAAAGCTGCAATTGACAGCAATTGGAAGGTTTGGCTGATTGTCTACACAGATGCATCAAAACTTCCCCCGAAAACTTATTGCTGTTTTGTAGTAGGGATGGCGATTCTTTCCAAAAAAGATCGATTTTTAAATCAATTCGAATCGTAAAGTGATGAATCAATTCATAAAAAAATCGAGGTCTAAAAAATCGATTGCTAAAGAATGGATTTTTTTTTCAAATTTTTATTTATCTACAATGTAAATATAAATCCATTTTATGAAAAACAAGAATGATACCAATAATAAACAATCTTTGGGATCTCTTATCAGTAAAATCAGGAATTTTTCAGTTCAGGGAATTCGATAATTACAATTATTTTTATTACCATATCAAAATATCAGATCAGGTATAAAAGAAGACATTTGTTTTCTAAATATATTTGTTACATTAAAAAGTTAAGAAAATAGATAATATAGCTTATAGTTCCCAATGCTTCATATCTAAGCTTTTTAAAAACAACAATCTGTCAAGTCTACTGGGATTTGGATCCCAACGCTTGGGCGTTGGATATTGTTTTGGACTTTTTTTTAAGTGTCGAAGTCATTGATCCCGGGATTCTAACGCGCGTCTGGCAATGCCGTAATATTGCAAGTACATTCAGCCAAATTTGTTTTTTTTTTACCTAAACAGAAAAAATCTAATTTTGATTTTGAAGGGTAACATATCGATTCACTGAATCGATTCAGTACAACAAATCGATTTAGAAAAATTTATTTATTATTTCCTAGAAATCGATTCTTCGATTAATCGATTAGAGATCGCCATCCCTATTTTGTAGTGTTAGTAAATAGTAAGTAATTGTTTCGAGGTGGAATGAAGGAAAATCAGAGAAAATGTTTTAAGTGTTTTAGTATAAAGAAAATATACAGTTCAGTTGCGATTATAGAGTTCTGTGATTGTAAAATTTTATATTTTTTGTTAAATAAAAGTTTATTTTAATCTATTTTTATTTTCAATCATTTAACAAGAATTCTAATAAAACTACAAAAATAAGTGGTCGTGTTTGAATTCCCTCTCTATATTAATTAAAGGGGGCGTTCAATAGGTGCTGTATCTATCAGAATCTGCCGCATTTAATTTGTTCGAAGTTGCTATTCTTCACGGGTAGAGTTTATGTTCCTTGCTTCTGAGCTTTTCCTCCCAAACTGACATTACGCAGAACAATATTTTTTTTAATTGGTTTTAAGGCTTTGGCAGGACCATCAGCTTAACAAAAACTTATAAACAGTTATTATCTGATCACAGCTCGCCCGTTTTTTCCTAATCTAGAGGATATTTTTAAAGCTGGCTAGCAACTTTTAATTTTGTTCAACAGCAACAGTGCTCTGAGTAGTCCGTGATCTGTGTATTGAGTTTTTGGCAGGACGTCATGGCGAGCGGTTGAAATCCTGTCACACACTTCAGTAAATTTATTTATTTAGGTACCACCATACCACTGATGTACTTAATTTACATGGTGATGTGATGAAAGACCCGCTCCAGATACAACAACAATCTCACGGAGTTTGGACCTAAAGGTCTTAGTTACCAGGTCATTATGTAGCGGTCATTATTATAATTTGTGTACATCATCATTTTTGTATAGTTGGCTGAAGTACCGTTACATGTAGATCGGGCGTTGCGCGTCGAGCCGAGCGCATTCGTGAGCCGTCGGTTTTCTTCAGTAAGCCAGTCATTATTCGATACGGCGTCGCCGTGAGGCTGCGCGCGCGCCTAACCACAGTTTGCCATAAACTTTACGTATTTAGTGTAAAATAATTCTATCGTGTGTTTATCTGTTTTTCTATACTTTTTCCTTCGCTTCCATGTTACGCCTTAATATTACTCGCTGTGCTTTCCTAACAATATACTCTTGTGTCTAGTGTAAATGTTTCTTTTATTTAAAACACCTCATTGGTGACCCAGTGTTGTGGACATTAAACGTTGCGTGAATTGTGTATTAACGCGATGGAGAACACTAAAGACGAAGTTTGCCGTGTTGGTGTTAAAGTGCCATCATTTTGGCCAAATGAACCCGCTCTGTGGTTCGTGCAATTGGAGGGTCAATTTGCACTTTCAAATATAACGGCGGATGCGACAAAATTTTACCACGTCATAGCAAATTTGGATTACAAATATGTATGCGAAGTAAATGACATTATTACCAATCCACCAACAGATGATAAATATAAGAAGATTAAGAATGAACTTATTTCGCGGTTGTCGGCGTCGCAGGAGCAACGTGTTAGACAATTGTTAACACATGAAGAACTGGGCGACAGGAAGCCATCCCAGTTCCTGCGGCACTTACGAGATTTAGCAGGCGCTGACGTACCTGATGACTTCATTCGATCTCTGTGGACTAGTCGCTTACCCAGCCACGTCCAAGCAATCATAGCAGCGCAAGTGGATTTACCCTTAGATTCTGTGGCGCAGATCGTAGACAAGATACATGAGATCGCGTTGCAGCCGGGTACGCAAGTGGCAGTGGCATCTACGTCGGCAGCAGCCCCGATTAACCAGTGTACGACCTCTGCCATCGAACTTCTCACTCGCCGCATAGACGAGTTGACAGAACAAGTTGCCGAGCTATCCAGCTCTCGCTCGCGTTCCAGAGGACGTGAAAATTCTCCACACTGGCGTCGTCGGTCCCGGAGCCGCTCGAGGGCAGGCTCGGGGCATTGCTGGTATCACCGCAGGTTTGGTGCCAAGTCAACGAAGTGTCGTTCACCGTGTGCGTTCCGTAAGGGAAACGGGCCAGGCAGTCAGTGAAAACGGCGTCGCGTGACTGCAGTAGTGTAAACAGTGGCCGTGTGTTTGTAACGGACCGTAGGACAAAAGTTCAATATTTAATTGATACCGGTTCAGACCTATGTGTGTACCCACAAAAAATACTTTCGCGATAGACAGCGTGTTAAAACGGAATATAAACTGTACGCAGCTAACGGTACTACGATTAGTATATATGGTTGGGTAAACCTATCTTTAGACTTTGGACTTAGACGTGCGTTTGTGTATCGCTTCGTTATAGCTGATGTTACTAAGCCTATCATAGGCATAGACTTTTTAACACATTATAATCTATTAGTAGATGCTAGGCACCACCGCTTAGTAGACAATGTAACATCATTAACTGCTTTTGCTAAACCTGCACCTGTCGCCCCTTGCCACATAAAATCTGTTTCAGGTACATCGCGATATCACGACTTGCTTTCAAAGCTGGGGACCTGTCTGTGCGTGAGGTTAAGCACAGCACTCTTCATTTCATTCGGACGACGGCGGGACCACCTGTGCACAGCCGACCTAGACGTTTGGCACCGGACCGACTCCGCATTGCCATTAGGGAGTTCGAGGACATGGTAAGATCAGGTATAACGAGAATATCAGATAGCCCATGGTCATCCCCACTACACCTGGTGCCTAAGAAAAACAATGAATGGCGACCATGCGGCGATTATCGTGCATTAAATGCTCGTACCATACCCGACCGATACCCGGTCCGCCACATAGCTGACTTTTCACACAATCTTTTCGGCAGTACCGTTTTTAGTAAAATTGACCTAATTAGGGCATATAATCAGATCCCTATCAATCCAGCTGATATACCTAAAACAGCCATCACGACACCTTTCGGAATGTTTGAATTTCCATTCATGAGTTTTGGACTTCGAAATGCTGCTCAAACATTCCAACGGTTCATGGATGAAATTCTGAGAGACCTAGACTTCTGTTTCCCATATATAGATGACATTTTAGTAGCTTCTAAAAACGCTGCAATGCACCTGGAACACCTGAAAAAAGTTTTTCAGTGATTGCGAGCCCATGGCGTCGTCGTAAATGCATCGAAGTGTGTGTTTGGTGAGCCTCGAGTAGAGTTTTTGGGCTACGTAGTTTCATCCGCTTGCACTACACCACTTCCTCATAAGGTAGAAGCTATCCAGAATTTTTCTCAGCCAAAAACCATCAAAGAGCTTCGCAGATTTCTCGGTATGATTAATTTTTATAGGCGTTTTGTACCGAAGGCAGCAAGAATTCAGGCTCCACTAATAAAAAAAAAAGAATACTTTGGAAAATCCAAAACTGCACGCCTCATAATCTTCATTTTTCACAATAAAATTGATTATTTGATAAGTAACTAATAATGTATTGGTTTTATTAAGTAGTTTTCAATAAATCACATCCATCCATCCATCCATCAGCCTTTCGACGTCCACTACTGGACATAGGCCTCCCCAAGACAACGCCACAACATGTGTTTCGCTCATATGGGGGATAGTGCCGTAATCGCCACGCTTGGCAGGCGGGTTGGCGATCGCAGTGGATGTTGTAAATACTCGAGGTAGTGCTGCTGCCCACTCCTCCGGTATTCCCTCAGTCGGCTCTTACGACTCCCATAGGTGGAGAGGGGTGGGACAATTCTAAAGCCGGCCCCACACGGCACATAAATCAGATAGATAGCACTAATTTCAAAAAGTACTAATGTGGGTTTCATGTCTTATACGCCATCTAGCGCTAATTTTAAGAAGTACTTCTATATTGGTCTAGCTCTGTCATTTTACAAGGCGCCATCTGGCAATTAGTAAGAACAACAATCCATGAGTTTACATATATACCTGTATAAGTGCATATAATATATATAAACATGTAAAATTGAATAATTTATTAAACTGCAAACAAAAACAATTTAAGAAAACAAAAAGAAATCGCTAGTTTCCTTACAAAAAAAGCAATATTGTGGTTCTATATATACAAAAGCAACTGAATACATCTAAAATTGCCACTTGCTACATCTAGGACTGCATTTGTCAATATCTCTTTTACTTTAAAACAGCGACATCTATCAATAGAAAATTGCAACATTGGACAATATTATACGACTTATTTAAAAATCAATGAGTTCAACAAGAAATCTCTGAATCATTTATCTTCCTAACTTTGTTGCCTTGTAATTTTATACTTTGTTCTAAGTGAAAACACCGAGACGCCAAGGCCACGCAAAAAAAAAATGTGGAATGTAAAATAAGTTTTTTTCGTGTTGTATAACGTTGGTGTGTTATTATTTACGTGTTTTTAATTATTGTTACGGATAAAATAGTTATTATACTTGACAAATATCGCCAAGCAAAGGTAAAAACTTTCTTTTAACAAAAACCAATGTACCGGCCGGGCGGACGGCGTTCTGTTGCCGATCGTAAAACCACCGGTGGCTATGCGTACGTAAAAAGGTAGTTCTCATGAAAGGCGCTGGTTTTAGTGTCGCGTCGAGCGTAAATGCCGTAAATATTCAGTATTTTTTTTTGTTTATTTAATAACAATTAAACCACATCGAATCAGAACGTGAAAAGTAATAGAGCTCTATTCCTAGTCATAATAATTCGTAAACGAAAAAAAAGACTCGATTAATTAAGTATTTTGGTCGTTATCGTGTTAACATACATTACCTACAACTCACGGACGTCAAAGCCAGATATTTTTCAGTTTTTTAACTAGTTTAAATAACAAAAATAGCATCAAAAATATCATGAGTGTTAAAAATAGTGTTTGTTCTTCATATGTGTGCGTAGATATTATTTTACAAGTGCAATATATGATAAATAGAGATAGAGACATTTTAAGTTTGAAAAATCAGCTGTGCCGTGTCAACCGGGAGTAGAACTCACCTGAACGCTTCGCTTATGAGGCGTGCAAAACCATTGAGCTCGTAATAAGGAGGAGGCGCCCTAATCTTCATATATTTAGTAAAAGTAACTTACTTAGGCTGTCATCCGCCATCATAATAGTTACGGTGACAGCGTAATTTGGATGTGTTCCGATATACATTGCGAGCACTGTAAGGTGTGGTGTCAATTTAGTATACTGTGAAGTCGTTACTTTATAGTTAGCTATACTGGTTACTGTTTATAACGGAATGCAGCCCAGTATACTGATCTGTCATTACTTTCATTTCATACAAATTATTGGTTTTACACTGCAATAAACACAATTTCTTTACATTTGCCATGTTTGGTTATCTTTGATTTACAATATTCAATAATAATAATAATATTTCATAGTGCAAATTGTTATATTTATGGAAGCTGTTGATCACGTGATATCACAGTGCTCGCAGTGTATATCGGAACAAAGCCTTTATCTGTTGTATGTCAGCTGTTAATTAGGGATGCAGGAAGAACCAACAAATATCCATATATCGCTGTTTTAAAAAATTAAGATATATTAAATTTCTTTTATTTTAAAAATATTTAATTTGCGCTATGTAGGTTCCAACCTAGCATCCACCACTAATAATTTGTGATTTTTATTCGTCACAAATTTTCATATAGTAGGAAGAAGCCGTCCATTTATTAATTTTGTGTGCTCGGAATGAAGTGGTGAGCAGTGGCTTAGCAGCATACCATTAAATAAAATATTTTTTATTAATTTATCGAATTGATTAATCATTTGAATTGTATTATTAATAGCATTCAAAGCAGTTACTTTAAAAAAAAATTGTGAGTAGAAATAAAATGATTATAACTTTTTAATGCGTGCTTGTATAATTATGACATGCGTACAATAACGGAAATGGACATAAATCATCATCATCAGGCCCTAGACATCATCTAGGACCGAAATACTTGTCAAAACGAATCAAACGATTCCAAAGTTGATGGGATTGTGGCTCCATTACCAGATCATGAATATCATCTAGGGCTATCATGGCACTATATGACTATGGAGCCTGTATGACATCAAGCCCGACACTCCCCTTGGATCCTGTTGGTACCCCAGTGACGTGCGTAAACTTGCGTTTTAGCCCGTGTTAACAAAAAAAAAGGACCGCTTAAATTGTGGCGTTCTCTTAGGGAGACCTATTATGTACAGCAGTGGACGTCGAATGACTGATGGATGGAATAAAATATTATTATATACTTGTTGAAGTTATACTTCTTTAGGCGCGTTATGAAAAAATGATGAGAGTGAAATTTTAAGATGCGCGCGCATCTGTGACACAAAATTAACAGTATGAAGTTGTCTACAGTATGAAGTTGTCTGCTTAACCGCTCATTAAGTCTCGAAAAAAAAGCTATTAGTATATGTACTGCCTAAGCAAGTACATTTGAAGTACAATTATATTTGTATATATACTTTATTTACAAAAAAAAAATATTGTGCGATTCAGGTTATAGTACATTTTGTATAGAATTGCACTGATATTTATTACAGCGCCATCTGTTATTCAATTTTATCATCTAAATATTTTCTTCTAACAACATTCGAGTCCCACTAATAATTATTAGTGTCTCTTCCGCCCACTAGAGAGCACGATTTTAAATAAAAACAAGCTCTTAGGGAGTGACATGGCCCTGGTAGGCACTTACAGAACTTTTTAAAATCACCCAAATAACTACAGTGATCTTTGATGTTACAAATATTATATTCTCACTACAACAACAATCACTTATAAATAATAACTATTGCTACTATAACAGATAACAGCTGACTAATTATTATCTACTTTATGTATAGGTTATAAGAATTAATAATCTTATCAACATGAAAACGATATCTACAGGAAATAATTAGTACTACGAATAATCGTGTAGCCACTATTGTGTGGTAGTTCTAAGCAATACGGTAAGATGGCGCTGTTATACATTTATTATTAATTCTAAGTTATAATAATCTATATTCTACAAGATATTTGAGAAAAAATGACTGTAATAGGCTATATAGGCGTGTCTAAACACAAAACAATATTTTTTAGAATTTTTGTCTGTTTGTCTGTTTGTTTGTTCGCGCATCAAACAAAAACCACAGAACTAATTTTGATGCAACTTTTTGATAAAAATGAAAAGTGAATATTAAATTAAGAAATCAATAAAAATATTAAAAAAATGACCAACCTTAAATTCAATTTTTGAATTTATTAATTTATTATTAAATTTATTTTAAATATATATATATATATATATATATATATATATATATATATATATATATATATATATATATATATTAATTATATATTATATAAATTTATATTAAATATATATATTTGAAATGTATATATATTAAATATATTATTATATAAATATATTAATTTTCAATTTTTAATATTAATTATTTAATGATGCCAAAGAAGTATAACTTCTCACGCGCGTACATAAGTACACGCACCCATTTTTTTTTTAGTTATCGTAATACCTCACTTTCAAATCTTTTTCTCCTCATGTCATCACATCACAAACATATATAGGTATGTTTGGACTTAGAATGAACGACTATAACCAGGATTAAATTATTATTTATTTCTTTATGCTTTTTACAATCCAAATCTATTCAATAGAGTGTTATGCCCTTAATTTTCTATTTGTTTAAAAAGAAGGCATGCCTGATTGATCTATCAACCACTAGCTCATATGACTGAATGGATTGGGTTGCAATTTTGACACACATAGATATAATTATAGGTACAGGTAGATAAAGATTTACGCAATTAAAAAAACCTTTTTCCACCCAAAAAATTATAGATCGCTTAAAGGACTGAAGTATCGATATCGATATTTTTTACGCGCTTACCTAGGGGAAATTCCGTCATTTTTGGATTTCAAAGAATTGGCTCGGTAAATTTGTAGTCATTTCCTCTCCCCCTTATTACGAGCTCGATGTGCAAAACATTCTCACAGAGTACTTTTTATTATAGGAAAAGTCTTCTAATTCTTCTATCCAAAAGTAGTCTGTGCTTCTATCAAAACATGAAACCATGTTATCAATAGCGATGTAAATCGTTTTATATTTAAAACAATATCAGACTTTAGAACTTTACTTGGCTATATAATATTGTAGCTGTATTATCTATACAATAAAAACCAATTAAAACATTGAAGAAAATGAACGTATTACCTGCCCAACCCATAGGAATACAGAGCACAGCTGGGGCTGTGCCTGTTC
This sequence comes from Leucoma salicis, assembly GCA_948253155.1. Classification (NCBI taxonomy): domain Eukaryota; kingdom Metazoa; phylum Arthropoda; class Insecta; order Lepidoptera; family Erebidae; genus Leucoma; species Leucoma salicis. The sequence goes on along the minus strand of OX411816.1, from coordinate 18,492,320 downwards.
GTAATGAAAAAGGTATTTTTTTAGTATTTGGTTTGTCTTATGGTTAACTAGCCTTTGCTTAGCTTATAGATTATATCTCGGGTTCCTTATATCTCAAAGCTTGAAGTTTGGAACAAAAAAACTGATGCATGAGGAATGTAATGAAAGTGAGTGATGCAAAAGAAGTGAGCAAGCATTGTACAAAACTAAAATCTTTTGCCTCTAACTCCTAACTTGCCTCTAACCTCTGGAAAATAGGTGTGATTCTTTTTATGTATGTATAATGTACTGAGGATGATTTGTATGTATAATGTACTGACTACCTATTTATCAATGTGTGTAAGGTGATCTGATTTGATTTTCAGGTGAGATATCAATGCAAAAGGTGAAAGTCCAGAGGTATATATCAGGAAAAAAACCAGATTATGCACAAGGTGCATCCTCCTCAGAAGAATCGGATATTGATGATTTTATTGAACAACAGAAACCAGAGAGGAGGCTACAGACCTTACCTCAAGTAATTAGTAGAAAAGAGGAAAGTGATTCTGAGAAGGAGGTGAGTTTGTATTTCTATTACAGAAAATCCAGTTTGTTTAAAATATAATGCTGTTTCACTCTATATTGTCCATTTTCTAGGTAAAACTATATTATACATTTGTGATGTCTACTCTTTGGGAATTAAAAAAGATCTGGATGTAACTTGTATATAAATTCTCCTGCGAAACTTTACTTTTATAAGTTACAATAGGTAGTGTGAATACTTTTAGGTTGATGATCCACGTTTGCGACGCTTAAGACAAGCTGCACAATCACCACCACGAAGAGCTGAACACAAGCCAGAAATAATAGATGCAGAACCCGAGCCAGAGACAGAAAGCAGTGCTGAGGAGGCCAAGGATAGCTCTGAGAGTGAAGATGAATTGGATGAAGAGGAAATTGAGAAGAGAAGACAGGCTCTTAAAGCTAAACTTGCTGCTAGGTAATTAGATTTCTGTGTTTTTTTTTTGTATTTTAAATCAAATGTATGTATTTTTTACTTAGTAGTAAATCACACTTGCCTAAATTAGGTAATCCTGTTGTAAAATGTTTCCATATCTGAGAACACATAGTCCATTCAACTCTGTAAGTGACAAGAGAGTAGGAGATTAATTTTCAAATAATACCATTGAGAGAAAAGCTAATCTTGATAAAACTCTGCTTATGTAAGGCAAGATTTAACAGTATTTTTTTTAGTATGCATTACAAACAAAGGTTTTACCACTTACTGTCAGATGGCATATAGCTAAGCATTGACTTATAGTTTGTAAACAAAAAGACGCTGTCTGCAATTTTCAGTGGGACATATTGAAGTGCACCAACATGCCACTGGGATTTTTACCCACTAAATAACTTGCCATGCACTGTCTCGGTCACGGTCACTGATACTGCATTTTCCTAGATCTGTTACAGTCACTAACTTAACCTGTAACTCACCATAGCTAAAATGTCTTTATGGCCTCTATAGTAAAAAGTTAAGTATGACTATCTTTTTATGTAAAAACTACAACTTCTGATTGCTCATATTATGAGCATAATAATGGCAGTAAGATACAAATATTTGGATGCATTTTGTAGGGAAGCAGAGAAGGAGATCCTTAACCGTGATGATGATGATGAAATGTTAGATGGGGATAAAGAAGAAAGTGGTTCATCAGACACTGAGTACACAGACAGTGAAGAAGATACGGGTAACAAAGTCATATATTTACCTACTACCTAATCTATCTATACTAATAAATGGAGAGCCGGTTTTTTTGTTTGGTTATACTGCGAAAGCTACTTGAACCGATCGGAATAATACTCATACCATAAGATGCAGTGTGTTTCGGAGAAGGTTTTAGTATGTGATAATTATGTTGGTGATTACTTATCTGGGACCTATATTTTTCATGTGAAATATCTAATTAATTATTCCGTGTGGTGACTAAGGGGAGTAAGCAATTATCATCTGTTGCATTACTGGTAGTAGGGCTGGGTACCAAGTGAGAGTACTTACTTGCTATAGGGCCCGAACGGGTCGGTACCACCGTCTTCTGTGTGACCGGTCATGAAGCATGTCAGTGTGTTTTGACTGTAGCAGAAGATAGCCGTTTATTCTTTCATTTCATATCTGAGAAAAGAAATAGTGTGCAGTGGCTTGACAATACCCTGGGTATAGTTGAGTCCATGAGCGACGGGTATCACTTACCATCAGGTGGTCCGTGGCTCATCTGCCATCATAAGCAATAAAAAAAAAATAATGCGGAGGGAGGGTAAAACCGGCTGTTAGCATGGCGACGCTTATACCTAATAATAATAAATCTTTGAAAAATATTTCGTTCTAGGTCCACGTGTTAAACCTGTATTTGTAAGAGCATCGGACAGAATGACAGTAGTAGAGAGAGACCGTAAAGCTAAACAACAGAAAAAGGAAGAGGCAGAAGCTAGAAAAGAAAAGGAAGAGAGAAGAAGAGAAGCATTGAAACTTGTAGAAGAGACAATCAGGTCTGAGCAAAAAAGGAATGATGTATGTACATAAAAATGAATTGGTTTTATTGATTTTATTAGAAAAAGCATCTTTTGTATTTGTACCAGGGATTTATATCCTGCTGCAGAAGAATATGTTAAAAAAATAAAAGATGTTATTATAACAGTCTGTGGGGTTTGTTTTGGGCATTATATTCATTAACTTAATAAAAATGGACGTCGGGTCTAGTACAAAATTCACAAAAAAGTATCTAGTCAACCTATAGAAACGTAGATACATTATATTAATACATACAAACTTCAACATCCTAATTTAAAACCTTGTACCATTATAAGTAATAGTGTTAAATTTTCTTTGTAGACTGGCGCGCGATTGTTTCTGTTTTCGCGTTTTGTTTTTCTTTTGCTTCGGACACTTAAGTGCGGACATGAAGTACATTTGTTAGTAGGTCAATGATTATATCCGTTTGCGTCTTTTAAGGCGCTAATACAGATAGTAGCATCTTTAGCGTGTTATCTCTTCATCATCTCTTATATGATGGGAAGAGAAAATATGTATGATTAAATTCAGTTATGAACATACACAGTGTGTTCTGTTTATAATACGAGTATACATTATTTATTGATATTATACTTCTTTTGGCGCGTTAGGGAAAAATGAGAGTAAATTTTTACGATGCGCGCGCACACCGTCTCGAAAAACCGACACCCTGAAGTTAGCTATAGTCAACGTTTTAGTTTTTTTGTGATATTTTATTAAAGAATAATAAGAAGTATAACTTCTAACGCGTGTACATAAGTACACACACACTTTTTTTTAATATACAGTGTAGTAGTGTATTATTTTTTGTTTGATACTACACATTAAGAAATACTACTTTTACGCAATCTATCTCATTTACTTGATTTACACCATTCAAGGTCACCGGTGGGGATCCACCACCCGTGACCACGGATACAGCATCCGTGGATGTAAAAGTCTAGTGGAAGCCTTGCTTATCCCAGCATGAATGGGCCGGCTCGATCGGAGAAGTACCAACCTCTCACTAAAGATCAGCGCGAAACAACGGTAGGTACTCCTACCGTTGTTTCGTATAGTGAGTGAGAGTGCCTGAGGCCCAAAACCCATCACTATCCGCTGCCTATCCACCTCCCATCCCTTCCCTTGGAGATAGCGACGCGTGAGTGATGCTTCTGGTGTTGCTAGCGTCTATAGGCTACGGTAACCGCTTACCATCAGATGGGCCGTATGCTTGTTTGCCACCTATGTAGTATATATAAAAAAAAGTAGTTTTATTTCATAATATTTTTTATTTGTTACAGGGTGAACAAAAAGAAGGTAACATCAACGACGTGTGTACTGATGATGAAAATGATGAATTAGAATATGAGGCGTGGAAGCTGCGCGAGATGAAGAGGATAAAACGTGACAAGGAAGAAAGAGAAGCGTACGTATATCTTAGGAGTTAGATTATACATATATAATGATTTACGCCTAATTCCCGGAGCGAGAGGCTGATTTCAATTTGTTTTCATACTGACATCAGAAATGCATACCAGCCTTCATTTTGTACACAACATTTTAAATATACATATGAATCTTGATAGTATTTTACAGGGATGTCTATGATCAAATCACACTCCCCAGGATATATCTATGCTTACTTACTTTTCACACCGCCATCTCCCGTGCAGGGTAGGCAGAGAGAACAAAGTGCCAAAAGGCTCTATTTTTGCATACATCTCTCGCTTTCTCAACATTCATAATTCTCTTAATCTTTCAATACATGACCCATTTGGCCTAGGTTGGTCAGTCTCGCTCGGTCTCCCCCTGTACCTACATCCTTCCACTTTCGCATTGTATATCTTCTTAACCAGTCGCTCGTTCGGCATTCTTTCCACATGTCCGAACCATCGGAGCATTCCTTTACGCATCTTTACACCAATACTCTCTTTCATCACCTACTCGCTCTCTTACGTCGTCGCTACGAATGCGGTCAGTCAGCCTCACTCCACAGATTCTCCGCAGAGATCGCATTTCGACCGCATCGATTTTACTCTCATGCTCCTCTTTGCATACCCAACTCTCGTTTCCATATAATAATGTTGGGACATACATTGCGTTGTGCGTGAATTCTGGCTGAGATGGTTTTGCTATTTATGGTTTTTTTTAATAAAAAAGCAGATACTGTTGTCTAGTGGTAGAGCCTTGCTTATCCCAGCAAGAATAGGCCGGCTCCATCGGGAAAGTACCACCCTCTCACAAAAGACCAACGTGTAACAACGGTAGTTATACTTACTGTTGTGTTTCGTATGGTGAGTGAGAGCGCCGAAAGCCCAAACCCCTTCCCTACCTCTCCTTAGCCTAGCACCTAGTGATGCCTTTAGTGTTGCTAGCGTCTATAGGCTGCGGTAACCACTTACCATCAGGTCGGCCGTGTTCGCCACTCATAAAAAACAAAAAAATAATTAAAGTTGTTGGTCAGATTATTTATTTATTGCGATGTGTTGTGATATATCTTCACGATCCCACTAGATTGCTGAACATATATAACCATAAAAATCTCTGAAAAGTGAATTGGAGGGAAAATAATAACATGTAATTATTTTACAGTGCTGAGAAAGAGCTAGTGGCAATAGAACGAGTGCGCAACATGACTGACGAGGAGCGTCGTGTAGAACAACGTCTCAATCCAAAACTAGTCACAAACAAAGCTGTCAAAGGCAAATATAAATTCCTTCAGAAGTATTATCACAGGTACGTATATCTTTACGAGGGTTCACCAAAGGGTAGGCCGCCGGCGGACCACTGAAGTAACATACAGTTCCAGTGGTCCCCGCCAAGACAGGCGTCTCCGCCTGTCTAAGCGGGTTTATTTTATGGGTGAGGGCCCCACACTACTCTGTTTGTTGCCCTGAACGGTGGGTGTGCAGTTAGGTATACCTTTTCTCGCTTTAACAACAAAAAAAGGTAGGTTCGTAAATATAGAAAAGTAATTACGAGACTATAGTAGTTATATATCTATTCATCACTTTCCCATACGTCTATCTGTAGATATCGATATCTATAAATATATGTATGGGAAAGTAATAGTAACTATAATAATAACAAGCCGTGCCCCGCGGTTTTACCCGCTTATAATTTAAGTAATATCACGTTCTAATCGGGCTTCGTTCGCGCCCGAGCTGATTGTTCAATTATTTACGTCCTTAATATTTTGATCTGTGCACTTGACATGCTCAGCTACTTCAAAGAACAAATAATTTGTGAAAGTGGAAAAAGAGAACTTTACTGCGAGCGGGTTTCGAACCTGCGTCCTTTCCAAAGAAAAGAAAGGGATTCGAAAGGGATTCGAAAGGGGTTCGAATCCCGCTTGCAGTAAAGATCTCCTTTTCCACTTTCAAAAATAATTTATGTTTTCATGATATATGCTAAAAAAACAAAGTTTATCTTTAGATCTTGATGATGAAATAAAGTTCGTTAGAAAGGATAATATGCCATGCCTAATAATAACGCTCATAAATCACTTTTTAATTTTCAATATTTTTTGTTACTAAATATGTACCGGTCTAATTGTGGCTTATGTTTTTTTATATACATTTAAGGCTCGCAGAGAGGTGTAGACTAATGCTAGACAGCCAAAACTATTTTTCATGAATTTGGCTATCATTTACAAAAGGTCTCTTTTTTAAATCTTACTAGTCGTTCCAGAGATTAGCCCATTAAAGCAAACAAACAAAAAAATAACATATTCGTTTTCTAAATGAAATATACTTGTACATTTCAGAGGCGCATTCTACTTGGACAAAGAGGAAGAGGTGTTTAAACAAGACTTCTCTGGCGCAACGTTGGATGATCACTTTGATAAGACTGTACTTCCTAAGGTTAGTGTGATAGCTATAAGTATTAAATGAAATCGTATAAATATTACACAAGATGCGAAAGGGAATGCTCCGATGGTTCGGACATATGGAAAATGCCTGATGTGCGACTGGTTAAGAAGATATACAATGCGAAAGTGGAAGCATATATGTACAGGGGGAGACAGAGACTCACCTACCTAGACCAAATCGGTCATGTATTGAAAGAAGGTCAGGAGTCTTCGAAACCGGCGAGCGTGTATGAAGAGAATTATGAATGTTAAGGAATGGAGAGATGTATACAAGAATTGAGCCTTTTGGCACTCTGTTCTTTCTGCCTACCCCGCAAGGGAGATGGCGTGATAATAAGTAAGTAAGTATTACTTAAATAATTAGACTCACGGAGGAGGTCGTTGCCTAGTTGTGCACTTTCCACTCGAACGATTGGCTAAGTTAAGTAATCTTCACGCGGACGGCATCAGATGGGTGACCAACAAGTTACACATCTGTGACAATCCAAACACTTCCGTGCTTCAAAAATAAAAAAAATTAAGGCTAGGAAGATAAACATGATTTAGACTCACGCCCATTTACCGAAGGGGTAGGCAGAGTTAACGGATTGGTACTTTGTTATGTATAAATAAAATATACAATAACACATTGCAGCATAAGTGCCTGAATTGCTGAATTGACAAAATATTTGGGATGGTTTTCAGGAGATGCAGGTTCGAATTCTGCTCGTGACTAATATTTTTTTTGCACTTAATGGTCATTTGTATGGTTAAAAATGTCAAATGCTTAAAAAATATTAGAATATAAGTGAATCTCCTTGTTTATATAATACTTTCTGATATTTACGCGAATGTTACACATTTTGAAATAAAACTTCGTCGACGTCTAAGGCTGATCGATAGCCTTGGACGTCTATCATCTAAGTCCACCCGTGATCATGAATGCTGTAAAGTATTCGAAACGTCGGGATAGTAGTAAAATTAAGTAAACGCGATAGATTCCGTAAACGAAGTTGTATTTCAAAATGAATCTCCTTGTTTAATTTGCTTATCTATACTATTATAAAGCTGTAGCAGAGTTGTCTGTACATTTAAGATATTTGAGAAAAAAGACTATAATAGGCTATATAGGTGTGTCTAAACACAAAACAATTTTTTCAGTATTTTTGTCTGTTTGTCTGCTCGCGCATCACGCTAAAACTATTGAACAGATTTTGATGCAACTTTTTTTATTTGAGAGCTCTTGATTAGAGTTAAAAGCTTGTATACATTTTACCCCGCTACTATACCGGGATCCTGAGATAAAGCCTAAAAAATTAAAGTATTGGCTTAGAAAAGTTGAAACTTAATTCAAAGTTTCATAGAACACGGAGTTGAAATGAAATAACGTGGGTTCTATTCCCGCTCTGAGCTATAATCCTTACTTCTTTACTATAAAACCTATCGGGTAGCTATTTTTGCATAGATATAATTTATGTAGCGTAAAATGACGTAGTTATATTCTGAACTCCATGCGGACCAGGTCAAACTTACTACATTGGAATAAAATGTATGCAAATACATAAGATAGGTAGTGCGGGTCATAAAGACTTCTAAAACAAAAAAATGTGATGTGAAGTTTGGGTATCACCATTACGTGACTGCGATAGCTTAGCTCAAATAGGACGCAGGTTCGAATCCTGCTCGCAGTAAAGCTCTCTTTTTTCCACTTTTACGAATCATTTATTCTTTAAAAACAGTTTTCTATAAATAACAACATTAAATAGTTGCTATAAGTATCTATATAATTCCTTAGGTGATGCAAGTGAAGAAATTTGGTCGGTCCGGTCGTACCAAGTACACTCATTTAGTCGACCAAGACACGACGGAGTTCGATTCGGCTTGGAGCAACGAAGGAACTGCGGCCAGATTGGCTAACTTCAGGGGTGGTATGAAGCAAGTGTTCGAGAAACCATCGGCTAAAAGGAAATATAACATGTAAATAAACCATAGTGTCTTAAAAATAATAAAAAAAGAGTTAATTGAAGTTTGTAAGTGAAATTATTGTATGAGAGAGTGACTCAGATATGGTATTCTGGCTAGTGGTGTTATTTTTGTAAATAGTTAACGATAAATGTATTAAAGGAACTTTCAACATTTAGTTTGAATTTTGATTCCATTCCTTGGTGTGGGTGTTTTCTATCTATTATATGTCTGTATTTACAAAAAGAAAGTAATATATGTATTATGTCCGTAATCTGGTATACCATACACACGCGTTAAGCTTAGTTTGGGACCAGAGGACGTTGTGTGAAAATGTCCGTGAATATTTATATTTATTTATTATTTATTACGCCAGATTGTAATAAAATATGCTACTGTGGTAACTGCCTCGGTGGTACAGCGGTAGTGTGAGCAACTGCTGATCATGAGGTCTCGGGTTCGATCCCCGGGTTGGAAAGTGTTATTGAGCTTCATCATAAAAATAATATATATATATATAAAAAAACAGTAATAATAATAGCCGCGTGGGGCCGGTTTTAGAAATTGTCCCACCCCTCTCCACCCACGGGCAAAGAGCATATAACACTATGCCTATGGGAGTCGTAAGAGCCGACTGAGGGAATACCGGGGGGAGTGGGCAGCAGCACTCCCACGAGTATTAACAACATCCACTGCGATCGCCAACCCGCCTGCCAAGCGAGGCGATTACGGCACTATACCTCTAATTTGGGGAGGCGCATGTTCAGCAGTGGACGTCGAAAGGCTGATGGATGGATGGATGGAAAAAAATCATTAACAACCCGGAGTTTGCAAATGTGCCCGAAAGACGGCAATATGCTCGCCCCCTGTTATATAGGACTTAAACATAGCTGGCTAATAGTGGGTTTTAATACACCTCTGCCTACCCCTTCGGGGAATACAGGCGTGATGCTGTTTTTATGTTATGTAATTATATATTCCAGTTCTGTGGAATTTTACACATTGTATTATAAAACGTATTCCAGTGTTAATATAATAAATCTAATCAACATAATAGTTCATCAAAATCTATTCAGTAGTTTATTGCGTGATGTCTGAATAAAAAAACAGACAAAGGTTCTAAAAAATTTGTTTTGTGTTCACAGCACGCCTAATACAGTATTTTTCTCTCAAATATATTACATGTACAGACATAGCTCTGTTACAGCTTTATAATATTATAATAGACAAAAGTTATTTCATAGAAATGCTCTTAAAACTTTTACCAACATACCATTAAAAAAAGATGACGTCGTGGAACGTCTACTAGATGTGAAAATACCGAAATTATTTTGTAGAAATAATGAGTAGAAATGATATGATCATAACTTTTGTAATGTGTGCTCGTATAAAATTATGACATGGGTAAAATAACAAAAAAGGACAGCAATCATCATCATCAAACCCTGGATATCATCTAGGATTGGAGTACGTGTCAAAACGAATCAAATGATTCCAAAGTTGATGGTATTGCGGTGTTTTATAGCATATGTCCATGGCCATCCGGGTCCATCATCAGACCCTGAATATCATCTAGGACTATGGTACAATTCAAGATAACTCAAAACTAGCCCTAAATCGATGGGTTGCGACGTTTAATTACCGAGTACCATGACCACCTTGTAGCTCTATCATCAGACCCTAGGTACTATCTAGAGACAAAGTACTTGTCAAGACGAATCAAACGAGCCCAAACTTGATGGGGTTGCGACGTTTCATTACAGAGTTACTGTGACCGATTTTACCCTCCCTCCGCATTAGATGTTTCACATCAAAAAGTGGCTTCTATATGAGACAATGTCTTGTAATAACTTATCATCACGCCATTTCCCTTGCGGGGTAGGCAGAAAGAACAGTGCAGAGTGCCAAGAGGCTCTATTCTTGCATACATCTCTCGCCTCTTCAACATTTATAACTCTCTTCATACACGCTCGCCGGTTTCGGAGACTCCTGACTCTACCTTCCTTCAATACATGACCAATTTGGTCTAGGTAGGTAAGTCTCAGTCTCCCCCTGTACCTACATCCTTCCATTTTCGCATTTTATATCTTCTTAACCAGTCGCTCGTCCGGCATTCTTTCCACATGTCCGAACCATCGGAGCATTCCCTTTCGAATCTTTACACCAATACTCCCTTTCATACCTACTCGCTCTCTTACGTCATTGTTACGAATGCGGTCAGTCAGCCTCACTCCACAGATTCTCTGCAGAGATCGCATTTCGACCGCATTGATTTCACTCTCATGCTCCTTTTTACATACCCAACTCTCGTTTCCATATAATAACGTTGGGACAAGCACTGCGTTGTGTATTGCGACACGTGCCTTCTGGCTGAGGTGGTGGCTGCCGAGAAGTTGTCCCAATGTTCCGTTCACTCTATTTCCCGCATTCACTCTTCTCTCTACATCAGTGGTGTACCTTCCATCCCGACTGAATCCACATCCAAGATATACAAATTCATCCACTTGTTCTAGCACATCATTTCCTATTGCTACTCTAACATCTGTTCTGGCTTCTTCTCTTTCAAAAACCATTACTTTGGTTTTGCTCACATTCACACGTAGGCCCCTTTTCTTACAATCTTCTGCCATTACGTCGACTAGGGTTTGCAGGTCAGTCGCAGACTGCGCTAATAGGACCGCATCGTCTGCATATAGCAGCGAGTTAACCACTGAGTCGCCCATCTGAACTCCCACATTAATTTCATTCAACCTTTGTAGACATTTATCCAGATATATGATAAACAGTCTGGCTGATAGAACGCAGCCCTATTTAACGCCAATATTGACATCAAACCAGGGTGACATTCCATCATCCAGCCGCACACAAGCTCTGCAGTCCATGTAGTTGGACTGCACCCCTTGTAGGAGTCTACCGTTAATACCATACTCCGGCAAAATGTCCCAAAGTTCCTTTCGTACAACAGTGTCAAATGCTTTCTCCAAATCCACAAAACTGCAGAAAACTCTCTGGCCTACAGCCAGATGCTTCTCCACAATGTTGCGCAGAGAAAACACTTGATCCATGCATCCTCGTCCACACCTGAAACCTCCTTGTGCCTCACACAAAAATTCATCAGACACGATCCTCATTCTCCTTTCAATAATCTTACCATACACTTTGGCTGCCAAACTGGTCAAGATTATGGCAGTTTGCACAGTCATAACGTGAACTCTTGTTTTTAAACAAGGGCACTATGTCTTGTACTAAGGAATAAACCGGGTATCGCGGGGGACTTTAGAAACGCACAATTTAACAGACACAAAGTACACCGGCACTTAGAACAACCATTTGTGGATTACACAAAGAATTGTCCTGTGTGGGAAACGAATCCACAGTGGCCACAACACTCGGCATTGCAGGTCAGTATATAAACCACTCCGCTCCGTTAAATGGCAAAATCCAGCGGAATTTTTATAAAATTCCTTCATAAGAATCGGATTAAAATCTCAACAAAGCAGGAAAATGAATAAAATAAAACTACTCTCATCAGAAATTCGTATATTGATCTTTTTTTTGATTGCCAACGGTGGCAGATTAGTAAGCGGCCCACCTGATGGTAAGTGGTAACCGCCGCTCATGGATTTTAGCAACACCAGGGGCGCAGCCAAGCCGCCGCCTACCGCAAAACTGACTAACGCCTAATACAGTCATTTTTTCTCAAATATATTACACTAGCTGACCCGGCAAACGTTGTTTTGCCATATAAATTATAAAAAATCATTATTTCAAAGTCAAAAAGAATATAGGTTCCAGATAAGTACTAATCACCAACCTATTATATAGGTACTATAACCTTTTCCGAAACACGCTGCATCTTATGGTATAAGTATTATTCCGATCGGTTCAGTAGTTTTTGCTGTATAACTGAACAAAAAATCGGCTCTCCGTTTATTAGTATAGATGTACCGAATATCCTCAGTTTAGTGCAAAATCTATACCAATCCTTTAAATGTCCAAGTGCGTCAGTAAGGACTTTAACGCTTCTGTAAATTTAAAGAGTCTCACCAAGTTAACTAAGAGACGTTGCTGACGCTTACGAGCCCGCTTTGAATAAGAACTTACATCGTTAGGAACTTTTATATAACGTGACTTGGACGCGGTTATTGGAGATTATATTGCGATTTATGACTTGCAGCTTAGAAAGTGTCGTGTCATATCTGACTCGGAGATGCTTTGCCAGTTGCACTGCCTCATCAATATGTGATACTAAGAATTTAATATTTGGCGATTTATTTATAGACTAGCTCCTATCTCTTTGTGGTCGCTTGTACAATAAGGTTAGAATTTATTGTTGAGTGAATAAGGCATTGGCAAAAAGGCTGCTATTTAACTGTAAGCTTTTCTGTAATGAATTCTTTTCCGAATATCTGAATAATAGATATCAGCCATTCGTGGGTGTATATCAATAGCTCATATGAAAAAATTTAGAAAGTCCCCTGATTTATCAGCATAACATAAGTAATTTTATATTTGCTAACGTAGAACAATAACACACACTAGGTACTTTGTTTTTCTTAGTAAGAAATTAAGTACTACGTTTTTTTTTTGACAGGCCTCGTGGCGTTGTCGGTAGTGTAACGTGCACGAGGTCGTGGGTTCGATTCCCACTCAGGACAATTATTTGTGTGATGAACAGATATTTGTACTGCGTCTGGGTGTTTTCTATATATTATATGTAAGTGTTTACAAAAAAAGTAGTATATGTATTATCTGGTACCCATAGTACAAGCGTTAAGCTTAGTTTGGGACCAGAGGACGTTGTCTGAAAAATGTCCGTTTATATTTATTTATTTATTTTACTAATTGTTAGGACCTGAGATCTCTTCGGTAATATATACATATCTTTCCTATAGTTTTTGAAACAGTGACAGCAGAGGTAAAATAAAATTCGTATACAAAGTCAAGTGCAATGTATTCAAACATTAAAAAGAAACAAAGGCGTAGCCAATACGCTCATGAAAAGGTACCGGAATGTTGTCTATAGTAAACTGGCTTTTGGCTGGCTGGCTGATGATGATGATGAACTGGGTCATGCTGCAGTCCGGAACTACGCGCAGATTCGTTGAGAAAAGTACTGTATAGTACGTACTTTTTTATGCACCGTATTATCTGACTATCGGATAATCTCCAATCTTGGTTGTGAGCCTCGCTTTCTGGATGCCTTTTTAACTCCAAGTTGTTGCGACGGCCATTATTGTTACCTGATTGAACAATTAATATTTTATTATCGTCTGGTTGCCTTAATAAATCTTTGGCCGAGACTGCTAATTTGATATCGTTTTGTTGTACTAATTCTGTTTCAATTTTATCTTCTAGTTTCATAGCTGGCAATTCTATTATTTCCATTGTTTTAGAAAAGTCTGTTATGCAACTTGCGCTTGAGATTTTTTTTCTTTCTTTATTTAGGTTTGTTTTAAAACTTTCAGATGATTGAATTACATGTTTGAGCGTGTCTTCCTTTTGATCATTATTTAAATTCGAATCTTCGTGCTTTTGTAAATTTGCAAGTTCCTCTGTGTCATTCTTATTGTTTGAATGGTTGTATAACTCAATGTTTGAATGCCATTGCAGGCTCTTTTTCTTTTTGCAATTTTCATTAAAATGTGTATTCGCATCACTCAAATAAAGTGACATTTTTAAAGATAAGCAAAATAATTCAAATATAAAAATAAAAAAATATATCTTGTATAAAATCCACAAATAACTATAAATAGAAATGAAATTGTTTGTCAATATCGATATTTATTTATTATATTGGTACTATACATATATGGTATACCCATAGAGCATAAAATAAATATTCTAATATCTTATGCTTAGACAAAGTTTCACATAGATGCATTATCTAGACCAGTGTTTTTCAATCTTTTTGAATACGCGACCCCTTTAAGGGTTGAAAAATTCTGGCGACCCCCTTGGGCCATAGAAAGACAAAAAGTTAGTAAGTAATTTATAAGACTACGTTTATGTTTTTCTCTATTTTGGTACCTAATACCTACCTGGTATAATGAATACATTATTAAGGCCTACATTCTGTAAGAAGCCGCGACAACTTTGAAAGTAAGTACGATGTAAGTTGGTAAAGCTGCGTGCGGCTATGATTTGGACGCTAGTTTGCATGGACCTAACTTCGCGGCGTTGTCACACCGAATTGTAGTCGCGGGCGAGAGCCAGAGTACCGAGCTGCCCGCGCTAGCACAGAATGTACTTTTAATAAAATTGTTAAGTCTATCAAAGGTAAATCCTTGCAAACCCGCCTGTTCAGAACTGTTTGTGAAGATATGGGTTCACTTCATCACAATCTCCTTTATCACACAGAGGTCAGGTGGCTATCCAAAGGAAAGACTGAAAGCTGAATTGTTAATGTTCTTATAAGATGCTAAATCCGAATATGCTAATCATTTTTCTGACCCTGTCTGGCTCTTGAAATTAGCATTTCTGGCAGATCTTTTTAGCCACCTTAATAATTTAACAAGAACCTCCAAGGTACAGAAGACAATATTTTAACAGCTAAAGATAAAGTCATAGGATTTCAAACAAAACTTCATTTGTGGTCAACCTCTCTGCAAAACAATATACCTATTTGAGTCTTTTCCATGTGTTCAAAAAACTGTTGAAGATAATGCAACAGACCAATCGTTTGTGGTAAGGGTCCACATTTCTTGCATGATACAGAGCTTGCATAATTTGCAGGGGAAACTATTGACATACTTTCCAGACTTACACTCTGAAACTGACAATGGACGTAGATGGATTATAAACCCTTTCTTGGATAAGTCGATAGAACTGGCTAATGTCACCACAAATATGAAAGAAATCTTATAGATATAGCTCATCCATTCATCCATCAGCCCTTCGACGTCCACTGCTGGACATAGGCCTCCCCGAGAGAACTGTGTGCTCATTATGGGGGATAATGCCGTAATCGCCACGCTTGGCAGGCGGGTTGGCGATCGCAGTGGATGTTGTTAATACTCGAGGGAGTGCTGCTGCCCACTCCCCCGGTATTCCCTCAGTCGGCTCTTACGACTCCTGTGGGTAGAGAGGGGTGGGACAATCTAAAGCCGGCCCCACACGGCAATAGATATAGCTGCTGACGGCATACTTAAAATTGTATTTTATTCGCAGTGTTGACGTATTTTAGATGAAAAGAAAATATGAAACCCAAGGCTGGTAAGGGAAGCTCTAAAATTATTAGTGCCATTTGCCACTTCATACCTATGTGAACTCACGCTCTCTTCAATGGACATTAAAACTAAAAAGAGAAATAGACTCGATTTAGAAAATGATTTGATTATTAACATTTCAAAAGAGCACCACGATTTGACAAACTTTTGAAAAATAATCAAGCCCATCCTTCTCACTGAAATTGTGCCTTTTTTTAACTACCCGCTAAGAAAATTTAAAATTTTCAAAAGTTGGGAAGTTATTGGTTTCACCCCGTTTTTCGAAAATCGAGTTTTCAACGGATGTTGACATTTTGAGGTCCTAGGAAGCTTCCCAGAATGTTTCCACGATGATGTCCGTATGTCTGTATATGTAATAATAATAATAATAAAATGAACTGGCAACACTAAATAAGACAGTTGTGTTTTCAAACGCTCTCTGATAAAAATAATTTCATCTTGTATACAAACATTATATTTAAACCTTTTGCGTTTCATCCAAATATTTGGGCACACAAAGTTATTTTTAATATGTAAGATAAGCCTATTTAAACCAAGAAAACTACAAAATAATATCTATAGTTTTGCCGACCGTCATGACATTTGACGTAAAAACACTATTTTTAACACTCATGATATTTTGATACCATTTTTGTTATTTAAACTAGTTAAAAAACTGTTTGAAAAAGTTCTATCTTGGACGTCCGTTTGTTGTAGGTAATGTATGTTAACACGATAACGACCAAAATACTTTACTAATCGAGCCTTACTTTTTCTTTTAAGAATTAGTATGATTACGAATAGAGCCCTATTACTTTTCACGGTCTGATTCGATATGGTTTAATTGTTATTACATAAACAAAAAAATAGTGAATATTTACGCTCGACTCTAAAACCAGCGCTACGCTATACCTTATTTCGTGAGAATTACTTGACATTTTCTATAGACCAATATAGTAGTAGGTACTTCTTAAAATTAGCGCTAGATGGCGTATAAGACATGAAAACCTCATTAGTAGTTTTTGAAATTAACGCTATCTATGTAATTTATTGAAAACTAAGACCAATACATTATTAGTTATTTATGAAATAATCAATTTTATTGTGAAAAATGAAGATTATGAGGCGTGCTGTCGAGTCGCCTCATACGACACCCGCGGGAAAGAGTGGGGTGGGGACACTTGTATTCATTCCTAGTCCCTACAACGTCTAGAACCGTCTGAAACAGAATGTTGTATAAGTACCAATATGTAGGAATCTTTTGTTTTTTTAGGCGTACCTATTCTAGCTGCGTATGCAATTATAATTTATATTATAACTCTGTAAAACATTAGTTATAAAAATATAGTATAATGTATAACGAGTTATAAAAATATAACGGTTTCGCCCACCACAGGTTACCAGTGATGACTTACGGCTACGGCACAGAGGCGTGGTCTCTGGATGTTGGTCTTATATCAAGGCTCAGTCGCTCAGCGTGCTGTGGGGCGGGCTATGCTTGGGATCTCTCTACGTGATAAGATACGTAATACGGAAATCCGTAGTAGCGCGGGAGTGACCGACATAGCCCGCCGGGTCAGCATGCTGAAGTGGCAATGGGCACGCCACATCGCTCGACGAACCGACAACCGTTGGGGAAGAAAGGTTCGCGAGTGGCGACCGCGTAACGGACGGCGCAGTGTAGGACGGCCTCCCACCAGGTGGACCGATGACCTGGTCAAAGTCGCAGGCAGTCGTTGGATGCAGGTGGCACAGGACCGTTCGCTGTGGCGTTCTCTTGGGGAGGCCTATGTCCAGCAGTGGACGATGAAAGGCCGATGGATGGATGGATGGATGGAATTTTTAGTAAGTTTTTTTGAAGTAGTTCTTTAGTTTCATAATTATTTTCTTTAATTAAGCTAATAACAATAAAATTGATTAATTTACATCCAATGTAATCAGTGTATGCATAGAAACGGAATGTCAACTAAAATTAGATTGTACATTTTTCTGGACCAGCAGTGTCAGCACTATTATAGTGACTTGGGTCAGGATGGGGTCCACTACGACTTTTGATATCACGGTTTAATCTCCACACACGACCGTATTTAGGCGCTGTTTTACTGAAGTAACTGTCGCTTAATCTCCAGCCATATTCCCACTCACTGCACTGATTAAAATAATACTTATCTTCAGGTGATATCTTATTTCTTACTTTTAAATATGCCATGCGTCCAAAATTGGGAATGCCCTTATAAATAATTTTCTCATGCTTTGGATCAACAGGACGCATTATTGGATCTATATGGAGATCGGAATCAGGGCGCGCAAGTCTGGGGTCTTTTTTCGGATCACCAAGACCAACGTCAACAATGGAATGCCCTTTTATCAAATCTTCTAAAGCTGGTACATGAATAGCATCACGAATGGGTGGAAGTCTCCTATTTGGTGTTCCAGACTTAAAGTCTCTCGTTATAGTTGGCATACCAGCAGCCATAGCTGCTTTTAAAACATCTGTTTCGTAATAACCTTTTTCTTCGCGTTGTAGTGTAGCGGCATCTTTTAGTTTATCTCCGTAAAGACTATTCCATTTCATTCGGAGGCGGGCAGTCTTGTCATAGCTTTCAATGAGAAATTTAATTACATCAGGATTATTTATATCAATAAGAGGCATTTTGTGTACGAGTTTTGGTTATTAAAATATTTCAAAAATATATTATTACTGTCGTAAAATATAAAAATCCTGTAAACCATGTAAACTGTATAGCCAAAGAGTAAAGTAGGTAACCAAAGAGTAGAATAATCTAAAAAAAGAAAAGTAACATGTGTATAGCTAAGATAGGTAATCCACAGATAAATTTCCCATTATTTTAAAACAGTAAGGCAAAGAGGATCACGTCAATAAAGTACCAAAGAGTTTTCATATTATTTATTAATACATTATACCTATATTATGATCTATGATTAAATTTCGATTTATAAATATTGATAGATGTCTCAGACTAAATACATCTAGACAGAGCGAATAAAATTCTTTAACATGTATGAGCGAGAACATAAGATACAATTTACTGGTGCAAAAAACAGACGGTCATAGATTTTTGTCTTTGTCGCCGTGGCCAGTTTTTGGTATTTGTCACGATGTCAAAATTCTTTGTCTGTCACTATTCAACTGACATAATCGAACATTTGTATAAAAATTCGGGATTTTCGGTTACATTGGTTTTGTTCCGTGTGGTGACGGACTAAGAATACAAGTGTTACCACCCCATTATTTCCCACGGCTGTCGTATAAGGCGACTAAGGGAAGTAAGCAATTATCATCCATTGCATAACTAATAAATAAATATTTTCTTTCTTTCTTTCAACTGGTGGTAGGGCTGGGTACCAAGTGGGAGTACTCACTTGGTATCGGGCTCGAGCGGGTTGGTACCACCATCTCCCGTGTGAGCGGCCATGAAGCACATCGTTGCGTTTTGGCTGTAGCATGAGATAGCCGTTTATTCTTTCATTTCATATCGGTGACTCACGACGGTGGCTTGACAATACTCTCGGTATAGTTGAGTCCATGAGCGTCGGTTTACCATCAGATGGGCCGTGGCTCGTCTGCCACTGCATGCAATAGAAAAAAAAGAATATGATCGTAATTTGGCTGTTGTCAGAGAGAGCGCAATGTATGAACAATAGAGAAAAATTAAGGATGATTAAGGTTTGTTCCCAGTATAGTTATTTATCTATGAAGGTTTGTCTTGGGTATTTAGTTCATTGAACGCGGTCACTCTCAACTTTAAATAATAGTGGGAGAGCCTAGTTGTAGAGCCTTGCTTATTTCAGTATAAATAGACCGGCTCAATCGAGGCAGTAGGTACTATCCTCTCACGAAAGATCAGCGTGTTTCGTATGGAGAGTAAGAGCGCCGGAGGCCTAAACCCCCCCCTATCTTCTCCTTACTATCCTTACCCTCTACCTCCTATCCCTTTCCTTACAGATGGCAACGCGCGAGTGTTAATTCTGGTTGTTGCTAGCGCCTATATGCTACGGTAACCGCTTACTTTGGGTGACGCCTGCGCCTGACAGATGGCGCAGGCGTCACCCAAAGACGTTAAGTATGAATGTGTTATCGAAATTAGCAGTCAGGAACAATTGTCACGATGGCTGAATTGGCAAAGCATCAGGACGGTATCCAGGAGATGCAGGTTCAAATCCTGCTCGTGACCGTTATTTTCGATTTCACATTTTTCACTTTGTGTAGTTTAATGTATAGTGCTAAGCATGTCAAATGCTAAAAATATATATAAAAATATCTAAATATTTATAGGGTTTGCGTCATTATTAGGTAAAAATCTTAATTGTAAAATTAAGTTTACCTGGTCAGTATAATGTATGAAAATACTTCCGACAGAAGGCGCAAGCGTCACCCAAAGACGTTAAGTATGAATGTGTTATCGAAATTAGCAGTCAGGAGCAATTGTCACGATGGTTGAGTTGGCAAAGCATCTGGACGGTATCCAGGAGATGCAGGTTCAAATCCTGCTCGTGACTGTTATTTTCGATTTCACATTTTTCACTTTGTGTTTAATGTATAGTGCTAAGCATGTCAAATGCTAAAAATATATCTAAATAGGTATATTAATATTATAATTAAAGTAATATTATATAGAAGTAGATATAACGTTATTACATGGAAACGAGAGTTGGTTAAAAAGGAGCATGGCAGTAAAATCAATGCGGTCGAAGTGCAAATCTGTTGAGTTAGACTAACTAAAGAGAGCGAGTATCTCCTGCTACAACCAAAACACACCGATGTGCTTCATGGCCGGTCACACAGAAGATGGTGATACAAACCCGCTCGGGACCGATAGCGATAGATATAAGTGAGTACTTCCACTTGGTACCCAGCTCTACCACTAGTAATGCAATGGGTAATAAATGCTTACTTCCCTTAGTCGTCTCGTACGACACCCGTGGAAAAGAATGGGGTGGTAACACTTGTTTTTTTAGTACATCACCATACGGACTTAGCGGCGATGGGGGCCGCCACCCATCACGCCTTGCCCAGTCTGGCGAGTCAAGGGGAGCAGAGTGCCAAATAGGCACGTGGAATGTAAGAGGTGGTGTGGAAGGTAAGTTACACGAGCTGTTAACCATCATGTCGAATAGACAGCTTGATGTGCTCTGTGTAACAGAGACCAAGCGAAAGTGCAGTGACGCCTGTGATCTTCCTGGTGGCGGGATAGCTCTGTGGTCCGGTGTACCGCACAGCCAGTATGGGGGTGGCGGTGTTGCTGTCCGGTCATTTGGCCTCAGGTGTGAAAGACTACAGAATGTTCGATCCCAGACTTCTATGGATCCGAATAAACGAGGTGTCACCGGGGCTTTTATGGTAGTAGCTCATGCTCCCGCAGGCTCTTCGGTGGCATTGGATCTGGAGAAGTTCTGGGATAATGTTAGGGAAGTTCTGGATTTGGCAGAAGCCAGTGAACGCGTAATCGTATGTGGAGACTTGTATGAATGGGTAGGAACCAAGCGTCCAGACTTCAAGGATGTGCTTGGTTCATTTGGTGATAAGAGAGTGAACGATGTAAGTAGATTCATAGCGGATGTATGTTTGGAGATAAATCTTGTTGTGTCAAACACATTTTTTCAACAGAAAGACATCCATATGTATACATGGAGAAGGAATGAACAGAGAAGTATGATAGATTTAATTCTGGTAGATAGTCGCCTCCGGAGCAAAATACTGGGCACAAGAGCCTACAGGGGCCCCACTATTGATACGGAGCACTATCTTGTTATTGCAAGATTTAGTGGTCTGTTCAGAATGTGGAGACAGTGGCGAGAGCGTGTCCGTTTCGGAGGTCTTGAAAGAATAAAGATTGGAAAGTTTCAAGAAGAGAGTATAAGAACAAAGTATGTGTTCGTGAACAGCTGACGGTGGCAAGTCCGCCAGGATCGGATATAGAAGAATGCTGAAAAGTTTTGAAAGATAGCATGGTAGATACAGGGATAGAAGTATGTGGAAGCACAAAGAAACATAGGAAAGTGAAATGATGATGCATGGTGGGATGCGCAAGTAGCAGCTTCCGTAGAGCAAAAGAAGAAAGCGTGGTTAGACTATGTTTCTCCTTTGAATCTGAATATCAGTATGACCGAACAGAAGAAAGAAATATATCGGCAATGTAAGAATGCAACCAAAGCGTTAGTGAAAGAAGCGTAACAGAACAAATATGATTGCAGAAGATAGGCTGACCAAAAACTTCGAGAGCAACACCAAACTCTTCTGGAGGGAGGTCAAGAAATCTCGTAGTCCTTGGTCAGCCTTCAGAATGAATAAAATAAGGTCTAAAGGTGGAGACATTCTGACAAGAACACAAGATGTGTTAAGCCGATGGAGTAAATATTTTGGAGATACCGATGTACGAGGATGTCCGGGGTGATGCCGGTGTCACATGTGGTCTAACAGATCAGCATTCGGTACCGAAATCGTCTGTTGACATCAGTACGGAAGAAGTTGAATGGGCGATTAGAAGTTTGAAAAATGGTAAGGCAGCGGGAATTGATATGGTGTCTGCTGAAATGATCAAGCTCATGTGTCTGGGAATCCTTCCTGATGCTTCTAAATTTATGTTGGAGCTTAGGAATGGTTCCCAAGGACTGGAGAAGCGCAGTCATCGTGCCCTTGTTTAAAAACAAGGGGTCACGTTATGACTGTGCAAAATGTAGGGCTATAAGTTTGATCAGTTGGCAGCCAAAGTGTATGGTAAGATTATTGAAAGGAGAATGAGGATGGTGTCTGATGAATTTATGTGTGAGGCACAAGGAGGTTTCAGGTGTAGAAGAGGATGCATGGATTAAGTGTTTTTTGAGCGCAACATTGTGGAGAAGCATCTGGCTATAGGCCAGAGGGCTTTCTGCAGTTTTGTGGATTTGAAGAAAGCATTTGATACGGTTGTACGAAAGGAAAGAGAGGTAAGAGAGCGAGTAGGTATGAAAGAGAGTATTGGTGTAAAGATGCGAAAGGAAATGCTCCGATGATTCGGACATGAGGAAAGAACGCCGGACGAGCGACTGGTTAAGAAGATATACAATGCGAAAGTGGAAGGATGTAGGTACAGGGGAGACCGAGACTCACCTACCTAGACCAAATCGGTCATGTATTGTAGAAAGGCGGAGTCAGGAGTCTCCAAAACCGGCGAGCGTGTGTGAAGAGAATTATGAATGTTGAGGAAGCGAGAGATGTATGTAAGAATAGAGCCTCTTGGCACTCTTTCTCTCTGCCTACCCCGCAAGGGAGATGGCGTGATGAGAAGTAAGTAAGGCAAATTTATCCGTGTGGTACATAACCGCACGGATAAATTTGCTGGGACAATATTGCCGGGATAAACAAAATTTATTTCATCCCGATAATGAGTTCCTGCGACATAATTATGTCCAAACGACTCTAACGACTAAATCTTGAAGTTAACATGGCGGACAGGAGCTACTCATTTATATTATATTATAATAATATTGTAATAAAATGTGTAGTGAAATGTATAAATAACGGATTACTACTTACATACTTACTTATCATCACGCCATTTCCCTTGCGGGGTAGGCAGAGAGAACAGAGTGCCAAGAGGCTCTATTCTTGCATACATCTCTCGCTTCCTCAACATTCATAACTCTCTTCATACACGCTCGCCGGTTTCGGAGACTCCTGACTCCACCTTCCTTCAATACATGACCAATTTGGTCTAGGTAGGTAAGTCTCGGTCTCCCCCTGTACCTACATCCTTCCACTTTCGCATTGTATATCTTCTTAGCCAGTCGCTCGTCCGGCATTTTTTCCACATGTCCGAACCATCGGAGCATTCCCTTTCGCATCTTTACACCAATACTCTCTTTCATACCTACTCGCTATCTTACGTCATTTTTACGAATTCGGTTAGTCAGCCTCACTCCACAGATTCTCCGCAGAGATCGCATTTCGACCGCATTGATTTAGCTCTCATGCTCCTTTTTACATACCCAACTCTCGCTTCCATATAATAACGTTGGGACAAGCACTGCGTTGTGTATTGCGACACGTGCCTTCTGGCTGAGGTGATGGCTGCCGAGAAGTTGTCCCAATGCTCCGTTCACTCTATTTCCCGCATTCACTCTTCTTTCTACATCAGTGGTGTACCTTCCATCCCGACTGAATCCACATCCAAGATATACAAATTCATCCATTTGTTCTAGCACACTCACACACACAGGTTCAGTTTTAAATAATAAAATACAGAACATTTTATTGATGGGTTATTAATTTATTTACTTAAGATTAAGGTAAAGGGTGTAATCGACAATAATTGTTGTTGCTACACGTAAACATGTAGTTACTTATTACCTATTTATATTATTTCATTATCCAGCTGCCCTATGATTTCCTGTATTTACGGGCAAAGGGAAATGCACTGGCGTGCCGTCCCCTAGTCTGTTGGCCATAGAATTGATCATATCTGGTGTAGCCTCTTTTAAATCGTATGCCCATCCGATTCCCTCAAATAATTTAATGAATTTTGTGGCAAAATTGAAAATATCAAAATGCTCTGCCGCTTTATAGTCAAAGGGGAACGCGTGATGGTAATTGTGCCAACCTTCGCCGAGGGTGCAAAATGCTACGAAATGGTTCTCTGCAGGTATAATATTCCTGGAAAAAGATCACAAAATTTTTAATTTTAGATTTCGAGTGTAATTATGTTAATCTATATACACTTACACTTTATACGAATAAAATGACAATTTAAATTCTTATTTAAGGTAAAATGGATTTATTTTTATGATTATTCCTATCCTAGCATATAACATACAAGTACCTACGGTTCTACGCTGCACAAAATAAAAAGTATGTAATGATATTTCGATTTGACTGGCAAAACATCATCACTACTTATGTGCCAGATTAAAAAAAATAGCACATGATTGTTATAATAACTTAATACTTATTATTTATTTTATTAGGCTATCCACCCATCCGTTCAGCTTTTCATCGTCAACTGCTGGACATAGGCCCCCCAAAATGGGGGTTTCGCCATAATCGCCACGCTTGGCAGGCGGGTTGGCGATCGCAGTGGATGTTTTTAGTACACAGGGGAACGCTGCTGCCCGGTTCCCCGGTAATCCCTTAGTCAGCTTTTACCACTCCCATAGGAAGAGACGGGGTGGAGCTATTCTTGGCGCCGGCCCCACACGGCAAAATTTATTTGACTAATTGAATAAATATTTGTGTAGCTCTTAGACAGAATGGACAAAGTTGTGATAAGAACTGCATTTGAGCTGCAACATGAAGGTAATGTGTATTGCGACCAAAAAACTAACATATATTAGGCCCGGTAGGCACGGATTTTTATAGAGTTTCGACTTCAATTGTAGGTATTGATATTCTTACTTGTTATAAGGTCTGTATCCATACGTGTGGGCAAGACTGTTCACCGTGAGTTCACTGTGAAACATACTTAGGAACCTGATGAAGCATTGCCACGCAACAGCGCATTTCCAGTCTTCGTTCCATAGCCAAACTCCAGCCATTGTTGGTAAGAAGTAACAGAACAAGAGCTTCAAGAGGTTGAAATGTCTGAAATAATAAATAATAGGTAGTACTAGGAGGTCATAACTTTCGCTCGCTTGGCATCAGGTGGGTGACGAAAAAAGTGGCACCTAATTGTGGACACTTGACCTCCTCCGTGCTTCGGAAGATACTATAAGCTGGGTCCCGGCTATCATATAACAACCTATCAATCGTTACAGGTTGTTTACATAGTATTCATACATAGTATCACGCCTGTATTCCCCGAAGGGGTAGGCAGAAGTGTATTACACACCCACGGTTTGCCAGCTATGTTTAAGTCCCACGAAATAGGGGGCGAGCCTATTGCCGTCTACCAGGCACATTTCCAAACCACGGGCTGCTACTGAGAATGTTTTTACGAAATTGCTCAATACACTGCCGGACCCAGGGATTGAACCCGAGACCTCATGATCAGCAGTCGCTCACACTACCGCTGTACCACAGAGGCAGTTAGGCAGTTACAGATTGTCAGAATCCTTAATAAAAATGTGACTCCGTTCTTGTTTAAAGATCACCAGTTGAGTTGATCTTTTAGTGAGGTCGTGGGGGTCAGATAAGCAGTCGCTCTGTGTAAATACTGGTAGATCAGCTAAAATCGTACAGATCGGAAGCCGACAACAATAAGGCTAGAGAAATAATAAGTGAGTACTTTTACTACTACGCTGATCGCGATAATCGAGAAAATTAAAATCTTTGGCAACGTTTTTCTTGCAGGACATTGGCCAATTTTACACGATATTTTTTTTCAAGCATTTTGTGGTCCATGGTCCACCACGCTGGCCCAATGCGGGTTGGCAGACTTCACATGCCGTTCGAGGTCTTAATCTTAGACTGGGAATTGAACTCACCACTGTCTTTGCAGTCCTTGATACCTTTTCTTTACCGCTAGGCTATCACTGCTGCTATGCTGGTGGATTAAGACGATATTTATGCCGAATTTATTATGGAATATACGTTGCTCTGATGCTATAATGACCAACATAGCGATCTAATATATTTATGTACTAATAAATAACTTACTAAACCTATGTTTACAAATAAAGAATTTGAATTTAAATAGTTGCTATAATAGGAATAAAAGGCTGGACATACATTAATTACTCAAATATGCTATGTCATCAAATATGCTATGTCGTATTCTTTTCAATTCGTTATATGAGCTCCTGTTGGATACAATTTTTCTCCACAATGGGAGGAAAATTGGCTGACCAGGGCACATGCCCTGTTAACATTAACAGACAATTTAACCTTTGCCTTTAATTTGTTTTAGAAACTAAAAAAGAAACTATGCCTTTTCCTTCATTCACAGTGATATTTGCATAGTTTTACTCCTTAGAAGCCTCTTAATTCGCTCATAAAATAAAATGGGATGGCGACATAACTTTTAGTACGCCACCGCACGGTTATATGATTATATTGATGTGTTTTACTTACTTCTCGTAGTATCTAATTAACGGATCATTTAAAATGTCACTCATGTCCATCTGTTTCCCTCTGAGTATCACTTCAGGGTTCTTTTTCATCATCAACCAACCAATGTGAGAGAAAAATAAACCTCTTTTTGCATTGTGTGGGTCTGCCTCCGTATCACTGTACTTGTGATGTACTCTATGATCCCGAACCCATTGAACTAATGAATTCTGAAAATGATTAGGATTTTTAGAATTAATTATTGTCCGTGTGGTGACGGACTAAGAATACAAGTGTCACCACTCATTTTTTTCCACGGGTGTTGTACGAGGCGGCTAAAAGTAGTTAGCAATTACCACCCATTGAATTACTGGTGGTAGGGCTAGGTACCAAGTGAGAGTACTCCCTTGCTATCGGGCCCGAGCGAGTTGGTACCACCATCTCCCGTGTGACGGCCATGAAACGCATCAGTGTGCTTGGTTGTATCAGGAGACAGTCGTTTATTCTATTCTTTCATACCTGTGAAATGAAATGGTTAGCAGCGGCTTGACAATACTCTTAAGATTTTTTTTATATTGGTCTGTCCAAAACAGCTTATTTCTCATTTCGGGAAAAAGATTTTTTTCTTTAGTACCATTTGGTCCGTGTTCTCAATTACGAGTATATTCAATGATATTATATGGGTTTATAACATCTTATTTCCTATAGAAAGTTGTATACGGAACATCATTTTGTTCCGCATCAAAGAGACTTACTTATTATTTGTTTTTATCCGTTCAAACCACCGAAACTTGCTTGAGGGAATAAGCTTATGAAAGTCCTTCAATAATTGTTTACTAAATACCTACCTGTAACTACATATTTACTAGTAGATATAAATTGTAATAAAGGTTCGCACTATCATTAGTTTGAATCTTAGTTGTAATACATAGGATTGTTTTGAATCTGAGTGACCTTTGTGTTTGATAATAGTATGGAACGGCTAAACTAGGCACAGATGAAAAGGACCCTCTCACTCGGCTCGCACTTGAAGGGGTTTCTCGTGAGGCTCTTTTGTGGGACACTCATGATCAGAGGACATGAACTCGAAATAGTACAAGTACTATAAAACGACTTGTCCCTCTTTAAACGAGGTTTGAGAAGAGTACAATACTCACTGTAGGCGGCGCGGCGGCAGCTTGGTTGTGCCCCTGGAGTTGGCAAACGGCCATTAGCGGCGGTTACCACTTACCACCAGGTGAGTGGTTTGCTCGTCTGTGGCAGACGTTGGTAATAAATAGAAAGACTCCTAAGGATATGTGTTACCGTGATTTTTTTAAAACTGGTTCTTAACCGCTTAACAATTTTTTGTTTGGTTGGCAATAAATAATTTGAATTTTAATTTGAATTCTTGAATAATCAAAGTTCCCTCCATTTCTGAAGTTTGTGTGAGTGTGAATACTTTAGGATCTAATCGCATTGCTCATATTATTCAATCTACGGCCCAAAACAAAAAGAATGTAAGTGACTCGCCTGATATATTAAGCGAATTAAATTTAAACTGCATTTATACCGACATCTAATAAAATGTGGCGACCCGTGGCACCATTTCTGAAACATTGTTGTGGCTCCAAAAAAATGTTGAGTATGGATACTTTTGATCTTTCCTACAAGATCTCATAATCATAACTTCGATGGAATGAGACCTGAAGAAATGCACACATGTTTGTTGATTTCAAATAATAAAAATAAAATGACGAAGGTCCTTACCTGTCCAGCGGTAGAGAAACAGAGAAGAAGAAATAGTTTGAGCGGCAATGTTGCTTTGTATGACTTATGAGTCCACAGTCTGTGTGCTCCACCAGTTATTCCGAATCCAGACACCACATACATGATTAATGCTGAAAATAGAACACTTTTGAATATAATATATGCACCACTCTTTTCGTAAAATTTATTTTATACCGGCTCTGGTGTTTTCGTTTGGTGGTCGAAATCATCAGAATTAATTTAAAAAGCTTATAGCGTTAAAATACTTATCATATACAAGGAGAACTATGTATAAAACTATGAATAAAATAACTGTTCTCTCTGCCTACCCCGTAAGGGAGATGGCGTGATGATAAGTAAATAGGTATAGAAGAACTCAATGAAATTGATTAATGTATTAGCAGTAGGATTTTGCACTACCATCGTTTCGTTAGTGTGAACCAGCCATTAACCATTTTAATTTTATTCGGTTGTGGTGTAGAATTGGCGATTATAACCTTATCCATGTTTTGAGCGTATTTTTAAATCGCCAAGGCATGCAGACCTAGTTACCATTATTCCATGGCAGAAGGTGGCATCTCTACTACTCTCAGCAAATTTATAAAGATTTAATTATATTTATTAAAATTATCAAAATCCGTTCAGTAGTTTTTGCATGAAGCTCGACCAAACAAACAGATAAAAATAGTCTAATACAGACATTTTATAGTCTAATACATAGCACTGTTACAGTTTTGTGATAGTATCTATAGATTACATGTAACCGCGTAATAACCGGCCCCATCTTTTATATAATTACTTTGTTCAATCATCGGCGAATCCAGTGTTAGTACCTCCTACACTTATATACATACCAAAAACAAGAGTCTGCCATTTCGCAGGAAAAGCAAAATAATAACACCAATAAACACCAATAACATGGTAGAGTGCAATCACTATAACGTTAATCCATTTAATTTCATTTTGAAACCGAAATTTATTTGCCAACTTGTGTATTATTTTACTAAGATTTATTTTATTGTATATTCCATTATCCATTGTAACTTTAACTCTGTTCTGCCTCGCTCGGCAGCTTACTTATATTTGATACATTAATGTCGAACTCACAAGTAACGCAAGCTCTGATGTATGCAGAGTGTTACAATTGAATTATTCGGTTAAGTAGGTGAGGTATATAATACATTAGAGATCGGTGAGTTCCTAAATTAATAACACCAATAATGAAGACGAAGGTCTACGACCAGTGTGTGTTACCGGTGATGACTTATGGAACAGAGGCGGGGTGGTCTCTGAATGTTGGCCTCGTATCAAGGTTCAAAGTCGCTCAGCGTGCCATGGAGCGGGCTATGCTTCGGATCTCTCTACGTGATAAGATCTGTGATACGGAAATCCGTAGGAGAACGGGAGTAACCGACATAGCCCGCCGGGTCAGCATGCTGAAGTGGCAATGGGCAGGCCACATCGCTCGACGAACCGACAGCCGTTGGGGAAGAAAGGTTATCAAGTGGCGACCGCGTATCGGACGGCGCAGCGTAGGACGGCCTCGTACCAGGTGGACCGATGACCTGGTCAAAGTCGCGGGCATTCGTTGGATGCAGGCTGCACAGGACCGTTCGCTGTGGCGTTCTCTTGGGGAGGCCTATGTCCAGCAGTGGACGTTGAAAGGCTGATGGCTGGAGTTCCTAAATATCCTTTGAATAAGTATACATTCACTCAAGAAAGTATTGGGAATGGATGATTTGTTTATGGTTCCAAATTCAAATGTTTTTTTTGTTGTTGTTGTTAGATTGGCACAACTGTTATCCATTTTGGCGTGGAGTTTGAGTTGCATCTGTTATTTATATTAAATACAGTGCTGTTTTTAGCTATATCATATCTAGTGTGTATTGCGAATTTCATAATGGACAAAAATATCGAACAAAGAGTTTGTCTTAAATTTTGCATCGCCAATGGAATTTCGTGTTCGGAGTCACTGAAAATGTTACAGAAGGCTTACGATGAATCGACTTTATTAAAAACACGTGCTTATGAGTGGTACAAAGCGTTTAAAAGCGATTGAGATGTGATGGAAGATTTGCCTCGCTCTGGTAGGCCATCAACGTCTGCAACTGAAGTTAACATTGCAAAAGTGAAGGAAATAGTAAATCTTCATTCAACTTTGAGAGAGATAGCCGCCGAACTTTCTGTGTCTCATGAGTCAATCCGTACCATTTTAAATAATCACTTCGGTATGAAACATGTTTCCGCTCGGCTAGTCCCAAAAGACCTGAATTTTCTCCAAAAACTCAATCGCATGAGAGTCGCTGAGGACATGCTAGAACGAGTCAATTCCGACCCAACATTCATGAAACGCATTGTTAGTGGCGACGAGACGTGGGTTTACGAGTTTGACATGCAAACTAGTCAACAAGCTTCGGAGTGGCGACTTCCAACTAAACCGAAACCGAAAAAACCACGCCAAAGTCGATCAAAAGTCAAAGTCATGTTGACTGTTTTCTTTGACTATCGCGGTGTTGTGCACTCAGAATTCTTGGCAGAAGGTCAAACGGTAAATAAAGAATTTTATTTGAGCGTTATGCGGTGTTTAAGACAGCAAATTTGACGAAAAAGGCCAGATTTGTGAAAAGAAAATTCTTGGATTTTGCACCACGATAATGCGCCTTATTAGGCCATCATTGTGAATGAATTTTTGTCCAAACACTCAACAAATACCATCGAGCAACCACCATATTCACCAGTGATGGTTCCAGCCGACTTCTTTCTTTTTCCTAAACTCAAATTACCACTTCGTGGCACCCGTTTTCAATCGGTAGAAGACATAAAGGAGAATTCGTAGCGAGAACTGAACTCAATTCCGGAAACAGCGTTTAAAAAACGTTTTGATGATTGGATTATTCGTTGGCGTAAGTCTATCGTTTCTGAAGGAGCATACTTTGAAGGTGATAATATAAATTTGGATGAATAACAAAAATTTTGTGTATTATTGAACTTTTCCCGGTACTTTCTTGACAGAGTAGTATATCTCTCTATCACGCTTTTTTACAATCATTATTTATTGTAATATTATTTACTACTTTTTAGTTCAAGTAGGTATTTAAAGCGTGTTAAGTTAGTTTTTTACATGCAATTATCCAATATAGTAAGTTTAATTTTGCAATTAAAATTCATACTATTTGATGGCGCGATTTTTTAAACATTTTTGATCTATATTTCTTAGCATTTGACAATGTAGTAAATGCGTTTCCGATAGATGGCGTTGGTCGTTAAGACAAATGTGATAAGGAGATTCGGATGATCGAAAGATCTGTACTATAGCTCAATGGCTTAGAGCACTTCCCCGGATTGGAAAAGACGCGGGTTCGATTCCCGCTAGTACAAAAAATCTCTTTTTCCTTATTCACAAATAATTTGCACTTTAAAAAGTGGCGGAGCATGTCAAATACTAAGAAATATAGATCAAAAATATACGCTCTTTGACTAAAATAGAAGCAAGACTATTTCAAAAACACTCAGGAGTATATATATGCCGCCGGTGCACATCTTAATATCGCGATTCAGAAACATGGGACAACGCCCTCTAGTTGAGATCACATCTACTTACACATTCAACAACTACGGAACCCGTCATCGGTCCTCGATAAATCTACAAAGTTTGAACGAAATCTGGCCGTTTAAAGTGGGTTAAAATCGCGCCCAAAGGAGTCGGCTACAAACATACAAATATACAAAAATACAGGTGCAGCTAATAAAAAGCGTGTCCATCCATCCATCCATCAGCCTTTCAACGTCCACTGCTGGACATAGGCCTCCCCAAGAGAACGCCACAACGAGCGGTCCCGTCATGGGGGATAATGCCGTAATCGCCACGCTTGGCAGGCGATCGCAGTGGATGTTGTTAATAGTCGAGGGAGTGCTGCTGCCCACTTCCGCGGTATTCCCTCAGTCGGCTTTTACGACTCTCGTGGGTAGAGAGGGGTGGGACAATACGAAAGCAAAAATAAAAAAGCGTGTAATAAAGACAAATTCGTGGGTAGCCTGTAGGGCTATAAATTGTAGACTTAAGAATGAACGTCTTATCTATGGTATTCCCACCATTTAACGTAAGGATATATATTATTTTTAACTCAAGACAAACTTGTTTATTAAATGTTTTTGTTATGTTAGAATTTCATCCAACGTCATTACAATGTTTTGTTCCTATTTTTAAAATGGAGACACGTCTTTCTGTAGTATTTTTAACAGAACCACTAATGACTATTTATATAAACATTATTTTAAATGACATCGGCCGCTGTGGTATTACTGACAGGAAATGGAGCGCTGTTAACAATCCAGGTTACTTTGTTTATGTACTAACTAGTGGTGTGCCGGATCGTTAAAAATGTATATCCGCGGATACGGATACGAATACGGATTTTCAGGGTCCAGATCCGCGAATACGGATACGGATCTTAACTTAATAAATTCAATCAAGCGGTGTTAGTGCGCGTGACCTTAAAACTACAGTTGATGTTTTGCGTTATTATTGTTCTGTTGGTAATACGACAATGCAACAAGCGTTCCAAGTGAGCAGATTTTCATTGCAGCAGGAATTGTTTATGATCCTCACCGTAATAGACTTTAGCTGCCAAAGTTCTTTTTTATAATACAATTTACCACTATTGTTTTAAGTTACTCCAAATGTGATTGTTAAATTTAGTGCTTCACTGATCAGTACTTATTCATTTGATTTGAATAATCGCGATGATTTAAGTTTTGATCTCATTAAAAAGAGAATTTTATTAATATCTCATAATTTTCTATATTGCTGAATTAAAATATGTTATTATTTTTATGTGTGATCTCTTTATAATTAATGATTAAACGAACTTACCTGTACGTAAAGTTCTATCATAATTATACAAAGGCTTCGTCCGAAGAGATTAGCACCAATATATCACTTGTAGTACCGCGCAGTATTCGCCACTTGCAACACTAATTTGAGGTAACGTAGGTAGTAAGAAATTTTGACGTTTACTTGATATTTACTCGTTTGCGCCACTTCATTTAGTTTAGAGTTATTATTTGTATGGACATATTTCGCGATAGGGGTTTGATATGGGAGGGAGGGATGCTAATCTCTTCGGACGAAGCCTTTGTATAATTATGATAGAACTTCACGTACAGGTAAGTTCGTTTAATCATTAATTATACTCGGCTTTGTCCTCTTAGATTAGCATCAATATATCACTAGTAGACTTTTAGAGTTTTACATCGTGAAATATGTCTTGAAATCTTGCGGGTTAATAGAAAAAAAATACTAGAACTGTGGTTTCAAATCAGTTCTTTAATATAAATAATTATAACAGTATGCACTTTCAGGTATAAAAATTAAATTGATTCATAATGATGAGTGCAAAAACATAATTTTATACAGGTAATTGCTCGAGCAAAAGAATCATCATAGGTGTTACCGTCTAATGGTCTATTATAGAACCGAAACAAAGTTTCGGAGGAAGCCGTTCAGCCAGCCGCCTTGCGGATGGCGTCGAGGCTGACGCCGGCACGCAACGCCGCAGACGTGGCAGCGTGGCGGGCACTGTGTGCACCGTACGCCACCGCGTCCACGCCGCTGGCCGTCAGCGCACTGCGGATCCAGCGACTCAGTGTCAGGCTGGACACGCTGGCGTGGGGTTTCTTCAAACCGATGAACAGACCCTTGGTGGTCCCACGCAAAGAACGCGTTACATTTTTATAAAATAACAGTGTTCGAGCCGGGCATATGGCCGATTTCTGATTAAAAAATGGTAAAATCAATATTGGTTGAGGTGATCCGACTCGGGAAGTTTTTATAAGATCAGTTATTTTTATTCGCATTTGAGAATCTGACCTTGAAATGTTGTCTATACTGATTTTAGAAAATGTTTGTACCCTGTGAGCGGTTATTAACGCGAGCAAGGTAATAAACTTTTTTGAAATTTCTTCAAAAGACAGAGATTCATTAGGGAAAAGGTTTTCTAAAAAACTTTAACACAATTTGAAACATCCCAGGTCATGTCATACTTTGCGCGTGGAGGTCGCAATCGGTATATACCTTTAAAAAATCGTTTGATGCTCTCATCAAGTCCTAGGTGTTCCCCACTTGTTTATAACCAAGGCTAAGGCGGAACGACAGCAATTAAGCGTTCCGTATTGAGCTTCTTCTTCTTTATATAGTTTAACTAGACAACATAATATTTGCGGGATGCTAGCATTTAACAAATCAACTTTGTTGTGTAAACAATATAATTACCACTTTTTAAGATAAACATCGTATTGTCTGATTGAGCTTTTCGAAAGAGATGTTAACATCACTTCTAACGCCAACGAACGTATATTCCTTCTGGCTAACGCCGACTGGATAATACTGTGACCGCCAGGGTAACTTGCGAGTGCATGTTGCGGGCGCTGTAATGAGAGCACACAATAGGTTTCTCACTTGGTATAAAAATAAGGATATTGGAAGATACTAGCCTTTTGAAAACCGGGTACCAAGATTGTGTTGGCCAAAGCGGCACGACCATAATTCCTCTCCTAATATTTTCTTTAATGTTTTAAGCACCATAAAAAATGGGGGGAACGTGTAGAAGTAACAAGACGACCAATCTATTGTGAATGCATTGACTGCTTACGCATCTGGGTCGCGATGCCAAGATATATACTTTTCACATTTTTTATTGATCCTACTAGCGAAGAGATCAATATCTGGATAACCAAATTCCTTCACAATTTTTTGGAAGCTGATATCTGAGAGTTCCCACTCAATGTCAGGGTGGATACGCCTAGACTCGATATCTGCCTCTGTGTTATCTGTCGATCGAATATAGGAGGCAAACACGTGTATACTGTGACGCTCGTATCACTGCCACAGGGTTTTGGTGACCTCTGTTAGGTGTGGGTACTGGATACCACCCATACGATTAATATATGATATTGCTGTCGTATTGTCTATTCTCTATTAGTTAATTCTTTGGCGAATATTTTTAAACCAAAAAATGCAGCCCATATCTCTAAATAATTAATATGCTGGGAGGATTCCTCAATACTCCACAAACCACTTGCTCTGCTCTCACCACAAGCCCACCCCGTTGTTGAGGCATCTGAGAAGATCTCCAGGTCATAGCTGTCCTGCTTGATATGGCTCACAGAGCGCCCAATTGCCCTATCCCACCAGCCCAAGTCTGCTTGAATAGAATTCGGAACATACAAAATTTTGTCGTAATTATTATTACCTTGTAAACTTAAAAATTTAATTCTTTCATATAACTTTGTGTACAGCCAACCATATTCAACAGCTGGACAAGCGGAAATTGGTAAGCCGGCAAAGCGCACGAACTCTCTTATTTTACATCTACTTATTGATTGAAACTTTTTAATTTCGTTTTTGATACGATAAACTTTATCTAAAGGCAAGCTAACCTGGAGATTTTTGAATCGATATTGTAGCCGAGAAATTGACAATGTTTGTTCGGCGTGACACAGTTTTTCTCATTGTTTATAATAAAACCAAGAGCAGTGAGCAATTTTTTAGTTTATTTTTTTATATACATACTTATTGTTAACAGTGTTTTCCTTACACAATAAGATAGTTGGTTCCACATTCTCTATGCAACAACAGTAAGATCGTGCGATGAGAAGCCAGTCATCTAGGTACACTATGGATCAGCCCGGCTGACCGCAAAACTTTGGCTACTGGTTTCATATTTTTGTGAACACATAGGGCGCCGTACTGAGACCGAATGGTAAAACGGTAAATTCATACAACTGTTGGTTCCATTGAAAACGTAGATATTTTTTGTAGTCTTCATGGATTTTTATCAAAAAATCCTTAAGGTCGATTTTTGCCATAAAACAGTCACGAGAAATAAGTCTGCTGTCTGGCTGTGCGAAAATCTTCTAATTTAAAATGTTGTGTGTCTATAAATTTATTTAAACTTTTTAAATTTAGGATAAATCTCATTTTACCATTCGGTTTCGGCACTAGGAACACAGTAGATAAAAATTGACCATCACTCGGTTGACATTTTGAGATTGCACCTATGGAAATTAAGTTTCTGATTGTATTCTCAAAGTGAACTTTTACCAAACTAGAACAAGTTCTAGGTGGTGGAGGACAAAGCTGAACGACAGGTCGCGAGAAAGGGATTTTATATCCACCTATATAAGACAAGACCAATGGATCTTGAGTGATGAGCGACCATTTATCAACAAAATAAGCTAGTTTACCAGCGTATTTTACCTCAGTCGTCAGCGGTGGCTGTAGTGCCGAATCAGTGACGTCCTCGATGAGCTAGCGCGCTGACTCCTCGTCACTATTTCCTTCGTCTCTGGTGGAGCTGTCTTGGGAAGAGGAGGATTCATCTTCCAGTTTTTTGACGATGACGCTGGCGTTGTAAACTTCTTGTTGGGGCCAGGTTGCGGGGCAGTGATAATCTTCAATTCTGCTCCTGACTTATTTATCGCCTTAGCGGCTTTTAAGGTATCAGTAAGTTTATCCCCGAACAGAAAACTATCGGTCTTGGCACTCTGAAGAAATTCCTTCATGTCTTTTTTGATGGAACTAATTACATAGTTACGTCTAGTTAGTGTATCACTATGTTGACAATCACACAACATGTGACTCGTGTCCATTAGAAAACGTAACAAGGTAGTATCTTTTGAAGATATTATCAGAGAGATTGCCTGGCCAAGACTCGCAATCGCAGCAGCAATAACTTTTTGCTTGGCTTCTATAGCTCTATCTCTTTTTATGACAGGTTCAGATAAAGCAATTTTGAGCTCCGGGTTCAGAATTGGAGCGTCAATATGTTTGCAGTTGCTTGGTAAGAGGTACGTGTCCAATAGCTCCTTTCGATTGTCTATTGATAACCCCTCTATAGCACTGTGTTCTAAAGGAACGGCAAGATCTTTTTGGATTTCATTGCCATATTTTTTATCTGTTGTGGGGTTGACCCCCATAATTTCCAGGACTTCGACATCCAGCGTGTTCTGTTCGGTGCTGGCCACATCAACAGATGCAGCTGTGTAGGCCGTCCCGGCCATGTCGGCAGTGTCGGCGGTGTTAGTAGCATCAGCGACATCAAAACACGCAGGCCCCAGTAGCGCGCCATTGTCGCGAGTCGTATCATTGGGCGGTTGCGCACATACTTCCTTGTCTGAAAACGAATTAAAATCATATCAGACTACATCATGGCGCGTGAGTTAAAAAACAGACCAATGTAATGTTCACAAAACTCATTATCGCCAGATGTGGGTAGATACTGCTCAATCTCATGCGATTATTTTTGGTGAAGAAATAGCTCTGGTAGCTATTCACAACGCCATAGTGTTGGTAAGAAATAGTCCTTAGAACTGTCCACAATACCATATTGCAATATCTATGAATGATTTCCGAGAAAACTGGTAATTAAGGTTATGTGGGTAGGTACCTATCACAAGGAAAAAATATGTATATTTTATCTTTACTAATCATATTTTTGTGACGGTAATGTTGAAGTATCCTCCGACGACTCTGATGAACTGGATAATACACGCACCCTACAGCGTTTTACAGGTTTTTCACTTCGTTAGTGATGACGTAATTCGTCTTCGATCACCTTCAATTTCTTTAGTAATTGTTCATAATTTTCATCAGATATCTTCCTTTTTGACATATTTTCTCTGTTATTTCACTTTATTAACGCAGTTAAACAATTTAAACACTGAATTTAAATATATTTAACGAAATGCATGCAAAGTGGCAAAACACTAGAACGCGAATGAAGTGGCGCGAACGAGTAGATATCAAGTAAACGTCAAAATTTCTTACTAACTACGTTACCTCAAATTAGTGTAGCAAGTGGCGAATACTGCGCGGTACTACAAGTGATATATTGATGCTAATCTAAGAGGGCGAAGCCGAGTATAACTGCAATTAAATAGTTTAATTAGTACCTTATGATAAGGTAGTTAGTAAGAGAGTTGACAAATTTGTGATTTTTATGATATAAAAACTATTTTAATGTAATTTAACAGTAGTTTAATGCTATCTTTCCTTAAAAATTCATATTTGTAATGAAACTTAATAATTCAAAAGATCCGTTCAAGATCCGCCAAAAAATAACGGATACGGATACGAATATCCGGCACATCACTAGTACTAACAATCTTTTGCAATTTAAATAATATATTTATCGATTATAATAATATGCTGATTGATGCTCTGAGTTTTGGTAGATGGCGCAATCGTGTACCAGGATATTATTTATAATCAATTTAACCCGACCAAATATCAATCCTAACCAATTCCGCCTCTTTAAATCTTGAATTAAATAAATAAATTGGAGCCACTAATTGCAGGCTTGCTTGCAGGTGGGTTTAGCTAGTAAAAAATAATATGACAGTAACTTTTAAAGTATCACGAATTGTACATAACCGTTCTCTTTTCCCGTATGAGTCTAGATGTGGTGTAAACCGACTTTCGTGCACGGGGTCGTAGGTTCGATTCCCACTCAGGACAATTTTTTGTGTGACGAACACGGATATTTGTACTGCGTCTGGGTGTTTTCTATGTATTACTTACTTACTTACTTATCATCACGCCATTATTAGAATGTAATAAATATAAAAAATAAATCAATAATAATATAAATCAATTTAATTATTATATTCTATGTATTATATGAATGTATTTACAAAACAAAGTAATATATGTATTATATATGTAATCTGTTATCCCCCATTCTTGGGGAGGCCTATGTCCAGCAGTGGACTTTAAAAGGCTGATGGATGGATGGATGGTACCCATAGCACAAGCGTTAAAGCTTAGTTTGGGACCTTGTGTGAAATGTCCGTGAATATTTATTTATTTCTGAAATTTACCTGAAATAAATTTAAAACATAACTCAACAAACATCCTTTGACCAAAATAAAAGGAATGGACGGCTTTTCACCGTTTAGCTTGCTAGTAAAATTTAAGTCAAAAGCATCGAACATTAATTAAGAATAAGAGAGCACCAGTGTTTATCTGTTGCTATCGAACCGTTTGACAGTAGCCGTTTAAAAATGTTGATTAATAAAAATGGTCACTACTAACCTGTATTTGTTGAAATTATTTTATATTTTCAAAATAAGTGAAGTGCTAAAAATGTATTCACGAATGAAATGTGACGCCTGATGTTATATTTTGGGTTTTCGTAGTATTTTTGCATTTTGGAAAGGCACACGAAGGCGTATTTTTGACAAAAGTTTGGTCTTCACTTACACTAATAAATTTTAATGTGTATCGCACACCGTACCGCTTGTGGCTGACTAAACTCTATTGAGCGCCAGCGCTCCTTATAGGCCTTTAAAAATGCGCTCCTTCTGGGCCTGTCCATCCACTATATTTTGGCCAAAGCAAATATCAATTGACACTCTTTTTCTGTCACATTTCTATCACTAGAAGCTTGAGTATCTATAGATAAATTAAGTGTGTTCTTTTAGAAATAGGATATTGACAAGCACTGACGGTGCTTGAATATAATTATACACTATTCCGACATAGCGAAATTCATATAATATCATTCCTAATCTAGATGTGTTTTCATCAATTATACCAGAGTCCACAGTGTAGTCGATTTTATCGATCAGCTACTTATCATTAAACCGTTTTTTGTGGAGCCCAATTTTCCTTGATTCTTTATTTTGGTATATTTTGTCACGGTTCAGGGTAAGTTACAATAATCTTAGAAAATCTGTATTAATGTCATGGTATTGAATATAAACGCGGTTTCTTAGCGGGATTTATTGGTCTCTTGTGGCTCGACTTATTACCGTCCTACGTAGCAAAGCTCTAATATTTCTTGGCTTTTCTAAATCTTTGCTTCTTTGTGACTTTGGATTTTATAGCACTTCTTACAAGGTTTTTATGGTGCCTTTAGCAGAAGTGTAATGAGCCATAGACTTGAAGTAGGTTGGTATTTTGGATGTTATTTGGGTGTAGCCAATGGTGTAGCGGTATAAAATGATGTATAGATTAAATATCGAGTATTTTGTTGAGTCCACGGACCGTTGCCATAACATTTACACAAATACACACAATACATACAGATTTTCGCCGAAAATGTATAAAAATGTAATTATTAACTGCCTATGTGGTGCAGTGATAGTGTGAGCGACTGCTGATCATGAGGTCTCAGGTTCGGTCCCCAGGTCAGGCAGAGTTAATGAGATTTTTCGTAAAAAGAAATAATTTCAGTAGCAGCCCAGAGATTGGAAATGTGGCCTAGTGGCCGTAATAGTTTACGTGGAACTTAAATATAGCTGGGGAACCGTGGGTGTGTAATATGCCTCTGCCTAACCCTTCGGGGAATACAGGCGTGATGCTATGTTTATTTATGGAGTTACATGTTCGATCAAGGAGAGTTACATCAAAAGTTTGGAGTTTATCACCTACATACGAGTTTACAAAATAGACAGATATAGAATATCAATATGCGAATAACATAAATACCAATATGTGAATAATACCTACTAGAGTTCGGTAGCTTGATATACCAGTATTATATAACTATACAGATAAATAGCGTTCGTGAGGTCTCATATTGCGCCAGTATTAAGCTGATATATATTATTAGTCTATGTTCATGAAACTTGCGCTACAGAGATCACAATAAACTAATGCTGACATTGTACAACTTTGGTATATTACAGTAGCAATAGTTCAGTAGCGCTATTGTGAGTTATTCCGAGATTAGCAAAATACAATGCGTGCACTATTATATATGTCTAATACAGTTGATGGGCCATGTGTGCGGCGCCAAGAATTTAATTTATACACATTTTTTTCAATATTACATAGCTGGCACAACAACAAGTTTGCGGCTGCCCAGATAGCGGTACTCATAGTTGTGTACTTCAGTAACATACCAAGAATATCACAAAAATCCAAAGAGTATGTAGGTACATTTTTTTGTTAAGGCTGGAAAAAATGTAACCTAAAAGCACACCCCGTCGTTCGGGGCAACGCACATGGTAATGTGGGGCCCTCACCCAGTAAATAAACCCGCCGTGTGCCGTCTCTCCGCCTGTACTGGCAGACTATTGGAACTATGTATACATTAGTTCAGTAGTATCCTAAGGATACCTTATTTCCTGGGAGTAGAGGGAATGTGGAGAACCTCCGGTTAAGGCCTCTGGTGACCTAATTTTACGTGCAATACTTTTTATTTTTTATTGCTTCTAGCGGTAGACAAGCTACGATCCACCTTTTTAAGTGTTAACCGCTCATAGACTCAACAATTCTAAGAATATTGCCAAGCCCCTGATCGCCATTACTAATCGCGGATGAGAAATTAATTAATGTTGGACTAATACTCATAAGTAGTTAATGGGGTTTGTTTGCATGTAAGAACTAATATGCCATTAGGTATAAATATCTTATACTGTACTAATAACAGTGTATATGGTTTAGTCTAAATTTGCAACCGCTAATAGTGCGACCGTGTGGGGCCGGCTTTAGAATTGTCCCACCCCTCTCTATCCACGGGAGTTGTAAGAGCCGTCTGAGGGAATACCGGGGGAGTGGGCTGCAGCACTCCCTCGAGTATTAATAACATCCACTGCGATCGCCAACCCGCCTGCCAAGCGTAGCGATTATGGCATTATCCCCCATGACGGAACCGCTCGTTGTGGCGTTCCCTTGGGGAGGCCTATGTCCAGCAGTGGACGTTGAAAGACTGATGGATGGATGGATTGATGGATGGATGGAATAGTGCTACTGCTCATCGTGAGGTCTCGGGTTGTAATGTACCCGGTAGACGGCAATAGGCGCCCCCTATTACGTGGGACTTCAAAAAACATAGTTGGCGAACCGTGGGTGTATAATACATCTCTGCCTAGCCCTTCGGGGATATAGGCGTAATGCTATGTTTTTTATGTATATACTAATACTCGTTAGTAGATAATGCGGTTGCGGCAGCATGTAAAAACTAATATACCATTAGAAACATCTTATACCATACCTAATAATAACTTTTGTCCGTGTGGTGACGGACTAAGAATACACGTGTTACCACCCCACCCTTTCCCACGGGTATCGTACACGGCGACTAAGGGAAGTAAGAAATTGTCACCCATTGCATTACTGGTAGTAGGGCTGGGTACCAAGTGAGAGTTCTCACTTGTTATCGGGCCCGAACGGGTCGGTACCACCGTCTTCTGTATGACCGGTCATGAAGCACGTCAGTGTGTTTTGGCTGTAGCAGAAGATAGTCGTTTATTCTTTCATTTCATATCTCAGAAATGAATTGGTGCGCAGCGGCTTAACAATACTCTCGATATAGTTGAGTCCATGAGCGACGGTTACCACTTACCATCAGGTGGGCCGTGGCTCGTCTGCCATCATAAGCAATAAAAAAAAAATAACTGTAGGTACATGGTTTAGTCCAAGTTTGCAACCGCTAATAGTGCCGAGTTAAATATTCGATGCTAATTCTAGTACGCATTAGCTCACGAATACAATAAATAAGTCGGTAATGAGCTTATATGCGGGTGGAACAAATTGCCTACTGGTTAATTTAGCTGTATGCATACATATGTAATTCGTTTTCGAAATCCCTGGTCAACAATAATGCAGTTTGCAAAACTTAATTAGTCTTGTTTAATTTTAAATAGGTAATATTGGTTAGTAACGAGGTTTCTTAACTTATAATATGCTACGATAGCATTTAATAACATAACTATTTTTATTTTATGCTACGTAGGTGGCAATTAAACAAACAGGCCACCGGATGGTAAGCAGTTACCAGCCTATTGACGCTAGCAACACCAATGCCACTGGTGGCCACTCGCACATGGGCCTCCAACGCTCTCACTCACCATACACCATAATTATAAAAAGTAAGTAAGAAAGGACTTTTATTTCGAAAATATAGTTACGTGACATAACATAGTTCACGTGTGAGATTTCAAAATAAAAAAAGAAGAAAATATATATTTTTATCTATTAAATAATGCTTTCTAGAGAAAAAGATCATTTCGAGAGGTGTAATATCAAATGTATTTATCTGTAATTTCCGAAAACTGTCACGTAGCCAATGGTATATTATATCTAGACTGTGTCAACAAAACCATTACTAGATGACGGATCGGATATGTTTCATTTCCTCTTGCTTGATAAAGTTTTCAAGTCTTTTCTTACACGAAGGACAAAATTAAAAAATTCCGACAATCTACAAAATTAATTTACGAGAGGAAAAACGTATTTAGTTGGGAACTTCTATGAAACCTTAGTTCTACTACATTTTTTCTAATTTTCGTTTTGTACCTAAGTACAAAACGCGAAATTACTTACTTATCATCACGCCATCTCCCTTGCGGGGTAGGCGTTTTGTATAAATTTTCACAAATATGAGTAAGTATATATAATTTTCATTACTCATACTCTGAAAGTAGGCCTAAAGTTGCCTGAGGAGCGGGTTGAAAGTAATATTTTTCAGCTCTAGGGAGAATTTCTCTTCAGCTGAGTGATTATAAAAAAAAACAGTTCCATTTTCTGTACAGCCAGTCAATTATAGCGCGATGCAAAGAGTAAAGTACAGGAACGCGATGTAAAATTGAAATAACATAAAGTTAAGTATTTATTAAAGAATTTGTTTTTATATGACTTTATTTTAATATAGTTGCAACTATATCTTTAAAATAACGAAGATTTATATTTTTTAAATGATTAAAATGAAAAATAATGGCTGAATAGCTGACAGGCCACAGAAAAAAAACAAAATCGGCGGGAAAACGGCAATTCCAAATTAAATTTTTTAAAGTCTCCTATTTTTTCTTTAGCTAATTCATGATTTTTATTTTTAGTTTCCTCGTATTCGTAATAAAAAGCACAGTGTTTACCTCGGGATAAAGACTTATTTAGTCCCGAGACGGGGTTTGGCGCCCGAGCGTAGCGAGGGCTCCAATAGTTCGAGGGTATCCCTAGGGTAACAATGTACTATTATTGAATTTTGTTCATTCGTTTTATTATTTAGATATATTTTAGTATTTCTGGGTTTTATTTAGGAAAGGGATCTTCTGTGGAGACCATAGAGAGTCGTGACGTCAAGGATTATATATGTAGATACCGCACGGCATCGACCGAGGCGGCCTGCGTGTTGGCCGGAGCCCTCTC
The DNA here is from genome assembly GCA_948253155.1 of Leucoma salicis. Classification (NCBI taxonomy): domain Eukaryota; kingdom Metazoa; phylum Arthropoda; class Insecta; order Lepidoptera; family Erebidae; genus Leucoma; species Leucoma salicis. The sequence goes on along the minus strand of OX411816.1, from coordinate 18,447,911 downwards.
ATGGGATTTGGAGGCGGAGGTGTTCGCTGAGGTGTATTGGCGGGCGTTGTAGAAATGACTGGGAGACGGTCGTCCCCCGCTCAGCGAGATGGCCAGATAGCAGGCCGATCCGCCGGCGGATCATTGAAGTAATTTAACATAGTTCCAGTAGCCCGCCAATACAGGCGGAGAGACGGCACACGGCGGGTTTATTTAGCGGGTGATTCCCTGTTCGTTGCTCCGAACGATGGGATGTGCGGTTAGATATATTATTTTGGCAGGGTGATGCATGCCGAGCTATTATAGCCCAATGGACCGTGGAGGTGCACAAGCCGGTGCTGGAGGAGTGACATGGCTGCTTTGGCAGATAACTCCACATCGTTGCCAGGAGGGAACTGACTCCGTGCTGTCAGTATTGCGGCTGTGCCGAGACCAAAGGCGTGGCACACGCTCGAGCGGAGAGGAGCATCGCTCTGACGACGCTCAGCAGCGACAGGAATTGGGCCGCCGTCGGTCCCTTTTTATCACACACCCAATTATTCAGAGCAGTCATAAAAAAGCCTACAAATGCATAATTTTCGCCCAAATATAGTATTAAATATCATAAAGTATTACTGTGTAATGCAATTACTCAATTAAGTTTAAACACAAAAACGAATCCTTTTTGGGATAAAATGGAACACATGTTTTGTTTGTGGGTACAAACTATTGCAATAAATTTCATCCAAATAGGTGTGTTAACAAATATTATTTCCTGTTTATAAATTAAATAAGGAAAGCCTAGGCAGACAGGAACTGTAACGATCGTAAACAGTTTATTGTCTCAGCAGATGTTTATGAATTATGCCCACACATTATAATTTACGTTTTATATATTTTTGTTCCACGCATTAAATTATTGTTCTTAATAAAAACCCAGAGTTATTTCTCTTATGTTTTTATGTGCGTGGGTTATTAAAAGGGAAAATGTGGGTTCCGACAGTCATTTGTCCCAAACACAGAATACTTTGGAAAATCCAAAACTGTACGCCTCATAATCTTCATTTTTCATTGGTCTACCTCTCAGTTCCGTCGTAAAAATTGTGGAATGTAAAATATGTTTTTTTCGTGTTTTATAACGTTGGTGTGTTATTATTTACGTATGTTTAGTGTTTTTAATTATTGTTATGGATAAAATAGTTATTATACTTGACAAATATCATCAGTTCGCCAAGCAAAGGTAAGAACTTTCTTTTAACAAAAAACTATGTACCGGCCGGGCGAACGGCGTTCTGTTGACGATAGTAAAACCACCGCTGGCTATCTGGCTATGCGTACGTAAAAAGGTAGTTCTCATGAAAGGCGCTGGTTTTAGTGTCGCGTCGAGCGTAAATATTCAATATTTTTTTGTTTATTTAATAACAATTAAACCACATTGAATCAGGCCGTGAAAAGTAATAGGGCTCTATTTCTAATCATAATAATTCGTAAACGAAAAAAAACGACTCGATTAGTAAAGTATTTTGGTCGTTATCGTGTTAACATACGTTACCTACAACTCACGGACGTCCAAGCCAGATTTTTTTCAAACAGTTTTTTAACTAGTTTAAATAACAAAAATGGCATCAAAAATATCATGAGTGTCAAAAATAGTGTTTGTTCTTTATATGTGTGTGTAGATATTATTTTACAAGTGAAATATATGATAAATAGAGATAGAGACATTTTAACTTTGAAAAATCAGTTGTTCCGTGAAAAACGGGAGTAGAACCCACCTCAACGCTTCGCTTATGAGGCGTGCAATATACATATAAGTGCTTATAAGTCCTGCAACCCAGCGGCATATGTATTGTGTACATATATAACACATGATATTCCATTTTAGTCCCATGAATGTGTTTTACTACTTTAGTTAAACACACAACTGTACTTTAACTAAAAATGTGTTTAATACATTTTTAGTTAAATACTAGTTTTTGCTCGCGGCTTCGCCAGAGCCAATAGCTAGTTTTTTGGCTATATCTCAGGTTCCAGATATAGTAGCGGGATAAAATGTTTACCAGTTTTTAAGTCTAACCAAGAGCTATCAAATAAAAAAAGTTGCTTCAAAATCCGTTCAGACAAACAGACAAACAGGCAAAAAATCTAAAAAAAATCGTTTTGTGTTTAGATACGCCTATATAGCCTAATAAAGTATTTTTTCTTAAATATATTAAATGTACAGACACAGCTCTGTTACAGCTTTATAATAGTTAGGATAAAAAAAATTATATACAAAAACTACCTAAATGGTTGTCTGTAGAGTCGGTTTACGGACGATAATTTTACGTGATAACGTCAGATATGTTTTCTGAGAGTTTCACAAACAATGCATCGGTCACCATCTTACGAACCGTAGATGAAACTGTAAAAAAGATTACTTTAAATAGCGGCACCTATTTTTATGATTTAGCAATTCTGGGCGGAACGTGACACTTTTTCGTGCGTGCGGCCGGCGTTCATCGATTTATAAGACGTTATCACGTCAAAAACATATAATCTGTATTCTATTTATTTCCTGCAGAATTAAAGAAGTTGGAATAAATTAGGACGGCTTCCGATAACTTACAGTAAACAAATTAGATCTGCAATAGTTTAATTATAAGCATACAATGTAACACATTTAATTTACAACCTATTTGTATATTTCATGTCAACGAAGGAAATTATTATTACACTTTTGTTGTTTATAAGTTACATATTTGCCGAGAGTCGTTCACCGAAAGTGTATTGAAAGAGAAGGGTTGGCTCGACCCATCTGTCAATATTTATACCCATGTTTATATGTAAGAAAGATTGTGATAATCTTATAAACTAATTTTACTCAACTTTTTATCAATTTCATTCTTACGTCAAAAGGTTCTTTTGAGATTTATTAATAGTGAGAAAAGGTTTCGTGTCATTATGTGTCCTTTTAGAGTCTAGTACAAAATAATGATTTTGTACTAGACTCTGCCCGCGGATTCGACCACGTGGATTTCGGCATATTAACGACATCCCTTTACGATATATTTATAGCATAGCACAACGCCTGTATTCCCTGAAAGGGTAGGCAGAGGTGTATTACACACTCACGGTTCGCCAGATATGTTAAGTCCCATGTAATAGGGGACGAACATGTTGCCGTCTACCGGGCACTACTGCTGAGTATTTTTTTTTTTATGAAAAAGCGCTATAGTACTGCCCGACCCGGGGATCGAACTCGAGAGCTCATGATCAGCAGTCACTCGCACAACCACTGCATCACAGAGGTAGTTATTTACGTCTCTATAAAAATAGCTATCACAAGAGAAAAATACATTTTTTTAGGATAATTAGTAGCTAGAAGTTCTGGGCTTCAGACTATATTATTATGTATGCCAACTTTTATGATGGTTGCTTCAGTAGTTACAGTGTGAAAGCGTAATACTCACTTCGCATTTATAATATTAGTAAGGATAAGGACTAGCCTTGGCCCGCGGCTCCGCCGCAGCCAAAAGCTAGTTTTTAGTTCATATCTCAGGTTCCCGAGAAAGTAGTGGTATAAAATGTATACCAGTTTTTAAGTCTAATCAAGAGCTATCAAATAAAAATAATTGCATCAAAATCCGTTCAGTAGTTTTTGCGTGATGCGTGAACAGACAAACAGACAAACAGATGAACAGACAAACATTCTAAAAAAAAAAATCTATATATAGCCTATTACAGACATTTTTTCTCAAATATCTTAAATGTACAGACACAGCTCTCTATTACAGCTTTATAATAGTATAGATCAGGGCTCTCCAAACTTCGAAGCCTTAGGGCCATAATGTTTTTTTCAGTATCTTCCAAGGGCCAAAACACATTTACATAAATCACATTAACGTTTTTTGTTTTACTATGATTAGTGGGATTCATTTTAATTATTTGTTATTATTAATATGCTTAAGTTTACCCAGATACCTAGATACTTAAGTTAAGTTTTCTGCGTCATCATTTTTGTCGTTAAGTTTTACCTTGCAAGGAAATATAACCGAGTAATTATCATTATGTGTTTTCTTCTTCAACTTTTCACAGCAATAGTAACAACAATGAGACATTGGCTGTCGCGCCAGATTGATGACACTAGTCTTAAGCTGTAGCGGGCCTGATTGATGACACTAGTCTTAAACTGTAGAGGGCCGGATTGATCGCACTGGCGGGCCGGACTTGGCCCGCGGGCCGTAGTTTTGAAGACTCCTGGTATAAATTATTGTAACTTTTAAATCATTATTATCATAACGTTTACCACCGGTCGTATGTATATCTAAATTAATGTAGAATTTTATAAAAAACTAGCTTTTGGTTGCGGCGGTTTAGATTGTATCTCAGGTTCTCGATATAGTAGCGGGATAAAATGTATATCAGTTTTTAAGTCTAATCGAGATCTATCAAATAAAAAAAAAGGTTGCATCAAAATCCGTCTAGTAGTTTTTGTGTGATGCTCGAACAAACAAACAGACAAATAAACAAAAATTCTAAAAAAAAATGTTTTGTGTTTAGACACGACTATATAGCCTATTACAGTATTTTTTTCTCAAATATCTTAAATGTACAGACACAGCAGCTCTGTTACAGCTTTATAATAGTATAGACTAGTGGACCCAACAGACGTTGTCCTGTCCAAACATAGGCGTTTCGTTTGGATTCGTTAGATAGGTATATCTTTTTACATTTAGATATTTTTATATATATTTTTAGCATTTGACATGCTTAGTCATATATATTAAACACAAAGTGGAAAATGTGAAATCGAAAATACCCAAGACGTTAAGTATGAATGTGTTATCGAGATTAGCAGTCAGGAGCAATTGTCACGATGGCTGAATTGGCAAAGCATCTGACGGTATCCAGGAGATGCAGGTTCAAATCCTGCTCGTGACTGTTATTTTCGATTTCACATTTTCTACTTTGTGTTTAATGTATATGGCTAAGCATGTCAAATGCTAAAAATATAGGTATATAAAAATATCCAAATATTTATAGCGCTGCGTCGTTATTACGTAAAAATCTTAATTGTAAAATTAAGTTTACCTGGTCGGTATAATGTATGACAGTACTTCCGACAGAAGGCGCAGGCGTCACCCAAGACGTTAAGTATGAATGTATTATCGAGATTAGCAGTCAGGAGTGAAAATCAGTGCTCCACAGCTTTATAGGAAGATTCTTTTTCTTTTTGGGGAAGTACTTATATAATAAAATAAATGAAAAATTGCATATTCATTCCTTGCCAAAATTTCAATGTAAGAAGACTATCACGTTATGGTTGAAGTCCCTTAGCTATGAGGAAACTGAAAATTTACTATATGTCCCCTCATAACAGATTCTGATCCCAAGATTATTTGGCTTGTTTCCATCGTAAGATTAACATTACACACACAAAAACATAAACACAAACGCGCCGCGCCGTCTAGAGTCAGGGGAGGCTGGTAATCTGTAATACAGGTTCTCCTAGTGCAGATACCAGTCTCTCACACAGATTTCACCTCTTATATGTATATAAATATATTAAAAGTATCACATGTACGCTAGTTTAAGATTTGTAATGTAACTGTTTCTGTGTGAGAGAGAACAATAAATAAATGATTTGATTTGAAGATATTTGAGAATAAATGACTATATTACGTCACGATGGCTGAATTGGCAAAGCGTCTGGACGGTATCCAGGAGATGCAGGTTCAAATCCTGCTCGTGATTGTTATTTTCGATTTCATATTTTCCACTTTGTGTTTAATGTATAATTAGAAGAATTAAAGAAAAAAATCCTGAAATCCTATCATGGCGGCATCTGCCGGGTCCAAATGTGAATCTAAACCATCCCGGTACTTACTCAAACATTCACAAATAAATAGAAGAAAAGGTCCTGAAATCCTATTGCCTATTGGGAATCTAAACCATTCAGGGCGCCACCCAAACGCATATAAAAAAAATCATTCTAATCGATCCAGCCATTTAGGAGGAGTTTAGTGACATACACACGTACAGTAGAATTATATCTATAACTAGCCTTTGCCAGCGGCTTCGCCGCAGCCAAAAGCTAGTTTTTCGGTTATATCTCAGGTTCCCGATATAGTAGCAGGATAAAATGTCTACCAGTTTTTAAGTCAAATTAAGGCCTTTCAAATAAAAAAGTTGTATCAAAATCCATTCAGTAGTTTTTGTGTGATGCGCGAACAAACAGATAAACAGACAGACAAAAATTCTAAAATAAATTGTTTTGTGTTTAGACATGCCTATATAGCTATTACAGTCATTTTTTCTCAAATATCTTAAATGTACAGTCACAGCTCTGTTACAACTTTATAATAGTATAGAGATATGAGGGCACAAACAAAAATATAATAAAACAAAGCGTAAAAACCTGAATAAATTTTGTTAATGGAAAAGAAACCTCTAAGGCAAAGTTGTAAAACCCTTCGCTGGAAAGCCACCTCATAAACGATACAAGTCGTAAAACAACATCATTCGATTTACAGATATATGCACTACTCTCACACACACAAGCACTCTTTCAGAAATACTTAGACAACAGCACCAAGTTTTTAACTTCCCGCTAAGAAAATTGAAAATTTTCAAAAGTTGGGAAGTTATTGGTTTTACCCCGTTTTTCGAAAATCGAGTTTTCAACGGATGTTGACGTTTTACGGTCCTAGGGAGCTTCCCCGAATGTTTTCGCGATGATGTCTGTATGCATGTGTGTGTATGTGTGTGTGTGTGTGTGTGTGTGTGTGTGTATGTGTGTGTGTGTGTGCGTGTGTGTGTGTGTGGCCGTAAACCTCTCATAACTTTTGAACGGCTTGGCCGATTTCCGATTCGAACCGGTAGATTTTGAGAAATCTCAAAAAACTACAAAACTAACTTTAAATTAAACTGTAAATGGCGCTGCGATAGTGTTTCAGATTATTATTTTTATCTTTTGCAGGAAACCTAATTATATAATTTAATAATCATCTTCATTCATAAATTATGTAAATTATTTTTTTTATCAATAGGAATATTTTTTATGTAGTAAAATAACTTCTAATGTAATATTTTAAGTATTTCTTTCGATGATTTTTTTAGGTATTAAAATAAAATTGATCGTTATAATCTATTTAGGTTTTACATTTACAGTGACTACAAAAAAAATAGTCTAAGAATAATTTTCATCAAACCAGTAATGACATTTTTGTATTACCCCAACCCATCGCTGCATTTTAAATATTGATACACCCTATTATTTAAATTAATACTAGGCGATATTTTCAAGGGTAGCGATAACACTTACTTAGACCTATCAGGCCGTGAAAGCCTACCACGTATTCGGTTCACGGCGCCCCGCGTAAAGTTTATTGCGTATTTGTGTCGAAAAGCAATTATCTAGGAGGGATTTTGTATCCTTTTAAAGTACGTAATCCCACATTTTATCTCTACTAAATCGACTTTTGGGTTTTTGTTTGGCGTTAAAATTCTAGTCCATTTTAAGTTGAATGCTATAAAATTCCATGTTGTATTTTATAATCTTCAGCATGTAAATATAAATATCCTTACTCTAGTAAAATTAGAGTTTACGAGTAAATCCTGATAGCGACTCAATATCCCGGCAATATTTGTGTTATTGAATTTTTTGACAGAAAAATAACTGTGTTCGGCTAATAGTCTTAGTCAAGTTTAGTACTTTGATATCTTAGGGGAAAAGTGTGTTTGTTACATTTCTGAATAATAGGGAAGGCTTGTAAGTTTACTTTAAAATATCCAGTATATTCTTAAACATACACAAAGAACAATCTTTTAAAGATATATTACAATCTTTACTTTTCTTTACATTCGTCATTTTTAATTAATATTTATTGATAAATAAATTATAGTTTAAAAGACTAAAAAATAACTAATAAAATAATCCTTGCTAATATTATGAATGCGAAAGTGAGTTTGTTTGTTTATTTGTTACGCTTGCACGCCGTACTAAACCAATATATGATAATTAATGCTTTTTACGCGCACGCTTTTTTACGATAATAAATAACTTTATAATTTTATTTTCTACTTTTGTTCAACTAGCTATTGAAACTTATATAAACTATAACTGATTTTCTTCTTTTGTAGTCTCAGAACAGCATCAAAAGTTTTTTATCGTACGTATGACGATAGTACCGGTTGTTATAATTACCAAATATAAAACAGACAAATTTCTTAACATATTGTATTGCCATCGATGACATTGCGTACTTATCAAGGATCGATCTTTGATAAGTTTGCAAAGTTTCAAGGTAACTCGACGTTTTGAAGTGAAAACCACAAATTGCCTCGGTGGTGCAGTGGTAGTCTAAATGACTGCTGATCGTAAGGGTTCAATCCCCGGGTCGAACAGTGTTATTTTTAGATATTTTTATATATATTTTTAGCATTTGACATGCCCAGCACTATACATTAAACACAAAGTGAAAAATGTGAAATCGAAGATAATCCTGCTCCTGACTCTTATTTTCGATTTCACATTTTTCACTTTGTGTTTAGTGTTATTTTTCTTTTTACGAAATAAAAAGAAAAATTCTCAGTAGCAGCCCGGAGTTTGGTAATGTGCCCGGTAGACAGCAATAGGCTCACCTCAGGCTGGCGAACCGTGGGTGCGTAATACACCTCTGCCTACCCCTTCTGGGAATACAGGTGATGCTATGTTTATGCTATATGAAAATCACGTTCAAAGATTCCGTTACATAGATACAGGCGAAGCTAATATAAAATTTAAGTGTAATTAAGTGGGTATTTCTAAAAAGTGTAACCTGAATGTACTAAATGAGAGAGTCAAGGCCGCTTTGTTAGTGCACTTTACATATTATATGATGTAGGTACTAGCTGACCCGGCAAACGTTGTTTTGCCATGTATATTATTTCTAGGAAACATTTTTTTAGTTCAATTAAAATAACTATCTACAATAAGTGTGCGGGGATTTACAATCATGTCAATATAATCAAAAGCGTTGTAGACAATGAAAGTATGCTTTATTTAGGATGTCCTTTATTCCCAAATAAATTTTTATTGAATGTAAAAAAATATTTATTAAAATTGTCTTCAATTAAATTAAATTATTAATAATTAATAAATCCTTCTATCAGTGTATTGGTGAAAAACAGTGAATTAATATTGAATTCGTTTGCTTATTATTTGACTTACTTTTCACAATAATAAAACAGGTATATTTATTAAACACGTACACGTTTTCGTTTTGATTTAAAACTATTTCCAAAAAATGTTAAGTACAATATATACAGGTACGGTAATGGCCGTTGTTGGCGGGAGCTCACAACACGTGTTTATTTACATGAGATCACTTAATTAACTAATAGTTAAAACTGTCTTTATCAGTTATTAATAAATTGCGAATAAATAATTATTGCACTGGAAATTAATAATAAATTTACGATGAGAGTAAAATTAACATGAAAGTTGCACAGGAAAATTAAAATAATGCGTATAACAGTCACTGCTACGATCGATACACAAATAAAAACCATAAAAAAATGGTCGAAAACTGTATAGTGAGTAAGACAGGAGACCGGCTTCGTTCTCATCCTTACTCCGTGATGTTTGCTGGATGAGAGGTGACAACGGTAGACATCTAGCGGGGATAACTGATCGATTGATAGTTGATCAGTTATCGACCGGTGAAGGCGGAAGATCAAATTGAATTGAGAAAAAAATCTAAATTAAAGGAAATTATTAAAAATAAAAAATAAATGAAAATCGCGATAGAAAAAAGGGGTTGATCGTAGAGGGGTGGAAAGTCGAGAGTAATATACTTTTTTTTAGTCTTAAGTCATGACAAAATAAGAATAAAAATCTCGCCATAAAAATTAAAGTTTATAATTAACAAATAAAATAAAGGTTGATCGTAGAGGGGTAAAAAATTTAGAGTAATATAAAATTTAATATAATATTTTTTAAACTAAGTCATGACAAAATAAAAATAAAAATCTTGCCAAAATAATTAAAGTTTATAATTAACAAATAAAAAATGCCGTGTGGGGCCGGATTTCGAATTGTCCCACCCCTCTCTACCCACGGGAGTCGTAAGAGCCGACTGAGGCAATAGCGGGGGAGTGGGCAGCAGCACTCCCTCGAGTATTAACAACATCCACTGCGATCGCCAACCCGCCTGCCAAGCGTGGCGATTACGGCATTATCCCCCATGACGGGATCGCTCGTTGTGGCGTTCTCTTGGGGAGGCCTATGTCCAGCAGTGGACGATGAAGGGCTGATGGATGGATGGATGGAAATAAAAAATAGGGGTTGATCGTAGAGAGGTGAAAAATTTAGAGTAATACACAATTTAATATAATATTTTTTATTATAAGTCATTACAAAATAAAAATAATAATCTTGCCAACAAAATTAGTTTATAATTAACAAATAAAAAATAGGGGTTGATCGTAGAGCGTTGAAAATTTAGGGTTGTATGTATTTTGTTGTGCTGTATCATAAAAAAAATATCCAAAAATAAAAAAAATAAATAATTAAGGGACTACCCTTAACATTTAGAGGGATGAAAAATAGATATTGTCCGATTCTCAGACCTACCCAATATGCACACAAAATTTCATGAGAATCGGTTAAGCCGTTTCGGAGGAGTTTAACCACAAACACCGCGACACGAGAATTTTATATATTAGATGTATGCATCCACTTCAGATGCACGTGCTATGTTGAAACTCCGTTACCACAAGGACCACCAAACTGTCAGATGTGGAACGCAGATAGCACTCAAAGTTATGATTAATGTGTTGGTTTAATGAAGCAGTTTGTATGTATGTTTGCTGAATGTGGTTTAGTAAATGGGTAATGCTCTGACTTTGGTATTATGTTACGCGGGAGTACGCTTTATGGACTGTAAAATAAGTCTGTCGTATTACGTGTTGTACTTATTTCTGTGAGCATTTTGCACTAAAAGGATAATTTTATTTGTGATAAGTACTTATATTCAGGTCACGAGCAGGATTTGAACCTGGATCTTCAGATGTTTTGCTAATTTTGTCATCGTGACAATTGCAATTTCTTTCACATTCCTTCTTAATGTCTTGGGTGACGCCGGCGCCATTTGTCGGATGTATTTGCATACATCAGGTAAGCTAAATTGGTAAAGTATCTGGGACTGTTTTCCAGGAGATGCACGTTCGAATTCAGCTTGTGACTGTTATTCTCGATGTCATGTTTTCGTACTTTGTGTTCTTATATATAGGTAAATGTGAAATGCTTAAAAAATATAGTAGATTACATACCTACAAAAAAGATAATTATGTATACATTTCTTCGCACGAAGGTTAGCTAGTAATATGTACTACGCTTTCCCCAATTCAATAACACTATCAACACACAAGTATGCAATGTGTGTCGAGTTGTTTGACAATTCTGCACTATTCACAGGTATGTACACAGCGCTGCAACTATTACAGTTTGGTGACAACTTCAAATTAGTTTCGGCCTGATAGTGTAAAGTTAGATGAGGTTAGAGTTAAACTGATGTGGATTTAAAAATATACTGCATGTATTCGGTATTCGGTTATTACTTTCAACAGCGACTAAATAATTTGTTATGTAATATTTAGTTCGTTAGTGATAGAACCTTCACTTCGCTCACAGAATATCGGCGTATCGTTATGGTAGATTCATATTGTTGCGTTTTGTGTCGTATATAGGTCCATGTACGCTATCGTCTTTTATCTCTACCACTTATCCATTTTTTTTTGTAAGGCGGGAAAAACTGTTCCTAACCGCACACCCCGTCGTTCGGGGCAACAAACAGGGTAGTGTGGGGCCTTCACCCACTAAAGAAACCCGCCGTGTGCCGTCTCTCCGCCTTAATTGGCGGGCCACTGGAACTTTGTTCATGAAAAATGTACCTAACCGCACATCCAATCGTTCGGGGCAACGAACAGGGTAGTGTAGGGCCCTCTGACCGACAGCCATTCCCAATTTACACGCGTGGGTCGTAAAGACAAATGTGATGTAGAAATTGGGATTGGCCGTCGGTTACTGAGATGGCTTAGCGGTCTAGCACACTTCCCCGGATTGAAAGGAACGCAGACTCGAATCCCGCCCGAGGTAAAGTTCTCTTTTTCCACATTCACAAATAATTTGTTCTTTAAAGTAATTAATAATCATCGTTAAATATTTCATAAATTGATTAAAAAGATAACATGATCTAAAATGTTTTTTAATCATAAAAGTGATCCCCCTTGCTTCATATCTTGGCTTACCGATGTAATCAACATAAAGCCTTATATGTGAACATTTTTTCGAACATCACTCTAAATCAACAAGATTTCATGTTGGTATAAAGTAGAACGCAGATTAAAAGTGACTCAGGGGAGGAACAGTCTATTTATATTGTTATGTACGCAAGCGTGATAGAGCACCGTCAGACTGTGGGCATAATATTCTCTTATCAAGAAACCACAGACCCTACCAAGGGACTTATTTACATCAGTTTCTTGTAACATAACACACTATCGGTGTATAAAACTATGCCTTGAAACTGTGTATTATAGAATGGTATTTAAACTGATATTTTCGCTGAAAAACTTCATTAATTTATTTGGTAACATAATATTATGAGTTTGGTAAATAATATCGGCATGTTCACAAACATAATTTTAGTTGAAAAAAGAGTAGGGTCATTAAAAATCTAAAATATCTTCAAATATTCATTGATCTTCAACCCACTTTTGTATTAAATTTTTTTCTTATCGCATATGGTGGCAGACTGGCCACAGCCCACCTGATGGTAAGTGGTAACCGTCGCTCATGGACACAACTATACCAAGAGTATTGTCAAGCCCCTGCTCACCATTTAGATATATATGAAACTAGCTGACCCGGCAAACGTTGTTATGCCATATAAATTACTTTTAGAGAATTTTTAGGGAATTTCTAGCGTAGAAAAAAAATAACTAACTTATTGTAAGTGTCTGAAAATGTCGTATATTAGTGAAAGAGGCATGGAGCGTTGTGAACGATGACGGATTATAAAAATCCATCCATCCATCAGCCTTTCATCGTCCACTGCTGGACATAGGCCTCCCCAAGGGAACGCCACAGCGAACGGTCCTTTGCCGCCTGCATCCAACGAATGCCTGCGACTTTGACCAGGTCAGCGGTCCACCTGGTGGGAGGCCGTCCTACACTGCGGCCTCCAATACGCGGTCGCCACTCGAGAACCTTTGACTTTCTTTTTGATTATAAAAATAACAATACTAATATCGCTGCGCTATTAAAAATACGGGTGGGCAGTAGAAGGAAAACTTTTTTATGGATAAAATATATTTTTTTTGCCGATGGTCACTTATGGCTATGAAAAATAGTTTACATCCTATTCTCAGATCTACTGAATATACACACAAAATTTTATAAGAATCAGTCAATGGCGACAAACACTGTGACACGAGAATTTGATATATTAGGTTAAAGAATTAACGGCTATCTCCTGCTACAATCAAAACACACCAAGAGATGGTGATACCAAACCGTTCAGGCCCGATAGCAAGTGAGTACTCCCACATGGTAACCAGCCCTACCACCAGTAATGCAAATGGTGATAATTGCTTGCTTCCCTTAGTCGCGTCGTACGACTCCCGTGGGAAATAATGGGGTGGTGACACTTGTATTCTTAGTCCGTTACTACACGGACTTAATTAAATGATTATTTACTGCAGGAAATCTTGAAATAAAGTTAATACATATTGATTAGGTATTATTAAAATGTGCTTCACCATCTGTTGTTTTATATGCAAAGTATATACAAATATATAAATAATATATACCTATCTTCTTCTTCTTCTTCTTTTATTTATGGCAAACTGCTGTTGCTTTTAGCAATTTTGCAATTACTGCCCGTGTCGTGTAATGGCTACTCATGGGATATAACTTGTTGAACAAGAAAATTTTGGATAACAGATTAAGTCAAAAATTGTGGAGTCAGTGAAAGGGCCTGGAACAAGCACAAACATGTATGGTTATTTTGTTAGTAAGTACATATAATAGAGATATTTATATGGATTGAGAATATAGATATATATATTTATATATATATATATATATATAAAATTTGGAATCGATAGTGTTATTATAGTTTTATTTTGTTAATGTCTATAAACTTAATAAAGGCTCTAACAATGCGCGGGTCTGGAAATAATGAAAGTAAATGACGAACGTTAACAGGTCGAGGAATTTTCAGTTTATCAATTATGAGATCAAGGGAGAACGCGTTATTTAGATGACAGTTAAGGAAGATATGGTCGATAGAGCCATCATCGAGGCCGCATTCACATATGGAATTATCACGAATTCTAATTTTATGGAGGAATACTGGAGAACAGCAGTGTCCAAGACGAATCCTGCAGAGCACCGATGTTAATGTTTTGGAGGTGGTTTTGTATTTCTTGAACCAAGGCTTTGCGGGGATATCCTGTTGGATGGAAGCATAGAAGGCTCCTTTAGATTTACTCGATATCATCCATAGAGATTGCCATGATTCAAATAAATTGATCTTCGCTTGATGCAGCAAGTCATAAACTTGAACAGAATAATGTTTGAGATCCACTGTTTCACTGTTAATTGCGTTTTTGGCCAACATATCCGCGCAATCATTGCCAATAATACCTGAATGGCTAGGAACCCATACCAATACAACCTCTATATTCATTATTGAGCAGGTGTATAAGAGATTTCTTATTTCAGCTATTAATGGGCTCCGGAGCTTATCCCTGAAGGGGCTTTTGGCTATCGCTTCTAGAGCACTGCGGGAGTCCGAGAAGATAACTGCTTTTTGGATATTATTGTGCGAAAGAATAAAAACACATGCTTCAAGAATTCCTATACACTCGCCTGTGAATACAGATGATTCAGGCGGGCACTGGAATTGAAGGATGATTCGGGAATTCTGATAATAAACAGCGATACCGGTTTTACTGGCTGTGGAGAATTTTGATGCATCTGTGAAAAATTTGTGATGTTCCCGCCACTTGTTATCGACTGCATCGCGGAAATGGGCATTGACCTGGTCCATTACGATACCAAACTCAATGATAGGAGAGCAATTTGGGACAAACTGCGCAGTTTGATAGGGCAAGTCATAAAGGGGGAGCTTATCGAACTGGTTAATGCGGGTGTTTTCCTGAACCACGCGTATCTTCCTAAATGTATTTATGATCAGGGGGGTATCCTTATGTTTCCAGTAATCTGCCTGTCTACAGGATTCATCTAGTTGGGCAAGTTTAGCCAATAGGATGTGGTTCTTGAGAGAGAAAACCTTATAAATGAACCTATCCGCAAGATACTGCCTACGGAGCTGCAGAGGGGGGTCACCACTCTCCACTTGTATAGCATTTGTGGGAGTGGATTTCATACAGCCGAGGACAATACGGAGAGATTTAGATTGAACTATGTCCAATTTTGATAAAGCAGACTTGTTGCATAGTTCAATAAGAAATGTACCATAATCTAGGAGACTTCGTATAGTGGCATTATAAACAAGCTTTAATGACGATGGATGAGCACCCCACCACACCCCAGTAAGTGCCCGTAGCATATTAAGGTTTTTATCACATTTGCTAATAATAGAGTTAACATGGGGGGTAAAAGTCAGTTTAGAGTCCAGTAAAACACCAAGGAATTTTACTTTATCTTCAATTTTTATTGGGATTCCTTCTATCTCCAGCCGTATATCCGGTATAGTTCTTTTACGGGAGAAAACAACAACACTACTTTTAGAAGCTGATAACTCAAGATTGTGGGTAGAAAGCCAATTACATAGGGAGTTTAAGGATATTTGTAAAGATTCCCTAGCCTTGTTTATGGCTGGGTCTGATACATAGATGCATAGGTCATCTGCATATTGTAGGATTCGGCAGTTTAGATTGAGAGACAGATGGAGGTCTGAGGTATATATATTATAAAGCAGCGGGCTTAATACAGAACCTTGAGGGAGTCCTCGCCAAACCTTTCTAGTCTGTACACCTTGGTTGTCAGGTGTACGAAGAGACACAGATCGACCAGCCAGAAAATTGAGGATACAACGTGTAATCTTTACAGGAATACTCAGCTCACGTAACTTAGTTCTGAGTACTGAAAGGGAAACATTGTCATATGCCGAGGAAATATCCAAAAAGCATGCAACCACCGACTGGTTTTTACTAAAGGCGATTCGCGTGTCTGTCATAAAAGTACCGATGCCATCCATGGTGCTGTGGCCTTTCCGGAATCCAAATTGTGATTCTGCTATTATTTTTCTGCGTTCTACATACCACTCCAATCTATTTTTTATTAAATGTTCAAAAATCTTGCCCAGAACTGGTGAGAGAGCAATAGGGCGATAATGGTTGGGGCTATCAGGAGATTTACCTGGCTTCAATATAGGGATTATAAGCTGGGATTTCCATATCTCTGGGATAAATCCCATATTAAAGAATAAGTTTATTAGATTTAGTAAGTACAGGCGGCTTTGCGGACCTGCCAATTTAAAAAAAGAATATGGAAAGCCATCCAAACCCGGGGCGGAATCCTGAACATGGTTAAGTACCACCCCCAATTCGTCAAAAGAAAATGGTTGATCAAGTGCCTCATTGGTAAGAGGAAAGTTGTCAGGTAATGAGGAACATTCATCATAAAGTGGGACATATGGAGGGGCCAATTTGTTAAGAAATTGCAAAGCTATATTCTGGGGGATACTGTTGAAATTTTGAGGGGAACAGCCCATCCTAAATTTTTTTTAAATTTTGCCAAATTAGTGAGGATGGGCTGGACGGGGAAAGGGAAGAACAAAATTTCCTCCAACCTTCATATTTCTTTTTTCTGAATAGTCTCCTGGACTTTGCTAAGATTTTTTTATATTCTATTAAATTGCAGACAGTCATGTGCGATATGTACCTTCGTTCTGCTTCATTTCGTTTTTTAATAATAAGGGTACATTCTTTGTCCCACCAGGGTGGAGATGTTCTTTTGCCTGAAGCAGAATTTTTTGTGGGAATGCTCATGTCAGCAGCCTCCGAAACAGCTTTACACAATTGGTCCACACAAGAACACAGATTGACAGGGGAAATATTGGGAAGAGAAAGGATTCTGTTTTCCAATGCCTGCTGATAGATATCCCACTTGGCATCCGAGATGCGGTACTTTAATAATGGCGTTTTATTATGTCTCGGAATTGTCCTATCAATCAAGGTGGAGAGGATAGGGTAGTGATCGCTGCCATAAGTTAAATCAAGGCATTTCCAATCAAGTTGGGATGCTAAGCTTGATGAGCATATTGTCAGGTCTACACAGCTTTTGTTTTGACCTATTCGTGGAAGTCTGGTAGCAGAACCGTCATTCAGGACACATAAGTCTAGTTCATCCATTAGATCAGCTAGCTCAGTTCCAAAAGAATCTGAATGATCAGACCCCCACATAAGATGATGGCAATTAAAATCTCCCAAGAGTACAATAGGTTTGAACAAATTACATAAGTCCTTAAGAAATTGTAAGCACAAAGTGTTAGGTGAAGGGAGGTAAATGGATATAATGTTGATACCAAATATTTTAATGCCAACGGCATCAATCTGATTGTTATGTAGTGGTAGCGAAAGAGGGAGGCAAGGATAGTTGTTATCAACCAGTAGAGCAGCACCACCATAGCCATCATCACGATCGCTACGGTAAGTGCAATACTGAGCCACATTAAATTGGAGACGAGGCAGTAACCACGTCTCAGCTATAGCAAAAATTACAGGCTTATAAGTGCTTATTAGGTGGAGGATATCATGTTTCTTAGGTAGGACGCTCCTGGCATTCCACTGCAGCAGAGTGAACTTTACTAAAGTAAGATATAGTGTCAATGATATCATGGGCAACGTGGTCAGGTAAGTTTATTTGTTCAAGCAGAGTGTTTAACAAAGATAGTAATGTATCAGATTTATCAATAGCAGTGTCTGGGCTAGTACTATAATTATTTAGTGCACATCCATTTGAGGAGGGAGTGAAGGAATAATTATTAGATATTTTTATATATATTTTTAGCATTTGACATGCTTAGCACTATAGATTAAACACAAAGTGAAAAATGTGAAATCGAAAATAACAGCCAGGAGCAGGATTTGAACCTGCATCTTCTGGATACCGTCCAGATGATTTACCAATTCAGCCATCCTGACAATTGCTCCTGACTGCTAATTTCGATAACACATCATACTTAACGTCTTTGGGTGACGCCTGCGCCATCTGTCAGAAGTATTTTCATACATTATACCGGCCAGGTAAACTTAATTTTACAATTAAGATTTTACCTAATAATGACGCAAACCCTTGAAATATTTAGATATTTTTATATATATTTTTAGCATTTGACATGCTTAGCACTATAGATTAAACACAAAGTGAAAAATGTGAAATCGAAAATAACAGCCAGGAGCAGGATTTGAACCTGCATCTTCTGGATACCGTCCAGATGCTTTACCAATTCAGCCATCCTGACAATTGCTCCTGACTGCTAATTTCGATAACAATTGCTCCTGACTGCTAATAAGTGTTGTGCTGTGTATTAGAGTAGGGACGGAATGGAGAAGGAGGAGATGCAGATATTTCTGCATAAGATTTACTTACAGCTGGGAATAATTTAGAGGCTTCTAAATATGACATTTTTTTCTCTGCCATAGTTATTTTAATATTTTTTTGTCTGGTATATTCCGGACAGTTCTTATTATTAGCACAGTGTGCTCCTGAACAGTAAAAACAATTAATGTCCTCCACAGTGCAACTTTCACCTACATGCTCTCCGCCACAACGGTAGCAACGGGGCTTTGACCGACATTGTGTTTTAGTATGGCCATATTTACAGCATCTATAGCATTGGATGGTAGGGTAAATGTATAAATCCACTGGTAGGGAATTAAAACAGCAAAATACTCTTTTGGGAAGGGTCTGGCCATCAAACGTAATTACAACAGAGGAAGTAGGCTTCCACTCTATTGTGCCCTCATTCATAACTCTATGGTTCAGTCTCCTTATTTTCAGTATTTCTCCACACCCCATGGGAGTTTTTAAATTTTCTTTAACCTCGGATTCAGACCATTCATTTGGAACTCCTCGAACTATACCCATCCTGGAAATATTATACGAAGGGATTGATGTGGTATACCCATGGCCGTCAAGTTCTACGTTTGCTAAAAAGCTGTTTGCATCCTCCGGTAACTTGAACTCTATAGACAGTTTATTGCGTCCGATTTTTTTTATACCATCTTCTAGGATATTTTTAATTTTTAGTCTGCACAATAATTGGCCAAACTTGATGGGATGAATAGTAGAGCCAGCAGTAGGATCTGACTCAGTTCGTGAGACGTGAACCAAGTAAGGAGCAGTGTCCCGAGTAGAGTAACGAGTACGACTGAATCATTGGGGAGCCAATTGTTTCAGTTGTTTTGGGGCTGTGGCATCTTCAGGTACTTCCGTGCTCTTTCCACGCTTTCGCCTTAAAGCGGCTTCAACGGCCTCAAAGGTGGACAAGGGAGTGGTTAGAATTGGTAAATATCGACTCTCATTATTTCCCGGGGTTTTGGGATCTGGAGGGCGGCCAGGAGGCCGATCATCAACCTCCATGGTCGTCCCGCATTACCCACGTAACTAAAATTAATTGAAAACTTACCAACAGTAGTAACACACAATAAGAACGAACACAACAGAAAAGACAAACACTAATATATACTAGCCACCAGTAAAAACACCAAAATGTAATAAACGCGCCAGGTATTTATGTAGAAAAAGATTTCCACATGTGTTCACCATAAACACTTACCGAGCAGACAACCTATACCTATCTTAAAAGTATTCCGTGACCACAAAGTCAATTTGACGTTTTCTTTCAGCCTTGATTTTTTGTTGCGTAATTTCTCTAATTGCCTATGCATTACAAAATAAAAAAAGCAAGACTGGTTTTCTGAGGGAAGGCCGTTTCTAACAATGGGACAATATTAGGCACCACCGAAGGAATGTAACATAGTTCCAGTGGTCCGCCAATAAAGGCGGAGAGACGGCACACGGCGGGTTTATTTAGTGGGTGAGGGCCCCACACTACCCTGTTTGTTGCCCCGAACAACGGGGTGTGCGGTTAGGTACATTTTTTCCCGCCTAAACAAAAAAAAAAAAAAAAAACAAAAAAAAGGTAGTGGCATAAATAAATTTGAAATCAGAATTGTAAGATATCTAATGTGATCCCTAGTAAAGAGTTTTAGTACCCCGGAGTTTGTATATACCTGATAAACACCAATAGCGTGCAATTACTCAGTTATATAGATAAAAACAATATTTAACAGTAAACAACTTTGTGTTTATAGTAAACAATAATATAAACAATACTAAAAAAGTGAAATATAAAATTACTTACGACAAATTAAATTCTTACTACGAAAGGCGTTTTTGTTACGCTTTCACGACATACCACTCAACTGGTCACCATGAAATTTAGCAAAAATATAGTTCAGTAGTACCACGGAGTACGGAAAAAGAGAGTAGTACTTTTTAGTATATTGATATTTTCTGTGTGCAGAGATCATTAGTTACCGTTACGTAGAGTGACGTATTTATATTCTGAAGTTTATGACGTAGTCACGGACAGAATCCAGTATTTTAGATGCAGTAGTTTAAATATACTTTGGAAAATCCCAAACTGCACGCCTCATAATCTTCATTTTTCACAATAAAATTGATTATTTGATAAGTAACTAATAATGTATTGGTCTTACTAAGTAATCTCAAGTAAGTAAATTTTCAATAAATCACGTAGATCGCGCTAATTTCAAAAAGTAGTAATGTGGGTTTCATGTCTTATACGCCATCTAGCGCTAATTTTAAGAAGTACTTCTATATTGGTCTACCTCTCAGTCATTTTTCAAGGCGCCATCTGGCAATTAGTAAGAACAACAATCTATGAGTTTACATATATATCTGCATAAGTGCATATATAAAAAACATGTAAAATTGAATAATTTATTAAACTGTATACAAAAACAATTTAAGAAAACAAAAATACATCGCCAATTTCCTTACAAAAAAAAGCAATATTGTCGCTCTATATATACAACAGCAACTGAATACAATGATATCGATATCGACATCTAAAATAGCCACTAGCGATATCTAGGGCTGCATTTGTCAATATCTCTTTTACTTTAAAACAGCGACATTGGTAGACAATAGAAAATTGCAACTTTGGACAATATTATACGACTTATTTAAAAATCAATGAGATCAACAAGAAATCTCTAAACCATTTATCTTACTAACTTGGTTGCCTTATAATTTTATACTTTGTTCTAAGTGAAAACACTGTGACGCCAAGGCCACGCAAAAAAAAAAATGTGGGATGTAAAATATGTTTTTTTCGTGTTTTATAACGTTGGTGTGTTATTATTTACGTGTGTTTAGTGTTTTAATTATTGTTACGGATAAAATAGTTATTATACTTGACAAATATCATCAGTTCGTCAAGCAAAGGTAAAAACTTTCTTTTAACAAAAAACAATGTACCGGCCGGGCGGACGGCGTTCTGTTGACGATAGTAAAACCACCGGTGGCTATGCGTACGTAAAAAGGTAGTTCTCATGAAAGGCGCTGGTTTTAGTGTCGCGTCGAGCGTAAATGCCGTAAATATTCAGTATTTTTTTGTTTATTTAATAACAATTAAACCACATCGAATCAGAACATGAAAAGTAATAGGGCTATATTCCTAGTCATAATAATTCGTAAACGAAAAAAAAAGACTCGATTAGTAAAGTATTTTGGTCGTTATCGTGTTAACATTCATTACCTACAACTCACGGACGTCCAAGCCAGATTTTTTTCAAACAGTTTTTTAACTAGTTTAAATAACATAAAATGCCATCAAAAATATCATGAGTGTTAAAAATAGTGTTTGTTCTTTATATGTGTGTGTAGAAATAACAAAAATGGCATCAAAAATATCATGAGTGTTAAAAATAGTGTCTGTTCTTTATATGTGTGTGTAGATATTATTTTACAAGTGCAATATATGATAAATAGAGACATTTTAAGTTTGAAAAATCAGTTGTGCCGTGTAAACCGGGAGTAGAACACACCTCAACGCTTCAATTATGAGGCGTGCAATAGTCATGGCTATACATATTTATTTTATCCTTACTCTTTTTAGTTCTTTTTTAAAGTTATATGTTGAACACAAAGTGCGAAAATGAAGGGCCATATATGCTATATATATGCTATATGGCCAAGGGGGCCATAGTAAACTACCTTGTTATTAGATATCATAAACCCACCCATATCTCAATCACTAAACAATTGGATTTTAAGGGGTTCCCTGGTGTATCTCCGAAGTTCAGTTCCGATGCTAACGAAATTAAAATGGGATTGCTCTTGAGGTTTCCCCAATAAAAAAAGAGTTCTCTGAATCGGTCCATAAGCAAAGCAATATGCCCGAACAATAGGTATAGAATCGAATTGAGTACATACCTACTCTTTTTTTTGAATTCGTAATATCGTGGAACTTTCGTGTAGTTCTTAGTGTCATTTTAATAGAATGAAGATCGTAAGATAAGGTTTAAGCTATGAAATCCAAGTATATCTCAACTTTTTTGTGTAAGCAGTATGAGAATGCCAATTTTACGGGATTAAGTTAACAATTGACCCTTTGTTTGACAGAAAAATGGCGCGGAATGTCCACGAAGCCTTGACATAAAAGTCATTGTGATGAGAATTTTTGAAATAGCAATGAAGTAGAATGTTCCCAAATAAAGGACTGTATTTTAGATGTGTGAACGTTAGACTATTGAATGCGTATATACCTATGTAACGTAATTGAAGAGCATATTAAAAGAAGGATCAAGTGGGAGTGCTTACTTGGTATCGGGCCCAAGCGGGTTGGTACCACCATCTCCCGTGTAACCGGCCATGAAGCACATCGTTGCGTTTTGGCTGTAGCAGGAGATAACCGTTTGTTCTTTCATTTCATATCGATGAAATGGTGAGCAGCGGCTTGACAATACTCTCAGTATAGTTAGTCCATGAGCGACGGTTACCATTTACCATCAGATGGGCCGTTAATAAAACGAAACGAAGTTAATAAAATACAAGGGATCTCCTATCACATGTAAGTATATAGAAAATTATATAACTATTCGCATATTTCAATAAAAATATTTTTGTAATATTTTTATAAATGGCTGTTAATGAGACATTATTTTTCACAAGAGCGATAAGAACGCCTGCACTATGGACATAGATTATTAGTACAGAGGCGAAACATAGGCAGTAAAGTCACAAAAAAAAAAAAAAAAGAAAACAAAAACCCTCTATAAACCCTCTATAAACCTCTATAGTCGGAATTTTAATTCGATTCCAGATTTGACAATTTCAGTGTTGCAACGTTATGACAAGTACTAAATAGTGACGTTGCGAAATTATTCGATACGGAAATGGAATATTTCCGGATCGATTCCTCTCGTTTATAGTAGTATATCTAACAACTGCTACTTTAATAGAAACTAAGTATATCAGGAAATTAAATATTTCTGAACGGATAATTTAGTTATGACGATTAATTTTATTAAGGATCTGAGAGTTTTCTTTAATAATTGTGTGTGAAATAAATAAAAAAATATAGATCAAAATATTTAAAAAATCACGCCATCAAATAGTATGAATTTTAATTGCAAAATTAAACTTACTATATTGGATTAATGCATGTAAATGCGTTCCGATAGAGGGCGTTGGTCGTTAAGACAAATGTGATAAGTAGATTGGGTATGTCTAAAAGATAGTACTGTAGCTCAGTGTTGCCCAGCCGAGGAGCTGAGATTCATCGATTGATTTCTCGAAGTAGTAACCGAAAAGCGCCTCGAAATATTTTGGTTGCAGCGAGAGATGGCTCCAATTAATTGGTTTCTTCATGAAATGTAATTGTGACAGCATTTTTAGTACTGCTGTGTCCAGGAGCGGCGGTTACACATTAGGTGGGCAGTGGCTCATATACCATATTGCGCTAAAAAAAATTCAAAGTAGTCATAAGGACTGCCGACAGAAGTGAACACTTAAAACTATAAACAAACAGTTGTTATTTTTGGATATCCAAATTAATTGTTTGATTTTAAATTAAAACTTGTAAATCAAAATTATTCATTAATTCATAAAAAAAATATTATTTGAATTATTCATTTCTTCATTCACAGCTGGCCCAGCGCAATTAATATATTACTGCCGTGTGGGGCCGGCTTTAGAATTGTCCCAACCCTCTCCACCCATGAGAGTCGTAAGAGCCGACTGAGGGAACACCGGGGAGTGGGCAGCAGCACTTCCTCGAGTATTAATAACATCCACTGCGATCGCTAACCCGCCTGCCAAGCGTGGTGATTACGGCACTATCCCCCAAAAATGAGCACCCAAAAAAAAAAATAGCCCCCGGTCACGGCAGCTCGGCTATTCCGTGGCCTAACGGTAGCGGGCCCGGTAACAACGGAGCAGGGGGTGCGAAGAATCTCCGGTCGCGGCAAAGGCTACCAAAAACAACGATGGAACAGAGACGTGGTCTCTGAATGTTGGCCTCGTAGCAAGGCTCAAAGTCACTCAGCGGGCCATGGAGCGGGCTATGCAAGTTATACTAATAGGAACATATAGTGTTATCGTTAACACGTCGAGTGACCAAAGCGTTCGGGAGTTCCATGATTTTTGTTCACCCACAAAGTGCTTAACGCACCTAAAGGAGTTTATAGTTCAAATAAATTATAATTTAAAAAACTCAAATAACACGCTTTAAATAGCTAGTCGAACTAAAAAGTAGTAAATAATATTACAATAAATAATGATTGTAAAAAAGCGTAGGGTGCTATTTGTAACATTTGATTATATAAACTATAATTTATTTTCTTCTTTTTAGTCTCAAAATAGTATCAAAAGTACTGTTACTTAAAAGAAATAAAACCTACTTATACCGTGGCTACGGAACCCTAAAAACCGATAAACTCGATAACTCAAATTATTGCATTGTCATCAGTCCTTGATAAGTGTGCAGTTTCAAATCAATCCGACGTTTTGAAGTGGTTGAAAATCACTTTCGAAGATTCCGTAGCGTGTTTTTTAAAGTTATAAATTAACAAAACTTATCTAGCAAATTGAAAAATGGAATAATTTTATCAAATGAGTGTATTGTCATCAGTCCTCGATAAATCTACAAAGTGTAAACGAAATCTGGCCGTTTAAAGTGGGTCAAAATCGCGCCCAAAGGAGTCGGTTTCAAACATACAAACAAACATACAGGTGAAGCTAATAAAAAGCGTATAAAAAGAACTTGAATACGTATTACGTCAGCTGAGAGATACATATATAAAATCATAGATATAGTAACGTAATAAAATCACGCATTGTTGTATATATCAGAATATTAAAAACCCGGTTGTCGAGTGTAGGTAGAGCCGAGAAACTGTGTTAGTTTTGTGCCTTGAATAGGTGACATGATGAAATGCTAACAGTAACGACTGAATAAATTTTGAATAGAAAGTAGTTGAAATGATTGAATTGGAATTTGAATACAATGAAATTACTGAATATATATGTCAATGAACGATTATTGAAATCATTTATGCAATCAGTTTTGTTTAGAAATTGATTGTGTCTCTATAGAATTAACGTCCGCTCTGCCCCTTTTATTTGTTAATTTGGGTAAATATGTCTTCATCCACCTTGTCATTTGGGGCAACGAATCCACTATGCCCTTGTGGATCGCAAAGTAACAATAGCCTATAAATTTTTATTAGGCACTCGTTCAACAACAAGCCATAATTGAAACTAATAAATATTTCGACATTATAATACTTGTATGTATATATTTTACTGGCTCACGCACAACCATCCTCCTTATTGTGTTTATAAAGACAACATCCTTCACTAAGGAATACCCTTGTACCTCAGGGACTTTACACTGTCAACAACACACAATGTCAGCCAAATAAAACAAAATGCATCCGATAGGTGGCGTGGGTCGTAAAGACAAATGTGATGTGGAGATTGGGTATGACCGAAGGTCAGGGCGATAGCTCAGCGGCTTAGAGCACTTCCTTTGGAAGAGACGCAGGTTCGATTCCCGCTCGTACTACTACTAAAGTTCTCTTTTTCCACATTTATAAATAATTTGTACTTTAACGTATCCAATCATTAATAAAAATCCTGTTTCTCGCTCATCATCTCCATAACCTTACCCCAATCTTTTTGTTGGGATTGGCTTTCGACCTGTTTAGTTTTAGCTGATTCATCATTTACACGGAGTGACTGCCTATACGACTTCCACAACACTGGCGACCTTAGAACAAGACCGGTGTCAGTTTTCATTCAGGACTGGCAACCTATAAAGACTGCTAGGATGTTATTTTATAGTCGGAACTCTCTGCTTAACGTGACTTCCGAGGCACGGAGGAAGTCAGGTATCCACAAATAGGTGTCAGTTTTTGGTCACCCATCTGACAGCCAGCCGAAAGTTGTTTAACCTTGCCGATCCTTCAAACTGCAAGTACACAATTAGGCTACGACCTCATCTAATCCAGGTTATAAACTATCTATCCCAATATTATCCAAATCTGTGCAGCCGTTTTTGCGTGATTGAGTACCAAAAGTATGTGATTCATCCAAACCCTCGTGGCGTAGCCGGTAGTGTAACCGACTTTCGTGCAAGGTCGTGGGTTCGATTCCCACTCAGGACAATTACCTATTTGTGTGATAAACACAGATATTTGTACTGCGTCTGGATGTTTTCTATTTAATATATGTATGTATTAACAAAAAAAAAGTAATATATGTATTATATCCGTAATCTGGTACCCACAGCACAAGTGTTAAGCTTAGTTTGGAACCAGAGGACGTTGTATGAAAATGTCCGTGAATATTTATTTATTATTTTATTATACAAACATTCACATCTATAATATATCTTTAAAAATTACGAGTTCTAAGATGCGCTTAATAAATTTTATTATAATTGGTAGCGTAAATCCAAACATAGGACTTCGCTATTTACGATCAAACAATTTAATTGAAGGCACGTGACTCGACCGAATTCTAAGTTTATGGAGATAAAGCCATTATCGATATAACAAGAAAATTTATAGTCTCGAAACGTGATAGCCTTAGATCCCGATAGACTTACAGTATTTCATTTGATCAAGTAAAACTACGAAGACTAATCTGGCAAACAAATTAAAGACCGGGGCAAATACCGAGGGATATAGGATCGATAGAAATACGGGTTTATGACATCTCTACTTAATCTAAAAGCCCATATTAGGACTAAGTCGAGGCGGGAAAAATGTACCTAACCACACACCCCGTCGTTTGGGGCAACAGACAGGGTAGTATGGAGCTCTCACCCACTAAATAAACCCGCTGTGTACCGTCTATCCGCCTCTTTTGGCGGACAACTGGAACTATGTTATTTACTCCAGTAATACTAAGAATACCTATTGCAAAGCGACTGCCGCTGTTTTGCATAAAGTTTTTCTTATTGCCAATGATGGCAGAGCATCAAATAGCCTAGCTGATGGTGGTAATTGGTAACCGCCGCTCATGAACTTCGGTAATACTAGGGGTACAGCCAAGCCACCGTCTAGGGTGTGTTGTGCTTTTCTGAAACCTCGTTTAAAAAGGGGCATGTTGTAGCGCTGGGGAAGCACTGCAGCAGGAAGATCTTTCATTCAGTATAGATAGGTACTACCTCTTTTTATACCCACCGCTATAGCAAATATTAAACCCAAAACTGTTATATAAGCGTCAAAAACAATATCTTTATCGTATAACGGATTTCAAAAAAGATTCGCTGTAATCTCTTAATCCAATCTAAGCTCACATATACGACTTAGTCTTCAATGCGTAAAAGGGAACTTCTGATGCGAGTTCGGGATTTAAAAAAAAATTTACAAATATTTTTTATAAACAACAAATACAGGACAATTTAGTTTCAAAACACTGCTGCGCACTTGCTGTAATCATTATGAGCACCGCACAGTTACGAGTATGCTGAAACCTAACTCGACATAATCGATCCTCTTTGCCAGTTGATGATTATAAAATATTATAATAATGTATTATCTATTTCTAGCTAAAGGAACTGATAAAAGCCAACATTTTCTTGTTTATGTGTAGAATGTACAACACAATATTAATTAAAATGAATGCAGCCGCGTATGTATAAACTTAAAGCAATCTTCAGTCTGTCCATACCTCTTGAGTAATATTGTTCTGTGGTCCATACTGCCACCTTTTCAAGTCATCGCTATGATACTATTATCTTTATAGAAAATGCCTACTTATAGGGTTGGGTAGGGTTGTGTCCGTTAGGGTTAGGGCTTGCAAATATTCGAAAATATTGGTATTCGAATATTCATTTTATTTTTGAATAATATTCGAATAATTCGAATAATTATTCGAATAAGCAAATGCTACTTTAATTGTCAATTTTTTCCATTCATCAACCATTCAACGTCCACTCCTGAACATAGGCCAACCCCAAGTGAATGCCACAAGGAGCGGTCCTGCGCCAACGTCGGTCCATCTGGTGGGGCACCGTCCTACGGTGCGTCACGTCCGATACGTGGTCGCCACTCGAGAACCTTTTCCTCCAACCGTTGTCGGTTCGTCGAGTTATGTGGTCTGCCCATTACCACTTAAGTATGCTAACCCGGCAGGCTATGCCGGTCAATCCTGTTCTCCTACGGATCTCCATATTACGAATTCAAACACGTAGGGAAATATCGAGCATAGCCCGCTCCATGGCACGTTGAGTTCTGAGCGACTTTGAGCCTTGCTACAAAGCCAACATTCAGAGACCACGTCTCTGTTTCCTTATGTCGTCACTCGTAACACACACTAGCCGTAGAACTCCCTTTTCAGAAACTGTTGAATATTATACGAGAAGACATTCCTTGGCTTCCCAAAAGCCATGCCGAGTTGGATTCGTCGATTGACCTCTTTCGTGCCTACTTAACTACTTGTAGCGGTCGACAACTTCAAGAAGTGTACTCCCAACTAGGATCGGTTCTGATATGACATGGATATTTAACGTGATTTTGTCTTGTCCATGCTTATTTTGAGAACAATTAGTTGAGATACCCTGCTGAGAACATTGAGCATGGTTCCAAGATCCTCCAGTGATTCTGCCATGACTACGATATCATCGGCATATCGAAGGTGAGTGATGAATTCGCCATTGATGTAGATGCAAATGCATTCCAGTCCAAGAGCTTGAAGACATCTTTCAGTGCAGTGATGAAGAGTTTCGGTGACATAACGTCTCCCTGGCTAACACCTCTCTGCAGTTGGATCCGTTTCGTACTCTTGTCCTGAACTTGAACAGACATGGATTTTGATCGCGTATTTATATATGCACTTCATCACTTCCATATATCGATAGTCAATTTTGTACCGCTGGAGGGATTGCAGCACCGCTCAACTTTTGATCGAATCAAAGTAGTCCATAAACGCCATACGCAGAGGCTGATTATATTGCTCGGTTTCTGCGTAACCTGGCGTAGCGTATGAATGTGGTTTCTGGTACTATAGCCATTTCGGAAACCGGCTTATTCGGGAGGCTGGAAGTCACTAAAGCCTGCGTGTGAGTCAATTTGTATTAACCCTCGAAAACAACTTACAGAAGGGGCCGCACTTTAGCCCCTGTTGGTCAAAAATTCTTCATTCTGTCACCTTTATTGAAGACCAGCAACATCACGCTTCTGGTCCACGACTCTGGAACGTCTCCCTGAGGACGACGAAATTGAAGAGCTTTTACGATCGGCTTTCCAACTGCTCTCAGAATTTCTGTGGTAATTCCGTTGTCTCCCAGTGCCTTTCCGTTCTTTAGATGTTTGAGATCCATTATGTTCTGTTACAGGCTGATGTCCGGGATATCTTCGATAACGTGCCGAGTTAGCTGTTATCTGGGATCTTGGACCAAGCCGACAACATAACTCTGGGATCTGTACAAATGTCCATAGAACTGGTGGATCTCTCTCAAGATCTCACCTCGGGATGAAATTACAGTACCGTCACTTGTCTTTAGCTTAGTTAGCTGGTTTTGGCTAACAGACAGATCTCTTGGGAACGCTCCGAGTTCGCTTTCGAGTTAATACTCTATAGTTATAATTTAATAATTGGTGAATATCGTGTCCCGCAGCCTTGGAGATCTGTCTGTTTAACCGCCAGAAGGAATTCATCATGCAGAGATTGAGGCAAATCTATTCAGTAGATGATAATACCCTTTCACACTCTACACTAGTAGAATACTTTCTACTTACTACTACTTAGCAGAAATTTGTATGCTCGATTTAACGAGACCTGTCTAGGACCTTCTATATAATACAGCGGCACTTCCATGTGGATTTATGTCTCCAATTCACACCTTGGTCTGATAAATTAGCTGCAGATTACTTGTTACTTACTTCACACAGAACACAATATTAGTTACTGGGGTGATAAAAAGAGTAGAAAATATTATTCAAATATTAAATTTTTATATTCGAATATCCGAAAAAGCTCAACATTCGAATAATTTGAATATTCGAATGCAAGCCCTAGTTAGGGTACGCCGTGATCGCGGCGGTAAGTCCCATCATGGCAGAGTGGCTGGAGAGGTGTCATGGCATCCTTTCATACCGGCTGACACAGGTGTTGACCGGACACGGTTGCTTCGGGAAGTACCTGTGTCGAATGGGCAGGGAAGAGTCGGCCCGGTGCCATCACTGCGAAGGTTACCCGGAGGACACGGCGCTGCATACGTTGGTGGAGTGCCCAGCGTGGGCAGTGCAGCGCCGTGATCTAATCGTGGCAACAGACATGGGAGTGGTCTCGCTACCGACCTTGGTCCTGTCCATGGTCCGGAGCGAGAGTGCATGGGAGTCTGGCGCCTCATTTTGCGAAGAGGTGATGTACGCCAAAGAGGCGGTGGAAATGGAACGGGAGTCTACCACCAACCTCCCGACCCGCAGAAGATGAACTGGGCGCCGAAGGGCGCTGAATGATCTGAAGGACGCTGAACGATCTCCGGCCCCCATGAGCGCTGGCCTGAGGGCAATGGACGTAGGGCCGTCTGTTGCCGGCCCGAGTAGGTGGCGCACCCGTGTTCAGCGTGCGCTTCTCAAAGGAGGGAGGGCTAGTCCCTCCAAAACAGGTGGGTTACTGTTGTAACCACCTGTTGGCAACGGTTACCATTTACCATCAGATGGGCCGTGGCTCGTCTGCCACTACATGCAATAATAAAAAAAGGGTAAATATGTAGGTTGAGGTGATGATGAAGTATACATTTTCAGTATTACTTATCCATCCATCCATCCATCAGCCTTTCGACGTCCACTGCTGGACATAGGCCTCCCAAATTATATAGTGCCGTAGTCGCCACGCTTGGCAGGCGGGTTAGCGATCGCAGCGGGTGTTGTTAATACTCGACGGAGTGCTGCTGCCCACTCCCCCGGTATTCCCTTAGTCGGCTCTTACGACTCCCATGGGTGGAGAGGGGTGGGAAAATTCTAAAGCCGGCCTCACACGGCCAATATTACTTAACATCGAGAGAATCAGCTGCTACTATAGTGTAGTTATGAGCAAACAAGATCAAAGCTGAATCTTAGTCTTGCTTTATGTAATCTTGGTTTGCATTTTCCGTACTCATTTTGGTCTTGTTCTTGTTAATGTGCGGCCTTGGTCTTGCAAATTGCAAGATCAAGATCAATTTTGCTCATCAGTACTATAATGCAGAACACGAGTCCCC
The DNA here is from genome assembly GCA_948253155.1 of Leucoma salicis. NCBI lineage: Eukaryota > Metazoa > Arthropoda > Insecta > Lepidoptera > Erebidae > Leucoma > Leucoma salicis. The sequence goes on along the minus strand of OX411816.1, from coordinate 18,416,145 downwards.
TTTTAGTATTAAAGGGTTCTAGACTAGATTATGGCTTAAACCCTACTAAAGTCGTGGTCCATCAGACTGCCATGTTGCTGGTTAACAAGTCCCACTCACTTTAAAAGTTGTTGTTAAAATCCCTCGAAAATTAAACACGTTGTAAATACATTCAAAACTCTAGAACTTCAAAATCTTGAGATCATTTGCACTTTGTAAACTTTAAAGGAGGTAATTGAATGTAAAATAAAAAGGGTCACAGTTTAATCTGTCTCAACAAATTTCTTTTCATGATGAGTTTTGTATATTCAAATTAGGAGTGGCCATTTTGCAGCTCCTTTGATATATTTGCAAAAATATTTTTAGCAGTTATAATGTAAGTATATAATGTGTAGACTCATGTGGAGACAGAAAGTGTGGTTTTAACATTTTTGTTTAAAATTGTGAGGATTATTACCCACTAGATTGTACCCGCGACTCCGTCCGAGTTGACTTCAGTACATAAATACGTCACTCTATGGAACGCTAATTATCTGTTTGCAAAAATAGCTATCCCACAAAAACTATGCATTTTTTTAAGATAAAAAGTATATAGGTATACTAGTTCACCAGGCGAACGTCGATCCGCCATTTTTTTTTTCGTGAATATTTTGCAGTGAAAATTAGTAAAGCAGCTAACAACGCTATTAAAAAATAGAGGTTGGCAGTAGAAAGGTGAAAATTTAGGGTTGTATGTATTTTTTAATACCGAATAATTAAAAAAAAATGTACACAAGATAAAAAAAAAATGTTTGGGGTGGACCACCCTTATCACTTAGGGGTATGAAAAATAGTTTAAATCCTATTCTCAGACCTACTGAATATACCTACACACAAAATTTCATATTAATCGTTCTAGCCGTTTCGGAGGAGAATTTTATATATTAGATATAGTCTACGTCCTTTTATGTTCTATATGTGTGCAAAATTTCATAATGATTGATTTAGTGGTTACAGCGTGTTACGCAAACAAACAAACTCACTTTCGCATTTATAATATTAGTAAGTTTTACCAAACATTCTTGATCTATATTTTTTTGCATTTGACATGCTCCGCCACTTTTCCGGGGTAGTGCTCTAAGCCACTGATCTATCGTACAGATCTTTCGATCATCCCAATCCCCTTATCACATTTGTATTTATGACCAACTTACTTGGATTGGAAAAGACGCGGGTTAGATTCCTGCTTGTACAAAAAATCTCTTTTTCCTTACTCACAAATAATTTGTACTTTAAAGTTTTACCAACTATAGTGAGTCCATCCATCCATCCATCCATCAGCCTTTCGAAGTCCACTGCTGAACATAGGCCTCCCCAAGAGAGAGATATGGGGATAGTGCCGTAATGGCCACGCTTGGCAGGCGGGTTTGCAATCACAGTGGATGTTGTTAATACTCGAGGGAGTACTGCTGCCCACTCCCCCGGTCCAGTCGGTTCTTACGACTCCCATGGGTGGAGAGGGGTGGGACAATTCTAAAGCCGGCCCTACACGGCAGCACTATAGTGGGTATGACAATTGATTGTTTAAGCTAAAACGAGTAATATTTGTATTTATTAATATAATAATGTACGCCATAATTTGGGTTACTCCTCATGTATCTTTCATTATGTTTAAATAAGTCCTGAAGTAATTTTGACAGCAGACGAGCCACGGCCCATCTGAAGGTAAATAGTAACCGTCGCTCATGGACTCAACTATACCGAGAGTATTGTCAAGCCGCTGCTCACCATTTCATTTCACCGATATGAAATGAAAGAATAAACGCAATGATGTGCTTCATGGCCACACGGGAGATGGTGGTACCAACCCGCTGGGCCCCAAGCGAGTACTCCCACTTGGTACCCAGCCATACCACCAGTCATGCAATTAATGATAATTGCTTACTTCCCTTAGTCGCCTCATACGACACCCGTGGAAAAGAATGGGGTGGTGACATTTTCATTCTTAGTCCGTCACCACACGGACAAAAAATGGGAAAAAAACCTCTCACTTTAATGGCCGGTTGTTTCAAACGATTGATTATCGTAACATACGTACGTCAAAAAATAACGAATACAAACGATATTTTACGTACGTTAAATACAAAGCGTTGTTTCATTGCCTAAAAACCCAGTCGTCAAAGTTATTAGGGATGCCAGCAGATAGCAACGTATTTTCGTAATAAAAATAAATGGGAGAATTTTCTAGTATGCCTACATATTTTGTCTGTATACGTCAGTTTATCTTTTTTTATCATAGACACAGGATGTTATAGTCTATGGTTTTTTGTTTTTGTCATGGAAGTAATACTATAGGTATATACGTATTACTTATTTATTTTATTGTTTATGACGCGAATGACAAAACTTTGAATTATTCCTTTATTATTAGTTGTGAATTGTGACAATATTATTAGGTAATATAAAGAAAAATAAGCTATTCATGCAGAATTCAATGCCGGTGGAGACCAACTGAGGACTTCACGTCTGTTAAAGTTTTATTTGAAATCTAGCTATATTATAGAGGTCAGTTGCAACAGTAAATTTTTCTTCTTCGTTAGATGGAATGTTTATGTAATGAGGACGTAATTTATCGATAATCCGAATCACTCGATGAATAATATGACACACTGTTGATTTCTGCAAATCTGACACATGCCCAACACATCTAATAAAGCGATCCTGAACCATAACATTGTAGAGTAGCAAGTACCTGATCTATAGGTAGGCTAGGTTTTACAGCCAAGTTTCGGAAATATTGTAGACAAATAAATTTTAAATCAAAGTGTTCTTCTTATGAGAAATTCTACTTTTCTGTAACAAATTTTATATTGCCTTCGATACGACGTGTCAACAATAGAGCTACTTCCTTTATTAGGTACACGATAGTCTTACGATACCTTGTAATGAATTCCAACATATATGAATTCCTGCTCACCCCAAAAATTTTGGTTGTGAACAGGTGTTTTAAAGACTTTTTTTCCTTTCTACATTATTTGTATTATCGCCAGATGAACAATTCTCGTAGAATAAAGACGAATACAAAAGAGTCTCCATAATATTGTAGGTAGGTACATAGTGTTTATTAGACGCATCCATATAGTACTTATATGCTGACAGACAGTATATAATACGAGTATATCTATGGCTAGACGCACCGAAAGTGATGTTATCCAGTGGGCGGGACATCTGTTACCGTAATCGTTATTATTTAACGTACGTTAAGGACCTCATTTCGTGAAACAACGCTTTTTTTGGTTTGACGATGGTTAACTCTATTTTTGACGTTTACGTGTGCGTCAAGTATAGAAAATACGTTGCTATGTGCTATCCCTAATAAATTTGACGACTGGTTTTTTAGGCAATGAAACAACGCTTTGTATTTAACGTACGTAAAATATAGTTTGTAATCGTTAATTTTTGACGTACGTATGTTACGATAATCAATAGTTTGCAACAACCGGCCCTAAAGGAGAATTTATGTAAATATCATTATTACTGTGATAACCGCAAATACTAACTATGTTTAAATGAAATGACCCAGATCAATTCAAGTGCAAAAGTTTTAGTCTCTAAGGAAAAATACCTTTTATTTCTGAGATAAATAATTGATTTCGTTTGGTTAACTTTTTCTCGTTCCTTCTGGGAATATTATGAACTTCTAGTCTTTGCAAATAATACACTAGGGCTTTCAGACGCAATGAATTTTCTAGAGCTTTCAGATAGTAGTTTGTTGCTGTTCGTCACAAAAAATATCGCTATCCATTACATAAGTTACATTACAATATACACATGCTAAGGTATCAAACCATAGTACCTGTATATTAATGGTTCACCGAAGGGAAAAAGTGACAGCTAGTCTACGAAGGTGCGGCTTTAAAAGCACTATATTTTTGTCCATGTGGTGACAGACTAAGAATACAAGTGTCATCATCCCATCCTATTCCGCGGGTGTCGTACAAGGTGACTAAGGGAAGTAAGCGATTATAACCCATTGCATTACTGGTGGTAGAGCTGGGTACCAAGTGAGATTACTCGCTATCTATATCTATCTACAATCAGGCCCGGACGGGTCGGTACCACCATTTCCTGTATGACGGTCATGAAGCACGTCAGTGTGTTTTGCCTGTAGCAGCAGATAGCAGTTTATTCTTTCATTTCATATCTGAGAAATGAAATGATGTGCAGCGGCTTGACAGTACTCTCGGTATAGTTAAGTCCATGAGGGTTACCACTTACCATCAGGTGGGCCGTGGCTCGTCTGCCATAAATAGCAATAAAAAGAAAAATAAAAGCGAGATTGGTGATCCCACAACAAGTAGATATTTAGGATATACAAAATGAAACTTAAACAAAAATTCTGTAGTACCTACACGCGAGCGCGGACACACATAATAGATGAATAAATTATTGTCTAGTTTCAGTACCCAGTTTGCTAGTTAGTGCGAGTAATTTAACAGTTTCTGAACAAACAATAAGTTTGACAAAGGGTCTCAGCTAAATGATTTCTGTGTTCCGCGGTTACAAATTACTAGGTGAGTATTGCTACTAAAATACGAATTTGTGGATATTACTTGCGTGTTTTGCTAATAAGACAAGTATATTAGAATTGATTTAGTGTTTATGAAATTTCCATCCTTAATAATATCATAAAGGGGAAATTGCGTTTGTCTGTATGTTTGTTACACTTCCACGCTGCAACTACTTAATTAAATTTTGCATAGGTACATAATAGTGGTGTGGGGCATACCACTGAAGTAATGTTATACAGTATAGTTCCAGTAGCCCGCCAACGCAGGCGGAGAGACGGCACACGCCGGGTTTATTTAGTGGGTGAGGGCCCCACCCTAACATGTTCGTTGCCCCGAACGACAGTTTGTGTGGTTAGATACATTTTTCCTGCCTTAAGAAAAAAATTAGGTGGTGTGGTTCAAAAAATCGTCTATAAACAAATGTTAAGTGGAGATTGAGAGTCACAATTAGGTGACAGCGATAGCTTAGCGGTCCATAGCACTCGCCTATATTTGGAGGGATGCAGGTTCAAAAATCGCTCGCAGAAAATCTCTTTTAAAAAAAAATCTGTCTCACGCCTGTATCCTGTAGTAGTCTGCATTATGGTAGGCAGAGGTGTATTTTACACACCTACGGTTCGCCAATTATTACCACCTAATAGGCCAGCGTCGCTTTCTACCGAGCACATTTCCAAACTCCGGACTGCTTAGCATTTTTCTTTATACGAAAGAGCTCGATAACGCTTCCCGACCCGGGGATCGAACCTGAGACCTCATGATCAGCAATCGCTTATACTACCGTAGCACCACCGAGGCAGTTTCTTGACGGGCCTCGTGGCGTGGTCGGTAGTGTAACCGACTTCCGTGCACGAGGTCGTGGGTTCGATTCCCACTCAGGACAATTATTTGTGTGATGAACACAGATAATTGTACTGCGTCTGGGTGTTTTCTATCTATGATATGTATGTATTCACAAAAAAAAAGTAGTATATGTATTATATCCGTAATCTGGTACCCATAGCACAAGCGTTAAGCTTAGTTTGGGACCAGAGGACGTTGTGTGAAAATGTCCGTGAATATTTATTTATTTATTTAGTTTCATCTCTTTGTTCACCTTTACAAATAGTTTATTTAATATAATAGTTTATTTCTATTAAAATGTCACTAAGAGAAAGTTTAAATATATCATAAAAACTTAAAAGAGTTAAATGAAACCAGTTAATAAATGGCGCTGACCTCTTTATATTCCAACGAGTTGTGAAGCACTCCAGCAAACTTTAAATGTTCGCTTTGTTAATTAAGTAACTGTTGCAACTTGTATAAGTATTATAGATAATGACATAAAATAAAGTGCCATTTTGTACCAAAAACATCTAACTAATTAACCAGTAATTCAGTACTAATTTTAAACTAGATTGATCATGTTTTGTAACACTCATTGCTCTTAATTATATGTCTAAACCAGCTGTGACCCACGCTTTCGTCCAAGTGGAATTTAGTTATTTTCTTTTGCTTTGCGGAGTCCTAAATAATTTTCCAACTTAAAAGTACCCTAAGTTACTACTTATAACATCTGATATGTGTCAGTGAAAATTCCGTCAAAATCGGTCCACAGAGAGAGGTGCATAAACTTTAAGAAGTTGTGTTTTGTTATTGGTAACATATATACTTCAATAAGCTTCCATATGTATTTAGTAGAAAGCTGTTACTTAGACAATACAAACAAATAATTAAATTTATATAACTATTTATACTAGAAAAGCCTTTCCCCGCGGCTCCGCCGTAGCCAAAATCTTGTTTAATATGTCAGGTTCTCTATATAGTAGTGGGATTTTTAAGTCTAATCAAGAGCTATGAAACAAAAAATCACACATTTAAATCCATTCAATAGTTTTTGTGTGATGCCCGAACAAACAAACAAATAAACAGTCAAACAGATAAAAATCTAAAAAAATATTTTCCGCCTTATTACAAAACATAGTCTAACTCCTAAACCAGGTCTATATCATCTTTAGACCACGGTTTAACAAAATTCTTATTACAAAATCAGTTTTAAGCGTTAAACCATGTACTAAAAGATAAACTACCGGGAAACCTAATTTAAGTAGTTTAGGCTGGTCTAAGTCTAAATGTCAAAGTAATGTCAAATATTTTTATTGGAAGTTATGGTTAATATTAAATTATGATTTTATGTTTTTTATGTGAAAAGTGAATAATAATATGTTTGATTTAATTTATGTTTATGTGATTTAATTTATGTGTTTTGTTTATATGTATGTTGCCGTGTGGGGCCGGCTTTAGAATTGTCCCACCCCTCTCCACCCATGGGAGTCGTAAGAGCCGACTGAGGGAATACCGGGGGAGTGGGCAGCAGCACTTCCTCGAGTATTAATAACATCCACTGCGATCGCCAACCCGCCTGCCAAGCGTGGCGATTACGGCAATATCCCCCAAAAAAAATGAGCACCCAACAAAAAACGGCCCTCAGTCACGGCAGCTCCGCTATTCCGTGGCCTAACGGTAGCGGGCCCGGTAACGGCGGAGCAGGGGGTGCGAAGAATCTCCGGTCGCGGATAGGCTACCATAAACAACGACCTCTGGCCCTGGTAACGCACAACGTTCGGACACTTCGGACCGACGAGAGAATCACCGAGCTGGAAGAGGAATTGAGCAAGATCCACTGGGACATTATAGGGTTGTCAGAAGTCCGAAGAGAGGGTGAGGGTAAGACAATCCTCCTGTCCGGGAACTTGCTCTTCCACCGGGAGGGCGACCACCAGTCCCAAGGGGGTGTCGGGTTTATCGTTCGCAGGTCTCTCGTAGGCAACGTGGAGAGGATTGAAAGTGTGTCGAGTAGGGTAGCGTACCTTATACTCAGAGTAACCAAACGGTATTCGTTGAAGGTCATACAGGTTTACGCACCGACCTCTACACACTCCGATGACGAGGTGGAGGCCCTATATGAGGACATCTCGAAGGCCATCCACTTGTCTAAAACCTATTTCACGGTGGTTATGGGAGACTTTAACGCGAAACTAGGCAAAAGGACAGACGATGAGCTGAAGGTGGGGCACTATGGATTTGGGCAGAGGAACCACAGGGGCCAGATGCTGGCTGATTTTCTGGAGAAGGAAGGCCTCTTCATGATGAATTCCTTCTTCAGGAAGCAGCCCCAGCGAAAATGGACCTGGATTAGCCCTGATGGTTCAGTGAAAAACGAGATTGACTTCATCCTGTCGGACAAACGACACATATTCAATGATGTCTCAGTGATCAGCAGGATTAAAACTGGGAGTGATCACCGACTAGTCAGGGGCATCTTGAATATTAGAACAAAAGTCGAGAGGTCGCGTTTGATGAAGTCTACGCTCCGACCAACACCTGCCCAATACCAGAACCCCGAGAGCTTTCAGCTCGAACTACAAAATCGCTTCCAATGTCTAGATGAGTGTGAATCAGCGAGCGATACGAACAGCAGGTTCGTGCAAACTGTCCACGCCGTCGGGTCGACTTACTTCAAGGCCCGTCGCGTCAGTAGGAACCGTAAACTCTCGGACCATACTCTCAAACTCATGGAGAGGAGAAAAGAAATGATAGTCCAGTCCTCAGCCGATTGGTCCTGCCTAAGGCGGTTAAACAGACAGATCTCCAAAGCTGTGCGACACGATATTCGCCAATTTAATACTACCCGTATTAAAGAAGCGATAGAGCGGAACCAAGGCTCGAAAGTGTTCGCAAGAGATCTGTCTGTTGGCCAAAGTCAGTTGACTAAACTGAGGACCAACAACGGCACTATCATTTCTTCTCGAGATGAGATATTGGGAGAGGTCCAGCAGTTCTATGGACAGTTGTACAGATCCCAGAGCCCTGCTGTTGGCTTGGTCCAAGACCCCAGATCCAAGCTAACTCGGCACTTTACCGAAGATATCCCGGACGTCAGCCTGTACGAGATCAGAATGGCTCTCAAACAACTAAAGAACGGAAAGGCACCGGGAGACGACGGAATCACTACAGAGCTTCTGAGAGCAGGCGGAAAGCCGGTCTTAAAAGCTCTTCAGAGGCTGTTCAATTCCGTCGTTCTCGGGGGCGACGTTCCAGAGTCGTGGACCAGAAGCATGGTGGTGCTGTTCTTCAAGAAAGGTGACAGAACCCTCTTGAGGAACTATAGACCCATCTCGCTCTTGAGCCACGTCTATAAGTTGTTTTCGAGGGTCATTACAAATCGACTCACGCGCAGGCTTGACGACTTCCAGCCTCCCGAACAAGCCGGGTTCCGAAAAGGCTATAGTACCGTAGACCACATTCACACGCTACGCCAGATTATACAGAAAACCGAAGAATACAATCGGCCTCTGTGTCTGGCGTTTGTGGACTACGAGAAAGCCTTCGATTCGATCGAAACTTGGGCGGTGCTGCAGTCCCTTCAGCGGTGCCAAATTGACAATCGGTACATCGAAGTGCTGAAGTGCTTGTATAGAAACGCCACCATGTCAGTCCGTGTTCAGGACAAGAGTACGGGACCGATCCAACTGCAGAGAGGTGTTAGACAGGGAGACGTTTTGTCCCCGAAACTCTTCACCGCTGCATTGGAAGATGTCTTCAAGCTCTTGGACTGGACCGGATTCGGCATCAACATCAATGGCGAATACATCACTCACCTTCGATATGCCGACGACATCGTAGTCATAGCAGAATCTCTGGAGGACCTTGGCACCATGCTCAATGATCTCAGCAGGGTTTCCCGACTAGTGGGTCTCAAAATGAACATGGACAAGACGAAAGTCATGTCTAATGTCCATGTCATTTCAGCACCGGTCCTAGTCGGGAGTGCGCTTCTCGAAGTTGTCGACCATTATGTCTACCTGGGACAAACAGTCCAGTTAGGTAGGCACAACTTCGAGAAAGAGGTCATTCGACGAATCCAACTCGGCTGGGCAGCGTTCGGGAAGCTAAGGAAGATCTTCTCGTCCAATATTCCGCAGTGTCTGAAAACGAAGGTCTACGACCAGTGTGTGTTACCAGTGATGACATACGGAACAGAGACGTAGTCTCTGAATGTTGGCCTCATATCAAGGCTCAAAGTCGCTTAGCGGGCCATGGAGCGGGCTATGCTTGGTATTTCCCTACGTGATCGAATCCGTAATACGGAGATCCGTAGGAGAACGAGAGTGACCGACATAGCCCGCCGGGTTGCCATGCTGAAGTGGCAATGGGCAGGCCACATCGCTCGACGAACCGATAACCGTTGGGGACGAAAGGTTCTCGAGTGGCGACCACGTATCGGACGGCGCAGCGTAGGACGGCCCCCCACCAGATGGACCGATGATCTGGTCAAAGCTGCGGGGAGCCGTTGGATGCGGTCGGCACAGGACCGCTCGTTGTGGCGTTCTCTTGGGGAGGCCTATGTCCAGCAGTGGACGTTAAAAGGCTGATGGATGGATGGATGAATTTATGTGAAAGATATTTAAGTGGCCGCTCTCTCAGAAATGCCATGCCGAGCCAATATACCTACCTACACATAAACTCTTAGTTACAGAATTATCTCCTGTAGAATTGGATTCAATCAAGATAACATCCAAATTGTGTATGTGTTGTGAAATGTATTGAAAAACAATTAGTTGACACACATCTTTTGTGATTTACCTTTGTACATAAAAGAAGATACAAAATGGAAAAGGTGGGGCAGGACTTTGCCAAAGGACAAACAGAGTGGTGTAATAAAATACAACAATGCAATATGACATTATACCTATACCTTCTACATAACAACTATCACATTTGAATAAAAAATCCAATGGTGGACATTAAAGACACATAGATGAGAATCAGCTAGCAATCTCAAGACATTAAAATTTATATTTTATATAATGAGTGAATTTGTATTAGGATAAATAAAATTTTACATCTATTTTTCTTGTCTAATCAATTAATTCTATCTATCTAGTTAATATAACGGTAAAGCATTGTATTGTGGCAGTCGAATCATGCTCAAATGGGTACCTATACCTGAAAATCAGTGCTGCAGCAGCCAAATGTTGGTTGGCTGAGGTAGGACCTTTTTAGCTTCTACAAGTTGCATAATATTGCATAAGTATAGTGTATGTGATTTGAATATTGTAGAAGCATAATTAATTTATGTATCAGAATAAATGGTAATCAAAAGAAAAGTGATAACTGATATAAAATATACTAATTTCTATTTATTTTCTTCATTCCTAAATAAATCGCCAATATTTTTTCTATAAAACACGTTCCTTTCTAAGCATGCGTAATGAATGGTGACGCACTGAACGAACAATATTATTTAGAAAGACCTAAATCGCATTACTAGAAAGTCCATGGTTTAATTATTTTTTGTAATAAGACTAAGTTTAGTCAATGGTTTATAAGTTAGACCTGGACCAACTAGTTCAGGTTTAAACCGCGACTTAGTCCGTATTTTGTAATAAGACGGTTTGTGTTCAGAGTTGCCTAAATAGTAGGCTTTTATTACAGTTACTGCGACATGACATACCGAGTAAAGGATTTAAAACCTTTTCTAAGAACAACAATAAAATAAAATTTTGCTATATAATATGTTTTCCATCCATCCATCCATCAGCCTTTCGACGTCCACGAAGGAATTCAGAAAGTTATATAATAAATTCCTTTTTCATCCTTTCTGCTTGCACCCTTCCCTATCTTTGGCAACGTGCGAGTGACACCTCTGATGTTGCAGTATTATTTTAGTCTTTGGATGTTGCTAGTAACAGATGCTAGCATCTATAGGCTACGGTAATCGCTTACCATCAGAACGGTGGCCGTCAATGATATTCTTTTTTTAGATTATTCTACTCTTTGAATATATTTTACACAAGATAATTATGTTACGTTCATAGCAAATGACGTTTAAAATCTGTTCCCGCATTACTATTACTTACGCGCACTATTATCGCGCATACTGTTGACAAGTTGCACTAATGAACAGTACAAAAGATAGGATAACCATATAAGTGAAAGAGATATCTATCTTTTCAATTGTCAATTGTATTAGTTCAATTGTCGTCTTGGAGGCATAGATTATGATTTTTTGAGACCAGCCAACAGAGCCGGCTATTTCGGAGGTAGGTAAAAATGGTAGGTAAATAAAATACGATAAAATAGTTATATACATTGTATGAATTGTCACAGTGGATCCTCCTCTTAAATCTTTTGGACTTTTGAATACAGATTTAAACGAAGTACAAGATGTTCTCATGAATCTGAAAACAAGCTGCTCTCTTGGCTGGGACAGCATTCCTACAGGTTTCCTCAAAATGGCAAAACATGAAATTCTGCCAATAATTGTACATTTAACGAACTTGAGTTTTAGTCAAGGTATTTTTCCCAACATATTAAAAAAATCTGTTGTTACTCCTATACACAAAAGGGGAGAAAAAAATAATATCATTAATTACAGACCAATATCGGTACTTTCACCGATATCGAAAATAATTGAGAAACTACTAAATAAAAGACTAATTACATTTTTAAATAAACATCAATTTATATCCAACTCGCAGTATGGCTTTACACAGGGTAAACCAACTGAAGATGCAGTAGTAGCCGTAGTATCAACGAAAAAAATGTTTAGCGGTTTTCCTTGATCTAAAAAAAGCATTCGATACGGTCTCAATACCTTTGCTATTATGCAAGTTGGAAAAAATAGGCATAAGAGGCACACCACATAGACCTATTTAGAAATTATCTCTCGGGTCGAACACAGGAAGATAAAATCGGACAATACACAAGTCGGGACTTGAATATCACATTCGGTGTACTACAAGGCAGTGTACTCGGGCCCACGTTGTTACTTATTTACATAAATGACTTATGTAAATTGGAGATAGACTGTGCCCGGGTTGTTGCAAATGCGAATGACACGGCTATTGTATTTACAGGCGACAGTTGGGAATCTGTACAAAAGAACACAGAACTGGGTATGCTCAAGATTTCTCGTTGGTTGGATATGAACTTACTTACGATCAATACTCATAAAACGAACTTTATGTGCTTTTCATTAATTAATCAAGGACAATCTGATAATAATTTTAACGTCAAAATTCATCAATGCGACTATGATCAAAGCAAATGTACATGTCCGAATATTGAAAAAGTATCCAAAACAACTTAGGTGTTGTTTTGGATCAGCGAACCACCTGGCATAGCCATATTGAAGTAGTTAGTGCACGAATAAGAAAACTTATCTGGATTTTTATAAAGTTACGACATGTAGTAAATCAGAAATTGTTAAAACAAATATATTTAACTCTAGCTCAATCAGTTTTCATCTACTGCGTTCCTATTTGGGGTGGAGCCTCAAAAATCAATTTTTTGTTTATAGAAAGGGCTCAACGAGCGCTAATAAAAACTATTTATTTCAAAGCATATCGATTTCCAACCGCCGAGCTGTATAAACTCTGTGATTTATTGTCAGTGCGAAAGCTATTTGTTTTTAATTCTGTCTTAAGAGTGCACAAGCATTTGCCATTTGACTCAAGCATTTCATCTAAAAGAAAGAAAAAATCTGTAATAGCCACAGACAAAGTGAGAAGTACATTTACTAGTCGGCAATATACTGCACTGGGTGCATATCTCTACAACACCATTAATAAAAAACTAAATATATTTCCAAACCCATATCGTAAATGTAAAAAGGTTTTGAAGGACTGGTTAAAAACCCTGAGTTATGAAGAGACAGAGTCAATGTTACAAATGATTATATAAAAATATAAGTGTCACTCACGTACACACTCATACGCACACACAAACACGCACACACACACACGTACGCACACACACACACGCACACACACACATTCTTCTCTATAGTTTAAATAGTAAATTAAAATTGTAAATCTTAGTTCTTAAAAGTTACTTTTGTTAAGGAAGAGTGAGGTCTTCTGCCACAGGCCCATGCTTAAAAGAAGGCCTCAACATACAGATATGTTTAAAACTTTTGTGTGATGCTTAAATAAAAATAAAAAAATGAAAAAAATGAATCCTGCTTTTATGCAGTATATTAAGTATTAAAACAAGTTTCATTTGTTACAAATATTGGAATTATTTATATTATTAGTTAAGTTTAATAAATGTAAGAAAATTATTATAGAATGGATAGTTTAGGAGGAGAGCCACTCTGTCAATCCCGGTTATCTTTGGACACACACAATAACCTAAGATTGCCAACCCACACTCTCACAGATAGAGAAGAATGATGATAATAGCAGAGTAGCATGCACGATAATGACAAAAAATCTCACCAATGCGATGTAGTACTACCCCTTAGCAACTATCATCGCCAAAGTACTGGAAAGTGAGCTTAACTCACAGGTTAAGTATACGAGTATACAGCTACATGATGCTTTGTTCGCGTTTCAATACGGATTATCAACAGAATTTGCAATAATCTATCTTAAGCACACTGTTCGGTATTATACTGACTGAAGGAACTTAGTTAGAAGAGCCAGAACTATTCTATGTTTTAAGTACTGGCAAAACAATCAAAGTAGTGTAGTTACGGCCCCTCGATCAGTGCATAAAGAAAATGATAATATGTGAAAAACACCCTTTTTTTTGTTTAGGCGGGAAAAAATGTGCCTAACCGCACACCCCGTCGTTCGGGGCAATGAACAGGTTAGTGTGGGGGCCTCAACCACTAAAGAAACCCGCCGTGTGCCGTCTCTCCGCCTTTATTGGCAGGCTACTGGAACTATGTTACATTTCTTCGGTGGTATGTGAAAAACACCCTGCCAAATATGGGTTAACATTATAATACCAATACCACAAAGTCGGAGTATATGGTCTTTGAGGCGGTCGGCAGCAGGGGCCCAAAGACTATGCCATCAGTTACAATTTACGGAGTTCCACTTCGCTGGACTTATAAATTTTAATAATATCTCCTTGTTGTGACTCGCGTAATATAACGAAAATATCTAAACGTATGGCTGTCGTAGAAAGCGTGTAATATTGCCGTATCGTAGTAGAGAAAATCACGGAAAGCCATTGTTCCATATATCGATTATCCAGTTTCATTTCGGTCGCTCCAGCTTTTTATTGCGTTGGATTATGATAACGAAAATAAATACAATCCGATCTTTCAAATAGAGAGTACTCATGTAGCACCTTCATTTGCGTTTCTATGTCCGTATATTTGAGAAAAAAGTGTCTGTATTGAGCTACTTTAGACGTTCCTGAACACAAAACATATTTTTAGAAATTTTGCCTGTTTGTCTATTTGTTTGTTCGCTCATCACGTGTATTACTGAATCAATATTTTTGAAACATTGTTATTTGATAGTCATTTATAAGATTTAAAAATTGTTAAACATAAAATATATATCGCGAACATCAGATATACTAACTTAAAAACTAGCTTTTACCTGCGCCGAAGCTTCAGGCAAATGCTAGTACTATTATTATAAAGCTTTCTTTACATTTAAGATATTTGAGAAAAAATTACTGCCTTCCTGAACCCAAAACTATTTTTTTAGTGTTTTATTTTGTGTTTTTGCACATCCCGCAAAAACTACTAAACGGATTTTGATGATGTTTTTTGCTTGATAGCTCTAGATTAGACCTAAAACTGGTATACATTTCGTTCCGCTTCTTTCTGAGATACAATGTAAAAACCAGCGTTTACATGCGGCGGAGCCGCGAGCAAATGCTAGTTATTGACTGAAATTCGAAATCACTGCACTGCATAACAATTCGTGAAGTTATAAAAACGAAACACCGCCACATTCTAAATACTATTTATTCAAAAAGCCAACGTTGCAGTTTCCTATAAAGCTTTACATATTCATGAAGTAGTAAAAATAGTGCAGCTGGTGCATATAAATTAAACGGGAGAAACGTCAACGTATACAGCATCCCGTGGCCTAGTTGTGCTTTAACCGCTCGCACGGACATCAAGGTAAAGCAAAAATGCAGCTGTCATCGGATGGGTGACCAAAACGTGAACCCTATCTGTACACCGTACTTCGACAGGCATATTAAGTATTGGGTCCCTGCTGTCAAATAACACATCCTTTTTTTTTGTCTAGGCGGTAAAAATCGTACCTAACCGCAAACCTCGTCGTTCGGGGCAACGAACAGGGTAGTGTGGGGCCCGCGCCCACTAAAGAAGCCCGTCGTGTGCCGTCTCTCCGCCTGTGTTGACGAACCACTGGTAAGTACTGTGTTGGATTGCTTCAGTGGCCCGCCGGCGGCTTACCCTTTCAGGTACCCTCTACTGAGCGACGCATCCGCACACGGAGCGTCGCACATTCGCGGGATGCCTTGCGGGTGGCGGACGTTCCCTGGTCTATCCACTCGCAGCCTCAAATCCCAGGTCTGAGGTAAAAACCTTGCAAGGCACCCTTTTTTGCTAAGGCGGGAAAAATGTACCTAACGCCACACCCCGTCTTTAGGAGCAATGAGCAAGATAGTGTGGGGAATCTGAGGGGGTAATGAACAAGGTAGTGTGGGGAATCTGCCCCTGGTTATTTTTGTTCGACGTTTTTTAATTCTTGTCACATTATTGTATAAGCTTATGAGATTCTTTCGATGGCTTGTGAAGTCTGCCAAGTCACACTGGGCCAGCGTGGTGGACTAAAGTCTAAATCACTTTTACTGAGAGAAGACCCATTCCCAACAGTGGGCCAGAAATGGGTTGAGAAAAAAATTAAGTAATGTGTCATACATGGTGCCGACTGGGTCAGTTTTTGGTCCAGTGGGTTATGTGATGCATGTGAACAGTGTATCTAATGTTGTGAGCAAGTGTCGGGTGTACATGTATGCAGATGACATGTGTCTGGTATATGCCTCGAAGGATATAGTGGAGGTACAAAATAATATACAAGAAGATTTCGAATGTATAACGAGGTGGGCGCATGACAATGGCATCATATTCAATCTATTAAAAACCAAATGTATGCATATATACTCGCCACATAACCAACGAGCAAAAAAATGTGAAAAAAGAACAAATAGGTATAATAGGGCATTCATATGAATGTCTACACGATAATAAAACTAACTGTAGTTGTAATAACTTAGAGTATGTAAGCTCATTTAAATATTTAGGTCTAACTATTGACTCCGCGTGCGGATGCGTCGCTCAGTAGAGGGTACCCGGAAGGGTAAGCCGCCGGCGGACCACCGAAGGAATGTAACATGGTTCCAGTGGCCCGCCAATAAAGGCGGAGAGACGGCACACGGCGGGTTTCTTTAGTGGGTGCAGGCCCCACACTACCCTGGTCGTTGCCCCGAACGATAGGGTGTGCGGTTAGGAACATTTTTTCCCGCCATAACAAAAAAAAAAAAAAAAAAAGGTCTAACTATTGACAAACACTTTAATTGGAAAATGCATATAAATTTTATATGTAGCAGATTAAGGTCCATTTTAGGTATTGTATATCAGCTTAACAAGGTAGTAAGTAAGCATACACTTCGTGCTATATACTACGCGCTCGCTGATTCTATAATCAGCTACGGATTTATTGTATATGGCCGGACATTTAAAACATACATTCAAGATATTAAAAATTTACAAATAAGACTGATTAAGTTCCTAGTTAGTAAAAATGTTAAGAATAAATGTAATCAAGAGTACGATAAGTTATTTTCAATTTGTAGAATTATACCAGCAGATAAAAAACTTAAATATTTAATTGGTATAGAACACTACTATAGCGATGAATATAAGGAAAACCTAAATAATAAACATAATACTAAGAATGTGAGAGAGAAAAGATTCGTCCAACCGAAAATGACCAATTACTATGGAGAGAGAGTGACATGATTTTTAGTACCTAATATATTTAATAAAATAGAGATACTAAGAAAAACCCCTAAGTGTAGTAAAAGAGTGTTAAAATATAAACTAAAGAACTTGCTTCTCAACCCATGTTAGCCTGCCTGTTGGCAGTTCATTTAGGTATATAAATTTATATGTAAGTTAACTGTCAACATATTATTATATTTTTATAACCTTAGAATTTATAATACTATATTATTATACATTAAAATTTACTGTTTTGTTGTATAAACAATAGAATAATCTAAGAAATTATTAAACATGTTAGTATGTAAGCTAAAATTAATTATTAAGTTTATGGGCGCGTCTCGCCATTAAACGTTAAAGTTTGGCGAGTACATTGAAGCTTGCAATTATGTATTACGTTATTGAGAGAAATAAATAAATAAAAAAAAAAATATATTATACTACACATATATTTCTTTGTTATATTGTTTCGAACATCACGATATGGCTAGTGTAGTGTAGTAGAGCGAATTTTTGTTGTAAATTATGACTTGGCTGTAACTCTGGTATTGCTTTCTATCAGCGGTTACCAGTTACTATTATGTAGGTCGCTAGCTCTTGTGGCACCTCAGACAATAAAAATATAGTCATATGCAATATTTAATATTTTTTTTTATTGTTGTCGTATAGCTGATGAGGCGTGACCGATAAGCGGTAACCATCGCTCATGGAAGTACTGTGAAGCTCCTGCTCACTATTTCATTTCACTAATATATAAATGAAACACAGGGGACAAGACTCAGTCGGCCTCGATGACAAGTCAGTACTACCACTTGGTACCCAGTCCTACTACCAGAAATACATTGGGTGATAACTGCTTGCTTCCCTTATTCTTTCATACGATACCCACGAAAACTCGTCACAACTAACTAACTTAAAGGTACGTGTAATGATTTTCGCCCTCAACTTTCAAACATAGTTGTGTGACAGGAATTAGTGTTTTGGTGAACAGTGACTTAATTGAATTCTCGCTAACAGTAGAATTATACTGGTGATGACTAGACGCTGAGTCATTCTCCAATCAAGATAAACAAAATTCACAAACACACAAATCGAACAAAATTCACAAGAACCTATAAATCTAAAAGAAATGAAAACTGCTATCCAAGTTAAATTGCACCAAAGAAGGAGATTAAAATTTTATTTTATCTGTTGTGATTTTAAGCTGTATTTTTTTTCCTAACTCAGCATCTAGACACTTGTGGGGTCTCTAAAGTAGTAAAGGGCAGTTATTGGTGTCTTGTACGTGTTTAAGTTAACCTGGAAATGCAGCGATATGTTGAGGTTCCTTTTGAAAGATCCAAAATGTTTTTTTTTGCTGATGCATATAACACGTATGTTTTTATTATTTTTGTCATATTGAGAATAACCAATACATAGTTTTTATTGCTCATGGACTCATTAAAGCATAGCCGCTACCCATCTTGAGAATTAAAAATTAAAATCCGACTGTCACCAGTATTTCTGCACGCCTCATAAGCGAAGCGTTGAGGTGTGTTCTACTCCCGGTTGACACGGCACATCTGATTTTTCAAACTTAAAATGTCTCTATTTATCATATATTACAATTGAAAATAATATCTACATACACATATAAAGAACAAACACTATTTTTAACACTCATGATATTTTTGATGCCATTTTGGTTATTTAAACTAGTTAAAAAACTGTTTGAAAAAAATTTGGCTTGGACGTCCGTGAGTTGTAGGTAATGTATGTTAACACGATAACGACCAAAATACTTAATTAATCGAGTTTTTTTTTCGGTTACGAATTAGTATGACTAGGAATAGAGTACTTTTCACGTTCTGATTCGATGTGGTTTAATTGTTATTAAATAAACAAAAAAATACTGAATATTTACGGCATTTACGCTCGACGCGACACTAAAACCAGCGCCTTTCATAATAACGACCTACCTTTTTACGTACGCATAGCCACCGCACCGGTGGTTTTACTATCGTCAATAGAACGCCGTTCGCCCGGCCGGTACATTGTTTTTTGTTAAAAGAAAGCTTTTACCTTTGCTTGACGAACTGATGATATTTGTCAAGTATAATAACTATTTTATCCATAACAATAATTAAAAACACTAAACACAGGTAAATAATACCACACACACGTTATAAAACACGAAAAAAACATATTATACACTCCACAATTTTTTTTTGCGTGGCCTTGGCGTCACGGTGTTTTCACTTAGAACAAAGTATAAAATTATAAGGCAACCAAGTTAGAAAGATAAATGGTTTAGAGATTTCTTGTTGAACTCATTGATTTTTAAATAAGTCGTATAATATTGTCCAAAGTTGCAATTTTCTATTGATAGATGTCGCAGTTTTAAAGTAAAAGAGATATTGACAAATGCAGCCCTAGATGTCGCAAGTGGCAATTTTAGATGTATTCAGTTGCTTTTGTATATATAGAACCGCAATATTGCTTTTTTTGTAAGGAAACTAGCGATGTCTTTTTGTTTTCTTAAATTGTTTTTGTTTACAGTTTAATGAATTATTCAATTTTACATGTTTATATATATTATATGCACTTATACAGGTATATATGTAAACTCATAAATTGTTGTTCTTACTAATTGTCAGATGGCGCCTTGCAAAATGACAGAGGTAGACCAATATAGAAGTACTTCTTAAAATTAGCGCTAGATGGCGTATAAGACATGAAACCCACATTAGTACTTTTTGAAATTAGCGCTATCTATGTGATTTATTGAAAACTACTAGTAAAACCAATACATTATTAGTTACTTATCAAATAATCAATTTTATTGTGAAAAATGAAGATTATGGCGTGCAGTTTTGGATTTTCCAAAGTATTTATATTCTATTATTGACCTAATAAAAATGGAGGTCGAGTATACTCGTAGTACAAAAATTCACTAAAAAAGTGTATCTACGTATCTAGTAAATGGACTACAGTCATTAGATAGTCTATATTATTACATACAAACTCCAAAATAAATATGTGTTTACCATTTTTTCTGGATATCATTATATCTCATATGCATCTCATTTAGAATTAAGTTTTATTTCACAATATTATTTTTTCCCTAATCAGGTCTCCTACATTTTCTCTTTAAAGTAACAAGGTTCACAATAGGAAACAAAATTAAAATAAACCTTCCTTGTCAGTCGAGTAATAACTATCAACAAAGTAAATTCTACTTCGGCTTTACAAACTATATTATGAGCTGAAAGCCTAAGTTAAATACCCGCATTAAGTTTAGTTGCAAGCGGACAATGCGTTCCTTGTTAAAGTTTAAATATAAACACATAATTTACATATATTTTTATAATCCCTTTTTAATTCCCTTTATTTTGATTATTTTTGATACCCTATTCCATAGTTTTGGTGATTTTTTTCTTATTTAGTTTTTTTAAACACCTACCTCTAAGGGCACTAGAGTTTTGAAGAAGAATCTATAGATACCTTAATTGTCGAAATCCATCCAGCCGTTTATTTTCTTGGCAATTGGGTAAAAACGCATACATACACGACGATAACGCCTCTAAGAGGAGTTTAATACTATATAATATACTTAAATGAAATGCTCTAAAATGGCTAGTATATATTCTCTTGCTGTAAGTAGGGTGACCGAAGACAAATACTTTACGCTGTTTTCCATTTCATAAATAACTCGCGACGCCAGCAGCGTCCAAATGTACTTTAATGCCGTAGTGCACTCTGTGGTACTCATAAAATGGACTGATGTGCCGAACGTTTTACTACTTTCTTTTAGGATGTCCTAGATCACAGAAAATACAGTCAATGGATGTATTGTGGAAAGAAGAGTGTTTTACGAAGAGCAACGAATCCTATTGCATAGCACAGATATTAAATGTGATTTAACGATAGATACTATGCCTTGTTGATTAGAATAAATTATATGAATTTATATCCTAGCACTGGTGTTGTCTTTAAAACACAGTGTTGGGATTAGTTCTTAAGAGTGTAATATTGTATAGCAATATAAAGCAGGGCAGGTACTTGGTACATCTCATGGGTATGGATTGCTGAGAAATTTTTGCTAGACGGTTTTCTTGCTCTATGTAAAAGTACAATAAAAAAGATTTGGTGGTCGTAGTAGGTTACTTGAGATCAATTCAAAAGTTCGTTTAGTCTGTAGCTGGATCGTTGCTCGAATAAATCGTGAATCTACCATTGTTAGTCACTCTCGGAAATTTTGCCTGCCTAGATATATTTAGTTTTATCTATGTCAGTCTTCCAAATAATGCTTCTCAGTAAAAACGATTAATATTATCATTGAGAGTGCTTTTAAAGTTTGTACGCTTTATAACTTTTATTGTTCGGTCAGTAAAAATTCCGATAAAAGGGATGTGAATCGCGGTGACAGTGAGACTGTAATATTAAATATCTCTTTGTTGATAGTAGATAAAATTGAGTGGTTTCTCTCAAGCCGTTTTCTAGACGCGCTATCTGTCTAACAATAAATATTCGAAGGGATTTCTCTGAAAAACGAAATTTGTTTTGGTAACTATGTCTGCCGCAAAGATATTTTAATCAGAAAAAAATCATCTCTACATTTAGGTAATGCATTATTAGAAAAAAAAAGATAGGCTGTTGGGATACTCCAAAAGTAATGTTTTACCTCAAGTAAAATTTCTCGAAGATTGAATTCAGACCAAAGAAATATTACATAATTACAATTATAATACTTTTAATATCTGAGCTTAAGTGATTGGCTCCAGAGCAGGCAGAGCACTTATCAGACGGACTAGATTGATTCATGCTAGACGGATTTTATAGGCTATTGTAATAGCCTAACTAGACTGTGAGATTTATACCAGATTTAGAAAATAGATAAATCTCGTGACATACTTTAATATCACATTAATTGTGTAATAAATTGATTGGTTTAATTTAATTTCACGAATATTTTCTTCTTTTAAGAGCATTTAAATAAAAACTTGTCTTTTCAAATGTTTTTTACTATTCATTTAATGATAAAATGGTCAATCTATAAGGCCGACACGCGCCACGCAATGTTCCGCGTGTTCGCAATCCAGGCCTTAGGCGGAATATAATGTGATTGCATAAATTAATATGAAGATCATTTTTAAATGTGTCAAGTGATTAGAAAAGCCATTGGTTGTATTGCTTGAACACTTGAGGGATAAAAAAAGGAAAACTTCAAGAGGAAACCTGCATGACCAAGAGATTTTCTCGGTGTCTTATGAGCACTGCCAACTCGAATTCCATCAGTTTGGTGGGCTATGGCCTAAATTCTCCTCATACTGAGACAAGATATGTTTAACGTAACAGAGTCGCGTTTTAAGAAGGCAGTTCTTGAGCTTCTGCATAATTAGACTCAAAGTAAGTATACTTTTATTTTATGTTTATTTTATATTTTCTTTCACTTCAGTTTTATTTATTTATTTAATTAGTTTACGAGCACTGACGTGTCTATACCGATTAGTTCTTTTTTGAATAAATTTTCCGGTTATTTTGTGTTTATTTTGTACTTTACTTTCTTTTTAATTTTGAGCACATGACGTGTTGATTGTGTTTAGTTATTCAGTCTACTCTGAGGATGATGTTGTTGATTACACATTTACTTACATATGTATTAATTTATAATTAAGATATCATTTAATGTGTGATTGTTTATCATTTCTTAATAAAAAAACAAGATCCAGGTCCTGTAGCACAATGCAAATTATGTTATGAGCAAATCACATAACTAAAACAACATCATTATTTAATATGTACGTCAAATAAGTAATTCCTTTTTTTTATTTCTCTGTGAGTTGTTATGTATGGATCACGTGTGGAAAATTTTACGATTCTTGGTTTTTTTGAAGGCGGGAAAAAATTGACCTATATAACTGCATACATGGTGTATGCGGTTAGGTACATTTTTTCCTGGCGGTGTATGCGGGTAGCTCAGACTAACTAAAAAATAAAGACCCCGCATAATCAACTAAAAAGTGAAGCCACTTTTTGAAAGATGTGTGAAAGTGTTGTCACCGGAAAGAAATAATCTCTATAATTTGGGTAAATTTAAAAGTTTTATGTTTAAAACATAAAGGAAGTAAAAGTATAAAGTAAGTTTACAGCAAATCATATAGGGAATATTATGGCGCTGACGACGTATTCATGTACGTAACGTAGTCACTTAGGGTAATTTGAAATCATAATCTGGTCACAGTTTTGATTTATGACAATTTGCGTTGGCATGGTTTTGTTTGTATTTGTGTGCTTGAGCGCGTGTAATTACAAGGTTAGCATGGTTTTATATGGCTTCACTGGATTGTTTATAATGCTCCGTCTATTATTTTTTAGTCAGTCTGAGGCGGTTACGTACATTTTTTCGTTCGGGGTAACGAACAGAGTAGTGTGGGCCACTTCCCACTAAATAAACCCGCCATGTGTGATCTTCCGTCGTCTCCGTCTTTCTGGGCGTGTGGGGCTGGCTTTAGAATTGTCCCACCCCTCTCTACCCACGGGAGTCGTAAGAGCCGACTTAGGGAATACCCGGGGAGTGGGCAGCAGCACTCCCTCGAGTATTAACAACATCCACGGCGATCGCCGATCCGCCTGCCAAGCGTGGCGATTACGGCATTATCCCCCATGACGGGACCGCTCGTTGTGGCGTTCCCTTGGGGAGGCCTATGTCCACAGTGGACAATGAAAGGCTGATGGATGGATGGATGGATGTGTGATCTTTCCGCCTGTAATGGCAGACCAATGCAACTGGTAGACATCAACTCAGAGTTTTAATACAAATACAACCCAACCACGTGGGTCATTTTCTTTATATCATATATTCTATCTCTGTAATTTAATGTATGTTTGAGTTAGATAGGGAGATTATTATTTGTTTTTTATAATTGTGAAGTCCATATTTTTAGTGCTCAATATTTTGTTCTTCATCTGAAATATCATTTAGTTAGATTACCATTTTACTTTGAGTTTATCTAAGCCTCCTTAGATTTTATCAATATAAGTGAGAGGCCTCGCGATTTTGGTGAAGATTTTCGTATAAAAATCTTCTTTGAATCTTGTCCCTCGAATCTTTAATAGGAAGGTCAGGTAATGTACTGTAAAAATAGAAAAAAGAGCTTATCTGGCACTCTGGAATTCTGTATTTAGTTTTCGAAGATATTGGGTAGCTTTATTGTATTTGTATACATTTAGCTTCGTTATATAAATATGTAATACTATGGTGACAAATATTATTGGTCTAGATCGCCGAGATTGCCGTATTACGTGATAATAAAAGAATAAAAAAACTACATACATACTAGACGTGAACTACTGTAATATTACAAGTTTATTTACTATAACTGCCTCTGTGGTGCAGCGGTAGTGTGAGCGACTGCTGATCATAAGGTCGATCAGAGGGATCAATCCCCGGGTCGGACAGCGTTATTGAGCTTTTTCGTGTATAGAGAAATTCTTAGTAGCAGCCCGGAGTTTGGAAATGTGCCCGGTAGACAGTAATAGGCTAGCAACCTACTACGTGGGACTTAAATATAGTTGGCGAATCCTGGTTATGTAAATACACCTCTGCTTACCCCTTCAGGGATAAAGGCGTGAGACTATGTTATGTTATGAAGAGCTAGTTAAATATTACTATTTAACCCTTAACCATCTCAATACACTAGTTATAAGCTTGTAGAGAGTATCACTGAAAATATCAACGTTTTGTCTCATAGAATTATCAACATAATTCTTCGTGTGGCGGTCGATAATAGACGTGTCACAAATGTTGTTCTTGTGCTCACATTTAAAATAACGTAATTAGCACATCGATTTGAGTCTTATTACATACATCTTAAGTGTGAAAATTCCGTGCCGTGTCTATTTATAACTATTATAAAAGAAACGTACCTACAAACTATGAAGCCAGCACATACAGCAACTGGAAGCGGCCTAGTTACGGTGCGATGTGATTCGCAACCTAATTTATCAACAAGTGAGCTGTTTTCAGAAAGTGTAGACCCACGGAAGATAAATACGCGTAGTAAAAGGAAATATGTAGACGATGAAAATATATTAATACGAGACCAAATTTCTGAACTTAGTAAGCAAATGAGTCAGATGATGAGTATGATGGCAACGTTTGAAACAAATCAAAAGGAGTTCATGGAAATAATTGCAGTGGATGTAACTTTGATCAAAGACCAAGTAAGTGAGCTTAAAACCTCTATCAATTCTCTTACCAATGAACAAATATTACTAAAATCAGATATAACAACTTTACAAAACAAAGATATAGTAATGATGAATAAAATTAATATTATACAAGCTGAATTCGATCAATTTTTATGAATAATCCCGAATCATGTAGATAATAAAAATATAACTGAAGCTATAATTGCTGAATTTCGGGAGTGCGAAGTCTAAGCATATAATAATTGCTGGACTAACTGAAGTAACATCGACAAATAAAAGTGATAGGAAGATTCAGGAGAAGGTTGAAATCAACAAAATATTAAGTAAAATTATCAAGAACTGCCCTGAACCTGAAAATTTCTATCGCCTCGGTAAATATAACCTAAACAAAAATCGAGCAATTAAAGTGTGCTTTTCATCTAGAGATATAGCTAAAGATATATTAAAAAACAAAAAGCACCTGGATAACAAAAACATTAGAATCTATGCTGACCATACAAAACAACAACAACAATACTTTAATGAGCTTAACGAACAACTGCAGCAGGAAAAAGAAAACGGAAAAACAAACTTAGTAATAAAGTACATCAGAGGAACACCAAAAATAGTACAACAAGATATTCCTTCAAAAAACTAATTTTATCCGAAACCTAAGATTGTAAAGGATCGTGCTATGATAGTTGTGTTTCTTACCATGTAGTTGACAGTTACAATAGCATTAATAGCTGTAAAAAAACATTGCGGTTTTTATATGCAAATGTTCGTAGTATTGTAAAACCTCAAAAACTGGATGAGTTAAAGTGCATAGTGAAATCTTTTCAAAATCCATTGCATGTTATTGTACTTACAGAAACATGGATAAAACACGATGAAGAGGCTATAAAAATACAAATACCTGGTTACAAACACTATTACAGTTACAGGCCTAATAAATGGGGTGGTGGCGTTTCTATTTTCATTCTTAAAATCCTACAACACAAACTGATAGAAGAGCAAACTTTGAATGACAATCATTATGTCTGGATACACTTAGAAAGCTATTGCCTCGATGTTGGTGGTATATATAGAAAACCTGATAGTGCTAACTTAGATGCATTTCTAGACTCTTACAATCGTCAATTGGAAGTAAGGAAAAGATATATAATATTTGGAGATTTTAACATAAATTTACTGTCTGATAATCATGCATGTATTTTATATAAACAAATGCTTAAAGAAAATGGTTTGCAAATAATGACATAATAACAATAATGAGATCTACTGCACTCGAGAAACATCGTCATGTAAAACTATAATTGATCACGTATGCACCGATTTAAAAGAAAACAAATACTTTTTTACTATTATTGACACACCCATGTCTGATCACAAACAAATCTACTTTCAAATCAAGAGAGAACCTAAAGCACCTCTCAAAAGAATACAATATGAATCAATTAACTATGACAAGCTTTATACAACTATAGCAGAAGCTGGTATTAATGAAGAAGACGTGTCATATCAATTTCTAGAAGGAAAACTTACAACTAGTATTAGAGAAAGTAAAGAAATAAAAATAAAAGTTCAAAATAGACCTCGACAAGACTGGATAACAAAAGAACTTATAAATAAAATAAATATAAGGAATTCCATGTGGAGAATTTATAAAAATAAGTCAAATAATACTACTAGCAAAAGGATGTTTATTGAAAAAAGAAATAAAGTAGCCGAAAAAATTAAACTGATAAAAACTGAGTACTATAAGAAGATGTTTACAGATTGCAAAAGGAAACCTAGTAAAATGTGGAATTTGATTAACAATATTACCAACAATAAGAATAAACATAACAATTCATAGGCTAGAAACACCAAAAGGCATTTAAAAGCTTAGAAGAGATATGCGAACATTTCAATAATTATTTTTCTAAAATTGGTTCAACTTTAGCTAGTCAAATTCCTAAACAATATCAGGACAATCAAGTATATACCAGTTTGCTTGGAACGGGTGTATTGAGTTATAATACACTTACTCATTTTAGCCATACCACCACGGACGAAGTTGCAAAAATAGTTCATGGTTTAGATTGTAATACCAGCACTGGGCTAGATGGTATAAATAATCTAGTATTTATAGTATATCTTAAATGTATGATTCCTATAATTTTAAAAAATCTCACCAATTGTATTAATAATTGCTTAGATCAAGGATATTTTCCTGATAATCTCAAGAAAGCCAAAGTCACACCTATTTATAAATCTGGAACCAAATCTGACCCGAGCAATTATCGTCCTATCTCGGTTCTACCTGTTGTATCAAAAGTCTTCGAGAGAATATTATACTATCGCCTAGATGAATTCTTAACTAAACAAAATTTCCTTTATAGCAAACAATATGGCTTTAGGGCCAAGTCAAACACCCTCTTAGCAACTTTAGATTTAATAACAAAAATTAAAACAAGCATAGATAACAAGCAAATAGCACTAGGAATATTCATCGATCTAAAGAAAGCATTTGCTACAATTAGTCACGATATCCTCCTAAGAAAACTCGAGAGCATCGGCATCGTCGGCATAGCGCACGATATGTTGAAGTCTTATTTAAAAAATAGAATATACCTCAGGGTTCCATTCTCGGGCCACTTTTATTTCTAATATACATCAATAATATTCATCAGATGGGACTAAAGGGTGACTTAACATTGTATGCTGATGACACATTTCTATTTTACTTTGGCCACTCAATTTACGCAGTGATGACGGAGGCACAAATTGATTTAGATCAGTTAAATGTTTGCTTTCTATGTAATCTTTTAACAATTAATGTAGTGAAAACAAATTTCATTATATTCTCTGCAAAAAACAAAAAAATAAGTTACCATTCTTCACAACAAATAAATAAAGAAGTAATAAATAAAGTAGAAGTGGAAAAATATCTAGGACTGACTTTAGATAGTCGCCTAACATGGAAACCACACATCGAAAAAATTAAAAACAAACTTATCTCACTCTCAGGTATGTTGCGTGGCATAACTCGATGTGTTCTACGCCAGATACGGTATGTTATTTACAATTCTCTCGTTAAACCTCATATTGACTACCTTATAGAAATTTGGGGAACTGCCGCAAAAACAAACCTAATTCAACTACAAAGATGTCAGAATAAACTGATAAAAATATTATTTAATTATGATTTTTTAACTTCATCACAAAAAATATACAGTGAAACAAAATTTATTAGTGTTATGGATACATACAAGTATTATACTTGCATATTAGTCAGAAAAATATTGAATAAGGAAATACATACACAAATCAAATTCAATAAAAAAAACATATACATGGCATTCGATTAAGACGTTCAGAAGATATTTACTTGACCAGACCCCGAACTAATTATGGCAAAAAAAGCATATTGTATGAGGGTGCACAAATCTACAATCAGTTACCAAAATATATTAAAAACGCTAAAACCACTAGCATTTTTAAACAACAACTAAAGCTTTATATTCTAACACATCCGGCTTACTAGCACATGTATCATTGTCACATCTAGTTGCAGTTGTTCTATGTAGATGTGTACATACCAGCTTCACCAGATATGTAAATAAAATTATGAGGCTACCCGCATTTCCTAGAATTGTATTTTATCATAATAATATATCTATTAGTTTATTAGTGTAATTTAGACATATTACGTCTCTGTTTTCTTGATAATCACTCAGTGTAGTACTTAATTAGTCTGTGCTGTTGAAGTTAAAGTTACATGTCGTTCTTGTACTCGCCACAATATTGTGTTTACTTATAATTACAATTTGTAATTTAGTTATGTTCTCATGTAAGTTAATTTTTATTCTTTTGAGAAATAAATATCTTAAACCTGATATGTGGCTGAATGTTCGCAACATACGTAGGTTACGAACTTTTGTTGGTGCGACAACACGACCCGGACGTTAGGCGGATAAAGTAGCAATACCACAATAAAATCACAACAAATTGTAACATATGTAGCACGTGTTGTTACTCTTTCCCGTGAAGTTGTCAAACAAACGTGACGAATTTCATATCACCTACCTACATCTAACTTTTTTTATATTTATCAAGTGACGACGCTTTTCGGCTGTAAAAACTTTATTATTACAGATGTTTCGAAATGTTCATTAGCTGTATTGTTACAGGAATACGAATACATGTTTGCCAAAGAATATGAGTTTACATTTCAACCTGAGTTCTAGTTATAATATTGTGTTTAATCCAGGTAAAGTTTGTCGAGTCTTGCTCTGTAACCGTATAAGCAATATCTAGTTATTAGAGAGTTTAGCGACTTGTACTATAAGTTGATGCCACTAAAAATACAAGTGCCACCACAACATTATTTCACGAGGCTATCGTACGTGGTGAATAGGGGAAGAAAGATTTTACCTATATAATTAATGGTGGTAGGCTTGGGTACTAAGCCACCGAAGGAATGTAACGTAGTTCCAGTGGCCCGCCGATAAAGGGGGAGAGACGGCACACGGCGGGTTTCTTTAGTGGGTGAAGGCCCCACACTACCATGGTCGTTGCCCCGAACGACAGGGTGTGCGGTTGGGAATTTTTTACCAGACATAAAAAAAAACGGCTTGGATACTAAGTGGGAGTACTCAAATTGTTTTGGACCCAAGCAGACCTAAATCTAGGTTGGTCGTAGCAGGCGAAAGCTGTCCAGACGCTACGTGAAATGGTGAGCAGTGGCTTGCCACTTTTAACTTTCTATAGCTAATAAAAATTGGCCAGTGGACCAAATCCTCTGCCTATCCTCTCATTACTATCCCACCTAGCATAGCATCACGCCTGTATTCCCCGAAGAGGAAGGCAGAGGTACACCTCAGACGGTAATAGGCTCGTCCCCTATTACGTGGGACTTAACATAGCTGGCGAACCGTGGGTGTATAATGTATTATATTACCGTCTACCGGGCACATTTCCAAAATCCGGGCTACTACTGAGAATTTTTTTTTACGAGAAGGCTCAATAATACTGCCCTACCCGGGGATCGGACCCGAAACCTCATGATCACCGGTCGCTCACACTACCGCTACACCATAGAGGCAGTTATCTACCTATGCATCCTACCTATCCTTTCCTTATTATCATTCCTCTTCTTCAGTCCCTTTGCTTGAAGATGGCGACGTGCGAGCGATGCCTCTGTTGTTGCTAGCGTCTATATAAGCTACCGTAACCGCTTACCATCAGGTGGGACGTAAGCTACCACCGAAGGAATGTAACATAGTTCCAGTGGCCCGCCAACAAAGGCGGAGAGACGGCACACGGCGGGTTTCTTTAGTGGGTGAGGGCCCCACACTACCCTGTTCGTTGCCCCGAACGACGGGGTGTGCGGTTAGGAACATTTTTTCCCGCCTTAACAAAAAAAAAAAAAAAAAGGTGGGACGTAAGCTTGTTTGCTACCGAAGTAGTATACATAAAAATCCGCTACAAATCGCTCAACATTTCAATATTTTTTTTATAAATTTGACTTCTACTATTGATAGTACTAATTCTAAGATGACTAACTCAACTCTGGCATACCCTAATTTAATTCTAAATAATATTAATACCATATGTTTGACCCCTGTGAATTATTTTGACATTTTTAGAACTATAATCTCATTGAATAATACATATTCAACAGGCTATGACTACGTTAGAACTGACATTTTAAAATTATGTGCTAACATATTATCTGTCCCATTATGTCATGTTATTAATTTATCGATTATGTAAGGACACTTTCCCAGTAAACTGAAATTATCTGTAGTCAAACCTTTACATAAAAAAGGTGATACTAATGACATGAATGATTATAGACCCATCACCTTGATCCCCATATTTTCTAAAATATTTGAAAGAATAGTACATTAAACACAAAGTGAAAAAATGTGAAATCGAAAATAACAGTCACGAGCAGGATTTGAACCTGCATCTCCTGGATACCGTCCAGATGCTTTGCCAATTCAGCCATCGTGACAATTGCTCCTGACTGCTAATTTTGATAACACATTCATACTTAACGTCTTTGTGTGACGCCAGCGCCATCTGTTGGCAGTATTTTCATACATTGTACCGACCAGGTAAACTTAATTTTACAATTAAGATTTTTACCTAATAATGACGCAAACCCTATAAATATATAGATATTTTTATATATATTTTTAGCATTTGACATGCTTAGCACTATTATTAGATTAATTGACAAATGTTTTTATAGTTTAAAAGAGTTTTTTGATTGTAAAGAATTGTGACACTGAAAATGTTATAAAATAATATTTGTACTCCAGCGGATGGTAGAGTATGGCTGGCACAAAAAATGTCAACACCTACAACTCTGTACCAGCCCATATTCTGACAAATAAATGTTATTATTATTAAACAAAATCCTTAATATTATTATAAATGAGAAAGTAAGTTTGTTTGTTACGCTTTTTACGCTGTAACTACTAAGACAATCATCATGAAATATTGCATGCATATAGTGTGTAATCCATAAAAGTGAATGGTTCCCGTGGTATAGCTGTTTTAGCATAAATGTAGTGTACCGTAGTTTTTTTATATTCTAAAGTCCAAACAGACGGAGTCGCGGACAGAATCTTATAGTTTATTTAATGTGGTATGTTATTTGACAAAACCTTCATTCATTATGGTAGGAAAATTGACTTTGTAAGCACAGTGATCTGATGGAAGAAAGAAAGAAAACACTTTTATTAACAAATTCGACATACAAATAACTTATATCGAGACAAAAATAATACCTACAGAATACTTTAAATTATCTTAAAGACCTGAAAGTTGAATGTCGTGACGGGACGGGTTTACGAGGGACCTCATTCACTCGCTGCGATGTAGTCGTAATTACAACGCAGCGCTGGTTTTCAGTGAGAACCTCACAGGCGGTTCGCGGACACGATTAGAAATGGGTAAATAATAATTACATACACCCATATACACATATTATATACACACACATACTCACACATCCACACACATATAGAAGAAATTACTTATATAAGCCATATAAATAAAGAAAATTGCCAGTTATAAGGTTTAGTTGACTGGTATGTACACTAGTAACTGCCCATCTCATCTCCGCTATCATTAGATGGATGGCTAGCGATCACATAACAATAACGGTTTCGATCAGCCAGCACTCACTGATTAATTGTCTTCCGAAGCACAGTGGAATGGTCAGGTGTTCATAAAAAAGGTCATATTTGGTTATCCATTTGATGCCGGCTGGGCGAAAGTAGCTTAACCTTGCCAATACTTTCAGTGGAAAAAAAAACTAAGTGTAACAGTGGTATTTTCTGCTTAATTTCTTTTCTTGTTAATCGACCAATAAAATCATTCAGGTACATTGTATTCTAAGTACGTCACCGTTAACCGACTTGCAAATATTTATGACGAGTGTAATAAGTGAAAGAGCCAAAAAAGCTGAGCAAGGCTGGTATCAAGTAGAAGTCCATTGTCTCTACCTACCACTTTGGGAAATAAGCGTGACTATGTGTCACCAGTTGGTTAATTTGAGTTCATATAAACTTAGTAGAGAGAAAAAAAAGAAGAAAAAATTGATACAAATCTAGGCAAGCCGTTCAACAAAATCGAGTATATTTTTGGTAGTCGTTCAGACATCTCATCCATCTGACAAACCTCTAGAGCCAGATAAAATAAGTAGATTGAGAACTGGTGCAAGTTAGAATTGGGCACGTAATAACTCAACCACGTTTTCACAATAACACCGCTTTGTTAAAGCTGGAGGGAACAATTTGTCTTGAAGATTTATGCTCGTGAATTCATCAATCAATTTAAAATTTTTAAGCATTCAATGTATTATACATTACCTAATAGAACTATTATTAGTGGTTATGTATAGGTATTTATTTACCATGTGATAAATAGTATAAATACAAAGTGACACTATCTCATCCTATCGCACGAGTGTCTGAAGAGAGGACTAAGTATTTAAGATAAAGGAGACAGAACCGCTAGAGGGGACAAAAATATGATAGAAAATCTTATGCTATACCGTCCTCCTATTCTTCATGTACCAACTGGGCAAATTCTTCCTTCATTAGGGAGGAGGCCCGTATTCATCATGAAAAAAATGTACTAAACAATTATTTGATCATATTTATTATTTAGCATTTATTCTGCTAATAGCATTCGACCAGATCGAAATAAGGTGGAGTCTGACGTAAAAAATATTATGACAATATCGCTAAGATTATATAAACCTAAATAAATAATTATTCCTTTATACCTCTATTTAAAAGACGTAGGAAATATCTTTCATCGTTTATTCCTTTAGAATATTCTTGAGAAATCAGACCAATTTCAACCTTCTCTAACAATACGTGGCCAATGACAGAGATAAGTAAACAGAAATTAAAGGGAGAGAATCGCAGAGTTTGTATTTCCTTTTGAAATAACGCTATTGTTTGGGAAAAGGTAATCGTGGTACGCATTCGTACTGTCAACAAAGCGTTTATCGCTACTCGGTGTACAACATTCAGCCATTGAATTTAATAATTACTTCAATTTATACATCTCTGTACCTACATGCCTAAAATTCCTGGTATTGATTTACAAACTTTCTATTGTTTTACCGAATCATAAAAAAAGAAAGTGTGTTATTGCGACAGAACCCGTTAAATAAATTTTATTTTATTTTTATAATTTGTTGATTAAAACTTTTTAAGTCACGCAGAGTAATATCTTTTAAAGCAAAAGCAGTATTCAACAGCCGGTTGTAAACTAAAAGAATAATGGTGTGGTCGCAATGCGTAGTATACAAGAAAAGGATCATGTACACGTGTGTCAAAGTAGCTATTGCTAGAGCTTGTATTAGATAAAGTGGCTTCGTTGCCTGTGGTTTGCGGGCTCAACATCCCAAACCAGTGTTTATGTGATGGGTACGTGTATCTGAGAGTACTTTTATTTGCTATTTGTCTTCCTATGTTGATTGTATTTCTTTACTAACTTCTGTTCACCATGATACACAGTGTTTTTGTGGGACAGGCATTTTACAAATAAGGACATTATTATGAATTAGTACGCGTGTTATTAGTACTTAAATGGTACACCAAATTTGATGTAACACGATTTACGTTGATGATAATGAAATTTGATCGTTTGCGTTTCTAACTAGCACATGTTCACTATTAATACTAATTGTTATTCAAATGCTTTAATAAGATCAGTGTAATTTGAGGATAAATTGTACACAATACATAATGATATATGCTTTATATTGGTAGCTCTGGCGTAGGCGTAAGAAAATAGCGTTGTGGTTCTGGATACGTTCGAATTAAGTGTATAAAAATTATTATGATCATCATTAGAAAAACGTGTGAGTAATTAAAAAATGTCCTGCAGGAATTAATAATGTTTTGGGATAAAAAGTATTTTATTGACCAATCCAGTTTCTCATTTATCTACCAATCAAATTTCATTCAAACCCAAAAAAAAGAAAGAAATTATTATTACAACTAATATACAAAATAATGCTGAAGTAACTCAGTATCATGCATGATATATAATCAAATACCCTGCACTGGTCTTTCGTGATTTATGGAAAAATAACCAAAATATTTTCATAGCATTAGTAGGATTTCACGGAACCCTAAGCATTAACGAGTGAAATAGAACATTGCTTGTTCATTCAAACATTTGTCAATGTCAACTGATCTAACAGATAACCAACAAAGTGATGCATGGAGTGATTCTACCGTGAAACGAGGCCGGTAGGATTGACGCGAGAGCGAGAGCTGATTGACTTTTAAATATTTGAAATTTATTAATAGTTAGTTTTGGATACTTTTCCTTATTATAGAAATAGCAACCCGTGAATTTTCTTTCTAATGGATGATCTAAAAAATTGATTCAAAAGCAAATCAAGTAGCAGAATACCTATTATTTAAATGTATAATGAAAGGAGTACATATCAATATTTGTCATTTTAGTTATAATAATTATATTAAACTGTAATAAATTGGCAAATTAATAATAATAATAAAAGATTTATTGATCACTTCACAATTACACTTAAATGATATAAATAAGTAGGAAAGATATTACATTACTACTTTGTATCAGTATACACTAGTGGGTAATTTAACAATTTGTTTATTTGCTCGCACCGTCGAACACAATAATGCAAGCTATTGAAATACGTCAACTACATAAACTGTGAACTGCTTGTGTTTAACATTGTTGCTTAATGTTTAAATGTTATACTTATAGCTATTTATAGTGTACCACATCATGATTGCGCTAGTATCTGAACTAGGCCTAGCCTGTATTTCAGATACTAGAACTTCAATATAGACTATGACACTATCTTATAAACATGTACCACTTGTAAATATTATTTTTAGTGTGGAAATATTGAATGAGTATTAGTGCCTATGCAGTTGTGTTATATATGCCTATGTTATATATATAGTATTTTATTTATGTCTGTTATATTATCGCATCCAGCTCATAAAAATTTAGAAAAGAAGTACATAAAATATTATCTTGTAGATTGAATATTTAAATTATATATATAATGGATAAAAATATGTTACTTTAATTTTTGTATGAATATTATTTTATGATTAAAGACGTACGAGTATGCTTATGCTATTTTATTATTAAGAATAAACTCTCTATTTCGTCATAAGATTCTAATTTTAGCCAGTTTATTAATTTAGTTTTGCAGTCTTTTTTATGAAGGTGGTGTAAATTAAGTAACTTATTAATATTATAATATAAAAAAGGGCTGGGAAAATAATGAAATTTACGGGTTAAAGCAGTACGTCTCGTTAATGGTCGTTTAGAATCATAAAAAAGTTTCGAATGTTGGGATAAAATTATATCGGAAATGAATAGTTTCCTCACAGTCATCACATCACAGACCTTGTATAGTTGGCTAGTGGGGAATCTAAAGGGCTTGAAAGTCATAACTTTCAGCAAAGCGCGTTGTGCTCTTTCAACCTTAATTAGATGAGATTTTCTGGCTCCTCCCCACGACCTTATGCAGTAAGCTAATATCGATTGTCCTAGTGCATAGTAAATGGTCTTTAGTAATATGTGATCAACGACATGTCGTAGCTTTTTAAAAATATATTTTAGTTTGCGGATTCTTCCGTTAGAGCTTCAATTTGGGGTATCCATGTTAGAGTTTGGTCAAGGTGAACACCAAGATACTTTATAGTACTAACTCGTTCTAAGGCAGGACACTTACATGATGCAACAGGGGAAAGTTCACTACATGAATGAGCTTGAATGTTGAAATTATTATTAGGAATAACATTGCGTGTTATGCCAAAAGTAATAAATTTGGTCTTATTTAAGTTCAGTTGAAGAAGATTTTGTCGCAGCCATAGCATAACCACATTCAAACCACGTTTGGCAATGGAGTTAACTTCTTCCCAAGTTCTACCATAAAAGACTAAAGCAGTATCATCCACAAATGTAAAAATGTTATAATTCTTTGGTTTTAATTTACAAAGGTCGTTTATATACAGCAAGAAGAGGCCAGGACCGAGAACACTTCCTTGGGGCACGCCGAAGAGAACATCGGTATCAGAACTTGTTATATCTTCTATTCGAAATCTTTGGATTCTGTGGTTGAGATAACTTTGAAAAAGTCTCAAAACGTTTCCACGAATACCATTTCTCTCCATTTTATCAAAAAGTAGAGGAGCAGATACTGTGTCAAACGCTTTGGCAATATCTAGGAATATACCAGTATATTTCTGTTTATTGTCTAAGTTAAAAAAGTGACCCATTAGTTTCTTGCCGGGTTCTTCTCATGAAAAACTTTACTGCGGAATCCAGCCACTTTGGGATTGCAATCGCCATTTTGTCGCGCAACAACATGCACTCGTCTCAGGTGCTCGTATTAATTATTAGTGTAGTCTGACGATTATAAGTGCTTTATAATAGGCCTATGAAATAAAGCCGTATTGGAATTTGAATATTTAAAAAATGAACATAATGTTTATACTGTAGGATTAATAAAGAAATGCAAAATAATTCCTTTCCTGTACCTACCTGATTTTTTTTATTGCTTATGGTGGCAGACGAGCCACGGCCCAAATAATGGTAAATGGTAACCGTCACTCATGGACTCAACTATACCGGGA
The DNA here is from genome assembly GCA_948253155.1 of Leucoma salicis. Taxonomy (NCBI): domain Eukaryota; kingdom Metazoa; phylum Arthropoda; class Insecta; order Lepidoptera; family Erebidae; genus Leucoma; species Leucoma salicis. The sequence continues at coordinate 18,378,520 of OX411816.1, read as the reverse complement.
GTATTATCATGCCACTGCTCACCATTTCATTTGACAGATATGAAATGAAAGGATTAACGGCTATCTCCTGCTACAACCAGAACACGCTGATGTGCTTCATGGCCGGCACAAGGGAGATAGTGGTACCAACCCGCTCGGGTCCAATAGCAAGTGAGCACTCCCACTTGCTACCCAGCCCTACCAACAGTAATGCAATGGGTGATAACTGCTTACTACCCTTAGTCACCTCGTACGACACCCGTGGGAAAGAATGGGGGGGTGGTGACGCTTGTATTCTTAGTCCGTCACCACACGGAAAAATGGTATGGGTAATATTCTAGTTAACGTTTTTGTGTCTTAATACTGTTCGTTAGCAACGATGAGGTATAGATACACTTGTCAGAAACGCTCCATTAATTAGTTTGCGGAACGAACTCCTCTATGTTACTAAATACAGGTTAGTGTTGTTAGTACAGCTATTTTCATGTTAGACAAGTAATTTGCGACAAATGATGAGTCTAGACAGAGTGATAAATTAATTTGAATTTGAATGTAATACACAGTTTGAATCTGTTTGGAATTAATCATATTACCATAATTGCTACGAGGCTTGTTAAAAACGTTTTTATTGTTTATATTATAAGATGTTAGTTGTTTATGAAATAAATTAATAAAAAAGAGTAATACCGGACAGATCTTAAGATAACTTTTTTCGAATAATACATTCCAATAATATCGCACTGAGTCGACAAATCAATTGCCTTGACACAACTAACAGAATTGGACCTTACTACTCAAAAATCTAATAAAAAAATACGTCGCTTAGTTCTCAGTGTCTGCGAAGCCATAAACGATTCATAGGAAATTTTATTAAATAATTACTTGGGATCACGAAGTCCCACAAACTTTTCAAAAATAATTTTACTCACCAACGAGGCAATTTAAAGTATAGTGTGCGTAACATTCGGGGGAGGGAAGCTACACAATGTCAGCAGAAATACAATAATAAAAAAAATAGAAATATTCTAACATAAATACGCTCCATTACGAGTAATATGTTCGAGAATGGTACATAATTCTGTACGCAAAACATAAATATTCTTCGCAAATACACTAGATAGTAAAGGAGATGTACCAAATGCCCATACATTCTCGGCCTGGAAAGGACATACATAAAACAATATGTTTTTTGAAGACAAATGACTACCCTATTGCCCTGTGTATTTCTTTTCAGACTAAAACTTTTGGATGATGAGATAAAAGACATCTAACATGAATATCATTTTGAAATTGAAATACCTCAAAACTGAATATTTGATCAAAAATAACACCATAATTATAAATAAGTAAAATAATATCTACATATATAAACAAATAATGAGACTTAAAATCACTAAATATATAACTTACACTCATAAAATCACAATACAATATTCACGATACACAATAACAACAGTAGATGAGTAGAATGGCATGACATGACAGATGTAAAATGTTTTGCCAATATTTTGAAACATAATTGCTACTCTTGATTAGAAATAATATCATTTTTCACCAAATAATTATAATAAATATTTTCTTAAATAGTCATATTACTGTTCTCACGAAATTATTTAAGAAATAACTACGTAATATTGTTTTGTAATATAATAGTACCAAAGTTTTTAATGTTGTCAATTCAGCGTAGTGGCAATATCCTATTTGATTGTCAACAGATAACAATCATCCACCAATAACCATTACGATAAAGTACAAATTCAAAATAATAGCTTTTTAAACTATAATCTTTTTCTGAAGTTCTATCAAGAAAAGAAAACCACTGACGGATTTTATAAATTATTACTTTAATTTTAAATGTTTAGAACATTATGGCCGCCACAGGCCGTAAATGGTACATGTCCTTTAAAATCTGTGTGCCAAAATTCTATGATCACTTCGTCAATATATTGTGATCAACAAAATTAATATCTTGTTTCACAATAGAGAAACAAATATCTATATAAGTAGTGATAGTTCACTGCTTACCTTTTAATTAACTAAAAATAAGACTTGAAAACTGGTGACTTTTTTCATAGTTCATTGTTGTCCCGCTTTTGAGAGTTGAGAGAGATTTATCTGGCCCAATGCGGGTTGGCAGGCTGAAATATATCTTTATACGGGTATATAATTATTTCTTAAAGCTGTTTTTTGTTAAACACAAAGTGAAAAATGTGAAATCGAAAATAACAGTCACGAGCAGGATTCGAACCTGCATCTCCTGGATACCGTCCAGATGCTTTGCCAATTCAGCAAGTTGCAAGCTGTTTTTTGTTGTTTATATATAATCTCTCTTAATTATTTCTATACGCGAAATTAATTGTGATTTTCGAAAACCTAGCCTAACCTAACATGTAGTTGTAAAATAAGCACAAAGTTAAAGGCTAATCCGTGTGGCAACGGACTAAGAATACAAGTGTCACCACCCCATCCTTTTCCACGGGTGTCGTACAAGGCGACTAAGGGAAGTAAGCAATAAGCACCAATTGCAGTACTGGTGGTAGGGCTGGGTACCAAGTGAGGGAACTCACTTGCTATCGGGCCCGAACAGGTCGGTACCACCGTCTCCTGCGGCCCGACCGGCCATGAAGCATGTTAGTTTGTTTTGGCTGTAGCAGAAGATAGCCGTTTATTCTATCGTTTTTTTTTTACGTGATATTGTGTGGTGGGATACCAGATAGAAGTGCAGTTCTCGCGATTTCTAAATCGAATAAAAATTATTTCATTTATCCATATTACCATTTCCAAACGTTTTATAAATTTTATGTTATTTGTATTAAGCCTCCGGCGCTCTCACTCACCATATGCAACACAACGGTAGGGATACCTACTGTTGCCACCACGGAAGTAATGTAACAAAGTTCCGGTGGCCCGCCAATAAAGGCGGAGAGACGGCACACGGCGGGTTTATTTAGTGGGTGACGGCCCCACACTACCCTGTTCATCCCGATGGGCGATCTTATGTGAGAGGGTGGTACTTCCCCAATCGAGCCGGCCCATTCATGCTATGCAAGGCCCCCTAGAAAAAAACTGCTGTAACTGTTGTATTCAAATTCAAATTCAAAAATATCTTTATTTCATAGGCCTATTAAGTAGCACTTAAAATCGTCAATAATACACTAATAATTGTATTGTACTAATGTGGTGTACTGTAATCTCTAATTTAGTTTTTTTTTGGGTAATAGAGAGCATATTATAAAATAATGTACAGATTATTAATAAATGCATTTCATCAATGAACAGCTGCAAAATTTAAGTTAATCGAATATTTATCAATGGTGAAGAACTGCTGAACGTGTTATGACGCCATACTAATGAAGTAGGTACATTATTTTGATCTATCTTGATCCAAATTCCTTTTTGAAGTGGAGAATATATACAACTCAATATCACAGGTAGTTGAGCACTTAATGGACGCATTAAAATAGTGCTTAATGTTCGATGAATTGTGCCCCTGTGAATAATAGCGAAAGAATACTGAGGGAGGCTTGAAGTGTCACCGTTTCTGCTCCAGACTCCAAGTGTTGTATCTCGACAGTCATTCAAGGCAGTAATGTGAGTTACGTGATTTTGTATCAGAGCACGTATTCCGGCTCGGTTTTCTATAAGGATAACTTCTAGTTTAGATGCTTATATTCTTGAAGATAAGTTGTTTTTGATATTGTTATTGTTATATATAGTGAGGTAATTTTTGTAACGATGTTATGGTTAGAAAATTAGTTTGTTGTGGTAGGAAAGCCCGCATGAACCACTGTTTGTGTTAACCAAGTTTGGTACATAATATTACAACTAGTGATAACACAAAGTATGTGTTTGTAGTTTAGTTTGGCTGAAATAATAATAATAATAATAAGTGGAGGTCGAGGTTTTTCAAATGCCAAGACCTCGCACAATCGTGAGGTGTGCAACCTTAGGGAATATTGCCTGCATACTGATAAGGATATGCATCGAGATGTGGTCGCTGCAGATTTCGGACTCACCCTCCTCATCCTTGGCTAAGGAGAATTGGTGCAGACCTGTGGTACTTAGCACTGACGACCGCAGGGGTGTATGGCGAAGAGCTCCACGGAAGGTTTTACCGGACCTTACATGGGCCGGACGTAGACTTCCTAGCTTGGCTACGTTCCTGGGGGGTTAGGCAGAATGTCATATTTCACGTGTCGATCGTATCGTCTCGCTTGTACGATCACCGTGATTGGCCAACGGATTATTGTGACATCACGCGTCGGTTTCTCAACCAATCACAGTGATCTCGATACGGTCGACACGTGACTTATGATATTCTGCCTTAGGGGGCTGGCCTGGCTACGTTTCGGTAACCTATTTGGGGAAACCGAAGGTTTTGTCTGCGCAATTGCTGACGAAGTTATCATGACGAACAACTACCGGAGGCATATCCTAAAGGATGGAAACGAACGAAGAACCAGGACGGCGGACATTTGCCTGCCACCGTCCTGGTGAGTCCCTTAGGCATATTGTCTCTGGTTGTACTCTTCTTGCTAACGGCGAGTACTTGCACAGACATAACCAAGTGGCTAGGATCATCCACCAACAACTTGCTCTGAAATACAGGCTTGTGGACGTAGAAGTGCCTTACTACAGGTATGTAGTTGAGCCAGTTCTCGAAAACGGTCGTATCACACTGTACTGGGATCGATCAATCATCACGGACAGAGTTGTCGCCAGCAAACCTGATATTGTGTTGGTTGATCGATCTGAGCGCCGAGTATTGATCGTTGATATTACCATCCCACATGACGAGAATCTTGTGAAGGCCGAGATAGATAAACAGATGATCAAGGTTTTGATTGACGGATGGTTGGGTAAGGGTTTGATACAGAAAGCGGTACTTCTGGACACGGCACGCATCGTGAGGAAGTTCCTGTCTTTGGAACCCTAGCCACTTACAGTTTGGCCCTTGTGCCCGCTGCCGGTGGGTATGTACACTTTTTATATTTTTAAATATTTTTCACTTTGTGTTTAATGTTAGTTTAAGCAGTTTTTTTTAGTGCTAAGCATGTAAAATGCTAAAAATATATATAAAAATATCTAAATACAAGCAGTGCCCGCGGACTCCGTTCCGCGTTAGAAATATTTTTGTCCCGGCCCGTTTGTCCCGCGTAATATTACAGGTTAAAAGTTCGAGATAAATAAAAATTATGATGATGGAGATATTTTATGTTATTTTGTTTTTATTTAATTGTTTTTTGTTTTTTTTATTGTTTTTGTATGTTTTTGAAGTGAAACTTCTTTATCGGGGTTGAAAAAAAATTTAGTGTAACATTTTTTCGTTACGCGTCACATTTTTCCGTTACGCGCCATATTTATTTTATATGATTTTTTTAAATATGGGTTGCAAGACTATAAATAATATAAGACATATGTATATTGCGTGACAATGTAATATTATGATGACATAAAGCTGATCTGATGATGGAGCTAGAAGGTGGCCATAGGATACCTATAATGAAACGGTGCAACCTCATCGAGTTTGGACTCGTTTGATTCGTCTTGACGAGTACTTTGTCTTTAGATGGTATCCAAGGTCTGATGACGAAGCTAGAAGGTGGTCATAGGAATTCCAATATAAAACGACATAACCCATGGAGTTTGGGCTCGTATGATTAGTCTTGACGAGTACTTTGTATCTAGATGGTATCCAGGGTCTGATAATGGAGCTAGAAGGTGGCCATAGGAACTCCAACATAAAATGACATAACCCCTTGGAGTTTGAGCTCGTATGATTCGTCTTGACGAGTACTTTGTATCTAGATGGTATCCAGGGTCCGATGAAGGAGCTAGAAGGTGACCATAGGAACTCCAATATAAAATGATATTACCCTATGGAGTTTGGGCTCGTATGATTCGTCTTGACGAGTACTTGGTATCTAGATGGTATCCGGGACTGATGATGGAGTTGGAAGATGGCCACAGTTAACTCTGTAATAAAACGACGCAATCCCATCGAGTTTAGACTCGTTTGATTCATTTTGACGAGTACTTTGCCTTTAGATGATATCTAGGGTCTGATGATGGAGTTGGAAGGTAGCCAAAGGAAATCCATTATAAAACGACATAACCCCATGGAGTTTGGGCTCGTATGAATCGTCTTGACGAGTACTTTGTATCTAGTTGGTATCCAGGGTCTGATGATGGAGCTGGCAGATGGCCACAGTAGCTCTGTAGTGAAACGACGCAACCCCATCGAGTTGGGACTCGTTTTATTCCTCTTGACAAATACTTTGTCTCTAGATAGTATCCAGGGTCTGATAATGGAGCTGGAAGGTAGCAATAGGCACTCTGCTATAAAACGCCGTAATAATTCTATTATAATTAATGAAATGCTATAATAATCTTAGTAGCAATAAGGTGAAATAATTGTATAATTTGTATCCATGTCTATGATAATAAAAGCCTTTTGCTTAAACTTTATCTAATTTAGCTTTATTTAACCAATTTCTGTAAAGTTGTAAATAGTAGATAATTTTTCGAAAAATGATGTCATAAAGAAGTTTCACTTCTTACGTGTGTACACTAATACACACACACATAATTATTTTTTTATGTTACTGTTTATTGTTGTTATTTTTATTATTAATGTTAGTAAACACTATTTATATTATTTAGGTACATCATGTTTACTTATTTTAATTGTTCAAAACTTCTCGATATACTATATTAGTAGTAATGTTATCATTTGGTACTAAAATATTTTGTCTTTCAGGAGTTCCAACCCGAGATCAGCCAACATATAACTGCCCATGGGAAAAACAGTGCTTTCCCAGGTCAATGCCCACCAGAGAAAATGTATGACCCTGGGACTTATTAACTTAGTGAGAGCAAAAGAGACCTTGACGGGATACTGTAACCTTTTAAACGGTATAGGTAAATCAGGTGGAATCATGGGTATCCACGGAATATAAGCAAGTTGGCCCTGTGAGAATGGTCGCCACAATTATATTCTCCCGCAACTCTTTTATGAGCAGCCTTGTGCCGTTACACATGTTGGGGAGTCTCAAGTTCCTTAAAAGCATTATAGGAATGCCAACTTTTAGCATAAGGTCATGGGGAGGTAAGCCAGAAGAACTCAAAGAATTTAAACATTCTTGAGGATAGTGCACTGTATCCTCAATATTACACACCGTGTCAATGGACATATAGTGTTTGACTTGACCGGGAATTTTTCCTAAAATTATTTTATTTATCTCATTCACTGAATCGTTTCTGGGTGAGACTATTGCCCTAGAACAAAGCCAATGATAATCTCTTTCCATTAAACTTTCAAAACCGGGATATATTGCGTCTATCAGATCTTCTAAGTTTAATGTCATCCCTACTGTTGGTGTTAGGACAGCCAATTTTTCCTTCTCCAAGATTCAGTAGTTGATGCGGAAAGTCGTTATCGTAGTTGTCGCTCAAGTGAATCTCATGTTTGTTCGTAAATTAAGAGTTTCAACGGAACCATAAGCATGATGATTTTAAGCATGCTCTGATGACATCGGCGCGTGTTCCTTTTGTTATTACTGGCAGGATTTGCCGAAAATCGCCCGCAAAAACAAAAGTAACACCACCCATATCAGCGTCTGAGTTTCTGATGTCTTTTAGCGTACAGTTCACGGCTTCAATATGAGTTCTATGTCTCATGGTACATTCGTCCCATATAATTAAAACATATTTATCTATACTATTATTATAAAGAGGTAACGTTTGTGAGTTTGTGACGTTGTAAGGGGTAATCTCTGGATCTACAGAAACCGATTTTCATAATTATTTCACCAATAGAAAGCTACGTTATTGTGGAGTGTCATAGGCTATAATAATTTCCAAAATTAATTACGCATCTTTACTTAAACTTGAATAATGTAATCCAATTTGTAAAAAAAATGCTTTCATCGCGTGCGCTGCGGAAACTATTGAGGATAGAACAAAACAATGTACTACAATATTAAAGAACGTATCAAAATCTGTAAAAAAGTCTGCTATAGCATATGTCTATCTCCTACGGATAACTCACAATATTTGCTTTTACTGTTAAAATTGTGGATTAAAAATAATTTTTGTGAAGCTTATTTAGCCCATATGGTATCTATACTATATTATTATAAAGAGGTTACCTCTTCTCGTTTGTGAGTTTGTGAGTTTGTGACGTTGTAAGGGGTAATCTCTGAATCTACTGAACCGATTTTCAAATTTATTTCACCAATAGAAAAAAACTCACAAACGTTACCTCTTTATAATAATAGTATAGATTTAAATATTTTGTTATTTATTATAATATATATATATTTAAAAATGTATTTAGTAGTATAAGAATATGTAAATAAAGAGAATAATAATAAATTTTTATTTCAGTCATTGTCCATTAAATTTTGTTATTTATAAATATCTTAAAAACTATGTTAGTAAATAAACAATAATGAAAGAAATAAATGATAATTATGTCGCACCATTTATAACAAAGGCACTTCATGCGCCCCCAGATCACACAGTCCTAGGACTGTCTGACCAGGACCCGCATGAACGCCTTCATGATAGGCGCATCATACTTATTTACAATGGCTTGCAGGATAGTGTTAGGGCTACCCCGCATCCTGCTCAGCAGTGACGCGGTTCTTTTGCGCTGTATGGCATGGAAGTCATCCACACTCGCGTCCGCGAACATTGCCGACGCACTACAAAAGCGGGGCAGCCCCAACAACATCCTGAAACCATTGTTATATTGGACGCGCAAGGCTTGGTGCCTTGGTGCGTATTTTGAGTGTACCTGGTCCACAGACTGCTCGTGTAGAAGGTTTGACAGTACACTCTGAATAGTGTTATTTTAACTTCCTTACTACAACGAGCAAACCTGCGTGCCAGCATATAGAGAGAAAGAAAGAAAGAAAACTAAGTTTTATTGTCACTAATCTCAATTAGAACAATATGACATATTAGGTAAAGCTAAACATAACAAAATTACATGACAATAAGGCGCCCATTCAGCAATATTGCTGCAGTGTAACGTAAATTACACTGCAACGCTGATTTTCAATGGAAGGTGACGAAACGGATGAACAAAATAGTTTTTACACATCAGGTATGTATATGTGTCTTTTCTTTATGTTGAATTTGACACATTTGACATCATTATGCGTCATTTCTCTTTATTACGATTTTTTCTTTCTTGAAAATTATAACCTGGTAACTTAGTTTTTTTTTAATTTAATTTTTTTTTTTAATATTATCTAATTGTGTAATTGTAAATATTTTCTTGTACTGCTCTTTGTCCTTTGGCAAATATAATGTCAAGCGTCGCCGGGATAGGACATTGCTGAAAATCAGCGTTGTGATGTCATCACATGACATCACAGCATAAGCTGAGCAGTGTGCCTTTTCTGCCGCACTTGAGACGCACACAATGAATGTGATTATTTATTATTGCTTTCTTTCTATAATTATAACGCCTTAGAGCATTTCTGTGCGCATATTATCATCTATTAATTTATACGAAAAATTGTAAAACAAGAACGAAGAAGAATATTGTAAACGAAAAGTAATGGGATGATATTTTGCTGACTGTTGTGGAACATCTTGCTGCTTCTGTGGTAAAAAAAAATATAATGAGAAGGTAATTGTCATATTACCTACATGCCTTTTTGTTTGGCCAGAAGATAACTTTTTAAGGTTAACTTAAACGAAATTTTACTTGTTTTAGACTGACACGGCAGTGGTATGGAGTTCCAACATTTAGTGGCAGCATATTTGAAACATCCTCTAAAGGCTGTTGTTTTAAAACGTGGAATAGAGAGTGGGTTTGTTACAGACCTGGGGCTATATAACGAATGATCTCGACGCCAGCTAAGTTTTTCATAGCGCATTTCGCACGCATTTTGTACGCGTTGTATCAGCTTTTCCGTGCGTGATAAAAGACAGGAATCGTAAACATGTCACAATAGTTGAATTTAACTAGTATCAGGCTATCAACTAGTTTCTTTTTTATTTCAATGCTAAGGTATTGCTTGAACTTATACAGTAATTTTAGTCTGTAAAAACAATTTTTCACCGTGTTATTAATATGGCTTTCAAATCGCAGCTCTGGGTCTATAGTTAGTCCGAGATTAATAGCTGCCTCTACTCGGTCCACTCATTTTCCCATTAACATTATCGTTGGACTGGCAGACATGATTGCCCTTATTTGATTTTTACTGCCCAAGACAAGGAATTTAGATTACTCGGGGTTTAAGACCAGTGAGTTTTGTTCGGACCAAGTAACAATTCTCTGTAACTGCTCGTTTATTTTTTGTACAAATCTCGATGTTTCACTTGGCTGAAAAGACGAATACAACTGTGTATCGTCTGCGTACATGTGATACTTGCAGTCCAAAATACAGTTAGCTACATCTGCGCTATATAATATGTACAACAATGGCCCGAGCAGGGATCCCTGGGGAATACCACGAGTAACTCGCTGTATTGTTGAGCATAACTGGGAGCCGTCATCTGTCTGTATTTCGACATATTGGGATCTATCTCTCAGGTAACTGTCAAACCATTTAATAGTTTCTGTGTTGAAACCGTAGTATGCCAACATCGATAATAGTAGGGGGATATTAATAGTTTCGAACGCCCTGGAGTAATCAAGGAGTGTAAGAATTGTACCCTCTCCACGATCACGGGCCTCTAAAATATTTCCCACCACGTCAGCTAAGGCAGTAGCGGTTCCACATCCTGACCAAAAACCTCATCGGAAATCAGGTAAAATGCTATTAGTCTCCAAATATGCCATAATTTGATCATAAACTACCCGCTCCAGTACTTTTGATAAGAACGGAAGAATGCAAATGGGCCGTAGATCTTTAAAATTGTTGTTTTTTGGAACGGAATTGTTATTTTTTGACAGTGGTTTGACGATAGCACAGCGCCACAAGCTGGGGAAAGTATTTGTAATTATTGACTGGTTTACTATAACAGTTATAGCAACTAATGACTGTGGAAGCGTCAAGTTGATCATATCTTTTGTAATACCATATTACTCCTAACTGCCAGTGCCCTGAATTTAACAAAAATGTAATTGTATATAAAATGTGATGATAAAAATGTGATGGTGAGTTTGTTTGTTACCTTTTGACACCATATCTACTTAACCGATCATCATGAAATTTGCCATACATGTAGTAACACAGTACAAAGTAGGAGGTAGGGTTATGAGGATTTCAGGATAGTTATTTTTGTACAGAAATTGTTTATATGCCAAATAATGACCAGTAAACTACAGGTGGAAGCTAGCTTTTGACTAGATAAAATAAACCCATCATTCCCTACATGTATTTTCAGACGTTGGAATAATATTCTGTCCCAGTTTCTAATTATATCATTATATATTCTAATATCCCTTAAAGCATCCTTACTAATATCATAAATGCGAAAGCGAGTTTGTTTTTTGATTATTACATTTTCACGCTGTAACTACTAGAACAATTTTTATGAAATCTTGCATAAATATAGTGTGGAGCCCAGAAAAGGACATAAGCAAAAAGTCTTTTCATCCCGG